>CM047812.1:33587184-34317788 GCA_026214975.1 Gentiana macrophylla
TTAAAACGGATTGCATGGACGGACAAACCCCTTCTAGATTTCTTCGATGAATAAATCATCAATGAGTGCTTGGCATCATCGCCTTTGTCACCCATCAACTCCCATTCTTCAAGCTATTCTTTGCCAAATGATCTGTAAGTTGCCACTACAATTTCTTCTTCCTATTTGCTTTTTCTTGTTTGTAGAATAAAAAGTCACAAACTTTTTTTTTTCTAAACTACACTCACGAGCACATTGTTTTTTTTCTAAGAGACTTACATCTTCATCTTATTTTTATTACTACACCTTTTATCTATGTTGTTTACTAATACTTGATCGTGATTGTTATATTTAATGAGAAAATTTATTAGTGATAAACATTTTTTGTGAAAATATATAGCGAGGAGGAAACACACTTGTACTTTTAGTTTCTACAAGTTGGATAACAATTAATATATTTTTAATCTTGATCAACACACTAATTATCTATGCTATTAAATACCACTAATGATTATTTTATCAAATTAAATAAATTATCCACTAAAAAAATGAAATAAATTAATTGGGAGAAAGATTTCTTAGTAAATACACTTGTTTTGGTTTACACTCAAAACTCTATATGATTTCCATACTAAACATCATCTCACCACATTATTAATTTGTAAAATAAATTATAAAATAAATATACAATCACTCACAATCACAATATGATATCGGAAAAAACATTATGCAGATCTTTGGTGTATTCCCTCAAAAAAAAAAAAAAAGATCTTTGTGTGTAAATGAAAAGTATTCATTAACAATTCGCTTAATGACTAATGCATTAAATTGAATAATGATCACCAAGTTTTTCATCTATATAAACACCATTTTTATCTATGTTATTTAATATCCTAAAATGTTCATTATATTTAATAATAAAAATATTGGGAGAAAAACACTTTATAAGGGTAACATATAAGGAAAAGAAGTATACACTTTTAGTATTTTTCAATTTTAGAAGTTGGATAATGATCAATACATTAAGTTTGATAATACTATAACATAATATATATAAGTATAAGCATATGATATAACAACATAATATAACTTAACATAGTATAAAAATGATAATGATTATGATTTTATTCTAATTTGATTTGATGATCATTAATGGTGATTGAATTTTTTATAAAAGATTTAACGTGAGTTTTTTTTTTGGGATTTTTAATGTTAAAATTAATTGATTTATTTTTTGAAAATGATTTAACATATGATAATGATTATGGCCGGTTTTGTCTAATTTGATTTGATGATGGTTAATGGAAAACTAATTGAATAAACTTTTTTGTGGAATGATTTAACAATTTTTTTTGATAATGATTATGGTTTTAATCTAATTTGATTATTATTAATGGTAAAATTAATTGGTATTTAAATTAATTGGTTTTATTTAAATATTGTATAATTTGATGTGATTCTTTTGACTTGATGATGTGTTATTCATTTTGTTGTTGGCTCTTCTGATGACTGGTTTTCAATTATATGCAGTACAAAGTCTCCCTTGATTATTGATCCAAATTGGCTTTGTCCGTAATTATGCGTAAAAATTGTGTTTCTATGGTGTCTAACTTTTGTAGGTGAAGTTTTATCATGGTTCATATGTTTCGTTAGATGATTAGAATGCTAAGATTATTGTATGTAGCTTGTTCCGCATCATGCTCACTTCAAGCATTCAAAAAATACTTCAAGAACTACAATTATTTTTTGTAAAAATAACGTTAGTGACACTCGAGTTACTTTTAAAAACAACGCCGTGGCACCGACATTATAGCATGTAAGTCTCACAGTGAGTAATGTCGTTGTCGATCAACTAATGTTATTTTTAAACTTTGATCGTATAGTACAGTGCCGAAGTAAAGAAAATATATGTGATGATGGAAGTAAAAATAATAAAAAATGAGTGTTGAAAGTAATTTATATGGAACCGTGAAAAATAATTTTTATTGTGTCAATAGAACACCTAAAAATAAAACTCATATATTAATAGCCCATGTATAAATAATAAACCCATGGAAAGTAATACTTTTTTTTACACATTTTTTACGGATACGAAATACACGCACGCACATTTTTGTCCTACAAGGACTCGAACCCTAAACCTCCGAGTTAACGATGATTATATATAATTCAATTTTAGGTTTTTGTCGTGAAGGACAGATTAATAAATAAACAGATGCAAGGATACCGATAATTAATCAAGACAAAACCTATGTAAATTTCCAAACACCCTTTTCCTATATATCTATAAAATTAAAACCCTATAATTGATGACAACAATTTAAGCAATCTTCTTCCGTCTATGGCTTTTCCAATTTCTTCCTCGCTTCTCGCCTAACCCTTTTCCAATTTCTTTTGCTTGTATTATCCACGGCCAAACCTTTTCCAATTTCTTTGCTTGTTGTCGGTTATACCACGATCCGAGAGGAGTCAATTATAGGTTGCCGCCGTATATAGTGCGCCGATTTTGGGTTTTTGATAACTCGCCAGATTCGCGAACTCTCACCCAACCACCACCTCCCGCTAATCCAACCCCGCCGCTAAATCTTTGTAATTGCGCACAAGCAAAGAACCATTGCCATTAAATTGCCCCGATTCTTGAAGGCTTCAAAGGTGTGATTTTTTTGATTATCTCAGAACCTAATCATCTCGATTATGGAAGACATTTGTAGCTATGGATTCGCAACTCTTCATTTCGATGTCGGGCTTGGTGATTCTCGTGGTCAAAAAGCCGAGCTTTGAATGTCCGATTTTTTCTATTGATCGACGGACAATTTGTAGACGGATTGAGCAAGCATTGCACGGATTGGCTTTTGATCGCCGGCTTCCTCGCCGCTGATTTGATCGCCGGAGAGGAGTCATTTGATCTCCGCAGAGAGGAGTCATTGATCGCCGCTTCCCGCCACAGATTGATTTTTTTTTCTTTCGATATTTTTTTTTGTCGTTAAGCAAGAGGATTTGGAAAAGCCGAGGTTTGCCGCTTGACGGAAATGATCATTTATATTATACGATGTTACTACTTGTTTATGGGTGTTATTACGCATCATACACATATTTTATAATGGTTGTTACTACTTGTTATAATATGTTTTTGGATTTACGATATGGATTTATCTATTTTATTATTCATATTACTTGTTTATTAGATGTTACTATATTTTTGGGTCATGTTATTACTTGTTTTTTGATCGTTATTACTTGTTTATGGTTTGCTACTACTTGTGTATTGCAATGTTACAACATTTGGCATGCCAGTCATATTACTTGTTTTCCTACTATTACTACTTGTTTATTGGTTTTACTACTTTTCATCGATGTTACTACATTTTATGGGTCGTTAAGTACATGTTTCTTGGTCACATTACTTGTTTTTTTTTTCAAGTCACTTACACTTATCTAAATACATTACGCATTTAATATGTTAAAGTGGTGTTTTGTTCATTTATTATGACTTTGTCCTTTTAATCACATAAAACGTAAGAACGCCCTTCTATCCCCATTTATGATTTTTTTTTCATTCTTCCTACTTCTTCCCCATTCAATTTTGCTGATTTTCTGTTTTTTTACATTATACCATGTATTTAATGATGATTAAATAATTCAATTTTAATGATTTTCTATTTATTTTACTGAATTTCTTTTTGATTTTCGTTTTTTTTTCATTTTTATCAAGGATAAATAATTATTTAGGGTGATTGATTGAATTATATTGTTGGCTTTTATTTACGTTACTTTTTTTTATTTATTAATGATTTTCTGTTTTTAACTATTTCCTTTTTTCGTTTTTATTATATGAATCCTAAATAATGATTTAGGGTGATTGATTAAATTTTATAGTAGGCTTTTATTTGCAATTTAATGTGATTGATTTAGGATTATTTTGAACGTGTTTTTGATTTCTTTTGAGGAAAGTGTTTTTATTTCTTTTATTGATTTTGGATTATTTTTTCCACGTGTTTTTGTTTTTTTTAATGATTTTTTTAATTATTTAATTTAATTATTATTATTATAAATAATGATTTAGGGAGAAACACTTTTTGGGAGAAACACTTTTCTGTAAACACACTCACACTTTTAATATAGTAGAGATAGAGATTAATGATTTTTTTAATTATTTAATTTAATTATTATTATTACAAATAATGATTAGTGAGAAACACTTTTATAAAACACTTTTCTATAAACACACTCACACTTTTAATATAGTAGAGATATATACACACACACATATATATTATTATACATACGGGAGAAATTATACACGGTACATATATATATAACATGTTTATATAATTTCTCTCACTTCTCTCTAGCTATATATATATATATCAAGATATTTATATATAAAGTTTATTTTCTAAAGTTTTTATTAGCATCTATAGTATATATTTGTATATAAACTTATGTATACACTTATTTTCTCAAGTTTATATATATATATATATATATATATATATATATATATATACGTATATGTTATTTACACATTTTTAATCACTCGTAGCTTACTAGTTATGAGACACCACGTGGAATATTGATTCATCCGCTCAAAAAATTTCCTCACCGAATTGAGGTTTCATGCGGAAAAGGCTACTCTTACAAGAATACAAGAGTTATTGAAAAATGTTGCACCAAATGCTAACTTGTGGGGTAGATTGAGACATCAGCTGTTTGGTCCTGCTTTATTCAATTTATATCTAACAACTGGAGTTTAAGGGGTTGCTAATAGCATTCCTCAGATTTCAATCCAGATCGAGACGACGAGCTTCATCTAAGATTGGCAATAATAGAGTGAAGTTCGGTAGTAGAGAGTTTGGTATGATAATTGGCATGATTTGGAGATCCGCCTGATCACCAAGATGTTTTGATGTTACTTGTGGTCTCCATAGGTACACCAACAAAGGTCACGTTGAAAAAATTGAATTAGCGATTATGGATCGAATGACATTGAAACTATATACCGGATGGGTTTAGTGGTAATGTTATTTATGGCTTAATAATCGAAACGACCTGGAGAGGTAATACCAAGCCGATTTTTTTTATATTGTCGAGCCAATTCCATGGGGGAGAAGTATTTCTAAACAATTTAATGTTGAATTGGCGAAATAGTATTTGAGTGTAAGAATCTTGCACCTAAAAGTCGTGGGAAACCGATAAGCCACATGTAGCCGGGTTGTTTATACGCTGCTATGTGTGGTGTTTTCATGCCATGCCTAGACTTATACAAGACGGAGATTTTCAATAGGTATAATAAAGACAAGCTAATGCTCTTCCAAGTTTTTTGAGATGGAAATGCACTTACGGCGGGTGTATTACAAAACCTTGGTCAAGACTAGATCGATGTTACTCCATGGGTATGTATTATATTACCATTGTTATCAATCTACACTCACAAGAATTTTAAAACATTGTATCTAAAATCGGTTTGTTTTTTTTTTCCTTTATGCAGTTGGCATAGTCACGATATTTTGACAACCGCCAAGATAGGCGCTCAGAATTAGAATGAGGTTGTCGGAGGCGGAGGTTACACCCCACCTCGTGAATTACCTGCTCTCGGTCAAAGACATGTCCCGGATCCTATCTCTCGTCAAAGACATGTTCTCTCTGCTCCAATATGGCCGGCATGCTCCGTGAGCGCCCAGAGTTTATGCCTGTGATGAGCTACCGCCTCACCAAGCCCGCTATGACGAACATGTAAGTGCCCCATCTACATCCGCTAACCTCGTGGTACAACATCGTATGCTCAACAATTCGATATAAAGTGGTAGTATACCTATTCTCATTATACCGCTGAATCAGCTGTGCCTAAAATCACGCCAGATAGTTGACAATGCGCTAAGAGAAGTCGGACTGAAATGATGGAAACGGCGATGAGTTGATTGAAACGAAAGCTAAGTTGAGTGAAACGAATGCCGAAATGAGTGTAGTGCAAGTGTCTAAAATGACACGCCTGAGAGAGGCCCAGTAACAACTACTGTAATAGTTGATGAACGGCATACGATGTTTCACAACTCTATACAAAGTGGCATCAGCTGGCCGACATGTTCGAATTAACTCCTAAATACAAGTATAATTGCATTTATCTTGCCAAGATAAATTTAAATACACACAAGTTCCTTTAATTTACAGTGGTACACTTAGGCCCTAGACGGGACATCTGTATCACAAGTGCTCCTGTATGTGTTGACTCACATCCACATCTCGACAGACCCAAAGCACACCACTCCAAAATTGGACCGCCTTCACCACACAAGGAAGCCGTGAGCCTCGAGATCGAGACACCTTGAGGTTGTGATACAAATGCGACCGACATGTGTATGAATTAACTCTTAAATAGAAATTCCATTCATTTATCTTGTCAACATAAATTTAAACTCACACCCTTCTCTTTAATTTACTGTGGTACTTTAGAATGTTCATCCGCGCCACCGCCCCGGTTACTCCGAATGTTCACCTCAATCACAATCACAATGCTCAGATTTGCCGACAGTCAAGCTTCCTCGACCTCGAACTACCAGGTCAAGAATTCGATATCGAGGATTATGATGGTAATGATGATGCCGGTAATGCCGATGTTGGTAGGCAGCTCTTAAAGGTAGATTTACACCGTGATATCAAAAGCACTAGCACGGTCACTTTATAGGCGGGCAAACAAAAAGGCAAAGCGAAAGGTGGTTTTGGTTTGTTGCACACCTTTCCTCGCTTTGATGAGAAGTGAGGGTAAAGAACGGGTTGTCCCCGAGAAATTAAAACAAATTTACAAGAATCAAGGCATACTCGGCGAGAATTGACAACGGTAATCTAAAGACAATGGAGGAGTGGCTCCGCAAATGAGGGTCAAAGTTCCGCCTCGGCTTGAGAAGAAAAAGGAGGGCTCAAAAAGGGCATCCTAGGGTGCCATTGTTGGAATCTATAAAATCCCATACGGAGTGGATGATTTCTCTTGAGCCAACTCCGAATTCTTAGTCGATATAAAGTATTTTGATGTTCTCGTTAAAGATTAAATGTTCACTCTACTCAGATGTAAGTGACTTAAATTTTACGTATCACTCACTAAATCACAACATATTGTTAGTATATCAATCGCTTCGATAAATTTCTATATTGTCACATGCAACATGTGGATGCGCATATTGATCTACCGAGGCGGCAAGACACATGAATATCCGAATCGTATTATCGTAATGTGGATTTGGCCTTCACTGCCTCACTTTCGGCTTTACTCAAGTTATAGCTAAATGGAGAAAAGATCCGATCGATACCGGGCGGGCGAAGATCTTGTACATTTTTCCCCGCTCTGGACAAATGATACAACGTAATTTGTCCCTATCACATTACCGGGCAAATCATTGATTATTATTAAGTTCAACATTCGAAATGAAATATGTCAATTCGATTGTCATGTCAGTTTGACCAAAGCGATGAGTTGATGGCCATTTTTAGGCAATCGACAATGTACATGCCGGTGTTGTTGAAGACGGTCCCTGGTTGTCTCGACCACCAAATGTTGACTCTACACCTACACCTCCATTTGATGCCGATTGAAGGATCGCACGGCCGCTCCATTGTGATGCAAGACGGCACGCTACCATTCTATATAAATTAGCATTTCATTACCTTTTGTTTTAAATTACATATATTTTTAAACACCAAGCGTAAATTTGGTTTTGCAAATGCGATCATGGGTGTACATGTTGAAGCACATTGAGTTCGGGTACTCAAGAGCGCAACCTTGATGACGTGACACAAGAGCGGATTGAACAATTTAGGTCACAGATGTGTGTAGACTTATTTCATCGATTGTATAACTTTTTTGATTGCTAGTAGTTTAGAACTTTTGTATTATACTGCACTGTCGTTATTGTATAACCATCACCTATTTTGTAAAATGCGTAGTGTTTGTATGAATTAACTAGTCTCTGAGATTATTAACTGATTTGTATGTATTGATTTAATTATGCGCCATATGTAATATATTCACCTGGCACTTTTGAATGCGGACACAACTTTTTGGCCTCCAAAGAAGAACACATAATAACAAAAACATCTATAGTCGAGGACATAAAACAACATCTATAGGGAACATAAAAATAACACCAAAAACAAATCAAACGAAAAGTAGATCTTTTCCAGCATAACATCTCCATCTATATTAGAGGGGACTATCACATTGATTTGCAAAGAAAGACAACTGAAGTTGAGATAATACTAAAAATGAATAAAAGATGAACACAATGACCGTATGTAAAAGTCATCTTCATTAAAAGTTTCAGAGGTGATAACGCTATCCATTTAGTCACGCACTCACGCCTCTCCTCTTCATAGTGAAACGGCTTATGAGATCGCTTGCTCAACGACAAATCAATTTTGTCATTGGGAATGGACACAGAGCATGCGGGTTAGCCATTGACAGAACACTAAAAGAGATTATTTGAGTAAAATAAACGAGAAATGAGAAGTATGAATGGTTAGGTAAAGGATTGGTCAATATATAGTCTTTTTTTTGTCAAAGCAAGCATTGATTGAGAAGGTTGGTATGAATTATGACTCGTAAGAATTCCAACGATCCCGTGTAAAATTTGAACGATTCCATGCTAATTTAGCACGACTTAACCATTGATGAATCACGTGAAAAGGCGTGTCACTGAATCAATGAAAATACTACCTCTGCACCCTAATAACCCTTACGACGTATGACATCGATCGACAAAGATGACTAGTCAAAACAAGCATTGATTGAGAAGGTCGGTGTGCATTATGACTCGTGCGAATTCCAACGATCCCATGTAAATTTTGAACGATTCCATGCTAATTGAGCACGACCTAACCATTGATGACTTATGTGAAAAGACGTGTCACCGAATCAACGACAATACTACCTCTCGCACCCTAATAACCCCGCAACGCACGGCATCGATCGACAACATGACTAGTCAAAACAAGCATTGATTGAGAAGGTCGGTGTGCATTATGACTCGCGGCGAATTGCAACGATCCTCGCGCGAATTTTGAACGATTATGCGTTAATTTAGCATGACCTAACCATCAATGACTCAGGAAAAGACATCCCACCGACTCAATGACAACACTAACTCGCGACCCTAATGACCCCTACGACGCATTTACATCGACCGACAAAGATGACTAGTCAAAACAAGCACCGATTAAGAAGATCGGTGCGATTATGACTCGCGGCAAATTGGACCGTCCCCGCAATTTGGGACGATCCCGCGGAAATTTTCAACGACCTAATTGATGACTCACGTGAAAAGATTTTTTTGCCTTTACTCGATGGTGATACAACCTACACCCTAATGACAACTCTATATATACCATGACCTTTACACTACCCGTATAACCCTCAATGTTATTTTGCCTTAATCACAATGTCTCAACCGAATTCTCCGTGTATTCCCTCATTCGCATTGGCATGAAATTGAACCTATTTTTTATGATCCTCCGCATGACACTGTTTTTTGATGGGTGAGGGCACAAGCGCCCTATGATGAGCGGATTAATGTTAACTCGCCACAAATGCATCAAGAACGTGAAAATTGGCGCTGGTCTTTGAAGGTAGAGTCTGCTTGTCGAAGAGAGGAGAATTGTATAGAGAGTCTACCACCAGATGTTGGGTCTCTTACGAGATTGTGATTTGAGCGGCTCGCAATTAGTCCCGCACCGACATCGATTATGAATCGATCAATTGTTTGTGAATTCTACACGCTTGTAAGGTCAAACGTAATTCACGGAAAGAACTCTCATAGCATCGTGGTGCACATTGCGTGGAGTAGATGTCCATTTTGAACCGAGATGGATCAATAACTACTATGGTGTACGTGAAGTCGAAATGCTCGACGCCAACAACGTTGATGCAATGCAACGTCGAAATACTCGCCACCAAATGCCTGGCCGAACGGGTGCGTGTTATGATCGAATGGTTCGCCAATAGTGTCTATGGTACTATACACACCGCTGAACCAAGCAAAGATTTGTACGCTTTTGTGTACGCAGCTTCAATCATGAAGTTGACTTTAGACGTTACATCGTTAGTAGGATTCGCCGATATCGCTGGCACACATGGTAATGGTTACATATAATATCCATTTCTTATCACGGCTCTCTCAAGAGAGTATGATGAGGATGACATTGCTTGGAAAACCTCCCTATCATCTTTAATGCGCACCCATGGTTTAAGTTACATATATGAGTTCATCGAGTTACATATATGAGTTCATCAAGTTACATATATGTCTATGTTTCCTTTCAATAAAAGTGTTTTGAATAAAAACTTTTCTAAGTTTTCAAATATATGAGGTCATCGAGTTACAAATATGTCTATTTTCCTTTCAATAAAAATGTTATCGCTCTAAAATAGTTGTCACAAAGCAAAATTCAAATATCCGTGAAATGTTGAATTAATGATAATGGTAAAGGGGAGAAAGAAGATATGAAATATCTTGTTTTAATTTTTTTATTAAAACAAGATAGTCACCCCGCAAACCTCACGATATAGCCTTTATCGATACGGTTGCAAGTTATTGCATTTTCCTTTATAGTGTGATTTCCTTTTATTAAAACAAAATAGTCAATGATGATAATAAAAAGAAACACAACATATAAGATAGTCACGATAATAATCGAAATAATTATAAAACTCGACACGACTTGAGATAATACTAAATAATATAATATAGATATTACACCGCAATAGGTTTAGATAATACTAAAAAAAACATGAATAAAAGATGAACATAATGACCGTATCAATTAGGAACAACCACTGTATGAAACGGACATTTAGGCTTTCTATGTCCGGTGTGCCCGCACAACGAGCAACGCCTATCGGAACCTAGGACTGTCCTGTCATTAGGCAACCTACTGGTCCTACCGCCGGGAGGCTCACCTTGAGAAGCAATTCTTGAGGATCTTGGGTCGGCCCCGCCGCCCCATTCTTTGTGTTTCCTTCCTTCGCCGCCTAGGCTCAGCGGCGTATCACGCTGATTTCTAATTGAATCGGGAACAATCCAATCATCCTCGATCGAACGGGTATACGCGCCCTTATAAATACATTGGAAACATTCACTTTTTGTAGTACCTAGAACAATAATCGCACGGACTCTCGCAACACTCACTTATAGCAAATAAGCAAGCATGTATGCACGGCATCCGAGTCCATGAAACTCTCTCGCAAAGAATACGCCCATTTATGCATATTTACCTTCGTATAGTATCAATGTCCCCAACTTGGAACTCGCCTTGGTCGATTGACTTCAATGTGAAGGTTCTTCCGGCATGCGAAACTTCACCCAAGAATTTTTCGCTTCAAGGCTAACATGGTGCGACACACCAACACGCTTTCATCTTACAATGCCAATCCCGCAAAGTTCCCCGATGTGGTCAAACAAATTCATGATACTCAACTTACGCGGCATCCTCGATCACGCTGTTAAAACTTTCAAAGATAGTTGCTTGTCATTATTGCGTAACGTGTCCCCATAAAATGCAATCGCGTCCAAGAAGGAAATCCAATAGCCTCCAACTAACTAGATACTCTATTGTTTGGATCTTTAACTTGCTATTTTAATCGCCGAACGTTATTGCGAATCGCGCTTTTGAAAATGTATACGCGCTTCCCGTAAAGTGTATGGACAATATCCCGTGGTTCAATTTTTATTGAGGTTCATGACAATGTGGTGGTAGCAAAACCGTGGTGAGCATTTGGAAATACATCCTTAATAGATCCAATGATGCCCGCCTCCGCCTGATGCGAACACCATGTCATCACGCTCTCGACACCCTTTTCACGCAAAGCATGAAATATGTCCACACATCCTCGCTTCTCTCCGCCGGTCACGGCAAACGCTACCGGAAAGAGATGGTCACCGATCTACACCGATAGCTACTTAACAATGTCCCTCGCATTTTGGTTTTAAATGTGTACCGCCCACAACTAAGGCATGCCGACAATACTTAAACCCGCCAATACTAGATTTCAAAACCATTAAACAAGATTTGAACTCGCCAAGAATATGGCCGGCTCAGATATCCGTGGATGGGCCCAGATTTTCAATCATCAACATGTAAAAGTAGGCGGGTAATTTAGAATACGATAGTGTTACGCTCACCGATTAATTCCAACGCTTTCGACTAAAATGATATGCACGCCGATAATCAAGGTCTATGTGGAATACTTTTTGACTTCGACAATTAAATGTTTTGTCGAGAAATGACTACCGAAGTTTTAGGAGGTTCTTCTAACGAGACGACCTAAAGGTCCGGTCCGCTTGCCTATGATCGCTGGTTAATCGCCTCCAATCCACAAGTGTGAGTTTCAGCAGGCACGCAGCTATCTCGAATTTATTGCAATCGTGAACCTTCATACTCACAACTTCCCATTCGTATTTCTCCAAAGTAAAACATCGTAGTTTTAACTTCTCCTTGTCGGACCGGATAGGTTTCACATGTAATTATTTTTCAATGCGTGGTAACTCATTTTCATCTCAGATATCATCCTTGTCCTCGAACTTTTACCAATATACAATATTCCTGAATCTTCAGTCTGAAACGCTCCAGCCCATGGACACAGAGGAATTTCGGAAGCCGGAATGTCTGAACCGAAATGAACACCTCAATTGCGATTAATACTTGCCGTACTAAATTTGTGACCAATGTCAGGGTTCTGTTCAAAAGGTTCTCTCAGAAAACTCATAAACGATCCACCGATATTAAGACCCGCTTGCATCGGTGTTGGTATATCAAGGTTCTGTTCAAAAGGCGCTCTCAAAAAACACGTAAACGATCCACTGATATAGAGACCTGCTTGCATCGGTGTTGGCATAAAAGAGACGATAAAAACCAACCGGCTTGGCTTGTTCCATTTATTTTGACTTTATGACTTATCCCGCAAACCGTTGTTGGTTGTATGGTGTGTGCGCGGTCCGCTAAAATTAGGCCGAGGTGTGTGCATTGGCCGATTTAATCATATTCGCAATTACTTCCAATTGTAGTCGTTCAATTGTGATGTCAATGACTTGTTGAGCTAAAGTTGAATTCAGCTTGAATGGCGCTTTCACGAGGGGATAAGACTCGATGTATTCGGGAATTTTGATTACGGTCCAAAGACGGATGTAAAATCCTCAATGCCTCTTTCATTTTCTACGTGAATTTGCTCATTTAAGTCGATGCTTTTCATCTTCCGTATGGTCATCATCCATAACCGTTCAAATTAGCAACACATAGTTTCACGGGTTCTTTTCTCAAAATATCATCAATGTAGCCTAGCTTATTTATCATCGCCCAAAACATCCATCGCTTGGCCGTAATCTACATACATTAGTTTCATGATCAATGTATCGCTTGAGACATCAATTCCTACTTTTGGCACACTTTGGCCTTCATTCATCCAATGTCGTGATCTGCTTTCACACGAACCAAATACAATTTTCCTCTTTACAAGACTATTTGTCGCTATCTTCATGGTATTTCCACTCGCAACAAATAAAAACTCAACGGACACCGTGTTGTTCTCTCATGAAACAATCATTTATCCACACGGTTAGGTTTTTTCCACATATTGTTGTGTTGACTAAATATTATTGTAAAATTATTCTCGATTGAATTTATGTGTGTATATATATATATATATATATATATATATATATATATATATATATATATATATGTGTGTGTGTGTGTGTGTGTGTGTGTGTGTGTGTGTGTGTGTGTGTGTATGTGTGTATTCAGATATATATATATATATATATATATATATATATATATATATGTGTGTGTGTGTGTGTGTGTGTATGCTACAAGGCATGTGTGTATTCGATATACATATATATGTATGAATATATGTATATATATGTGTGTGTGTGTACAAATACATACACATAGGTGTATTCAGATATACATATATGTATGAATATATGAATATATGTTTATATATATATATATATGTGTGTGTGTGTGTGTGTGTGTGTGTGTGTGTGTGTGTATATTTCTCTTCCATTACCCAAAATCTATCTGTTATAACACAAAACAACGACATTCAAAATAAACCTAACCATGTGTGTGTATATATATGTTAATTTTCGAATGTCGTTGTGTTGTGTTGTAAACACATGGTTAGGTCTATTTTAGACTTCATTAACGCAAGACACAACAATATTCAAAAAACCTAACTATCTCTCTTTTATTTGTATACACACACACACATGGTTAGATTTTTAGGAATATTGTAGTGCTTTTGTCGTCTGGCTATATTCACTTATATATTAGTAAATATATGTGTATATAAATGAGAAACTAATATACACACATATATACTACTTACATATATACATACATACACATGCACACATGGTTAGGTTAGGTTAGATGAAATTTTCAAGTTTCATTGTGTTGCGCTGTAACAAAGAGACGGGGTAATAGAAGAATTTTTTTTTACCAAATATTATAGAATATTTGATGATGACAAGGAGATCGATGCTGACAGAGTCAAGGATGTAGGATCTTAGATCTAAACGAGTTAGATCTCTACGCAAAATGGATGGATCACGACTTATACATCACAATACATAATTAAAGGACTTAAACTACTACAAGGGGGTTAAGATCATGTTACCAATATCGGGAGAGAAGCCTTGATCTTCCGATGTGTTCTCCAAACGGCGGTTGGTGGACACCCTTCTTGATAAACGAACCTCCTTGATATGCAACACCAAGAAAAACTCCAAGTTTTTCTTCAACTGTAAACCCAAGACAAGAAACAAATTTTTCTTCTCTCTTTTATGTGGTAAGTCTAAATTTGCCAATCATTAAGGCTTGGGAGAACTCCTTTATATAGAGAGTAATCCTTGTCCTCCAAGGATTTAATAATTAAGAGATAATTATTACATTAATCCTTTATTCCAAATAAAAGATAAATAAAATGATTATCCCAAACAAATTAGGATAAACCATATTATTATCTAATATTCCATGAATTATCATTTAACAAATAAATGATAAATCACATGTTAAATAATTATCCAAAAACTAATTTCTCTCTAATTAAATAACACTTATTGGCGCCACACACTAGGGTTACTAAGCCCATAAAATGTCTTTTATGTGTATTATATTATTTAGCCCAACTAAATAATATCCATGCATATCAATTAACTAGCTCAACCAATTAATTATCACCGAGGCCCAAATAAGAAGATTATTAGTCCGAATTACGTGGCTACATCGGGGACCATGGACCTATAACCGTGAGGCTCCAATAATTAATTATTCATCGAATGTAATAAGTACATTAATTATTAATTCCGGGATTACGCCACCATAAACCCGAAATTGAACTCTACCGATTATAGATGTATACTTATACTCAACCCATGTAGAGTGAATAAGCGCCCATTGATATAATCACTACATACGGATTAACCCTCCATAGATCGGCCCATTTTGAGTGGGAAGTCTCCGTGAACCCGACTCGTAATATCTTATCCTTATTTACCATTAACCCCTCGATGATCAATTAGTATGCATATCCGACTAGTAGCTAATTAGTCAAATGCGAAACTCCCGGATCGATCACTTTCTTAGGGCTAACAAATAAGGGATCTGCTCTATCTACTTCCCAGCAGAAGGAATGGATTCCATGTCTGTGGAAAATCGTAACTACTCACTCATCGTGAGATAGTGCCAATGAGAAGTGGCTTGGAACACATATCTAAGTGAACCGTAATTCAACACATCAAACACTACCCCGAGACAAGCAAAGACTCGTGATCACCTCAGATTAAGGTTGATCCATATATGATCATCTAATGATTTAATAAGATTCCTCGATTACGGAATTATATCGAGAAATTCAGATTAAATCGGTCTAGTCATATATGAATGTCATCATATATAAATGCCCCACGTAGTACCTCTACCGACAAATCGGATAAGACTATCACATCCTAAGGTGTTCAAGGCGCATTATTGGTGTTTTAATCAAGAGACCCTAAACTCGATTAAGTTCACCATGGATTAACAGCTTTAAGCATATCTCCACTAACTCAATCCTCACGTGTAATCCATACACCGAAAGTTAAGTGGTTACATACGTATATACTTAGGGTTTGCAAAGCAGTTGTATTACTTACAAGCACAAAGCAAGTAATAAGGTGAGATAAATTCATCATCCATTATTAAAAATAATTACACAAATTGTCTTTCGGCACTACACCTAACAAGAGCCAACAGAACAGAGCTTAAACTTTCGATCTAACGCATGCCTCACTTCCGGCGGAGGCTTTTTACCAAGCTGCTGGGAACGGATGATGCACGTAGATCAAGTGAAATTAAATACTTGACCACCATAAACCAATACTAGCAAGAGGACTAGTCCATCGTAGTATAGCTATAATAATCAAGGTCGATCCCACAGGAACCAAATTGTGGATCATTTATATACAAACAATTAATCATTCATGCCAAGAACACAAAAGCGGTCTACGACCAACAAAAGACAAGAAAAAGTAAAGGACACGACTCGACACAACACAAATAAAGACACGTAATTAACCTCCCCAATTATCATGTTATCGCTTGATTTAGAGATTCTATATAATTAAGCTAGACTCGACAACTACTAATCCGATCCGTATTTCTTTTATAGTGGCTACGGGAGTCATCCCCAAACTAGATCTAGCCCGGTAGGCCATCCGCATCACTATGCTACATCACGTGACTTCGCTTTTTTTCGCCTCCATCTCATATGACTCGCGACGCTTACAAAACTAGGGATGCCGATATTAACCGTATTCCTCACCTAGGCAACATTCCTTTGTTCAGCGGCATTTCCTAAGCGATCGCATCGCCTCCGTCCCATTAACACTAACTTTTTAGGTATCATGTTAATCTACGATTTACGATAACTAGGTGTGCACAATTCCCTAATACGTAATGTATCTAGATCTCAATGAAAGTCCCGGAAGATCAATTCATGAGCCGACCTAGAGCCCTATATTGGTATTTCCTAATCATACGCTAATTAAAACAGACGAGCAACGAGTCAGTAGTCATACCTACTAAGATAAGAAATTTAGGTGGACAATCACACCATAAAGACGTGGCTAGATTGACGCGACGACGAACAACTAAATCTTAGCGCTTCTACATACGTAACGGATAAAATAGAGACTCATAAAGCAATTATATAGATCTACTAAAAACACGGTTGTCGATCATACCAAAGTCATCTATAGGCCACCGGATAATGTGATCCGGGCGTGTGGATCCTTATAGACAAGTTATCCCCACCGCCTCATATCGTATCCTTAGATCTACATCGCTCGTGAAGAACGAACAACCTCAAACAATAAACAATAATTGGGGACTTAATTACAAAGAACTAAGAACAAATAAATACAAGAACTTACATTATTGCATCTTGCATAAAAACGCTTCTAAGAAAAATCAAGATTTTATTATAAACCGAGAAGTGTATATGGTCGAGTGTGGTGTAAATGGCGTGTATAACATGCCTTTAATTATAAGGGTTCAAGCTAATTAAGAGATATACTTTAAAATGTCAAAACAAATAAGAGATAACTCCCGCCGATCTCCAATTAAAAGATAAAATGCGCTCTAGAATGCATATCCTCCATTGGCGCCATCTTTGAGTGGTTTGCCATGCTTATCCGATCTTTTCGTGCTAATCCGATATTTATCTTGATTTTCCTTTGATTTATCTTGAGATTTAATTCTTCCATTTGTATTTATCCTCCATAATTATCCAAATCTGCAAAATAGATATTTATCCCAAAATAAATCATATTTAAATAAAACGGATAAATATAATAAAAACGGATAAATACCGATTTATATAATAAAAACGGATAATCACCAAATTATATCTTATAAAATGGATAAATACCAAATTATATTTTATAAATCACAAAACATTAAATAATACATATAAACATGTGATTTAATATAAAATACATATTATTAATCCCGATTTAAGGTCAACGTTGATGACTTTACGGGTATAATTTGACCGTCATCAACTACCCCACTCGCACTTTGATCGTCCCCAACAAAGCATCAATAAGTCATTCCCAAGAAAACAATTGCCATGGTCAAATCATACTTACGCGAAGCTCGAGTCAACTCATAGCAATCATGCTCATAAGATATCCATTATTCACTACTTCCTATGAACCGAAGTGATGTGTGCATGTGCATTCGCTTTATATAATCGAAGCAAGATTAGAGTTTATGCAAACTTCGTAATCTCAACCTACCAACATCAAGATTCCCACTTCTTAAGCCTCGCAATGGGTAAAGACATGGTGCAATAAGCAAGAGCGCCATCCATAAGGTTTTTGGACTTGAGACCGAGAAATATACTCAAGCCTCTTAAAATTGAATTTTTTTCTCATTTTCATCATTTCAAACTTTACCACATCTCAAGAAAGAAACTTGCTTTAAAAGTAAAGTATGCATTGCAAGAATCCTCTCTCACGGATTAGTGGAAGCATTGAATATTACCACAAGCGGGGCTACTTTGGTAATGTCACTACAAGCCCAAGTGTTTAACTTTTTTGTCAAAACACGATAATTCTCAAGCTTATTACTCCGCTTTGATGGCCGTAAGATAGAATACATCGGCAGATAAATATCGACACTAAGTCCAGATAACCAATCATCTACGCAATGTACACATAATTCTTCTTAGTTATTATAATTTGTACGGTATTCGTCGATTCATTTTGAGTAATCAAATAATAAATAACTACTTGCAATAGTTGGCATGAATATCCTTAAGTTCACATTCACATAAGTATAATATGATCACGTACTCATGCAACTTGGTTCCTTTCCTATCAATTCTTAGCTCGGAACTCACAATTCTAAGGGTACGAGATAAATAATATGGCATTTATTCAATTTTTTTCAATTTTTCACCGTTTCATTCAACTTTCAATTATAACATATCATAGCTAAGTCTCCTACCCCCCACTTAAACATGGCATTGTCCTCAATGACAAATTAAAATGAGAATTTAAGAAAAAGACTTAGCTCTGGAAACGGCCCTCAAGTAGATGCAGAACATCGGAGTTATCCAAGCACGTCGTGGAGAAGCAAGTGAAAACCTGTTTAAGCAAACCAAACAGAAACTCCACGAAATCGTTAATAACATGTCAATGGAAGTTACAAAATAATGTGGCAGTAATTAAATACAAAATATCCAAAAACAAATTAAGCCACTTTATTCCATAAAACCAATGACAAGGAAAACCGAAGAGTTAAAACCGCTCGCTCGTACGCAAAAAAGAAAAATACTAAATTGAAAGACGATAAACAAGCAACTAAAGATGGTAATCTTCATCTATAATCTCCACCGCTTAAATATTCTTAAAACCGGGTGGAGAAGACAATGATCAAAAAGCATTACCCCATGTGTGAAAACACGAGGTTTACTGGATTGATAAGGTATTTAATCCAGCGGAAAAGAGAAACTTGGTAAGGTATAACAGATTCAATGTGACCTATTGGTAAAAGATAGGATCAGAAACTTGGCGCAGACGCTTCACGTGTTGATTGGATATCAACAACCTAGGGAGATGTAGCTTCTCCTCAAAATTACTAATAACTCAATGTATCACGTAAAAGTCATAACCGTCATCAACAAGGTCGGATCGGTGTGACTGCTTAGAACAAAACTCATCATCTTGACCGGAATAGGTGTAAAAGTGTGAAATTTAAAACCTCCGGTAGGAAGATAAATCGTATTTTGATCGAACCAAAAACTTTTAAAATCCAGCTAGGGTCATGAAAACCAAAATGATAAAAGATAAACATTAAAACTTAGCAATATTTCAAATTCCGCAACACAAAGGTATTTTGTAAACAAAATGGAGGTTTAGAGTATGATGGGTTTAGAATAAGATATATGTCACGGATTTTATCTATGCAAAACAACAAGTAATAAATTTATAGATCCGGTATTTCCCCAAGTGTAGGGATCGTAGTATAGCGATTAATACCGGAGTCGGTCACAGGGAATCGGGGTATCTAGTTCATTAATTTTCCTAAGGTTGTTACTACTAAAACGAAACTAAAAAAAGATAAAATAAACTGACAGAGAGGATTGTCACCCAAAGCCGTGAAGGATAAAAGCGATAAAAACTAAATCTAAACTACTAACTATAAAAGGAAATAAACAAGAAGATGAACATGGAGATTAACAATGAACAAACAAAATCATCCAATCCTTCAAACCTCTATCTCTATCTAAGGTTATCTTGTGATGATTAACTAAAGATGTGGTTCACCTAATCAAAAGTATGAATCCTACTCGTAGATAATTCGCCTATCAATCAAAACAAGGTGTAAGATTTATTCAAATCTAGCAACCTAGATAATCAACCTATCAACTTCCGTTATGTCAAGGTTAAAAATCCAATCTTTCCTATGGTGATCTAAGGTTTAACATGACTTCCATCAAAATCAAACATCGATAAGCAACCATCTTCCGATATACGCCGATAACAAATAATCGCATAAGAAAAGATACAACTTTGAGATAAAATCATAAAACAAACTTAAATAAAAGTAGATAAAACCTGAAGAAAAAGATTCAAATTGTTTGAACAATTGCAGCCCCCAAGCATGGAGTACATCGCAGCAGCAAAACAGAAAAGCAAAATAAAAACCTAATCTGACTTGCCACCCCAAATCCCCAACGGGGTCAGGCGCCAGGTTTGCCTCTTATGATGGTGTATCAATGAGATCGAATAATGTGTGTTTTAGGGTTGAAATCGCTACCGCTATTTATAGGAGAAATAGGTCGGTTTTCAAGATGTCGGCCGTGGGCGCCCGCCCACTCGATCGACGCTTCGTCCAAGAATTCAGACGCAGTGGGCGCCCGCTTGCTATGGCGTCCTAAACTCTCTCGAATCAAAACTCCTCCTGGACGCCACCACTTATTTGGACGCCACCACTTTGGACGGGACTTGGACGCGTGCGTCACTCTTTTTCTTCCAAATTAATCTTGATCTTCATTCCAACTTCATCTCTATCTCTTCCTTCCATGCAAATCATCACTTGAACATCTTTTAAGCTCCTTTCACCTCATGCAAGCGCACCTACATCACGATAAAACCATGCAAAATGTAACATCTTACATCTAAAGATATTTATCCAATAAAATCACATAATTAACCCGATTTTGAACTTTAATACTTCAAAACTCATTTTCTCAATATTTCAATATAAAGCTCGATTTCTATGAGAAACATACGAATATGGAGAGAATTGTTACAAAATATATCCTTATAAAACGTATAAAATCACCCTTAACAATATACATAAAGATGGTAAGAAAAGATAAAGGGTGGGTAAGAAATTGTGTGCTGGGTCGGAATTGTTTATGGGATTGGGGAGGGTGGGAGAGTGAAATAGATGGAAAGAAAGAGAGGGGATGAAAGAATGGTTAGAAATGTGAATTGTGAGGTAGAATGGTGGGAGAATAGAAAGGTTGAGGGGTGAAAAGGTACAAAGGAAAGGATAAGGGTAGTTGCAGAACGAATTGCACACAACTTTGGATTTTCACTCGTATCGCCATTCTAAAAAGTTTTGGAAGTTGACCAAAATTGTTCTTGTTTGCACCAATCATTCTCTGTTACATTTTCAGTATTTCTCAAGCTCTCTCAATGCTTTCATCTTAAGGTTGATTGCTAAATTTCCTTTTCTTTAGCAATTTCTTGACTCTCCTACTGAAACTCTATTTCACGTGGCTTATATTGAGTAAAAGTTTTGCACATCCTTAGCCCAATGGCCATCGAACACGGCAAAATAAAAACCTCAACATATGTCACGTTACTCTTATTGGATTTAAAGAAAACAAAACCTAAAATCCTAAAAAGAAATCCTAAGGGTTTTAAAGAAGTAGTTCCGAGTTTAAAGTCCTCACTCGACTTTCCAAAATTATCCTTGTCGGGCTATCCTTCTTAGATCGCAAGATGTTGATCCCTTGAGCACTATATGAGGTGGGCTTGTCGCTTTATGGATTAATACCCTTCCTTGGTTGTGAGACCTAGAAACGACATTTATCCATTCCATTTATACAAAGCTCTTACCTCGGCTCTCATTTTTAGGAATGAGTGAATTCTAAGGAGATTTAGTCCTAGGGACTTATTTTAATCATATCCTCTATAATGCTGCTTCATTATGCTCTCTCAAAACTCAACGCCTTCTTTTGATTGTAAATTCTTAAAACTACACAAATTGTTGCTCCTCGCGGCGTTAGAAGCAATCTCATGCATAGACAATGAAATTTTGATGAACTATGAGGAACTCTTTATTCACTTTGCTTCCTTCAACTACTACATGTTTCCTTACACCCTCTAGATGATACAGATTTGGGGCAGAACCTTCCACACTAATAAAATAAATCTTACAAACGAACTCCGGGCTAAGATTCTCATTCAGGTTCATGTAAAGACCAGCTTATGTTCAAAAGATCAAAAGATAGTAAAATATAAGCAAAAAAGGTAGTACCTTGCCTTCAACATTGTACCACGAATAATTCGAACCTTAATATTTATTTTCTCGGAGCCATCTTAGTGTTTTAAAGTTGTTTCTTCCATTGCTTTCCTATCGTAGATTCGTAGCTCCACATGCTGCTGGGTTATTTTCTCAGCGCCCATGAAAAATTACTGACTCAGATTATTGCTTCCCTGGTTTCTGTAAACAGAAGAAAAACAAAACGAACCGTAGACTGATTTTAACATGGTTTCCCATGCCGCTATCGACTTTACGGATTAAACATACGGAGATAAATGGACACACGAAATTCCGTAAAATGTAATCAGGCTTGTCGGCGGGAGAAGCGAGGCTTCTTTGGGAGCGAAACCATTGTTCCAGATTTTGGAATTTTTACACAGAGCGCATAACCGTAGGACTCAAAACGTAAAAATAGACTCTAAAACAGAAAACTCGACATGAATAAAAAAAATATTTATATATAAAATTGACCGTTGGTTCCCCGGCAACGGCGCCAAAAACTTGATGCACGTAGATCAAGTGAAATTAAATACTTGACCACCATAAACCAATACTAGTAAGAGGACTAGTCCATCGTAGTATAAATATAGCGAATCAAGGTCGATCCCACAGGGGAACCAAATTGTGGATCATTTATATACAAACAATTAATCATTCATGCCAAGAACACAAAAGCGGTCTACGACCAACAAAAAAAGACAAGAAAAAGTAAAGGACACGACTCGACACAACACAAATAAAGACACGTAATTAACCTCCCCAATTATCATGTTATCGTTTGGATTTAGAGATTCTATATAATTAAGCTAGACTCGACAACTACTAATCCGATCCGTATTTCTTTTATAGTGGCTACGGAGTCATCCCCAAACTAGATCTAGCTCCGGGTAGGCCATCCGATCACTATGCTACATCACGTGACTTCGCTTTTTCGGCCTCCATCTCATATGACTCAGACGCTTACAAAACTAGGGATGCCGATATTAACCGTATTCCTCACCTAGGCAACATTCCTTTGTTCAGCGGCATTTCCTAAGCGATCGCATCGGTCTCCGTCCCATTAACACTAACTTTTTAGGTATCATGTTAATCTACGATTTACGTATAACTAGGTGTGCACAATTCCTAATACGTAATGTATCTAGATCTCATTGAAAGTCCCGGAAGATCAATTCATGAGCCGACCTAGAGCCCTATATTGGTATTTCCTAATCATACGCTAATTAAAACAGACGAGCAACGTAGCCGTAGTCATACCTACTAAGATAAGAAATTCTAGGTGGACAATCACACCATAAAGACGTGGCTAGATTGACGCGACGAACAACTAAATCTTAGCGTTTCTACATACGTAACGGATAAAATAGAGACTCATAAAGCAATTATATAGATCTACTAAAAACACGGTTGTCGATCATACCAAAGTCATCTATAGGCCACCGGATAACAGATCCAGGCGTGTGGATCCTTATAGACAAGTTATCCCCACTGCCTCATATCGTATCCTTAGATCTACATCGTTCGGTGAAGAACGAACAACCTCAAACAATAAACAATAATTGGGGACTTAATTACAAAGAACTAAGAACAAATAAATACAAGAACTTACATTATTGCAGATCTTGCATAAAAACTGCTCTAAGAAAAACTGAAGATTTTATTATAAACTGAGAAGTGTATATGGTCGAGTGTGGTGTAAATGGCGTGTATAACATGCCTTTATTTATAAGGGTTCAAGCTAATTAAGAGATATACTTTAAAATGTCAAAACAAATAAGAGATAACTCCCGGCCGATCTCCAATTAAAAGATAAAATGCGCCCCCTAGAATGCATATCCTCCATTGGCGCCATCTTTGAGTGGTTTGCCATGCTTATCCGATCTTTTCGTGCTAATCCGATATTTATCTTGATTTTCCTTTGATTTATCTTGAGATTTAATTCTTCCATTTGTATTTATCCTCCATAATTATCCAAATCTGCAAAATAGATATTTATCCCAAAATAAATCATATTTAAATAAAACGGATAAATATAATAAAAACGGATAAATACCGATTTATATAATAAAAACGGATAATCACCAAATTATATCTTATAAAATGGATAAATACCAAATTATATTTTATAAATCACAAAACATTAAATAATACATATAAACATGTGATTTAATATAAAATACATATTATTAATCCCGATTTAAGGTCAACGTTGATGACTTTTACGGGTATAATTTGACCGTCATCAACGGAAAAGATGCTCTATTGAGCAGACCTAATGAAATTTTCTACGAGCTACGCTATATAAGGAGCCCCAATACAATGCCTGGAGATAAGGCCGACACAGTGGATCAGAATGATTCGAAAACACCCCAGGGATGCATGCATTTCTAAGAACCTCATCAGGTCGAGGCGTACCATAGTCGAGATTCGTCGTACGGTTCATTTTCTTAAAAAAAATTCATTATGTTGTTACCGATAATTTCATAGGACGTGCTCAAACGGTTACAAAAAAACGTAATAAAATACAAATAAGTTTATCAATTTCATGTGCAACTTTATAACCAAACTAATAAAACACAAGTTCATATTTTACTACGAGCAATCACATTGTCAACCAAAATACAAATGTATAAACTACATTTTTCTCCAACGAATGTCAATTTCATTATCGAACCATCTCATAAAAATTAATCATTTCAATACCTTAAAAATCAAAATTTTAACCATTCACTACCGTAAGCTTTATCTTTTCACTACACAAAAATCGAAATTTTATATCTTTAAAATGTTAATTACCTCAAACATAATCATCAATTAAAAGAAATATGATATTTAAAACAAATACGATATTTAAAATTATTTGAAACAAAATGTTAAGTGAAATGCTTACCCATTTGTTTAAAGACGGAAGACCGCGCGTAGATTGATATCTTGTTGGTTGATTTCCTTTACAACACCCAATAATATGATGATTTTTTTCTCTCAAAAATTTGAGGATAAATTTGGGTGAAAAAGATGATGATATTGGGTGAAGAAGATGTGGTATTACCTGAAATGTAGGAAAAACGACATTTGCAGCATTTTATCAATTTCTCATATTCAACGGCCAAGTGAAAATTCCACGCCGCGTTTTTCTTTTTCCACGGGGCCAAAGGAAAATCCCGTGGAAACCAAGTTTTTTCCATTTTTTATTTCCACGTGACTCTTTTAAATTGCAACGTGGTCTCGTGATAAATTCCACGGGCCCGTTGAGGTTTCCACGGGGGACTCAAAAAAATGTCAAGTCGAATGCAGACGACATGAAATAAAGGTCGCCATGAGGACTGATTATATAATTTCTCACATAATATCCACTCTCGACACAATGACGCCAGATGCCTAATCACGACGTCATTAACCCAAAATAAACCGAAAATACAATAATTGAACTCAATACGAAATTAATTTGCTAATCCTTCGGTTTAGCAAGATCTGACATACTTCGTCTCCGATCCATAGAAAGCGAAGCAAGTCTCGCCCACTACGCCCGAAACTTGTGTGGTCATCTCCTCGGAGGATCCATAATGGGAAAAATGAGGTCGCATGTTGTAATCTAGCTCAATCTTCCGATCAAACTTTGATTGAATATCCAAACGGGTTTTCAATCCCGTACACAATGACGAATCGACTATCTTCCCAACTCATTTTAGCCATCACAAAGCAAAGGGAAAACCTCATCTCTGATTACCAAATAACGTAGAAGATCTACAATGTAAAAGAGATCAAACAAGAGCTAATCAAAGCTCCTGAGATACTTCGTTCATGAAATGATATCAAAGATTACATTCCCTCGCTCGTTTGGATTGATAGAATGTAATGGAATGAAAATGCTCTTTTCATTCCATTCCATCAATTTGGCATGTTTGGAAAATTAAGAATGGAATTTATTTTAATTTGATTCCAATAGAATGAAAATGATTGATTTCATTCCATTAAAAAGCTTTGAAATTGTTTCTCGATGCGACTTGATGGGTAATATTTTCATTCCAACTAGCATTGTGGTGGTTCGCCAGCAAATCTCAAGGGAGATTATTATTAGTTTCTCGATTCAACTTGATGGGAAATACCAGGTTCTAATTGGTGAAGCTTACGCCACTTACCATTCTCTTTTCTACGCTTTATATTGGGGCTTATTCAAGGTGGTCTTGGAAGGCGATTCACTTAGAATCCATAATAGACTTATGTTCCATTCGGAGGATCTCTCGCCAGTCGGAAGCATTATTGATGATTGTCGTCGTATGCTACCCACTTTTGTTTCTGTTTCTTTTTTCCTTTGTTAAAAGACAGGAAAATATCCTCATTTGTTAGCTAACAAAGGTCTAAATGTAATTGGGTGCGTGGAATGGGGATCTTCCCCTCCCTCCCAAGTAACTCTGGCATGTATCTCATATTGTGCTTAATAATATCTCTTTACACATCAAAAAAGTTATAAAATGGCTGGAATGAAATAAAAAAGATTCTTTTTCATTACCAAACACTGTAATGTAATTATATTATTTCATTCTATTATATTCTATTTCATTCCATCAATCCAAACGAGTCATTAGGATATTTAGACTATTTATAGGCTTATAAATCCATTGAGTTAAACCTAAAGTAGAAATCACATATGGCTATCCACTTAATTTAATACATAAATAAAATACTAATAATTAACTTAAATGTGCTACATTAACTTTTTTGTGACATTAATTAATATTTCTAGTCATTTTTACTGTTATATTTTTTATTTATTGTGTTTTTGTATTATTATATACATACAGATTATGAAACATTTACGCCATCTTTTTTTTTTTTGCGTGTGCGTAAAACTCCCGGTATCCGGAACCAACTTGTCCGACTAATCCAGAGTTCGACGTGTGTCGTGCCTGCAGAGTCCGACTCTTACTCAGGGGTAATGGCTGGCCAAGAGTCCTTTCAATATAACGCCGTAAAGGAGAATCGAACCAGTGACCTCCCTAGGTATTCTCAAGTTACGCCCTCTTTGCTAAGTTAAAATATTTAAACCGCTTTTAATAAAATTAAATACTAAACATCTTACACTTTTAATCCATAATTTCCTTAAACAACAACGTTATTTACTATTGAGGTTGTCCCACAAATATTGTTAGTCTCTTTGTTTCAATTAAATAATGCAATCGTGAAAATATTAATATTTGTGAAATTGATCATTATTATTACATTTTTTAGAAGAATTCATTACCATGCATTTTCACGAAAAAACATTTAAGTTTTTTTTTTTTCCCTATTTCATTCATTGTTAAAGAGTAATGATAAAAGCATATTAACGGATTTACTGCACAACATTCATAGACAATTGATTATTTTGGACCTTTATTGATTGATCTGCAGCCTCACAATAATCAAATGGTGAGATGAATGTTGTGTAAAAATCCGTTAATATCAATCCGTTAATCTTTCTCATTTCTCATTGTTAAATGCTCCTCCGTTATTATTTAAGCTATTGTAGTTGTCAAAAAACAATTCATCTGTCGTAGTTAAATTTTCAAATATTTATTGTATTTTTCTATATATGCCCTTATTTATTAAGGGGTGAGAGACTGAAAACAAAATTGCATTAATTATATTGAAGGGGTGTTATTGTTATTTTAATGTTAAGTCAAAGCATTAACTAGTCTCATTAATATCTGTGTTTTTTACAACGGTCACAGTTAAATCGGAATGGAGGGAGTATTCGTTAACGCAAAGATTTATATCAACTATATAGTCTATATATTCAAACATTTTGAAATTAGTAATTCCTTCTAAATCTTCTTTAAAAAAAAAAGGTAAATGTTTCTCAAAATAAAAAAATAAAAAAAAGTAAATAGCAATTTCGGTTTTTTTTTTTCTTTCTGATTTTGAGGTCTGGAATATGTTTTTTGCGCGTGTAAAAAAAAAGACCATTAGGGCTTTAATCCATAGTTAGCTTAAACCTGAAGCTAGCCGCAGCCATTGTCATCGACTACTTTAATTTCAACCGTGCTTTTGCTTTTTATTTTTATTTTTATTTTGATGGCTGGAATTTGTTTTTTTTTTTTTTTTTTGGCGCGTGTAAAAAAATAAACACGGTTAGGGCAACAAGTCGGTGGGAAAGGGTAGAAAAGACCATAGTTAAAGGAAAGTATTTAGAACCCTTAGTTATTAACTTAAAAAATAAAGCTAGCCAATTAATTAAAGTGATCGATCGAGTTATTTTCAAGTTTTTGGTATGAAGAGAGTCAAGAGACTACCGATCATGGAATGCATCGCAAAAACACCAAAGATTTTTCAACCAATATCGTCACCCGTGCCTTTGAGGAAGCCATTAATGCGGATGATATCTAATACTGCTGCAAAACCATTAGAGAATGAAAAGCGAAGAAAGGAGTTAAAGGATTTCTTGAAAGAAAGCGGCAAGGAGTACTACGATGATATGCCTACAAAATTGTTGAGTCCTCTTAACCCACAATTGATGCCTGAAGCATTAGCAATGAAGATTGCCGCCCCCCATACCCCTGTCGTGAATTCCTGCCGGAAACCAAAACCGAAACCGAAACCAAAGAAAGCAGCCCCAGTAATTGTGAAACGTAAACCTCTCAATTCAAAACGTGATTCCGGGATGTATTTCAAAGCCAAGAAACCAATCTTGCCCTGCAAAAGGTTGAGAAACGAAGACGAAGAAGGTGCCTTGATGAAATCAAAGAAAGTTCGTTTGAGTTCGAGTTCGTTCGTAATGCCTGTAGAATCATTAGAAACTGCAAGCAGACAAACCGTTGCAAGTTGTCGCCTTTCAGAAGAACCTGCAGGAGATCATTCGGTGAATGTTCCAGACGATGAGCAAAAAACAGTCAAAAACGTTGCTCAATCGAATAGTGGTAAAGAAGAAACGAGTAATATTAATTCAAGCCCGGAGGATGACTGCAATATCTCACCCGCCATTATTGATGAAGACACTTACAAGAAGGCCGAACACGAGGTTGGGGTGTTGAGTCGCTTCGAAAACACTATCCTTAAATCTGTAACCGATCCAATGCAAAAAGAGCGAGATAGAAAACGGATGAGAAGTAAAATAAAACGTATTGAAGACAAGATGAGAGCATACATAAATGCGCGGCTTGAGGAGACGAGTATAAATTCCATCCTCGATTGCGCTATGCCAAAAGTTTACGACGAGGACTCATACAGAGAGGCCGAACGCATTGTTGCGATGCTGAGGTGCAACGAAGACACTATTGTGAAGTTTAGATGCCGTAATGCCACCGACCCTGTTCCACTACAGGAAAAGATTGAGAGAGACCTGCTGATAAATAGAGTTGAAGGGATTGAAGCAATGATGATCTCATTCAAAAACGGAAATTACAAGAAAAGAATAGCTGCCCGGATTGCTTTGGAAAAGATTGTCAAGACCATAGAGTTCAACGACGGTGAATATCTGGAGCAACAACTTCATCTCTTGTCCCAAGGATACTACTGAATTTGATCCGTTTTGTAAATACACTTTCTGTTGCAAGTGTTTGTAAGTGTTTGTAAGTGTTTCAGTTGGAAGTCATCAAACCAACCTCAAATCATTCCATACATATTTATCATAATTATCAAATACTGTTGTAACGGATTGCAAGTGAAGAAGTAGAAACACATACCAACTAACGTAAACAAACACAAACAAGAATAGAAACAAGAAAAACATAATGATTTAAAGTGAATCCGACGTTGTGCCGACTATTTACCGACAAGAAAGAGGAAATTTTACTATGCATAGACTTACAAGAAGATAGTATCTAGGTTACAATAAATACGGATATCTATAGTCTTGGCAATTAAATCCTAGCCGTCATAATGTCGCATGTGTAGTTCTCATAAATACCCCTAGATGTAAGTATTTAATTATGGGATATCAATTGAACCACATTTTGCAAATAGTCTTTTTAGACGATGGGATCGAGATAACTCACCTTTAATCTTACTGCTACAATATATAAATTTAAAGTAAAATATTTTAGTCATATCATACACACACACACACAAACTGTTAATTCAGAAGCAAGATTTTATTCGTAGAGTTAGCCTATGTTTATATTTTTGGTGTACTATATATGTTGAATTCTCGGATTCAGCAACAACTCATTCGACTTCGAAAGGCTTGATCAACTACATTTTGCGGTGTAAATGTTGTCACGAAATGGACAAAATCTAAATTAAATTGCAGAAAGGAGACAGAAAAATGGTGATGAAGGAGAAAGAACAATTTAGGTAGAACAGTCAGATAATTCTCATTCCATGTAAAGTGATTACAACACAACACTTTTCTTTTATACTTATAACGTAATTAACTGAAACAGAAACACAACTGCATTGATGTTGTAAAATGTAGTTGGATGACTGTCACCCTTATTAACGGTCCCAACGGTCATATTATTTTCTTTTTTATTTTAAAGCCCGATTCATGACAGATCATTCCCTATAACACCCTGCTTTCGGATACCGAGCCCTTATCCGGAAGAGAAACGTTCGGCGCGTATAACATTAAATAAATCTAATATTATATGCAAGTCTCTACGTCGTCGTATCAAATAAAAGCAAACGGAAGCTAAAAGGACTCGGGAAAACATAAAAGCTACTATGAATAGAAATTAACCATACTAAAGATGGATAGTTAAATTACAACGACGAAAAACCCAAAGACTTATACAATACGATGTCTTAAAAGTAGAAGTACAACAAGTCTAGTACAACCTTTACAAAGAAATAAACTAAAAGCTTCTCCAAGACTTCAAGTCTTCAAAAGCCATCATCTACACTTGATCAACCTGTTCGTCTTCTCACCCCACAATTGCATACAAAAGAAAATGCAAAGGAGGTAAGTGCAAAGTACTTAGTAAAAGTGAGAAGCTAATGAATAACTAGGTTATACAACGAAAGGTTAGTATTATTATTATTAAATTATCTGTATGAGACCGACTCAATCTAGGGTTCACTTCATGCCCATCAACATGTCATGACTAAACGTTTCTAACTTAACTTATCTTTGTTACAGCATATTTGCGAGGGCACTGCACTTAGTGAGATATGCACTAAGACAAAAGATGCAACCCTATAGAGATAAATCTCTAAGCGGTCCCGAGGCGATCATTCAATTTTGTCCGCCAACCACTGAGAGTCGACCGGTGAATATCTATCTCGTTAGTGAGTTTGTCCGGCGGAATGATCACTACTTTATCTCTGGCGGGTCTAGAATCCGGCGATGATCATCACCACTTTATCTCGGGCAAACCTCACATTGCCGATATTGTCTGCGCCTATCCAAGCTCTCATGATGTTTAACCTTTTACTAAGCAAGTACGTATTTATTAAATAGTTAACTAGCCGCCTAAGTGTTTTCAAATAATCTCCTCACACATACTACTCTCTTCCTAGACCACTGTACATAAACGAGGCCTAGAAATTACACAGACATTGATGAATACTAATTCATCAAAGCACAAGCCCTTTCATGCCTTTCCGACGGTCCCGGACTTCAACTCCTTTTAAGTACGTCCGGTGCCGGAACCAAACGCATCGTAAACTCAATCGAGGCTTGTTCATTTTCATTTAGTATTATTAGATCAAGAAATAACATTTAAACTGGACTCGTAGCTTAAAACGACATTTACCCAAAACTGGGCTGAATGCATGCGCATTGCACCAGAAAAGCCCTAAACATGATTTTCTACAACTTAACGATTTCTAACCCAAATCAAACATGTTTAACATCAACCATCACAAAGAAACAGCAGTAAAAACCTGATTAAAACATAACTAACCATCACGTAGCATCCAACATTTTAACTACAACATAAAACATGATTCCTTGCTACAACTAACACTCAACCTAAACATTGTAAGACCATAATTATTCGTTAGGAAGAGTCTCTTCCCTTAATTGCCTGCAAAACCGACAGCAAAACACCAAGCAACTGCAACAATTTTTAATCCTCAAACCCAAAACCTATTTGATCAACATGAAACCCTAAAATCCTATTTTCTGGCAAAAAACGAAATTTGAAAAAGTGCATAAAACTGCTGATTACCTGGATTAACTGCTTCGAAACTATTTTTAGAATAATCTACGTTCCAAGACGATCGTTTCGACTACTCATGGCTGAAAAACAGAGCTACGGATTGAAAGATACGAATTTTTAAAGATCAAACTCAACGGTTACCAAAAACTAGGGCTAAACTGAAAACTTACGAAATAAGGATATTTTATTTTCCAAAGTTGCGTCTCATCGTGCTGATCACTTTTCTCTCCTGCGGCATCTTGAACAGATGAACTGATTGATCACACGGTTGAAATTTACGTTCTCCTTTTTCCTTTTTCCAGGCATCATCTGCGTTGCTCTCCTCTGTGCGCCGTTCCTCTCCTTTTTTGTTTTCAGAATTAACATGTAACACCAAAATAAGGTTTTTTGGGATAATTTTCTTTTTATAGCCAATAATTAAATCCTTTATAATTAATATCTAAATCCCTTAATTAATTCCTTTTTAATTAAATAAATGGGACAAATAATAATTAGGTCGTAATAAATGCACCCAATGACTATTTTACTCTTTTACGAAAAGTCGGGATGTTACATTCCACTCAACAACCACCTTGTACGTCTTGAAGGTAGAGAACTGAATGAATACCCAAACAGGACCGGGATCCCAAATGAAATTCTCCAAAATAGCAAGCACAAACATCATCATTGCGACAACAAAATATTCCAACATCCCCACGGCATCGATCACCTGCTACAGTATCCTTAAAAGAAAATCAGCTGAATATTGTAAATAACCTCCATGGTGATCTCTCAAACGTATAATGTTTTTTGGTTTGATGGCCCCATGATGTTTGGGCATTGTTTTTGTGGTAGTGCTTGTTCGTGGTATTTTGAAGTCATCTTTTGGCTCCATGTGCCCTGGGATTGGCATAGACAATTCTGGTGGATTTTGTACATCTTAGGATGTCTTCCAGGTGTATACACATGTTTTTATTTAACAGTGTCATCCTTTGCATTGTTGATTTTGGATGTGTATGCACCTGTGGCTCAAGTTGGCTGAGTATATAATTTTGGTTTCTTAGAGTTATTTTCTTTTGAACACTCTTTTGAAGATAAATTAGATTACTCAGCCAATGTTGTGTCATTGTCCTGGGATAAGCTCTGTGAGGTTTCTCATATGACCCCAATTTTCCATTGTTTATGATGCAAGTGTCTTGTACTCTTGCGTACCTTGGTTTATATTTTTACATTTAACCAAAAAAATGATATAACAACCTCATCAGGCTCATTTTCCAAGTACAACGTACCCCTCTTCATCTCCATTTAAATCTCAAGCATGCCCATCCAAAGTAGCTTCCTCTCAATGGGGATTGCGTTTTTCTTGGCAACACACCAATATGTTGGTGAACTAAGAAACAACTTGCAGTGTCAAGGTCTAAAGCAGAATCAGAGTATCGTCCAATGGTCACGTTGGCCATGGTGATCTACCAAAAAACTCCTTACCCCGTGATAAAATGTAACGCCCCTTTCCCGGAAACCGAGTCCCTATCCGGAAAGAGCGCTCGGCACAAATATTATCAAATAGATTCAATAATATATGTAAGCCTTACGTCATACATCAGAACTAAAACGACGCGGAAGACAAAATGACTCGGGAACACAAAAGACAAAAGATCGAACACACGGTTTCCAATGCTGTAAAACTAAATCCAATAAAGAATACTAAACCAACCAACATTCAAATCCGAAAGAACTCCAATGGAACTAATCCAAAAGAAAGACAACAATGTTTGAATTTGAACCAACAACATTATCGAAAGAATTAAAACTAAAAGAACTAAATCTTCACGAGCTCCGTCTCACATCATCCTCAAAAGAACTCATCAAGATTAGCAACTGCTTCATCTTCTTTTTAGGGAAAGAGAAAGACAAACCAAAGTAACGGGGTAAGTACATAAGTACTTAGTAACGCGTAGAAGATCGCATAACGTCGGTCTCTTAAAGAAATAAAAGCAACGCCGTCTTTTATTAATTCATTCCGTTATTAACCCTAACTAACTATCATATTATGTTCATAGCATAACATGAGGTTCCAAAGGTATCTAACTTAGCTCAAGTTGGTTACATCATGAATAACAAGGGCACTATGCCTAGTAATAGGATGTACTAGGACAACTGGGTGCAACCTAATTAGAGACACACTCTAGTAGCCCCGGGAATATCTCGAGTCCCGATGGTGTGATAACCGCGTAATGTACCAGACGCTTTATCTAGCCAATCGATTGACCGGCGTGGAGTACGATCTACTTTGTCTGGTCGAGAACACATCGCGATATTGTACTATGTCTTACCAAGCATTGCATGATGTTTAAGATTATTAATCTAGCACATATGTTTGATTAGATGTTTAACTAGCCACCTAAGTTGATTCACATAAAAGGCTCACCTATCAATCTACTCCATCTTCCTAAGACCACTAGACACTAACAAAACCTAGCACATACACAGACATCGATAAACCCTAGCTTATCGAAGCACAAGGCAAATACAAAGCTTTCGACGGTCCCACACTTCATCTTTTTAGGGAATTCATATGGTGCCGAAACTAAACGCATCAAAAGCTAATTCAAGGCTTTGTCACATAAGGTTAAGCAGTAAAACATGATTATAAAGCCTGAAACCAAGCTAACACGAAAAATAGTGAAAAACGGAATAGACAGGTCGAACGCCCGTCTGACCCTAAGTGAACGCCCGTCCGACCCGAACGCTCGTACACCAACCCCCAGACGCCCGTCCACGAAATTCAGCCACATCTCAGTATCAAAATCCGAACCTCAAACGCCGCCTGCACTACTCAAACGCTAGTATGAGCTGCCGCTACCTCGGACGCCCGTCCGCCCTCATGCAGACGCCCGTTTGCCTGGGTTTTTCCTAGAAAATCTGCAACTGCGTACCCGCGATTTCCAACCCAATTCCGCCCCAAACTCCAACATACCCAGACTAAAAACAATGCAAATAACATACAAATTGCTCTACATCTTTACGACACCTTAGTCATACGATAAGAACACCACGTTACCTTAATTTGCGTGGTACAACGATCCAAAGCTACCAAAGTCTTGAAAAAAGTTAAACCTTTAACTCCAAACCTATAAACGATCAATCCAAAGATGATCACTACGATGTTTAATCTCAGAAAAACACAGTCTAACACGATGATGAATAAACCTTAATATCAAGAACAAGGAGGGAAAAACTTACGTTAACGGATTTAGGGATTGTTGATATCAAAACGATCCTCTTCTCGCGGTGATCATTTCTCTCTTGAGATGTCTGTTGAGAAGAGCAACGGATTAGCCTAGAGATTTGAAAGCCTCTTCTCCCCCTTTTTCCTCCAAACTTGCGCCCCTCAGTTTAATTTTTACGTCAAACAACAACTAGGTTAATTTAGGATTAGTTTTCCTTTTATAATCCCAATTAAACTAATTATTCCTTATTAATTAAATCCAATTAATCCTTTTCCTTTTCCTTTTCTTTAATTTCATTAATTAAATAACATAATATTCTGATCGTTGCTAAAAGACCGAATTGCCTTTTTTAGAAAAATCGGGATATTACATAAAATTTTTGCCCCTCTAGAGTTTGTCTCCGGTATGAAGTTCGACTCTCGAATTGGCTTAGTGAAGATACTATTATAGATTTCTTTTAGTTTGTACGATAAAATTTCTAAATTTCCGTACCAAAATAAATTAACCTAAGATTTCTTGGTCTTAAAACCTTAATTTTGCCCATTGGATTTATAAGAAATAAATGTATGACCATAATAGATATTAAATTAGAAGATGGTAATGAATATTGATGACAATTTTGTCTGCATAATAACGCAAAATGTTACATTCAAAAAAAAAAAAAAATAACGCATAATGTTATATTGATTAATTTTATTGTCATCGTTGAAATCTCGTCACCACATATTGAAATCTCGTCACCACATATTATATTAAATGATGGGACAATTTTAAAATTGGGGTTGAAATTGATAACGATCTGAATTTGTATCATGCTTTTGCATTTGCCCTCATATTAGATTATTACAATGTCATATTTGAAGGAGATTCACTCTCAATTCATCATCGTCTTATAAAGTTTCCGGCTTCTGTTTCTCCTTCTTTTTCTTTTTAAAAAAAAGACAAGGATATGTGTGGCTTTTGTTTGTTATTCATTTTCTTTTATTAAAAAAGACAAGGAAATGAGTTTACAAATATGCATGCAGGAATGGGTCCAACCCCCCTATTCTCAATCTTGTATTAAGGTGCGGATGTGATCAATAAATACCTTTACTCCTTAAAAAAACATATAGTAATCGGAAAACTAATACTACATCCTTCTAAAAATATAAGTCCGTTTAAATATTTTTACACAGATTAAGAAAATAATTAAATGTCACTTATTTTGATGTTTAAAGTCTAGCATACCCTTTGTCTCTAATTAATGTAATAGTTGTAAAGTAGGTGAATGTATAATAAATTAAGGGTAAAAATGAAGAAAGTGTAATAAATACTTCATTGGTATTTTAAATGATCTTATACTATGAGACAAATTCAAAAAGTTTAACGGACTTATATTTTGGGACGCAGTATGTAAATATTTAGTGGGAGGAGATTGACACAACAATGATGGAAAATAACATCATTAATAATGATTTTCTTTTTATAAAGAACATTAATAATGATTTAATCGCCATTTTTCGAAGCGGAAGCGGAAGCAATTTTATCTACACTGTTATCGCCACAAGCTGCTGAAGACAAACTTTTTTGGCCGCATACCCCAACGGCTCCTACACTGTTAAATCCGATTACTGGATGATTTGTTTCCACAAACATTATGGGAACTCTTTTTCCTATGAACCTTCCTGCTCTAGCCAGAATAAATATTGGAACCGGCTTTGGAGTGAAAAATTGCCCTCTCGGGTGGTCCACTTTCTTTGGCGTTGCTCGCAAGATTGCCTATTTGTTGGAGAAAAAGTCCTTTTTGAAGGGTTGAATAGTCAACTTTAGCACGGTTTACGGATAGGCTCCGATATATGTCATCGAGAGTTAATGATATCATTAAATACTCCATACAGAGTAGTTGATGATGGGCTTTTGAATCACTCGATTCGGATGTCGGGTGAATGAGAAATTAATGGCTAAAGTTGGTAGAAAATATGTAGGAGATGAGTGTTGAAGGGAGGACCTCACCCCATTCTCCCACATAGGTAACTTGAAGCTTGTGAGCTCAAGTAATAAGAGCTAGTGTATACTTTATAGATGTGCTTTGAGGCGCAAGGCACTTTGTGCGGAGGGAGGACTTAGATTATTCCACGCGCCGCCGCCGCGCCGGCCGTCCGGCTCGTGCTCGAGCTCGAGCTCGGCTCGGTTCAGGTGTTACTATTAATTTTTTAGACAAAATTTCTTTATGAAATTAACCATTAAATTAATTTTGGAATGTGATTGTGTCATTCGACCAATCAGAATTCAGACGACACATCATCCGACCAATCAGATGAGTGGAATAATTCGAAATTAGCTTAATTAATTTTGAAATTTGTAAATAAAATTAAGCATAATTTGAAATTAGTAACTTTTCCAAGGGAAAAGTTTTGTGACGTGTTCCGCCAATCGATTTAAGCGTTAGCCTCCTCCTCTCCACTATATAAACAACCCCATTGATGAAAGTTTATTCATTCGGTTTTCTCTTGTCTTTTCCACCACAAAAGAGAGTGTCATATAGATCTAGTCATTTATGTAGATCTAGATTTTGAGTTGAAGAAAGTCGGAGCACTATGTAAGTTCGCGGAGCTCGGATTTTTGAAGTGCCTCTAAATCCGAGACGAAAGCCGTTGTATCTTGGGAGGCGATTCTGTTACTACAGTGGGCACCATACCGGAGCAATTTGTCTTAAGGAAAGAGTAACTACTCGCCTCGGTTTGTCTTAGTCCTTTATTTTTTGCACACTACCTTTATTGTCTATTGTTTGAATCGGATATGCATTGATGATATTTATTTTGTTAGATCTACTAAATAATATGAATCGTATTATTCACATGATTTATTTTCTAGATTAATATTCCGTAATTTAATCCAGTAAATTACGGATTTGTTCCAATAAATCACTCCACACACGATACACTATCCCAACAAGCTTAAGACAAATTGATTCGTGTGTTGTGGGATCGTTATGCTGTCAGATCTATTTTCTATTCCGGTTATTACCAATCTGCCTATATTTATATTTATAACTTTGTTTCAGTATCGGTTGATACTTGATACTGATCCTCCATATTATAACCTTATTGCCTACAATTGTTGACGTATACAACAATGGAAGATATATATAGTTTCCTATGAGCTTGCTGTGTAAATAAGGTTGTATTTTCCTTAATTGAAAGTGTCTTTGGTAGTGCATCGAATTAAGGACGATGGATAAAAATTAATAATAAATAAATTAGTACGAGGGCGAACTAAACTTATTTGGTCGATTATTTTTTGGCTCATAGCATGTTAAAGAGGAATTAGATGGTTTAATTAGTCCTCTTTTGTTTCCTGATGCAGAATGTCGATTAGGGTTTGAATAGTGATAGTTGATGCCTTAGTCTCGTGCTTCTATTTTCGGAAGATCCAATTGCTGCAAATTTTTTGAATAGATACCAATCCGGTTTAATTGTGATTGATATAATGAGATCCTCCGATATCGGTTAAAATCCAGCATGCGAGTTTTGAAATCAATATATTTGTTAATGTAATATATTCTGTGGGTGACTTACCTTTCTTGGATATTGTATGATTTCCTACATATTTATTGTGGTCTAAGAAGTAAGAACAACTTTGTGGGATGACACCGTAGTCTTCTGGAAACCATGTATATATGAACTTTTAGCAACAAGTTATACTCACGATTCTTATTCGTTCAGAAAGACGAAAGTTTTGATACTCTCTATTAGACATGTATGAATAGTTACTCTTGTTATACTCAAGATACTTGCAAAGCATAGGACCAACATTTCTCTTTAGTTATATCCAATCCAAATAGAATTTTGTTTTTACTTTGAATTAATTCTTTGTTTGGATACTGGATTATAAAGAAAGTTGGTGCAACTTGTACATTGAGTTTTCTTTTGTTTGAAACATGTACATGAGTGTTCAAATTTTGTTTGATACTAAAAAGTAGTTATGACTTGTGTGGTAGATTGAAATAATCAGTTTAATGATGGAGTCGAGGTTCTCGCAGTATGCAAGTCTGATGACCTTTCCATTAGTCATTAAGGGAAAAGGAAATTTTTTTTTTTTTTTTTTTTTTTTTTTGAATAAGTTAACAACTTTGTTGCCTCGGTATATATGTATCAAGTGCATAAACTTGTAGTAAAATTATGTTGATTTTACTGTTTGATTGATTGATCGATGAATTAGCAATTTTGAATACGTTTTGTGCCTTGATCATTTTAATACAGTTTTGTGTATTGAGCATAAAGTCCATCACATTTACCTTATGTTGGAACCAAACCGGTTATGGCAATTTGTGTCGATCATTGGATACATCGAGGTGAATCTAAATGTGACTGTGTCTTATATGACACAATTATACGTGCCTGTTGTAGCACGAGACGTAACACCAGTGACCGATTAATCTCATCCCTTAGATGGAGAAATTCGGTGGTGCTACATACGGTGGTTTGAATGCTCAAACCAGTTGACTAATATGTTGACAAAGGAAACTCGTATCTGTTGACCACAAAAGTGATGCTCCATAAAAGAGCCGATGAAGATTGGCTTTAAGAATTGCTTACATGCTTGAGTAATATTGCTTGTGACACTTTGTGACTAAGACACTGCAAATTTTCAAATTTGTTCATCCATTGATTAACATGGTGGTGTTACCAAATTTGAAATTTGATCCTGATCACAAGTGTCAAATATTTGTTGAAGCCGTGTTGGCTAACTCACCGGTAGACCGGTAGAAAGGAACACAAAACCTCTAGATTCATGCAAACTAGAGGTGATAAAAGTATAATGTTACTTTTATTAAGTATAGCACCGAAATTTTATGATGCTGAAAAGCAAAGATAAGGCTCATGACGCCTTGATGGTTATCAGAATGAAGGTGATAATAAACATAGCAAACGGATGAGATGCATCCATAGTGATTATGGTGGTGGATATGAGGTATTGCTTCATGAGTCTTGCTAAGGGCCCGGCATCATTCATCAAACAACTACACCATACACACCTCAATCAAGTGGTATTGCTACGTGCAAGAACCGAACTCTTAAAAGAGTTGATGGATGCTATGTTGATAGGTTCGGGTTTACCTCAGAACTTGTCGGGGGAAGTTGTCCTCTCAGCAAAATTCATTCTGATCAAGATCCCTTCAGTGAAGAAGGATGACACCCAGTATGAGTTGTGGAAAGGCCAAGGTCTTACTACAGATTTTGGGAAATGTGGGGGTGTTTGGCTAAGGTAGAAGTACCTAGACCAAAGCAAGCGGATATAGGACCTATAACTATTGATTGTATACTCATTAGATATACTCTCAAGGGTGGTGCCTATTGGTTTCTTGTGCATATAATGAGACATATGATGATGTCATCATCAAGTTTATGAATGTTGTGTTCTTTGAAGATCTCTTTCCATATAAGGAAATAGATAAGCAAGCATGAGTAAGCGGCAATATGAGTCTAGAAAGGAGAGTGGTCCTCAAGAACTTGAGGAACCTCGTTGTAGTGTAAGGACTAGGATTTCCAAGTCCTTTGCTCCTGATTTTCTGACCTATGTGGTAGAAAACGAATCCAGGACATATGCTGAGGCAATGTCTATTCCATAAGCTCCTTTCTGGAAAGAATATGTAGTGGAATAAAATCCATCACTCAAAACCACACTTGGAAATTGGCAAGTGGAACTTCAAGAAGAAGTAGGTTGATGGATTTATTGTAAGGCGTTGTTGGTAGCCTGAGGGTATAGACAGAAAGAAGGCCTTGGCATTTTACTCACCAGTTGTGAGAATTACTTATATAAGGGTTCTCATCGATATAGCTAGAGTCTATAACCTAGAAGTCCATCAAATAGATGGTTATGGTGAGTTAAAAGAAGAGATGTACTTGGAACAACCCGAGGGTTCATAGTTCCATGACAAGAGAGTAAGGTGTGTAGACTTGTTAAGTCTCTCAGTGGGCTCGAATAATAGCCAGAGCAATGGCATATTAAGTTTGACAATGTCATGTTGTCAAGTGGGTAGGACATATATATGTCCACATCAAGAACACACCTTTGTGATAGTATGTCTATGGCGTGCTAATAATGGGAAGTACTCATGAAAGTATCATGAATACGGAAATGATGCTGGCAAGGAACTTCGATGTGAAGGACCTGGGAGTTGCCGATTTGATACTAGGGAGTAAGTTCTCTAGACTATTTGATGGACTTGTGGTGACAAACTCATTATATTGAGTCTGTTTGGAAAGATTTAATGTCTTCGATAAAAGTCCAGTGAGCACTCTACTTGACCTAATTAAGAATAAAGGTGAACCTGTGGATCAACTGAGATATTCTCAAGTGATCAGAAGTCGATGTACATAACCATTTGTACACCACTGACTTAGCATGTGCGATGAATAAAATGAGTAGGTTCACGAGTAATCCGAGATCACAACCATTGGAAAGCCTTAAATAGGTTGTTGAGGTACATAAAGTGCGCTATGAGTCTGGGATTACGATATATGAGATATCCGGCAGTATTAGAAGGATAGTGTGATGCCAACTGGATATCCGATACGAAAGATTTGAAGTCCACCAGTGGATACTTATTCACGATTGGTGGTGCTGTGGTGTCCTTGAAGTCTATAAGACAACACGTTCCACAATGGAAGCCGAGTTTATAGCCTTCGATAAGGCTGGAGAATAAGCTAAAAGGCTTAGGAATTTCCCTGAGGATATTCCATGTTGGCCGAAACCGTGGCTGCTATCAGCATACACTGCGATAGTCAGTCGGCTAAAGGAAGGGCACATAGTAGTGTGTATAATGGTAAGTCTCGACACATATGCCGTAGGCACAATACCATTAAATAATTGATCTCTAATGATGTGATTTCCATCGATTATATAAGGTCGAAGGAGAATCTTGCGGATCCGCTTACAAAAGGTTTAGCTAGAGATCAGATGTCAAGTTTGACAACCGGAATGGGACTGAAGCCTATTACGCATGTTTCCTTGTAGTGGCAACCCAACCATGTTGACTGGAGATCCTGAGATCATGGTTCAAAAGGGACAACTAAGCTATAAGGAACAATCCAGCACTTACCCATTCTGAGAGAATAAAAGTGCTATCTACAGAGGGTGTGAGGTTAAGCTTAGCTTTTAATGATTCCTATAGCTTGATATTCAAGTGGGGTAGGGCAGAATACCCTTGATAGGAGGTCACCTATGTAAGTGCGAAGTGGGGCCGCTCGTGAGAATTTTGAGGCTTGAATTCTAAAGCACTTTCTCGAAACCAAGTGTTGTCCAGTGAGATGGACACAACCATGAGAACCGAAAGGTGCTAGGGAAATATTGTGTGAGTGCTATTGTCTTGGTTTACACTAAAAAAATTTGAAACGATTCAAGACCTAGTTCAGCGATTAGCCGAGTAAATCCGATAGTACTTCACTAAGGCAGGTTCAAGGCCAGAAGCTACCTCTCCTGATGCAATATTTTTCCGTCTGACTTCTCTTCAGAGTCTGCATTTGCATTTGCATTAATTTTCATTCATGTGGGGGATTGTTGGAGAAAAAGCCTTTTTTGAAGGGTTGAATAGTCAACTTTAGCACGGTTTACGGATAGGCTCCGATGTATGTCATCGAGAGTTAATGATATCATTAAATACTCCATACTGAGTAGTTGATGATGGGCTTTTGAATCACTCGATTCGGATGTCGGGTGAATGAGAAATTAATGGCTAAATTTGGTAGAAAATATGTAGGAGATGGGTGTTGAAGGGAGGACCTCACCCCATTCTCCCACATAGGTAACTTGAAGCTTGTGAGCTCAAGTAATAAGAGCTAGTGTATACTCTTATAGATGTGCCCCAAGGGGCAAGGCAATTTTGTGCAGGAGGGAGGACTTAGATTATTCCAAACGCGCGCGCGCGCCGCCGCCGCCGTCCGGCTCGTGCTCGAGCTCGAGCTCGGCTCGGTTCAGGTGTTACTATTAATTTTTTGGACAAAATTTCTTTATGAAATTAACCATTAAATTAATTTTGGAATGTGATTGTGTCATTCGACCAATCAGAATTCAGACGACACATCATCCGACCAATCAGATGAGTGGAATAATTCGAAATTAGCTTAATTAATTTTGAAATTTGTAAATAAAATTAAGTATAATTTCGAAATTAGTAACTTTTCCAAGGGGAAAAGTTTTGTGACGTGTTCCGGCCAATCAGATTTAAGCATTGGCTCCTCCTCTCCACTATATAAACAACCCCATTGATGAAAGTTTATTCATTCAGTTTTCTCTTGTCTTTTCCACCACAAAAGAGAGTGTCATATAGATCTAGTCATTTATGTAGATCTAGATTTTGAGTTGAAGATAAGTCGGAGCACTATGTAAGTTCGCCGGAGCTCGGATTTTTGAAGTGCCTCTAAATCCGAGACGAAAGCCGTTGTATCTTGGGAGACAGTTGCTACTACCGTGGGCACCATACCGGAGCAATTTGTCTTAAGGAAAGAGTAACTATTCGCCTCGGTTTGTCTTAGTCCTTTATTTTTTGCACACTACCTTTATTGTCTATTGTTTGAATCAGATATGCATGATGATATTTATTTTGTTAGATCTACTAAATAATATGAATCATACTATTCACATGATTTATTTTCTAGATTAATATTCCGTAATTTAATCCGTAAATTACGGATTTGTTCCGTAAATCACTCCACACACGATACACTATCCCAACACTCTTAACCGCAGCCAACCTTGCAATCCGAAATGTATGTTTCAACCTCCGTACTTTATGTGGTGATTCTCGAGAAGTCTTGGCCCACTTCTTATTTCATTGCACTATCCCTAATGTTGTTTGGAAAAGAGTACCTGAGAGCAAAAGTTGGGAAGACCTCAAATTTCAATCATTCTCCGACATTCTTCACTTACTATAGTCATGGAAGATGAATCTGTAGCTTTAAGTGTTAGAGATAATGACAAGATTGAGTTAGGATTTGTTTAGATAATTATGTTTGAATTTGAATTATGTTAGGATATATTATTTGGTTTAGATAAACTTCTATCTATCATTATTTAGGCTATAAATATTGTAATGTTCTATCAGTTTTATCAATCACTGCAATATAATCTATTTTATGTTTCTCTATTATGGTATCAGAGCTCTCCGACTAACGTCATTTAGTTCCTGATCAATTTTCAAGAAATTTGTTCTGGTGGGGTTTGTTACATTAATCTAAACGAACCCTCACCCCTCAATTTTTTTTTTTTTTTTTTTTTTTTTTTTTTCATTTATTTTTTCCAGATCTCGTTCATCCACAATTGTCTTCTTCCTCCTCCAGCCAAAAAGCTTCCGTCCACATCCCTTCCTGCATCAATTTATCCTCCGCTGAGTAAATTATGATCTCTGTTCATTCCTCTCCGGTAATTTTTCTCTTCGCGTTCTGTACCCATGGCCGAATCAACCCTCTCCGGCACATCGGCCTCTATTTCCAACCCCAACAATCAATCAGGTTCCCTGTCCAACCCCAACAGACCCGCCACTCAACTCACCGCCCTGAACAACACCTCCACCCAACTCATCAGAATCGGCCTCTCTTGTCCCTTGCGCCGTCACCGTTATCATCAGAATCATCTCTATCCTCCTCCTCATTTTTCCCTTTCCTTTTCCAATTCTTAATTTTATTTCTCTTCGTCACGTTTTTCCCACCTCCGTTACGTTATTTTTGCGTAATATTGGCGTAATTTTCCACTTGTGGTCAGGCTTCTCTATTTTTATTGTTTTTTATTTTTTTTCCCTCAATCCTGTTAAAGTAAATATCACTCGGAGTGGGTTCGACGTCGTTTTTTTTACAAATCTAAAGAATCTTCTTGCTGAACAGAAGCCGGACATTTTGTGTTTACTAGAAACACGAGCTAGCAGCCGGAAAGCATGGCGTATTTTGCAGCAACCATATTTTTCAAAAGTGATTTGTGTTGAAGCCAGAGGTTTTACAGGCGGCATTTGGTGCTTCTGGCAAGATAATTCGGTTAATATGAGGTTACTACCCTGTACGAACCAATGTCTAAATATGGCAATTATGCAAGAGAATAATATCAGCTGGGTGTTGTCGGTCATCTATGCCTCTCCGACTCTGGTGGTGCATAATGAATGTTGGACATATCTGGAACGTCTTTCTGCAATCATAAAACATCCTTGGTGTCTAATAGGGGACTTTAATCAAGTGGTCGACCAAGAGGATAAGAAGGGTGGGCGTCCCCTAGGTGGAATAAATGTTGGTAATATGAGACAAATGCTCCACACTTGCGATTTGGTGGGGGTACGATTTAATGGTCCTAGGTTCACTTGGACAGGACCATTATACAGAGGCGTACCGATTCTTGAGAGATTGGATCAGACATGGTGTACTCCCTCATGGCTGACCCTCTTTCCTGATGTGTCCCTTACGCATTTGCCTAAGACACATTCAGATCATAGTCCGTTGTTGCTCCAGTTAATTCATAAAAAAAGGAAAAAGAAGGGGTCCCCCGCCTCTATATTTTCAAATTGCATGGTTTGATCACGCGGACTTTGAATCCTTTGTAGAGTCGAATTGGGATTCGTGTAATCCATATTTTGGAGCCGTTGAAAAAAAGTCTTGCTAAAGGCTTGTCAATGGAACAAGTCTCATTTTGGTAATATTTTCTTCCGCAAGGATAAGTGCTTGAGGAGATTAACAGGAATTCAAGAGTCTCTTGCAAAACAAGCTCCTTGTAAATCTGGAAAAACAAATTACAGAGGAGTATAACTTGATTTTGGCACAGGAGGAGAAATTTTGGCACCACAGATCCCATCTTCATTGGTTGGTGGAAGGAGAGTGGAATACTCATTACTACCATGTAGCAACCTTCAAGAGGAAACAAAGAACACTAGTCACTTCCTTGAAAAGACCGGATGAAACTTGGATCGTAGAGGAATCTGAAATACATGATATGACGACGAAGTACTTTATAAATCTGTACTAAAATGAAGAGGAGCATCACTTCTGCCGTTGTGACGTGCATTTCCCTGCTCTTAGTGATCACGATATACAACACCTTAATCGACGGGTATGTGACAAAGAAATTGAAGAAGCATGCTTTGATATGGGAACATATAAAGTGGCAGGTCCTGACGGGCTTCCACCGATATTCTTTAAAAAATGTTGGGGCATAATCGGTGATTCTGTTGTGAAGAATACTTTCAAAAGATCCACTTTCCCAGCAGAAATGAACGAAGTGTTGATAACTCTAATTCCGAAGGTGGATCTTCTAGAAACTCCCTCACAATTCCGGCCCATAGCACTGGCAAATGTGATTATTAAACTTATTACGAAGGTGCTAGCAAACCGCATGCAGAGTATCATTGGGAAACTTGTGAGTACTACTCAGACTGCCTTTATGCCGGGTAGGGGAAGTTCGGGAAATATTATTCTAGCTCAGGAAGTGATCCATTTTTGTACACGAAAAAACAAGGAAAGAAAGGGTATGTGGCTATCAAAGTCGATCTGAAAAAGGCGTATAACCGGGTTAATTGGAATTTCCTACGAAATATCATCCAGAAACTGGGCATCTCGGAGGATCTACAGATTCTTCTTATGCATTGTGTCACAACCTCCAAGCTGTTAGTGCTTTGGAATGGTGAGAAACTCGAGGCTTTCACTTCTAGAAGAGGCCTATGTCAAGGGGACCTCATTGCACCATATTTATTCGTTCTATGCATGGAAGTTCTTGGCAATAAAATAAACGATGATGTTAACCAAGGAAAATGGAAACCGTTGAAGCTTTCGAAGCAGGGCCCTCCGATTTCTCTTTTTTTTTTGGCAGATGATCTATTTCTATTTGGGGAAGCAACGGAAAGTCAGGCAAAGGTCATGGAAGAGGTACTTGAAGATTTCCGTAACTGCTCAGGTCAGAAAATCAGCACTTCAAAATCTTCATTTTATACTTCTAGTAATGTGGGTCATGCCATGATTGCGGCTTTATCCAATTTCCTGCAAATGAAGTATACGGGGGAATTGGGAAAATACTTGGGAGTACCACTACTCCATGGACGCAAACAAATTTCTCATTTTAGATATATTGAAGATAAGATGAGGAGTAAATTGTCTTCCTGGAAATCGAAGAGCCTTTCCCATGCAGGTAAGAGAGTCCTTGTTCAAAGCTCCCTAGCAACACAAGCATTTTACACCATGCAAACCACTATGCTCTTGACTACACTGCTGAACGCATTAGAAAAGATCCGTAGGCAATTTTTTTTGGGGAGATGATGAATCTGAGCATAAGATACATACTGTAGCATGGAATACTCTCTGTGAACCAAATCATGTTGGTGGGTTGGGATTTAAAAAACTGTACGAAATGAATATTGCTTTTCTGAGAAAACTGGTGTGGGATTTGATCACGCAGAAAGGTACACTGTGGGTATAAGTCCCATCGCATAAGTACAAAGAACTATCTACAAGAGCTAGAACAGGTTGCTCTCAAACTTGGTAAGCCATATGTAAGGCTTATGCTCACCTTAGAGAAGGCTTGAAAGAAACACATCAAGGTTTTAGGTGGATAGCAGACTTGAAAGGTAAATATACTGTGGCCTCAGGTTATATGTTGTTGACCTTTCATGCCGGGCAAAATTGTTGAAAAAGTGTCCTAAACCCAATCGGGTTGGACTGGATCCGACCGGGTCGGATCATTTCTATTATTTTTTTGTGTTTATACATATGTTAAATGGCTTTTCTGTTGTCATATATTTGTTCTTTTAAAGAACCAATTATGAATTGTTATATGATAACGTCCTTAGAATTAAACTGTGATAGAGAAACCATGATAGGCAATTATGGTTGATGAGATCTCTAATCACTTTAATAAGTTTGATACTTAAATGTCTCTAGGCTGATGTACTATTAAACATGGCATTGATAGTATGCACAGGCTAGCACATATTAGATGTCTTATGTCTTTAAGGGCAGGGATAGATATCGTCTATCGAAGTGTAGAAACACTTGGACTGTACGTGGACGTGTATTAGAGAATGCGTACGTTAGACTAACCCACTTACACTGATAAGTGTCACGCTATGTGGCAGTTGTGTAATTATCCTTAGGACCGGAGTCTACATGGCATCACGGTGTGGATTGTCATGCTTTGACACTATTGAGATTTCCCCTAGACATGGGGCGATCATGCGGTAGTGATTGGTGTGATATTAAAGCATGCGGAGTATACATGTTTGGTCATCCGGGAATCGCGTACCCTAATAGTTGGGGTGAATATCCGTAAGGGCCTTCTTATAAGGAATGGCTTACTCTCGTGAATCTTTGCAAAGTGGGAGTAAATGAGTTACTTCGAGAGAGCATGATATCCAGATTATAAGATACGGTCGTTGATGTTTTGGCACTCGACTAACGACTGTATGAATATTATTACAGCGATAGGATTGTAAGTTACACGGTAACTATTTCACATGAAAGGTAGTAGTCATTGCATTTGACTCTTCCGATGATTGGGGGTCACGGTGTATTTCTAGACGCTATCCCGTGATCGTTAGGTGTGAAGGGCATTTTCGTAATTTGCACTTTATGTCTACGGCCAACATATTCGGAAGCCTATCGGGTCACACACATAAGAACATCTAGCCGGATTAAAATGTGGTTATAGTTGATAGCCAAATAAGGAAGACATTTATCTCACGACTATAAAGGTTATAGTGGTAAATTAATATGGTGATATTAATTTATTATGAATATATATAATACAAGATATTAATTATGTTGATTAATTAAATATACATTTATCAAATATATGTAAAGTCGAAAAATGTGTATATATGATATACATGTATTTTGTGAATTAATTAATCATAGTATTATATTAATTAAAGAATATTCCGGATGCCAAAATATTGGCTAAAGGTGGCGCCAATTTCATGTGTATAGGATACATTTGAGTTGTGCAATTTAATTAATATGATTACCATAATATTAATATTAGATATTATTTGATTTTGGGAAAATAGATATATGGTAATAAGATAAAGATATATTCAATATAAGATATTGTCAATATATATCTTGGAAATATATTTAATATAAGATATTAAATATTAATGAGATAAATCAATCAAAGGGATTTTCCTTAATTTATTAGGAAAATATTTTCTTTCTCCTCAATCTTCTAGGAAGCTAATCCCAATCAGGTTGGGAATCATAAGTGGCGCCCAAACACCTATATAAGAAAGGTGTTGGCTAGCTCTTTTGTACATTACAATTCCAAGAGCTAATAGTTCTTGTGAAAAATAGAGAGCTTTCTAGAGAGAGATTTATGAGAGAGAAAAAGTTGGTCTAGCAGCCGAGTTTTTCTGGTAGCAATCCATGATGGGATTCCGGCGAGGTGTTCGTGTGGATCACCGGTAGAGGCCGAACGCTTGGGCGGCTTCGTGCAGAAACTACAACCATAGACAAAGCGTCGATCCAATTGGATCAACCAAGGTATTCTTTTGTCTACTTCTTTTATGCTTGTTGCTTAAACGAAGTCGATCTTGGGTAAAAGGAAATCAAAATTTTGAATTCCGCTGCGTTCCCGCGTAGATTTCCTAACAGTGGTATCGGAGTGAGCTTCGAGATTAAGCTATAAGCATGTTAATTTGCGTAGTTAATTTTATCGTTTAAATAACGGAATTAAAAGATTAAAGATTTTTGATTCGCAAGACGATACACGAACATAAAAAGAAAAAAAAATGAGATCGGGTGGTGCTCGGCCGACTGGCGGCGGTTGACAGGTCAATGCTGGTGGATCTCCCAATTTTTGTTTTGTGTATTTTGTGATTCAATATGTTATATAGTTGTGATTAATATCTCATTTGTTTAGTTGTGTCATATGACTAACTAATTGTTCAAATAGTTTGGGCCATTGGGATGCCACATGGAATTAAAATAATAATGGTCTTTCCAAATATTTGATTTGAGAAAAGACTTAGGCCTAGACCACTTTCAAAATTTTGATTTTGGAAAGTGACCAGACATATTAACCAAAATATTGGCATTTCCAAATTTTGTTTGGAATAGGCCTAGTCATTTTCAAAATATTTGATTTTGAAAAAAGGCCTAGGCCTAGGCCTTTTTTAAAATTTTTATTTTGGAAAGGGCCAAGGGAGATGCCTTTTGGTTTAGGAAACCAAAGGCATCCCTTTTGATTATGAATCAAAAGGAAAGAAACAAAGGAGGCCTAATTTTAATTTTGATTTATTTTTGGAATAGTTCTAATTAATTAAAATTAAAATTGAAATCGGTTTGAAATTAATCTTTAATTTTATTTCGATTAAAATCATGTTAATTAGTTAATTGATTGGGTAAATTTATTTAATTGATTAAACGTTAATCAATTAATAAAGACGCAAGTGGTTAAGTTTTAATTTTATCTTTTTCATAAGATGTAATTGTATGGATTAGATATAGTAGATATAATATGATTATATATGGGCCCTGATTGATCATTGACTCGACCAATATGATAGATGTGAGTGATTTTATTTTTCGTTGGTTTAAAAATTATCCTAGGCCGTTATGAAAAACGTGACCTAGTTTATTTTCTGTATTTATCCCATTCCCGTTGGCTCCCCCGTGTGTGGCGGGTGTATTTATTTTATTAGATAAAATTAAATGTAACAAGAATGGAGTAGAAGATGGAGACCAAAGAAAGAAGAATAAAGATCCATTGGAGATGGCGCATTAAAGATCATATTGGCGGTTGCAGCTACTCTTAGATTGTGACCCGCGGTTTCGTCAGTTTGTATTTGAAACCGCACCAAGGAAAAGTCCATGATCATACCGGTTACTTTACGCATTTATTTATTTTGTGTATTTATTTTATATGATACGATAGATACATGACTAGGCACGATCTAGATAAATGTGTATGATATATATATCTGTAGAGATAGATATATTTGATGAGACCATGATTAAAATTAATTAAGTGAATTAATTTACATAAATACTATCACAACAAAAATCAAGTCGAAATAATGTCTCCCAATATTATAACGACGGTGAAGAGCCCTTGTTCAGATCCAACTGATCGACCACTGCCGGGAGTTGACCTACCTCGGGTATATCATCGTTATTGAGATATGATCGCAAGAAATTTCGCGAATATTGGGTTATAACTTGACTAGAGTCTTTCGGTGATTGGCTACCGTCAGGGCCGTCTGACTTTAGAGGCAAGGGGTTGACTAACACATAGTGATGTATCGTCAAAGAGTTGACTAGTCAACCACTGAGAATTAGATAGTGATGTGATTGGTAAAGAGTTACATACCTTTCGAAATTATCTTGGTTGATCGACCACCGCCGGGAATCGAGATGACTAGATTGGATCTCAGCCACTAAAGAATTTTGAAAAATTCTTGAAAGTCAATTGAGATTAGTTGACCAGTGGGAGCAAAATCATAAACCATAAGACCATTTTTTATTTTCTCTTTTATCTTTATTTTATGTTGTAGTTTTTAGCGAACTTTTATATTTATGTTTTTTATTCTCGATTAGTAAACCAAATTTTGACTATTTGAGAAATGTTCTCAAGAATGGTTAAGTAATTTTAATCCTTTTAAATAAGCAATGACACGAGCATCCCCATTATAGTAGTTAGAGACAATGAAACTACATAATTGAGGCACTACTCCAAGACTTTAATTATTAATGAGAACGGAAGCTCATGATATGGTTAAATCATTTGAAATAAGTTTCAATGAATTAATCATATATTAGATACGATCAAATATGATCATTATGTCATACGATGACAATTAATTCAAATGTTGAATGAGTCGAATTTTTGAAAAGGTTGTTTTCAAAATTGTAAGATTTAAGTATTGACTTAATTCTTTAATCATTGCTTAAAGGTTAATTAAATAGCCAATGTTTTGAATACGATTCAAAAGGTCAAATAAACTATTTAATAAACTTTACATTTTCTTTATGAAATGAAATTAAAGACATAGCTCTTGTGATATTTCTTAAGTCTTATGAAGACTACACTAAGAATTATTTACAACTGCTTAAAGGATTAAAAGGGAAAGTTAGGGCATGTGCTTAAATAGAGAACTTATTGAAGTTTCTATTCTAAGCAAGTGAGTTGAGATAAATCTATCTATGTTCAACGTCGACTCTAAGATATATGATATCTTACGAGTGTGATTAAATTAGAAAGATTAAGTACAGATATGGAAGGTGAAGCAAACGTTGTAACACTTACCATATTCTGGATCTAGTAAACTGATAAGAGAACTAAATAAAAGTTATTATGTTCCGGTTCTTATGTAGAACATACTTTCAGTTATCCGTTAGGATTTAATGGACAAATTCAATTGTAAAGAATAAATGTTATTCCGATAAAGTGAAAGGTCACTGAATCTTACATACTAGATTGATGTCACTATATAGTTGATATATGTGATGAAATCTCAACTAAATAATTATATGGCTGTTATCCTTAATATTTGATGGTCGTTCTACGCATAGTCTCTATGAAGGGGAATCGTGTGATCACATGTCTTTCTAATGACGTCTGAACCATGTGGTTATGAATCATGTGAGTTATAAGTATCTTATCCAAAGAGGACTAAAATACCCTTTTATGAAAATGGTTATAAAATCTAGAAAATTGACTAAAGCCTAAACATATTGATGTTTGTTGGCTTATGACAATTTATACCATAAATAATTGTTTATCTCTCTCTTGGACTATTTTTAGAAATAGTTGAATGTACTTATTGAAGTACAACAAATCGGAAAGCCTGAAAAGTTCGAGCTAGTACGAATATGAGATTGATAAGCTGCGTAGGAATTAATCTTAAATTGGATTGAAGCAATTAATACCCGATGGGTGTTTCAGAAGTTGTCTGAAATAGAATCAGATTCTCCATTGAAGGATACCATCTTTGGCATACGCAATTAGATTGTATTTCTAAAATGGAAACAACGCTTTATATGATAAAGGTGTGACGCAAGCCATGCAAAGTATCTCTTACCCGTTTCGGGATAGTGCCCTTATACTTAACCGAGTTCTAATGAATAAAGGTTGAATAAATTCCATATTAGATATGGAAGGAGATAATGTCGAATCTATCTTAACCGATGATTTGAATTTGTCATAGGCAGAGTCAGAAAGGCTTGGAGCCTAGTACAACATATGCAACTTTGTAGAACATCTTAGCAAGTACGCTAGATAATGTTTACTTGTCTGCGGAGCAAAAAGTGTTTGTCTCCAAACATGCTAGCTTCAAGAGGAAGTGATTCTTCCAAAAGAGACTGTGGGAGTAAATAAGATCTCAAAAGAGTTTGAGAACCACAAAGATACATTCAACCATAGGAACATGAGCAGACGCCGCATAGCGATGAGGTGTAGAACAACGCTCGGTGCACATAAAAGTTCTCAGAAGTCTCAGGGATAACCTCAAGCCCTGAAAAGGTCTTTGGTATGTTCATCTTGATGAATGAATATCTCATGACTTATGAAAGAATGTTTGAAAGGCAAGATTGAGAGATATGGCCATGAACCATAATATCTGAATTAGATTCCATTAGTGACAACCAGGTTGTGAACCTAGTATGTCTTACCTAGAGGGAATGTCCCTGAAAGGCTGACGTGGATAGTAATATGATTACCATAAGGCTATAGTGACAGCTGAAGGGCACGGGGTGTAAACCTTGTAATTGTCTTTATGCTGCCAGCTGAGCCCAGTTCTATTCAGACTATGCTTGTTACAGCTTTGTATCATGGCTATATGATAGTGTTGAAAACGTTGGGCAAACAACTCGATGTTCATAGACGATGACATGATATGCAAGCCCATGAGATCCATTTATGGACTCAAACAAGTTTCTCTAGATGATTTCTTTGTTTGATAATCAAAGGAGTTTGATTTAGTCAAAAGAAGGGATATGCCCAATGTGCAAGATGAATGGTGGGAGTGTGTTATAATTTTTGAGTAAGGTATTGGATATCTCTCTCGAGAATTATCACCCCATGTCACAGTGAATTAATGTTTGGTAGTTCAAGGTCTTTACGAAAGCACTTGGATTAGCAGTTCTTAGTTGCGAGTATTGCGTGAGATTTTTGTGTATCAACTTGGTCTTGTGTGTACGAGTGATTGGTTTTAGGCCAAGTGGGAGATTGTTGAAATAGTGTCCTAAACCCAATCGAGTTGGACTGGATCCGACCTGGTCGGATCATTTCTACTATTACTTTGTGTTTATACATATGTTAAATGGCTTTTATGTTGTCATATAACATATATTTGTTCTTTTAAAGAACCAATTATGAACTGTTATATGATAACGTCCTTAGTATTAAACTGTGATAGAGAAATCATGATAGGCGATTATGGTTGATGAGATCTCGAATCATTTTAATAAGCTTGATACTTAAATGTCTCTAGGCTGATGTACTATTAAACAGGGCATTGATAGTATGAACTGACTAGCACGTATTAGATGTTTTCTATCTTTAAGGGCATGGATAGATCTCGTCTCTCAAAGTGTAGAGACACTTGGACTGTACGTGGACGTGTATTAGAGAATACATACGTTAGACTGATTCACTTACACTGATAAGTGTCACACTATGTGGCAGTTATGTAATTATCCTTAGGACAAGAGCCTACATGGCATCACGGTGTGGATTGTCATGCTTTGACACTATTGAGATTTCCCCTAGACATGGGGCGATCATGCGGTATTGATTGGGTGTGATACTGAAGCACGGAGTATACATGTTTGGTCGTCTGGGAATCGCGTACCCTAATAGTAGGGGTGAATATCTGAAATGGCCTTCTTATAAAGAATGTCTCACTCTCGTGAATCTTTGCAAAGTGGGAGTAAATGAGTTACTTCGAGAGAGCATGATATCCAGATTATAGGATATTGTCATTGATGTTTTGACACTCGACTAACGACCATATGGATATTATTACAGTGATAGGATTGTAAGTTACATGGTAGCTGTTTTACATGAAAGGTAGTAGTCATTGCATTTGACTCTTTCGATGATTGGGGTTCACGGTGTGTTGCTAGACGTTATCCCGTGATCGTTAGGTATGAAGGGAATTTTCGTTATTTGCACTTTGTGTCTACGGCCAACATATTCGGAAGCCTATCGGGTCACACACATAAGAACATCTAGCCGGATTAAAATGTGGTTATAGTTGATAACCAAATAAGAAAGAAATTTATCTCAAGACTATAAAGGTTATAGTGGTAAATTAATATGGTGGTATGTATTTATTATGAATAAATATAATACAAGATATTAATTATATTGATTAATTAAATATACATATATCAGATATGTAAAGTCGAAAAATGTGTATATATGATATACATGTATTTTGTGAATTAATTAAGCATAGTATTATATTAATTAAAGAATATTCCGGATGCCAAAAAAGTGGCTAAAGGTGGCGCCAATTTCATGTGTATAGGATACATTTGAGTTGTGCAATTTAATTAATAAGATTACCATAATATTAATATTAGATATTAATTGATTTGAAAAAATAGATTTACGGTAATAAGATAAAGATATGTCAATATATATCTTGGAAATATATTTAACATAAGATATTGAATATTAATGAGATAAATCAATCAAAGGGATTTTCCTTAATTTTTTAGGAAAATGTTTTCTTCTCCTTAATCTACTAGGAAGCTAATCCCAATCAGATTGGGAATCATAAGTGGCGCCCCAACACCTATATAAGAAAGGGGTTGGCTAGCTCTTTTGTACATCACAATTCTAAGAGCTAATAGTTCTTGTGAAAAATAGAGAGCTTCCTAGAGAGAGATTTATGAGAGAGAAAAATTCGGTCTAGCAGCGGAGTTTTTCTGGTAGCAATCCATGATGGGATTCCGGAGAGGTGTTCGTGTGGGTCACCGGTAGAGACCGAACGCTTGGGTGGCTTCGTGCAGAAACTACAACCGTAGACAAAGCGTCGATCCAATTGGATCAACCAAGGTATTCTTTTGTCTACTTCTTTTATGCTTGTTGCTTAAACGAAGTCGATCTTGGGTGAAAGGAAATCATATTTTTGAATTCCGATGCGTTCCCGCATACATTTCCTAACAAAAATGAGATGGAGGATATTTGGAGAGGAATATGGGACCTGAAAGGACCAACTAGGAGCAGCTATTTTCTTTGGACCATTGCTCATGACGCCTTACATGTGGCAATGATGCTACATACTAGACATATCGGTGATGACCCTATTTGTAGCATTGTGAGGAGACAGACGAATCCACCCTTCATGCCTTGAGAGACTGCAATTGGGCGAAGAAAATCTGGAATCAATGTGTGCCTGTGGATGGGAAAAGAAACTTTTTTGCAGCTACAACGGTAGTGGACTGGATGCGGTTGAATTTGTCACCTGATGGGAGCCGATGCTTTGGAACGACGAAATGGAAGAAGTATATATGGAGCGAAGCAGTTTATGGCATTTTGATGTGGAGAAACAAATTCAAGCATGGACATGATGAAGATAGACCCCCATCTTATGTTTTTATTTCTCGTATAGTTGAAAGGGCAAGGAACATTAGACTTGCGTGGGACATAGAGTAGACCAATGGTGTTATTTTCACAATAAATTTGTAAACCTATTAGGTTTTTTGCATGCCTCTTTGAGGGTTGTTAATAAAGTGATCCCTTCAAAAAAAAAATATCACTCCATGGATTTGAAGTCTCCTCTGTTGTTGCCGTCGACTCTTTTCTCTCCACCGGTCTTTTTCTTTTCCTTTTATTTTGGTTTTATTTGAATTTCTTTTTATTATTTGTTTATCATAAAAAAAAATTACTCTCTTGTTATTATTTGTCTCACAAATCCCAACAATCCTTGGTTTTTTTTTTCTTTTATCAAATCCAATCACTTCTCTGATGATAGTCCCCAAACTATTTCTTTTTCTCTCCCTTTCTTCTAATCTGAATTCTAGTATCTCCGGCTTCTAATCTTTCTACACCTATTTTCTTAATTCTTACTAGTCATCAAAATACATTATGTCTCTCACTTGATTCCTTTCATCGGCACCTATTATTTCACTCGCTTGATTTGCTGTATCTCAATCTATAAATTCTTCTTTCTTCTATTTCTTTTTTAGGGTACGATATTCCCTCCAAATCTTTCTTCCTCTCTATAATTTCTACTATGACTCTTTCGAACTTTTTGATTCATCCATTACAGATTCAAGCAATATCAAGTTGTGAAGAAGTTGATGCCGATTGATATGGAGAAGTTTGTTGCAGACACCATGTGAAGGAGACCATATCCATTCATTGCGAGCCAATCTCAATGTTCATTACATTAGCATGGGATTGTGGGGGCGTGTTATAGATAATGACAAGATTGAGTTAGGATTTGTTTAGATAATTATGTTTGAATTTGAATTATGTTTGGATATATTATTTGGTTTAGATAAACTTCTATCTATCATTATTTTGGCTATAATTATTGTAATGTTCTATCAGTTTTATCAATCAATGCAATACAATCTATTTTATACTTCTCTATTATCAAGAATCTGCTGCCTTTTTTGGGCAATTTGGAAAGCTCGTTGCGATTGGATTTTCAAGGGAAAGGGAGCAAACATCGGTTCTCTTATTACTTACGCATACTCGGTGGTGGATGATTATATCGAAGTTTGGAAACAATCAAGGTCCCTTGCTCATAACATTCCCGAATGGAAGTAGGTTTGCACAACACCCCCCCGAAATGGTTTTACAAGGTTAACGCGATTTGCTATTCAAATTAAAAACTCCACCCGTTTGTCGGCATTATTCGGGGCACCCACGGTCGGGTTATACACTCTTTTACCTTCTTCCTGGACACTGTTTTGTTGGAGATTTTGAATTAAAAAATTAATGGAGGGTCGCATCAGTTCGGTGAAAAGTTACAACCCCGTAAGAGGTTGTGTTCTTTCGGTTAAAGGTCGTAACCTTTAAATGACCGGACACGTTTTTCTTATAAATTCCCATCAATTGTATGAAAAAAGATGCAGATTTTCATGTGAAATTTTCTTAGACAAGAATTATGGCCAGTTGCATTAAATCGCATACAAAATGCTTTACATATTTTTGAGTCAAAGAAAAAGACATTTGCATAACCGGATCGGTTCGCCGTATTCTTCTCATTGAAGTGCAACAATCCGAAGAAGGTATGACTGTTGTATCTTGGGAGACGATTGCCATTACCGTGGTCATATAATCGGGGCAAAAACGTCTTAAGGACAGAGTGCTGCACTCGTCTCAGTCAATAAGTTTTCTGTCCTATTTATTGTTGTCGTTTTTGTTTGAATTTCGTGTTAAACAGCATGCTAGATTGATATTTTCCCAACAATCAGAAAACGATTTTTCTAAATGCATGTTGTCTGATCATTGTTTTAATTAATCTGAATAAAAATAGCATCAATACATCTTTCCCTTGGACTTCTGTCTGATTGTTTTCGTTTGTTGTCAAAATGAAATTGGTGCACTCTCCGGTATAGTATATGTTAAGTTCACTGTATTTGCAAGCATATTATTATGTGAAATGATTTGTGCATCGGTGGTATGTATGTTGTTGGACAAATATTTGTTAAAAAGGCGTTTTACATAAATCCATGTTCTAATCAAAATGTACTGATGCATTTTGAATATAATAATATGTTATATGTTGTAGGGAAAAGAAAAAGAATAATAATATTGTTGAGTTTCCTGGCATTGAAACAATTCTTCAAAACATGGGTTCAAGCCATATTGAACATAAATTTCAATGGTTAATGATTTGATACATCAGTTTATTGTCCTTCCGGATCAACTTAAATTTTGAGTTGTATTCATATATTCCTAATTTTTATGTTGTTGTGAGTCTGCTAGAATAATGTGGAGGTACGTAATGAACTTAATATACTGTGCCTTGCTTAATTGTAGAAATGTTAGTACTTGGTATTTCCAGATCAGTTAAATGCCTTGAATTATTTCGATTTGGAAATGAGTAAGATGCAAGAACTTCTTATTGAGTTTGCTTTTTAATTCTATGAATGTTGCTTTCTAAGGTTGCAACCGTAATGACGATGAACGATTGTGTCACCTTGATAATCCGGACCCTAATTGAATTTGGTGATGAACACACACAAAAACCCTAATGCCTAAAGGATGAGATCGTGTCGTTTTGGTGTTTTGCGGCTGAGTCTAAGAATATATCTTAGATTGCCTACGTATCCTGTTAGGTTCCAGGAATCAAGCCTTACGTAGTTCCTGGAGTATGGTATTTATAATGACAACACATGCCCTAACCCTAATACTAGGTCGGTTTGAGTTTATTGTCATAATTACCCTCAATGGGCCTTAACCCTTGCCCAAGTTATCACACTGTTAATGGGCCTGGACAGCTGGTGCGGACTCTGACCTCCATGTCGATATTGCCGACCTACGGTACTCGACTCTGGGACTTATTGTCCTACACTGCTCGATTGTCGATCGTCGTAACCTCGAGTCTGGGCATCGACGTGAGTACCTTGGTGCTAATTCAAAATGTGAGGACCAATCGATAGACGACACATGGAGGGGTGAAACTCTATATCGTCATAAGCCCCCCAGACTTGAGAGAGGCGACTTCCGTTGTCCGAGGTCGAGTCTGTCACATGAATCGTCTCCGAGTTGGGTCATTCTTTGGAAGGGAAAAAGCCCGCCATTTGCAACCTTAATTGCCTGTAGCCACGTGGCGTGATGTCATAGTACACAGACGCTTCGTATCCCGCAAATCATAACGCGTCATTGCCTTGATTCTCGCGATTTCCAAGGGGTTATAACCCCCCTACCCACGTCTTTTCAGATCATTTGCAAACCTTGGTTAGCATAAAAGGAGAGAGCGATAGAAGTTGAAGCAGAGCCAATTCATCACTTCATTATCACAAATTCCAAACGCCAAGTAAGCTTTTTCCTTCGTGTTATTCATCTTGTTCTTTGCTTTACCCAAGACCAGTAGTAGTGCCACTGAATCTGATAGGGGTAGTGAAACACCTTCCAGTAGCCAAACTCCGGCGCCTACCTTTTCTGGTCATCTTCTCCGGCAAGCTTCCGACGAACCATCTGTTAGGTGTAGTGCCCGAAAGACAATTATATAATTGTTTTAGGACAGAATTAATAATTCATCTTATTATATGCATGTATGCTGATAATTAAGACATTACTGAAAACCCTAAGTACCTTGTTTATGTAATCACATAACTCAGTGTATGGCTATACACAAGAGGATTGAGTTAATGAGATGTACTTAAAACTAACTTAGTCCGTAGTGTTGATTAATCTGAGTACGGGTCTCATGATTAATATGCTAATAATGCACCCAGAACACTTTACGGTGTGACAGTCTTATCCGGACTGTCGGTAATAGGGTACCTAGTGGGGCATTTATTTATGATGATAATCATATAGGGCTGGACCGATTTGATTTGAGTTCTCGATATAATTCCGTAATCGAGAAGTCTTATCGAATCACAAGATGAACATATACGGATTAATCTCAATCCTGAGGTGATCACAAGCAACTGCTTAGACTAGGGTATAGTTTGATGTGTTAGTAAGGATCATTTCGTAGTATGTGGTCCAACACTTCTCGTTGGCTCTATTCTGGAATGAGTGAGTGGTCTGTGCTATCATAGATATGGAATCCATTCCTTCCCTCGGGAAGTAGACAGACAGTTCCCTTATTTGTTAGCCCTAAGAAAATGATCGATCCCGGGAGTTCATGTTAGACTAATTAGCTACTAGTCCGGTATGTGAACTAATTGATCATTAGGGGGTTAATGGTAAATAAGGATAATATGTTTCGAGAAGGGTTTACGGAAATATCCCGACTCGAAATGAACAGTCTATGGAGGATTTATCCGTATGTAATGATTATATCAGTGGACGCTTTCGACTCATGGTTGAGTGTAAGTTATCTATATTCGGCAGAGTTCAGTTTTGGGTTTATGGTGGTGTAATCCCGGAATTAATAGATTGAATATTATTGTTCGGTCTGACGGATAATATTATTTAATTTATTGTAGCTACTGAATATGGGTCCATGGTCCCCGACGTTGCTCCTAATATAGCATATAGGTTTTCTCGTCGTTTCACCTCAATTATAATTAAATAGTTGGATTGGACTATTTAATTGATATGTGGATTAATTGTTTAGTTGGACTAGATAATTAAATACATGGAAAAGAATTTTTTCGTGGACTCGGCCCAAGTGTGTAAAATGCGTGTGGCCTATTTTTAATAGGGTGGGGCACATTTTTTTGATTATTAATTAATTAGAGAGAAATTAGTTTTCTTGGATAATTATTTAATATATGATTTAATTATTTATTGGTTAAATGATAAATCATGGAATATTAGATAATATATTTATTTATCCTTATTTGTTTGGGATATATTATATATTTATCTTTTATTTGGAATAAGGATTAATCTAATAATTATCTCTTAATTATTAAATCCTTGGAGGACAAGGATTACTCTCCTATATAAAAAGAGTTCTCCCAAGCCTAAATGACATCACAAATTTCGACTTTTGGGAGTATTGGAGCTTAGAATTTTCGGCTCCTATACTTGGGTTTGAGTTTTAGAAAAACTTCGGGTTTTTCTAAGGTAGCATATCGAGGAAGTCCGGCGGCTTGAAACACCATCCACCTGGTGGTGTTTGGAGATACACGTTGGAAGACTGTGGCTTCTCAACTACGATCTAAACTAGCTCGGATTGGATTGAAGATTGTTCTAGACGTTTATTCACAATAAACCGGTAAGCAATCTAAACCCCTCGTAGGTTTAGATCTATTGTTTTATATATTTTGGTTGACTAGATCTAGATCTTGTATTCCGCTGCGTAATCGGGTGGATCTTTGATCCATCCGGAGATATTACATCTTACAAGTGGTATCAGAGCCTTTGATCTATCAATCAAAGTATGTGAATTTTAGATCTAAGGAGTGGAATAGCATGTGTAAATTTTGTAATTTTAGTTTCCTAGAAGTAGATCTGTTTTGTTTCTGTTCGATTTTTTATTTATTTCCGGAGATTGAGCCGTTGGAACGACAATCCCTCCGGTCAGAATGAAGAATAAAAGTTGAAGAACAGGCCCTCAAAATTTTGTGTCGATCGGACTCTATCTCAATGTTCAACCGTTGCAATAAAGTTGCGGCTGTGTCGTAAAAGCACTGCAGCCCCAGCTGTCTGTTCGTCGAATTTCTGGAATCGATTGGACCGTTGAAACTAAGATCTGACCGTTCAGAGTGACTATCAAGGAGATTTTAACAAGCCCTAAAAATTTAGGGTCGATCGGGTTTCGTCTCGATGCCCGAACGGCCTCGGGAAGACACTGCTGAGCCACAGTTGTAAACAGATGCAGCAGTTGAATCGGCGAATTGCTGGAGAAAATTGGACCGTTGAAACTACGATCCAACCGTTTGGATTGAAGAACAGGTCCATAAAGTTTCGTGACGATCAATGTTCGTTTGGATGTCCGATCATCGATAAAATGCAGCAGCAGCAGATCAGAAAACTGTAAACCCTAGTTAAGGTTTGTTTGTGTTTTTTTTAATAGGTTAGATACGGGGGTACCAACGATCCATCTCGGTGTTTAATTTTTCCGTTATTTTTTCGTGAATGATCGAAATTATGTGATAGAACCGGAAAATTGCCATGACATGCATCATATCATGATTCCACTCCAATGCATAAATGTAGCTAGTTTATTTCGAATAAATTAGGCATGTATAACTCGTATAATTAGTTTAAAGGCTTATTTAATTAATATGTGGTAGTTAATTAATTATGTAACTAATTATTAAAACCGAGGAACCGGGTTTTTGTCAATCGTTACGATTTTAGTGATGGATTCTCGGTGAATCCCACTTAGATAAATCGTTGAGTTTTCGGTGAACCCACCTTAAACAGAAACAAGATTGCGCTTTGGTTGATAATTTAGAAATCGGAAAATCATTGTACATGGGTTCGGAAATGGTCTAACCATGGATGAGCGAGTTCAACCGAGCTTAGGCTCAATCGACTCCCCTCCACGTGTGATGTACGTTACAGTAGTTCGACAAGACTTAGCATAGCCGATAAGCCTTCGGGCTAAACAGGGCTTCTTTTGCCGGATCATCCTGAACTGTCACATATGTTCCAACGAATAAGATGGCGTAGGCTTGCCTACATAACCAACCCTGTTCGGAGTACTTTGATTTATTGTTTCTTATTGTCAAAACCGAAACCGTAATTAGTAAACCCACCACTTTTTCAAAACATTGAGTGGGAGCGGGGAAGGCGACAGCCGACCCAACAGCCTCTACTATAGGTGCAAGCACGTGAGAGAAGGGTGACGCCTCGAGCCGCTTTGATTTCGGCCCCTACGGATGGTGTTCACCCCTATCAAAATTCAAGGCTTGGTCTCCGAAAGGATAGGATTTTGGGTACTCGTCGGGTCACTGACCGACCCTACGGCGGCATACTCGGGGTGTACTTTGAGATGTGATATAGTAGGTAACACTCATTGTGGATATTTTCGAAATATCTAGGCTAGAAAAGAAAGGTAATCAGTGATTAAGGTCCGGGATGTCTGATTCCCGTGAGATGTTTGATTCTCGAAGATTAATCACTGAGAGAGATTGTCTCAGTTTAACTATCACCTATTTGACCTACCCTACGGCGGCACTGAGGTGCAAGGTTAAATACTTGGAATGGTAGGATAAACACTTTTATAGTTTATTATTCCTAAAATAAATCTAGTAGTGAAAAATTTATTTTTGAATTTAACTTTTTGTCATTTTATTTACAACTAAATCTCTAGGTTACTAAACTGTTAGTAATAGGACTTCAATAAAAATGTGGAAAGTAACAAGTACGTTGTAATTATCAATAAATGCAGTTAACTTTTCGGAATAGATTTTTCTCTTGAGTCTTTAAAAACTAAAGTGACATAGTACAGGTATGTCACGGGTGTCACTCGTGTTGAACGAGAGACGACCATACTTAGTTTACAAAGGATGACATAGGACTATCAGATAAAATTCATTTAGTGAATTTGAAAAGTGTAATTACACAACAAATTTCTAAATTGAAAAATTGGAAAATCATATACATAAGGCGTTGCTAGTTAGACGGTATTTGGAACCGATAAACTAGTGTGAGCCTTAGTCTTATGATTTGTTGTTTTTCTGAATAATTAGAAATGTGTAATGGAATGCACAAGAGTTTCTCCATTCACTGGAAAAACAAGAATAAGCGTTACTAGTTAGACAGTATTTGGAACTGATAAACTAGTGGGAGATTTTATAATCTTTGAAACATCATGAACACAGCATTGCTAGTTAGACAGTATTTGGAACTGATAAACTAGCTAGTGGGAGCTTAATTCTAGGTGATGTTCTAATCATAAATACAAAGTGTTGCTAGTTAGACGGTATTTGGAACCGATAAACTAGTGGGAACTTTGGTCTTATGATTTGACGATTAGAAAAATCGATAGTCCAAGCAAGTAACACTGAACATCCCACAGTTCAAGAGTAGTGTCTACTCAGACGAACTGCTAGTTCAAGACTTTTTCCATATAAGGAAAGTCGAGAATGGGAAAGAACGTTTATACGTGTTAGTCGTCTAAACTAAGTAGTTTTAAGGCTAAACCGGAAAATTAATTGGAAATTAGAGGATAAGGAAAGTGATTTCGGATCACTGACCAATGCATCCCTAGAAATTTTCTCGAAAGCTAAAGTTCTTTGGAAGAACTAGGTAGCTTTGCATTAAACGATAAATAAATTAGACAACGGGCAGTTATTTCAGATAGATTAGTGGGAGTGATATAAGGAAATGAATCTCGGATTCAATTCTTGGATATCACAGAAAATTCATTTTCTGTTTTAGGATTCGTTGGAACGACCGAATTTATTTTCAATAGGATAATTGGTTTGTCTTATTGACGATGAACATAACATTCGTAGCACGAACCCAAGACTCAAACTTTTGTTTGATAAAGTCAGAACCACTAAGAAATGCTGAATAGGTATATGTAACACATCTCAAACAATATAAACGCAAATGGTTTCCGTATTTAGATAAACACTTCTTTCTATTCTATTAATTAGTGTATGTCCCATAAAAAACAAGATCTGAAGACTGGCTTAGGGTGATTCCTTCTCCCGGTCAACAGAACACTGTCTCGAAGGAACAATGACTAAGTTTCCTTTCAATCGGGAAAGGGTAATAGTTTCAAAGAAGTTACATAGCTTGTTCATATTGACCTTCGGGGTCATATGAAAGGTACAAGCTAGTGGGAGCTTTTTCAAGTAGTGACATCTGCTCTGACAGCTACTCGAAACTCCAATAAGTTTATCCAAAATATTTGGAGAAAATCTCTGATTTCACCAGAGATAGAGTATTCCATACTCAGAAATAGGCTATTGCGTAGTCTTCGGGACTGATGCTCGGCCTGCCTCCCAGTGAAATGTTTTCACTAAGGGATACACCATAAATTTGCCTTATATAGTTATTGATGTGCTACGATACGCTGCTGAACTCATTTAAGATATTGGTTGCAAAATAACGGTTTACGTTGTAATGAAAAACTGAGAAGTCTACCTAAAAGATGCCTACACATTTGTGGATAAGGAGTGAATTCGGTTCACCCCACTTCCGTAAATAGAGGCATTTAGCACCGAGTGCTTGAAGGTAGGACTGGAAATTTTGCGTACACGTTCAGATCGTGAAATATCTTAATGCATTGAGTAAAGGTTGGTTATAAAACTCGCAAAATCAGAGAATGACGGTTATACTGTCAAAAGCGGTCTGATAGAGTGTATAAATAACAACCTTAGATCTTGAAGTATTTGTACTCAAGATGTTACTAACTGATTTGTTCAGTCCACATCCAACACCGGCAGTTGGTGATAACACTAATAAAAACTACAAAACTAGATCAGTATATCGATCCACCCTGAACGTAGTGGGAGTATGGTTTGTCCATTACCTATTGCAGGACCTTATGGTCTATAGGGTAGATTGATGACCAATAGTCCTTTGTCGGCTGTGTAGGATCCTGATCATAGAGGTTTGTTTAAAAACCATAACCCTGTGAATGGAGTTTGATACTCCAGTTCTGTTGGAACTCTTGTAGAACCACCTGAGTATCTCAGGCCTAGTGGGAGTAATTGGAACTACACGGAGAAGAGTCAAATGAATAGGAAAGTTTAACTTTCGACGTAAAGCTGAGTAATTTAGGGGTAATTCCCTAAAAGGTAGAGAGTTAACCAGACCGTGATCTCTCTTACCACTCAGTCTTTCTTGATTTACGTAAAGGGAAATAGGGGTGATTCCCTAAGACTTCCTTGCCGAACAACGGAATCAAATTCATTCGAGCAATGTAAGGGTTTAAGCTACGAACAAATGGTGGATTCGTTACAAAGCGTAAAATAAGGGTGATTCCCTAAGACCTTTTATGAGACTAACGGTATCTTAATTTATTCAGAAAGAACCATTGGCAGGATGCCTGCCATAGCTTATATCCTTTGGGGATTAAAGCAAACCTCTAGGTCATTTCAAAGTCATATATTTTAATATGTGGACTTGACCAGAATATTGATAAGTCTTTTGTAGACTTGGCATCAATATTAGTAAAGTAGTATGTAGATTAGTGTTTGTGAATGGTAACACTTTACAAATGATTGGAAACAACATGGGTGTGTTATCCAAGTCGAGTCGACATGCCATCGGAATTCGTTCTAAAGGATTTGATTCGCTCAAATTCACGAGAATCGATCATCGGCAATCCCATCCATTCAACTGGTTAAGATATTCTTGCATTTATGCGACATTCAACGATGTAGTCTACCCTACCTCTCAGGAATGCTTATCTAAACCTGCGGATGAATACTAAATGGGATGTTTAGTGAATCCTCAAGTCTCTTCGGGAGAATGAGGAATAATATGCTGGTATATTCAAGTGCAAACTAGAATATAAGTAATGACACTGATCCTGACTTTAGGTTAGATTAAGGATGATCGTTAAGTCGATTTCATCCTCAGTGTTGAATCAAAGGCATATTGAAATCGTACCACCAGATTAGATGGAAAGGCGACGTTTCGATCCCAAAGATTGACTCAAGACGCCAACCTACATGATCTATGTACCAAGTCACATGGTATTCGGATTCTAAGTACGCGCCGGGTCACTGACCTACCCTGCGGCGGCACACTCTGGTCGTGCTTGGAAGGATTACTAAGATGCGCTTGGAGGGTACATATTTGAGGGATACGTCTCGCTTGTTTTGAGCAAGTGGGAGAATGTTGTAGATATAGATATAAAGGGTGTGCTCTAAAACAATTAATCTACTTGCCTTCTGAGCAAGTGGGAGATTGTTAGGTGTAGTGCCCGAAAGACAATTATATAATTGTTTTAGGACAGAATTAATAATTCATCTTATTATATGCATGTGTGTTTGATAATTAAGACACTCTTGAAAACCCTAAGTACCTTGTTTATGTAATCACATAACTCAAAGTGTGTATGGCTATACACAAGAGGATTGAGTTAGTGAGATGTACTTAAAACTAACTTAGTCCGTAGCGTTGATTAATCGATCACGGTCTCATGATTAATATGCTAATAATGCGCCCAAAACACTTTACGGTGTGACAGGTCTTATCCGGACTGCCGGTAATAGGAGTACCTAGTGGGGCATTTATATATGATGATAATCATATAAATTTGGACCGATTTGATTTGAGTTCTCGATATAATTCCGTGTCGATAAGTCTTATCGAATCACAAGATGATCATATACGGATTAATCTCAATCCCGAGGTGATCACAGCAAGCGCTTAGACTAGGGTAGAGTTTGATGTGTTAGTGAGGATCACTTCGTAGTATGTGGTCCAACACTTCTCGTTGGCTCTATTCGGAATGAGTGAGTGGTCCGTGCTATCACGAATATGGAATCCATTCCTTCCTCGGGAAGTAGACAGACAGCCTCCCTTATTTGTTAGCCCTAAGAAAATGATTGATCCCGGAGTTCATGTTAGACTAATTAGCTACTAGTCCGGTATGTGAACTAATTGATCACTAGAGCGTTAATGGTAAATAAGGATAATATGTTTCGAGAAGGGGTTTACGGAAATATCCCGACTCGAAATGAACAAATCTATGGAGGATTTATCCGTATGTAATGATTATATCGATGGACGCTTTTCGACTCATGGTTGAGTGTAAGTTATCTATATTCGGTAGAGTTCGATTTGGGGTTTATGGTGGTGTAATCCCGGAATTAATAGATTAAATATTATTGTTCGGTCCGATTTAATAATATTATTTAATTTATTGTAATTCTACCGAATATGGGTCCATGGTCCCCGACGTGGCTCTAATATAGCATATAGGTTTTCTCGTCGTTTCACCTCAATTATAATTAAATAGTTGGATTGGACTATTTAATTGATATGTGGATTAATTGTTTAGTTGGACTAGATAATTAAATACATGGAAAACAAATTTTTCATGGATTCGGCCCAAGTGTGTACAATGCGTGTGGCCTATTTTTAATAGGGTGGGGCGCATTTTTTTGATTATTATTTAATTAGAGAGAAATTAGTTTTCATGGATAATTATTTAATATATGATTTAATTATTTATTGGTTAAATGATAAATCATGGAATATTAGATAATATATTTATTTATCCTTATTTGTTTGGGATATATTATATATTTATCTTTTATTTGGAATAAGGATTAATCTAATAATTATCTCTTAATTATTAAATCCTTGGAGGACAATGATTACTCTCTTATATAAAAAGAGTTCTCCCAAGCCTAAATGACATCACAAATTTCGACTTTTGGGAGTATTGGAGCTTAAAATTTTCGGCTCCTATACTTGGGTTTGAGTTTTAGAAAAATTTCGGGTTTTTCTAAGGTAGCATATCGAGGAAGTCTGGCGGCTTGAAACACCATCCACCTAGTGGTGCTTGGAGATACACGTTGGAAGACTGTGGCTTCTCAACTACGATCTCAACTAGCTTGGATTGGATTGAAGATTGTTCTAGACGTTTATTCACAATAAACCGGTAAGCAATCTAAACCCCTCGTAGGTTTATATCTATTGTTTTATATATTTTGGTTGACTAGATCTAGATCTTATTCTTTCCGCTGCGTAATTGGGTGGATCTATGATCTATCCGGTGATATTAGATCCTACACCATCTGCCTCTCCCCCCGTCCCTAATCAACCCAAAAAATTAGTCACAAGGATGGAGGGTAAAGGGGCTAAAGGTTGTCTCAGTTCTCTTTCGTCTGAGGAGATCGCCAGACTCTGTAGGAAATCCAACATCACCAACCCTCCATTTGAAGCTCGACCCCCTTCTGGCCTTCATAAGTTTGCCGATGATCCCCCAGAAGGATTCTGCACCGTCTACGAGGGCCAACTCTCGAGTGGATTAAGATTTCCACTCTGTCCGGCCGTCCTCGCGGCCCTAGACCATTATGAGATAAGAATTTCGCAGTTGGCCCCAAATGCTGTCAGGACTCTAATGGGGTTTGTCATAGCATGTCGAGTCGTGGGAGTCTGCTTTTCGATACCCCTCTTTCGGTATTATTATCAGATCGCTGCTACACCCGACAAGCTGTGGTATACCTTCTAGAGGAGGCCGTATCGGCACGAATTCGTAACTAGAGGGCCTTCTTCTCACGGGGAGTGGAAGCCTCCTTTCTTCTTCCTTCGTCACGGCTTGAAGAACCCATACGTTGGACAATGGAGGTCGAGGGGCGTGAAGAAAGACATACTAGGAAATTGTCATGTTCCTCCAGTGGCCCACCTACTAGGTGGCTTTAACTTCGAGGTGTGCACTCTAGACTTGAGTCTCCTTTACAATCTAGCCCACCTGGAGGAGGCTGGACCGATCTCATACGCAAACCTTCATGCCCAAGACCAAGAGAACCGTAGGGACTTTCCTTGTTTTGCTTTCAAATTTTATTATTCTGTCGAGTCTGATAACTTGTTATTTGTTGATCAAGACTAACCTGTTCTTTTTGTCTTGCAGTGGGAAAGTTCTCCAAGATCTGTGATCCTACACACCTTCCACCATCGGTGGTCGTAGCTGCTCCGCCTCTCGATGATTAGGCTGCGCCTGAAGTGCCTGTGGCTGAACCCAGGGCACCTTCTTCCTCTAGAGAGGGGGGTGCTACTCAGACTGAGCCTACTCCTGCTGCCGTCGAGTCGACGGTGCCGGCTCAATCATCAGAGCAACCTCCGGCCTCTAGTGGCTTATCCGTCCGTTATGGCTCGCTTCGGGACGAGGATGAGGATGTGCTAGTCGATTTGACTCCACCTGTTGAAGTAAACGTCTAGGAACGGGCACCGTAGATGAAGAAAAGGCCAACCGTTCCCGAACTGGTGAGCGAGCAACAATGGCAAGTAAAAAAGGTCAAAGTTGTTGAAGCTTCTTCCGAGCCAGAAGTCGATGTGAACTGGGCCGCAGATGATTGCGCGGCCTTGGAGCACAAGGCTCTATCCCACGCTCTTCGGAGGTCGGCACGCCTCGTAAGTCAATTGTCTTTCTTTTCTTTAAGTGTTGATTTCTCTCGAAATCTATGCCTTGTTTATTATTTGACATCTACTTTTCTTTTTGTAGAATAACCTTCTCAGCCGAGAGGCCGCCCGACGTCTGGCCAAAACGGGTGAGTCAGAAGAGGATCTACGGAAGGAAAACGGCAGACTGCTGCAAGACATCATTGCAAAGGGTGCCTCCATCACCGGTATGGAGTCTCAATTCGAGACACTGGCGAGAGCGCGAAGCGTTGCCGAGGTCAAAAAGCGCAGGGCCGACCGACGGCGGCTCTGCCGGCGACTTGACCCTACTACTGGCATCGAGAGGCACGACTAGGGTAGGGAATTACTCAAGCTTGCCCAGGACTTCGAAAAGGTGCAACAGGCGCACAAGGCTTCGTTGGATGATGTGGCGAAGGCTCGACAGGAGAGAGATTCTCTAAAAGACAATCTGGAGAAAGAGAAGGATGCTCTGCAAGCTGAATTGGACAAATTCGAGACGGCCAAGACAGCTGCGATCCTTGAGTACCGAAAGTCGGAAGAGCTGGACGCTGATCTGGATGTGCTGATGCGTGCAGCCATGATGGGTGGCTTTACTATGGCGGTGACCCGGGTAAAGGCTATCAATCCGGGATTCGAGGTATCGGCGCTCGAGACGCCAATGTTCTATAATCCGGATTCGGAGAAATTGTATGACCAATACAGTGAGGATTTCCAACGGGGGGAATCTCTTACCACCAAGTATGGTCCCTCCACTTCTGCCTCTGCTGCTGAGCCGACCTCCGCCATCCCTGAAGCCGACCCTTGATTGTTCAAAATTTTCTTTTGTTGAATTTACATTTGAACTCTGATCTGTAATAATATACATTGCTTTTGAATCAACTTTGGCTGGTCTTTTCGACCTAGCCTTGTTTTGTATCAACCTTGTTTTTTATTCGATTTTGTAGTGTTTTTATTATCTATCTTTCTTGTCTCGATGTTTTATAGCCTTTCGCTTGTCGTGCCTTTGGCTCTGTCTTGTCTCGATGTTTTATAGCCTTTCTCTTGTCGAGCCTTTGGCTCTGTTTGCTATTCACTTTGCTAATGTCGTGCTGCCCCCTAAGTGTATTATGAACCTCTGGTTCTTATTGCACTTGTGAGTTTAGCTGAGATGGAGTGTTTTAGTCCGACTATGCGAACTGTCCCTTTGCTTTGGCCTTTTTCACCCTTTGGGCTCATTTGGCTCTCGATTGGGACGTTTGGCCCGACTATGCGAACCGTCCTTTGTCTTGACCTTTTTCGCCTCTTAGGCTCGTTTGGCTTTCGACTGGGACATTTGGCCCGACTATGCGAACCGTCCTTTGCTTTGGCCTCGTTCTCCCCTTGGGGTCGTTTGGACCTTAGCTTGGACATTTGGCCCGACCCTGCGAACCGTCTTCTTGCCTTTGCATTTTTTGCCTATTAGGCTTATTTTGCATTTGGCTGTACTGAGATGTCCGACTTGCGGATTTCTCTATTCTTTGTCGACTGTACTGCCTTAAAACATTTTGTATCACATTGGACTTGTAATGTTACGGCTATAAATCCTAACAAACATAAAGCATCTTGAGAAATGGCATATTTATTAGAATATTCATGAAATTGTCACATGGACTCGTTACAATATTAAAAACGAAACACAGAAATTAATCAAAATAAGACTTAACTTAAACATAGTACTTTCTCAAGTTGTTGGTGTGCCATTGTCGAGGAACCGTGGTTCCATCTGCCCGCCCGAGTTGATAGGATCCTTTAGGGTGAACCTTCAGGATCTGGTATGGCCCTTCCCAATTCGGAGTCAACTTTCCAATCGCTTCTTGCCGACTCGCTTCGTTCTTTCTAACAACCAGATCCCCGAATTTGAAATACATGTGCTTAACCCTCTAGTTATAATACTGAGAGATCTTCTGTTTGTACCTTGCCATTCTAGCTGAGGATATCTCTCTTCGCTCCTCAACGTTGTCTTTTTCGTGTCGGAGGTCGGGTGAATTTGTTTCAACATTATAAGCCAGAACTCAAGGAGAAGGAACACCGATCTCCGCGGGTATAACCTCTTCGCATCCGTACACTAGAGAGAAAGGTGTCTCTCCTGTCGAGGAATTAGGAGCTGTCCTATATGACCACATGATGCTCAGAAGTTGTACTGCCCAATCTCGACCTTCTGCATCTAGCCTCTTTTTCAACCCAAGCTTGATCTGTCGATTTGTCTGCTTGACTTGACCGTTTGCCTGTGGGTGTGCTACCGAGGTGAAGTGTTGACTGATGTGATACTCATTGCACCATTCTCTAACTCCTCGGTCTTCGAACTGGGTGCCATTATCTGAGATCAGAGCCTTTAGGATGCCATACCTGCACAAAATATCGACCCACAAGAATTTTTTTATGGTCGCGGCTCTGATGTCGGGCAAAGCCTTGGCTTCCACCCATTTGGTGAAGTAATCCACGGCGACGACCACATATTGATTATTCCCCGGGGCTCGGGGTGGAGGTCCAACTATATCGACTCCCCACTGATCGAAAGGCCAGACTGACGAGATGACGTTCATTTCTTGGGCCTGTTGATGAGAGATATTATCATGGATCTGACAAGGTTTGCATCTCTGAACAAGGTTGTTCGCATCTCGTTGCATCGACGGCCAAAAATAACCAACTAACTTGCACTTTCGAGCCAACATCCTGGCCCCACAATGATTCCCACAAGCTCCTCTGTGGATTTCTTCCAAGAGATACTCGCCTTCCGCCTCGGAAACACACCTCAACCATGGGCTCACAAAAGATTTCCGATAAAGGACATCGTCGAAGAATGCGTATCGTGCTGATTGAAGTCGGACCTTCCTTGATTGTACCTTATCGGATGGTAGAATTCCGTCCTTGAGGTAAAGAGCGATAGAGTCCATCCACGTGGCCTGCTGAGTGATCGGCTGGGCCTCCGCTTCATTGTAACTCCTGTCGGTCAATAGCTCGACTAGAACCTTCTTACTAGAGACGAAGTTCGATGCGAGCTTAGTGAGTGCATTGGCCCTCTTATTCTGACTTCGAGGAACCTGCTCGAATTGATCTATCTTGAACTTAGGTATGAGGCCTTGCACCACTGCTAAATAATTCTTCATGGTTTCTTCCTTAGCCTCATACTCCCCTTTCACATGATTTACCACCAACTGTGAGTCACTATAAACTAACACATCCTCGACACCTAACTTCAGAGAAAGTTTCAGACCAGTGTGTAAGATGTAATATCTCCGGATGGATCAAATATCCACCCGATTATGCAGCGGAAACTACAAGATCTAGATCTAGTCAACCACAATACATAAAAAAAATAGATCTAACCTACGAGGGGGTTAGATCACCAACCTTTTTTATGGTGAAAAACGTCAAGAACAAGTTGAGAGCCTAGTTGAGAAGCCAAAGTCTTCCAACGTGTGTCTCCAAGCACCAAAGAGTGGATGGTGTTTCAAGCCGCGGACCTCCTCGATATGCTACCGGAAAATCCCGAAGATTTTCCCAACTCAAAACCCTAGTATTTAGGCGAAATATCCAAGCCTAATACTCCTCAATAATTTCAAAATTATGTGTCTAATTTGGCTTGGGAGAACTCTCTTTATATGAGAGAGTAATCATTGTCCTCCAAGAATTTAATAATTAATACAGAATCAATTATAATAATCCTTATTCCAATAAAAGATAAATATAATATATATCCCAAACAAATTAGGATAAATAAATATATTATCTAATATTCCATGAATTATCATATAGCAAATAAATGATTAAATCATACATTCAATAATTATCCAAGAAAACTAATTTCTTTCTAATTATTTAATCACCAAAAAAATGCGCCCCCTTTTTTTATTAAATAAGGCCACACGCATTTTTCCACACATCGGGCCGAGTCCACGAAAAACTTCTTTTCCATGTATTTAATCATCTAGTCCAACTAAACAATTAATCCACATATCAATTAAATAGTCCAATCCAACTATTTAATTATAATTGAGGTGAAACGACGAGAAAACATATGCTATGTTAGGAGCCACGTCGGGGACCATGGACTCATATTCAGTAGCTACAATAAATTAAATAAAATTATTCGTCAGACCGAACAATAATCTTCAATCTATTAATTCCGGGATTACACCACCATAAACCCGAAACTGAACTCTGCCGAATATAGATAATTTACACTCAACCATGAGTTGATAAGGTGTCCACTGATATAATCATTACATATGGATAAAACCTCCATAGACTGTTCATTTTGAGTCGGCATATTTCCGTAAACCCTTCTCGAAACATATTATCCTTAGTTACCATTAACCCCCTAGTGATCAATTAGTTCACATACCAGACTAGTAGCTAATTAGTCTAACATGAACTCCGCGGATCGGTCAGTTTCTAGGACTAACAAATAAGGGAACTGTCTGTCTACTTCCCGAGGGAAGGAATGGATTCCATATCTGTGATATCACCAACTACTCACTCATTCCAGAATAGAGCCAACGAGAAGTGTTGGACCACATACTTCGAAGTGATCCAAACTAACACATCAAACTCTACCCTAGTCTAAGCAGTTGTCTGTGATCACCCCAGGATTGAGATTAATCCATATATGACTCATCTTGTGATTCGATAAGACTTCTCGATCACGGAATTATATCGAGAACTCAAATCAAATCGGTCCAAATTTCTATATGATTATCATCATATATAAATGCCCCACTAGGTACCTATTACCGATACCTGGATAAGCCTGTCACACCGTAAAGTGTTATGGGCGCATTATTAGCATATTAATCATGAGACCCGTACCCAGATTAATCAACGCTACGGACTAAGTTAATTTTAAGTACATCTCACTAACTCAATCCTCTTGTGTATAGCCATACACTGAGTTATGTGATTACATAAACGAGGTACTTAGGGTTTTCAGTAGTGTCTTAATTATTAGCATACATGCATATAATAAGATGAATTATTAATTCTGTCATAAAACAATTAGATAATTGTCTTTCTGGCACTACACCTAACACAGTGATCATAGCTTCATACTCGGCCTCGTTGTTCGTCACTTTGAAATCAAACCGAAGGGCGTAGGGGAATTCTTTGCCTTTTGGGCTAACTAGAAGGAGACCTGCTCCTGCCCCCTCCTTACTCGACGCTCCATCTACTTGGAGAGTCCATCTTTCCTCTGGACTTTGCTTCTCTTAGTCGAGTTGAATGGAAATCCCTTCAGCTAAGAAATCCGCCAAGGCCTGAGCCTTTATCGCAGTTCGAGGGACAAACTCGATGTCGTACTGTGCCATTTCCACCACCCATTTCGCCAGTCGTGCAAAGGTATCGGGCTTCGCTAAGATCTGCTTCAGTGGTTGGTCAGTGACTACCACAATCGGATGGGCTTGGAAATAGAGCCTCAACTTTCTCGAGGCATGAACAAGACATAACGCTAGCTTCTCATCTGGTGAGTACCGGACCTCGGGCCATGTAATGCTTTACTGACAAAATAGATAGGCACCTGGCCATGTACCCCTTCTCGAACTAGGACCGCACTCACTGCCTCCTCGTATACCGCCAAGTAGACTAACAACCTCTCCCCTTCTCGAGGTGAAGTGAGGGTGGGTAACTCTGATAAGTAAGTTTTCGACTCCTCGAAGGCTGTCTGACATTCATCATCCCAATGAAAAGGACTGGCCTTGCGGAGAATCTTGAAAAATGGTAATGCACGCTGTGCGGATCTCGATAAGAATCTGTTGAGGGCGGCCATTCGACCGGTAAGCCTTTGTACTTCCTTTGTATTCCGAGGGGCAGTCATATTCTTCAAAGTGTTGATTTTATCCGGGTTCGCTCGAATCCCGTCCTTCGAAATCATATATCCCAAGAACTTACCCGACCTGACCCCAAAGGTGCACTTCTTTGGGTTTAACCTCATCTGTGTATCCCTCAACACTTCAAATACCTCTCGATCGTCAACCAAATATTGCTTCATAGACCGACTCTTGATGAGCAAATCGTCTATGTATACTTCCATGCATCTATGATAAGTAGAGATTTCGTAATCCGGCTCGATCAAATACAATTTATAGAAACTCAAAACCTTAGGCAAAACTCACTTTCTAACCGGCAGTGAACCGGGTCGATCGTAGGTAGTGCGTTCAGAGTCCGAGCTCGATCCCATGAGGAGATTGAGTCGAATACAAAACTTGTGTTAAAATCAGAGAGCAAAGAGTATATGAACAAGACAAAAGATCGAAGCTTTTACTATTACACGGCATAAACAAGGATCTGAATCAAGACTTTTATCGAGAGTAAATTTTATCAAACTAATGATCTACACAATCAAAACCATATTGAGAGAAAACAAATCGAAATCAGGAAACTCACAATAATGAAGACCAAACATTGTAGATCAAGACTTTTGAATCCCAAATCAGCAAAAGATATCAACCTTTAATTCATATAATGATCCCAGGCACGAACTCCACCAAGCCATCGATTTACTATCGTATTCTAATATATATATATATATATATATATATATATATATATATATATATATATACTAAGAAATTGAAATACGGAGCCTAGTCCAGAGCTCTAATCCGGCTATTTAGATGTCAACATGTGTCATAACAATCGCCGAAGCGGCTGGGTTGAGCACCTCAGCCGGCCTCGAACTCAGTCTAGGCCAATAAAATTCAGAATATCTGTTTTCTTAGGGTTAGACGCTCTTAAATAGACAAAAATCGCGACTTTGACCTAGTTGGGCCGACCAACTCGGCCCATTTGACCTGTCTTCAGTAAATGAGCGATAACTTTCTGTGTAGAGCTCCGATCTGAAGGATTCAAGATGCGTCAGAAAGCTCGTTCAATTACCTACAACTCTCATGAAGACGACTTGGCCAGAAAATGCTTCCAAGATTGGTAAAAATAAATATTAACGGTATAGGTACGGTGAATACTGCTGTCGGGGCCAAACTAGAGTTTGCATTGGCCAAACGCTAGTTTGTCTTATACGAGCTTTCTTGATTCGGGCCGAACCCATCCAAACGCCAGTTTTGGGTGATTTGGACGCTATTTTTCCTGAAAACCCAACTTTCAGTATCAATCCTGCTTCTGTGAACGCCAGTTTGAGCTGGCCAAACGCTAGTTTGGGGTAGGCTTCAGTATTTTCATCATAACTTCACTTCTAGGGCTCCAAATGAGATGATACAAATTGAATTGGAAATATGATTCAATCCTCTACAACTTTCATCAAGACAACTCTTCCTGAAAGTGTCTCCAAGTGTGACCAAAATGCCCCTGAAGTGACTGGTTCCAGATTTCGCAATGATTCTTCACTCTTTTCTCCTCCTTGGCCCCAAATCTTGTTCTTTCTCGAGACTCTCTTCCTTATTATCGACCTTATACATCAATCTAAGCCTGAAAACAAAGACACGAACACCAAGGCATAATACACAATGACAGAAACGTAACGAAATCCACATAAAACACGAGTTTTTAGGACGAAAACGTCATTAGTCTCGAAACATGCATATAAGTGAATATCGTTCATATACTACCCATAATAGCCCAAAATAACCATGAATAACTCATAAAATGAGGTAATCTCATATAAGAAATACACTACAATTTGACTCCCATCAACTACCCCACATTTAGCCTTTGCTCGTCCTCGAGTAAACAGGCGTATTAAAAGAGACCAAGGGATCAACTTCACAAACGCGTATAAAAACACTCACATTGCCAAGGTAAAAGATAAGTAAAACAGTGAATGTAAACATCTTGACTCAATCGTCATCAGACAAACGGAATGTGTATGTGTGAAAATTAACTTCCAAGTCATAGACCAAATCACCGGTTCGGATTATAGATGCTTAGCTATCGCGACTACACTAAAGCTCATTTTAATAACATCTCCACTAATCGGGACCAACCAACACTAAACACGGTCCAGTAGGACTTGAAGGGTTATAATGTTAAGCTCAGGACGGGGTTAATCGAAAGGAAAATTTGGGACTGGAGAAAAGAAAATACGAGTGAACCTAATCATCTCATTTACTTTCTATTCGAAAATATACTAAACCACACCAAACTCCTTTGATCTTTCTATACTCATTGATAAACAACCCCAACTTTAACATCATACTTTCATTTACTCAAAACATCCTCCCTTGACTTTGTTTTCTCAACTTTATTCAAACTTCCTTTTTCTTCTTTTTTTTCTGTTTCATTTTCTTTCTTTTTCATTCTTTTTTTTTAAAGCAACTTTATTTTATTAAAATGAAAAAGAATAAAGTGCTACAAAGTCAATGCCACATCCCGGCCCGCCCCAAGTACGTGATAGAATGCATAGCATGGCCTCCTTAAACCCTATGCGTGGCAAACCCAGTGTAGGAAAATCCAGCACATAGGGAAGAATACTCGCTCTATGCACCTGCAAAATCCCGACACCATAAAAATTACAGTCATATACATCAAAATTGTCCTCCACTCGAGACTTGTCTTTGCTTAAGCACAAAAAATAGCACGGTTGCATCCGCATAGTAATTCCAAGGGAAAAAAAGCCCGTGTATCCGACCAAGGTATGAGCCAAAGCCTCCGAACAAGCGCATGAAGCACGAAAACTGTCCTTCTCCACCTTGTCCTTGCTACTACAACCCAACGGATGGTTACACCTGGCATAAGAGAAAGATGATAACCCCAAAAATAGCCAAAGAAGATAATAACCCAAAAAAGGAACAAGGACACCTGGATTGCACCTCTAACAGGATGATAGGGGTGCCTCCAAAGTTGAATGCCAATCCTGGTCCTATGCAATGAACCCTTTACGCCGACAACGAGTGCGATTATATGCGTCACCTTCAAATAAAAATACCCGGTCCAAGCTAGCCGAACATGAATCCTCAAAATGAAAACGCCGGTTAGAGCATAGAAATCAGAGAGCCATAAAACATAAATCATTATATAAAGAATCCAATAAAGGAACATGTACACCTGAATTGCACCCCTAGCATCATGATAGGGGTGCTTCCAGATATTGACGCCGGCCATGTCCCTGGAAGAGGTGCCCGAATCTGCCCGCAGCATAAAAGCACAAAAATCAGTGAAAAAGTGTACTATGTGCCAAGAAGTGAATAGACAATGGATAGAAAACACCTGATTTGCACCCCGACTAGAATAGGAGGGGTGCTTCCAGGCTGGAGGAGCCGTTCGTATCGAAACATGACAACGCCGATGTGGAAAAGTCGTCTCCCCTCATTCACAAGTGAAGGGTGCTTCCCTAGTTGTCTGCAACATGTCGAATAAGAGGAGGGCCATGTAAATCATCACTAATAAGCTGTTGAATATGATCAGGTACGTCGTTGAGATGATTAAACGTCATATCGTCTCCTTCCATAGCTGCAAAGCTGTCCGCCACTCTATTACATTCCCGAAACACATGAGAAATATTGTGTGGTATTTCTCGAAGACAGACCGAAATCTGACCAATCGAGATGCAGAGGGGCCAACCTCCACTATGATTTCCGGATATCACACGAGAAACAAAAATTGAGTCAGTCTCAATATCAAGAGGCAAAACATGTGGACGCAATCGAATACCAAAGAGCAGCGCCTTTACTTCAGCATCAAGAACATTCTCATGGACGAAGCAAGCATGAAACGCAACGACAAAGTTACCATGCTTCACCCGACCGACATGGGGATGATTCCACCGTAATTGGATCAGTCGACGCTTGGGCCGAGTTTTCGCCTTGAAAGGCTTGAAAAAAGGAATCCCAATCAATCCCAAAATGTTTACGATCAACAGCCTTGCGGAAAGCTACCTGTCTCATCATTCTCTCAATGAGAATGTTGGGACGCTGAACAGACGGACAAAAATCTTCATGTCTACACTTATTCCTCTCTGTCCAGATGCCCCAACACACAATAACCGGTACAAGAAGGCGCGTATTATATATGTGGGCCGAAGAGTTAATCCAGAAATTAAACATAGGAACAATCCCAGTAGTAGGAGTGAAACGAAGGCCAAATTGATTCATAAAGTGAGTCCATATAGACCGGGCATAAGGACACTCAATGAAAATATGACGAAGATCTTCCCCTTGCTGGCACGCGAAACACTTAGAAACCAAAGTTATACCACGCTGTTGAATGTTTGAATCCGAAGGAAGAGCATTATTGATTAATCTCCAGCAGAAGAAAGAAATCTTGAGAGGTAACATATTGTTCCAAATTAACTTGAAGAGAGGACGAACTGGTTTGTAAGACCGTAGCATATTCCACGCCGACTTAGTACTGAAATGCCCATCCGAATTTAAAATCCATATCAACTCGTCGTCCTGGTCAGGTCGAAATGGTATGCATAAAATCTCATCCACAATATATAGAGGAAGATGCTCTTGCAAAAGAGGAACATTCCACCTCTCATTCACAAAGAAATCCTTCACCTTCCTAAATTCATTGTCCGGAGGATCACCCAAATCAATGTTCATCCATTTATCTCTCCAAAAATCTATATTACCGGCATTGACCTTCCACGTGATAGCATATTCAGCAATATCACGCAATTGCCAAACTTTCTTAACCATCTGCGTCGGATTTCTGGGAAGGGAAGCTTGCAGGGGCGACTGATCCGCAACATATGTACTATAGATAGTCCGGGCCCAAATCCCTTGCTTCATCCGAAGATGAACCCACAATTTAACCGCAAAGGAATCCATAACATGGAAAAGATTTCGCACCCCTAAACCCCCTTCCTCCGTAGGCCTACAAACACTTTCCCACGATGTCCAATGAATATGGCTCCCGTTGGGGCCGCCATCCCAAAGAAATTTATTAAAAAGACGATGTAACTGATGAATAACCTCTTTAGGAGGGACCAAAACTTGAAGGATAAAAATCGGAATAGAAGTTAACACATGCCTCATGAAAATAAGTTTACCTCCAAACGACAGCAGCTGACTTCCCCAATGAAAAAGTCGATGATGAACCTTGTCAAGAATGTATTGATAGCAGCTGATTCTATTCCGTCCCCGAAAAAGAGGAGCACCAAGATAGCGAAAAGGCATATTCTCCCTCATAAAACCCAAAGCATTCTGGATCCAATGAAGTTGAGTGGCATGCAACTTATGACCAATGAACGTGCTCTTACTCGCATTAATTCGTTGTCCCGAAACAATTTCATAATGCTAAAAAACCTCCTTAAGAATCGTATCATCCGCAAAAGCCAACTTATGACTTTTCTTATTGCATCGAGTAAAAAGAATCGTATCATCCGCAAAAGCCAAGTAATGTATCCCCTGTACTTTCGAATGATAGTGCATACCCGGGTTGGTGTTCATGAAATCATTAATAAGCCTCCCAAAATACTCTGCTGCAAGAACAAAAAGAGCGGGAGATAGAGGGTCACCTTGTTTGACACCTTCTTTTTCATTCTTTCAACTTTATATTTTTTTCTCAAACCAACAAGCCTCACAATAGATTCCTCGAGCTCCTCCCCTTCATCATATTAGCTCGTACTAACCAACTCCTCTCGAAACACGCACCATCTCTCACCTCACACTTGATTCAGAAAGTGTGTCTAAAGTAACAATTAAGTCCACTCGTAGGGTGATCAAAAGGAACGTGACCAATAATAAAGCTCAGGGTAAGGTATAATACAGGCTAAGTAACCAAAACGGCTCATTTCGGACGGTGGTCAGACCGTCCTATCAAGGCTTAGAGGGGTTACGAGGGTATAATGTTGGGATTTTTGGCTTATGGCTCTGGTCGGATCAAAGAAGCGCCAGGACTGTCATCCCGTGTTTAACCAAGGTCAATCCTTCTATTTCACCTCGATGTTACAAAATGGGATCTAGGCAGTCGGAGTGTGCTCAATTCAACCATAATCGTTTACTAGATCCTAAGGCCCATGAAATTGAAGCTAAACGTGCAAAAAAACTTCCGTTTATAAGATAAACCTAGCGTCTTGCTATAAGCATTTACTACTTCGCTAAGTCGGTTACCAAGAGAATGTGAAGTTTAAACATGAAAACGAACGTTCAAACCTAGGAAAATTTTAAAATCTGACTCGAAAACGGACACAGACTAAGTATATTACTGAACTGGCACATTTAAGCATACAACTCAAACCAAGCGAAGTCTACCACCCCACACTTTGAATGAAACACAGTCCTCAGTGTTTGAATGAAAGAGAAAGAAGACTTAGCTTTAGACCCGGCAGAAAGGCGTGAACGAATCTCATGACATCTTCTTATAAGCGCATCCCATATACCTAAAGTCAAATAGATAGAAAACAATGCAAACACATGCACGGGACGTGGTCCACGTGCCAAAAGTATGCACCCGATACACTGGGGATATAAAATAAAGAAGCCATGCCACATCAGTAGACTCGAAACACAAACAATCACTCAACATGGACCGCAATAGATGGAAAAATAACCATAAAGATAAAAGAACAGAACATCTACGCATATCATATAAAGGCCACAGAGGTTCACATTAAAACATCCATGTCGAGTAGTGAAAGCATGTATCACAATCAAATACTTCTCACCATATTCATCGCGAATTCCTCTTAGACACACCTAAGCTTGCTTTATTCCAAAAAGATTTCTCTAAATTTTTTTTTAATCGGCAGCCTGGTTTTTATTTTATTATTATTTTTCGAGTTTCATTTTTTTTACCCCTCACACACACGATATTTTAAACCCCTCAAAAAATCATGGTAGCCGAAGGCCCTAAGCCCCAGTTCTAGCCGGACTTACAAGATATCAACCTAACATAACAACCCCATAAAGGGATTGGGTTGAGTACCAAAGTCGTATTCAATCCGAATTCAGGACAATATCACTTCAGCATCCCATGACTCCTAATGAAATCTAAATAAAACAAGATGATAAAAACCTAGGCCCAAGTTCTAGGACAACCTACAAGATATCAACCTAATATAACAACCCCATAAAGGGATTGGGTTGAGTACCAAAATTGCATTCAAACCTAGTCTAAGCAAATCATATCAAAATGTTTTCATTTTTTTTTTCTTGACCTAACACAATTTTTGATATCGACTTTTAAACAATCTCCCCGGCAACGGCACCAATTTTGATAAGTAGACATTTCGCAATCCGGCTCGATCAAATACAATTTATAGAAACTCGAAACCTTAGGCAAACTCACTTTCTAACCTGCAGTGAACCGAGTCGATCGTAGGTAGTGCGTTCAGAGTCCGAGGTCGATACCACGAGGAGATTGAGTCAAATACAAAACTTGTGTTAAAATCAGAGAGCAAAGAGTATATGAACAAGACAAAAGATCGAAGCTTTTACTATTACACGGCATAAACAAGGATCTAAATCAAGACTTTTATCCAGAGTAAATTTCATCAAACTAATGATCTACACAATCAAAACCATATTGAGAGAAAACAAATCGAAATCAGGAAACTCACAATAATGAAGATCAAACATTGTAGATCAAGACTTTTGAATCCCAAATCAGCAAAAGATATCAACCTTTAATTCATACAATGATCCCATGCACGAACTCCACCAAGCCATCGATCGACTATCATATTCTACTATATATATATATATATAAATCTACACTAAGAAATTGAAATACGGAGCCTAGTCCAGAGCTCTAATCCGGCTATTTAGATGTCAACCTGTCATAACAACCGCCGAAGCGGCTGGGTTGAGCACCTAAGCCGGCCTCGAACTCAGTCTAGGCCAATAAAATTCAGAATATCTATTTTCTTAGGGTTAGACGCTCTTAAATAGACAAAAATCGCGACTTTGACCTAGTTGGGCCGACCAACTCGGCCCATTTGACCTATCTTCAGTAAATCAGAGATAATTTCTTGTGTAGAGCTCCGATTTGAACGATTCAAGATGCGTCGGAAAGCTCATTCAATTCCCTACAACTTTTATGAAGACGACTTGGCCATAAAATGCCTCCAAGATGGGTAAAAATAAAGATTAACGTTACAGGTACGGTGAATACTGCTGTCAGGGCCAAACTAGAGTTTGCATTGGCCAAGCGCTAGTTTGTCTTATACGAGCTTTCTTGATTAGGGCCGAACCCATCCAAACGCCAGTTTGGGGTGATTTGGACGCTAGTTTTCCTGAAAACCCAACTTTCAGTATCAATGCTGCTTCCGTGAACGCCAGTTTGAGCTGGCCAACGCTAGTTTGGGGTAGGCTTCCGTATTTTCATCATAACTTCACTTCTAGGGCTCCAAATGATATGATACAAAATGAATTGGAAAGATGATTCAATTCTCTACAACTTTCATCAAGACAATAATCCTCTTGCTTATGAGGCTGGGTGGATGCTCGTCGTTCGAGTGACATCTATATCTCAAGTAATTAGTCGCTTGCCTGTCACTCTGACTCTCATCCGGTCTCTTTGTTGACGTTTGTCCAGTAGCTGGGCCATCGATAGTTGATCATAGAAGGCCTTCCAAATCTTCCTGAAAGAGTCTCCAAGTGTGATCAAAATGCCCCTGAAGTGACTGGTTTAGATTTCGTCAATGATTCTTCACTCTTTTCTCCTCCTTGGCCCCAAATCTCGTTCTTTCTCGAGACTCTCTTCCTTATTCTCGAACTTATACATCAATATAATCCTGAAAACAAAGACACGAACACCAAGGCATAATATACATTGATAGAAACGTAACGAAATCCACATAAAACACGAGTTTTTAGGACGAAAACGTCATTAGTCTCGAAACATGTATATAAGTGAATATCGTTCATATACTACCTATAATAGCCCAAAATAACCATGAATAACTCATAAAAGGAGGTAATCTCATATAAGAAATACACTACAATTTGACTCCCATCAATCTACCAATCTGTTTCGCGAAGATCTTGTTGACTGCTCTCTGATACGTAGCCCCAACATTTTTCAATCCGAATGGCATGGTTACGTAACAGAAAGTGCCGAATTCCGTGATAAAAGCCGTTTTTTCAGCGTCTCGAGGATCCATTAGAATCTGGTGGTATCCCTTATACGCGTCCAAAAAACCAAACACTTCAAAATCGATGGTGGAATCTACTAACCTGTCGATTTTTGGCAATGGGTAGAATCTTTCGGGCATGCTTTGTTCAAGTCGGTGAAGTCCACGCACATACGCCAACTTCCATCGGGTTTCTTGACCAATACCGGGTTGGCTAGCCACTCTGGATAGAATACTTCTCTTACTATCTGGGCCGACAATAGCTTACCGACTTCCAACTCTATGGCTTCAAGTCGATCAGACGCAAAGTTTCTCTTCTTTTGCTTAACTGGCTTCTTTGCTTGATCTATCTCTAGCTTATGGACCGCGATGTCTCTAGATAACCCCGGCATGTCGGTAGCCTTCCAGGCGAAGACATATCTGAACTCGATCAACAACTCGATGAGCGACTGTTTTTCCCTGGCCGATCCGCACTCGACCCTGCACACACCGACGCCTTCTCCTCCCGAGGCGGACATTTTCGACTGCATCACTGGAGACACAGCTCTTCTCCACTTCTTCCTCTGGAATCAGTTCCTCGACCAAGATTTGTTGAACTGCCATTTTCCCATTTATGACAACGGAGTTACAACTCCACGCGGCTTCAACATCTCCCTTTACCTCGTGGGAACTGTTCCTGGTAGGAAACTTCATGCTGTTATGGAATGTTGAAATGATAGCGCGCAGGTCGAAGAGTGCAGGTCGCCCTAAAATAACATTGTAAGCAGATGGAGCTTTGACCACTACATAGCTCAACTCGAGGGTCCTTCCTTTCTCGCCAGCTCCGACCTTTGTGAGTAGTTTTATTGATCCCATAGGATGAACTGCTTGCCCTATGAACCCAAACAAAGGATATGCTATAGGAGCTAGGTCCTTCTCATTTAACTTCATCGCCTGAAAAGCCGAGTAATACAAGATATTTTCTGCGCTACCGTTATCGATACAGACTCTCGATACACAGGCTCGACTAATCACAGCCTCGATAACCAACCCTTCACTATGACTCCTAGACTTGGGGATATCATCGCGGGGTCCGTACCCGACTTCCGTCGTAAATCTGAGCTGCTTACGCTCTCTCGAGCTATCAGCTGGCTCTCGACTGGCTTGGTCTTTGTCACTCTCCCCAGGCCCAAAGATCGTATTAACATAGCTGTTTGGTCGATTATCGTCGTATCTGTCTCGACCAAAGTTATCCCTGTTATTTCTATCACGATCTGGAGATCGATACCACTAAGGTGATCGATCTCTCCTTCTTTGAGCATCTCGGCCTCGACCCCTATCTTGATCGGAGTTTTTCCTTTTATACTCTCCACGCCCCCTGGGCCCATCACACCGAGATCTATCGACCACTTCATCTAGCTTCCCTTCCTGAATGCAGATGTCGATGTCTTTTTTCAGGTCATGACAATCCTCTGTCGTATGACCTACATCTTCATGAAACTCGTAATACTTGCTTGAATTCCTCTTTTCTCGAGGTTTCTTCAATGGTGGCGGTCTTCTCGCTATGTTCTTCGAGAGCATGATCGATAACACCTCATCTCGAGACCGGTTAAGCGGAATGAAATCCTTATCACGCGTGGGTCCCTTCTTTCCCCCGCGGTCTGAGGCGGGTGTCTCTATACGGTCCCAGACTGAAGGTTTACTCTCGACATCCTGTCTTTTGGATTGATTCTTGTTCGGACCTCGATTGCCCTTCTTCAAATCCATCCAGTCGGATTGGGTGTGCCTACGCACCGCCTTCTTCCCTTGATGTAATCAGGCAAAGACGTTAACACACTCGTCCATGGTGTGAGGAACATCTCTGCTCAACTTCATATATAGTTTCGTATTATGCAGTCCCCTCACGAATGATGTGATCAGAAGTCGATCATCTGCATCTTTGACTTGCATGGCCTCGAGATTAAATCTCTTCAGATAGTCTAACACTGTTTCATCCTTTTGCTGCCTCATGTTCATGAGGTGCGTGGCACTTAAATGAAACTTCTTGTTGACGATGAACGCGTCTCGAAACTTGCGAGCTAGCATGGCAAAACTGGAGATCGACCCGGGCCGTAGCTTGGTAAACCATTCCCTGGCTCGACCTACGAGCAGCGTTTCGAACGCCCGACATCGCATCGCATCGGGTGCACCATCCAACCTCATCTGAGACAGATACCTATGTAGATGGTCTTCTGGGTCGGTGGTACCATCATAGGGCTCTATCTTCGGTATCTTAAACCCCTTGGTTTAGGAAAACACTCGATCTCCTTCGAGAAGGGTGACTCCAACCATAGCGAAACCTGAATCTTTCCCAGAATAACATCCAGTTCCTTCCTGACGCTGTCATCATCCATTTTCTGATGCTTCTGTTGTATCTCACGCCTTTTTCTCTCTACAGAGCTGGAGGACGCACTGACTTCGTCTCTGGGAGCTTGGTTAGGCTTTTCTACAGCGTCTTTCGGACCGCCGTCCGCCGCGGCGTCTTTCGGACCGCCGTCCGCGCGGCGCGCTTTCGATCCGCCCGTCCGCGCGGCGTCTTTCGCGCCGCGCCGCTTGCTTTTTTTGCGCCATAACCGCCTCTGCTATAATCCTGGACATTAACTCAAGATCCGCCCCTGCCAGTTGATCCACAAGCGCTCGGTGTTCCGGAGCAAGACCTTGCTTTTCTCGCTGAGGATCTTCACGGACAGGATCCAAGACTGGATCTTTTCCTCCTTGCACCTCTGGGTCTGCCTGCTCGTTAATCTACGAACCTTGACCGGCGGCTCTGGATGCGGCTTTCCTGGGAGGCATCGTGATCTTGGTGTATTCAACAGTAGAAGACCCTCCTTCTAGCGCCAATGACGATGAACGATTGTGTCACCTTGATAATCCGGGCCCTAATTGAATCTAGTGATGAACACACTCAAAAACCCTAATGCTTAAAGGATGAGATGGTGTCGTTTTGGTGTTTTGCGGCTGAGTCTAAGAATATATCTTAGATTGCCTACCTATCCTGTTATGTTCCAGGAATCAAGCCTTACGTAGTTCCTGGAGTATGGTATTTATAATGACAACACATGCTCTAACCCTAATACTAGGTCGGTTTGAGTTATTGTCATAATTACCCTCAATGGGCCTTAACCCTTCCCCAAGTTATCACACTGTTAATGGGCCTGGACAGCTGGTGTGGACTCTTTCCTCCATGTCGATATTGCCAACCTGCAGTACCCGACTCTGGGACTTATTGTCCTACACTGCTCAATTGTCGATCGTCGTAGCCTCGAGTCTGGGCATCGATGTGAGTACCTTGGTGCTAATTCATAATGTGAGGACCAATCGATAGACGACACGTGGAGGAGTGAAACCCTGTATCGTCACGTAACAAAAGAAATGCATCCGTTTAAACTTTACAGTTTGTTACTATGAATCTGTGGTGTCATTCATTTCAAAGAAACACAATATAATATTTTGTGGGTGTTTGTTGTTTTGACAAAAATAATGAAAAGGTTGTGTCTTATCAAATTAAAATGTAGTGGTTGTGTCAGTTAAATTAAACTTTGAATATTCTAATACAACTTCTCATGGAAATAGGTTAAGGATATGACTATTAATTGAAGAGGTGTTACTGAATAAAGGGGTATAGCAATAAAACTTGTTATTGTTCATCCTAATCAGAATTTAAGGAATAACCATATGCGTGCATCTCCTTTTTATTAATGCTTGATAATTAAAAGACATGTATTGATCCTTTAGAAGATGTGCTGTTTGATAAAATAAATAGAATACTTGTGTTTTATCAAATGGAATGGTTGTATCTCAGTTTAATAGAAGTTGTTGAACTTATAAAGTTCAGACACATTACATGTCTGTTGATTATAGTGGTACTAGATAAAGGGGTTGCCATAAGGACACCTTTTGATTGAAGGCGTGCATACCTTTGTTTTTAATTAAGCAAAATCAAACGGTTTTTTTTATGGAAAAAAAATATATAGTGCATGGTTTGCTTGCACCTATTGAATATTGTTCTAATATATGCTGAACGAAGGGAACCTTCAATACTAATTTGGTTATTAATAATATGCAACATCTCCGTATTGTTTTAGTTATGAAATTGGAAAAGGGTGTGCAACTTTGCAGTAACTTCAAGTAGTATCTGCAACATATTAAAGTGTATAACATTGTCAAGATCATTGATTTGACACTGTAGTCTTTTCGCACTTGTTTAATTAATTATAAGACAATCAGTACATGGTTTGCATGTAAATTATCATTGATGCATCCCTATGCATTTTAGTTGGCATGATTCATATGAAGTTGAGCAGATATTATTTCAATCAAACCGAGTGAAGTTGTTTGGTGAGGTATTCTACTTGCAAAGTAAGCAGCTCACAATGTTTAGTGAACGAAAGGACATAATAATTTGGTTAATTACAATTTACTTGCAAACAGCTAGTAGTAGTTCTTTCATTACGAGTACTTCCGTTCAAACTAATTGTATAATATTATGTATGTGATCAGTTTGTAACAACATTGTGTTTAAAAAAAATATTATTGAGCTATATTAGCGGAACAAAGTTAAGTTGATGATCTTGGGAAATCCGTGGTGGATCTGTGATTGTTATAAAAGAATTGTCTATTGAGGGTATGCCGTATCTAACGGTAGAAAATTACACAGAACCATTGGATTTGGTTCACAGTGATGATTGTGAATTAAAGTTGTGCAAAATTAGATGTTAAAAAGTATTTACTACTTTTATATTAATGCATGATAGCACGATATACTGTTATGTATATCTGTTGAAAAGCAAGGATGAGGCCCTTGAATTTGAGAATCAATTTGGCAAACGAATGGAGATAATTCGTAGTGATCGTGGTGGAGAGTAAGATGCACAGTTTAATGAGTTTTGTTCTGGTACCAACATCATTCATTAAACCATTGCACGATACACACCTTAATCGAGTGGTGGTGTTGCTTAAACGCAATAACACTGAAAGAAATGACGAATGTCCTGCTGATTTGTTCGGATTTATCCAGAATTGTGGGGGATACAATTCTCTCAACAATTGCTATTCTCAACGAAATGCCACCATGGAATAGTGGAATGGCTACATGCCTACCAACAAATTCCTGAAATGTGAGGGTGCTTGGCAAATGTTGAAATATCTAAGCCAAAGCAATCCAAGATAAGGGCTGAAACAAAAATACATATTCTTTGGATATGTAAATGACAAGATAGTGTCTATCGGTTATCGGTGCACAAATCGGACATTCCTTATGTACATTAAAATGTGATCATTGATTAAAGGAATGTTGTATTTATTGATGAAATCTTTCCTTGTAAAGACAAGGAGAAAGAAGGTTCAAGTTCAACATACAGCCCTTGACCGGATGTTAAGGTTTTTGAAGTTTACAATGAATCTCAGAATACAGTGTACAATATATCCAACAGTATTGGAAAAGATGCTGTGATGCAAACTGTATATATGACTGTAAAGACTCAAAATCCATCAGTGGATATTTATTCACTATTGGCAGTGGTGCAGTGTCCTTTAAATCCTCAAAGCAAACATGCATAGCTCGATCTACTATGGAATCTGAGTTATTGCATTAGGCATAGCTGGAGAAGGAGCAGAGTGGCTTCGGAATTTATTAGAGGATACCCCGTGTTAGCCAATGACAATTCCTCGTATCATCATACATTATGATAGTATATCGGCTATAGGACGCGCACAAAGTTGTATGTATAATGGTAAGTCTAGATATACATCATAGACAAATTACCATTGAATAATTGATCTCTAATGGTTTGATTTCCTCGATTGTATAAAGTCGAAGGAGAATCTTGCGGATCCGCTTATGAAAAAAGGTTTAGCTAGAGATCGGGTGTCAATTTTTGACAAGCGGGATGGAACTTAAGCCTATTACACATGTTCCCTTATAATGGTAACCCAACCATAGTGACTGGAGATCCTAAGATAATGGTTCAAAAGGGACAACTAAGTTATGAGGGACAGTTAGCACTTGTCCATTTTGTTAAAACAAAAGTGCTTTCTGTTATTTTTGTTGAAATAGTGTCATGAACCCAATTGGGTTGGAATGGATCCGACCGGGTTGGATCATTTCTACTATTTCTTTATGTTTATACATATATTAAATGGCTTTTCTGTTGTCATATATATGTTCTTTTAAGAAACCAATTATGAATTTTTATATGATAACGTTCTTAGTATTAAACTGTGGTAGAGAAACCATGATAGGCGATTATAGTTGATGAGATCTCTAATCACTTTAATAAGTTTGATACTTAAATGTCTCTAGGCTGATGTACTATTAAACAAGGCATTGATAGTATAAACAGACTAGCACGTGATTGATGTCCACTTTGTCTTTAGTAAGGCGAGGATAGATCTCGCTCTATCAAGTGTAGAGACACTTGGATTGTACGTGGACGTGTATTAGAGAATGCGTACGTTAGACTGACCCACTTACACTGTTAAGTGTCACACTATGTGGCGGTTGTGTAATTATATTTAGGACCGGAGTCTACATGACATTACGGTGTGGATTGTCATGCTTTGGCACTATTGAGGTTGCCCCTAGCCATGGGGCAACCATGCGGTGGTGATTGGGTATGATACTGAAGCATGCGGAGTATAAATGTTTGGTCATCTGGGAATCGCGTACCCTATCAGTACGAGTGAATATTCGAAAGGGCCTTCTTATAAGGAATGTCTTACTCTCGTGAATCTTTGCAAAGTGGGAGTAAATGAGTTACTTCGAGAGAGCATAATATCCAGATTATAAGATACGGTCTTTGATGTTTGACACTCGACAAACGACCGTATGGATATTATTACAGCGACAAGATTCTATTTACACGGTAACTGTTTCACATGAAAGGTAGTAGTCATTGCATTTGACTCTTCCGATGATTGGGGGTCACGGTGTGTTGCTAGACGCTATCCCGTGATCGTTAGGCATGAAGGGCATTTTCGTAATTTGCACTTTGTGCCTACGGCCAACATATTCGGAAGCCTATCGGGTCACACACATATGAACATCGAGTCGGATTAAAATGCGGTTATAGTTGATGACCAAATAAGGAAAGATTTTATCTCGTACTATAAAGGTTATAGTGGCAAATTAATATGGTTGTATTTATTTATTATGAATAAAATATAATACAAGATATTAATTATGTTGATTAAATAAATATGTATATTGATACATATATTTCGAAATATGCATATAGATGATATACATGTATTTTGCAAATTAATTAATCATAGCATTATATTAATTAAAGAATATTCCGGATGCCAAATCATTGGCTAAAGGTGGCGCCATTTAAAGTGTATAGGATACATTTGAGTTGTGCAATTTAATTAATAAGATTACCATAATATTAATATTAGATATTAATTGATTTTGAAAAATAGATTTATGGTAATAAGATAAAGATATATTCAATATATAAGGTATTGTCAATATATATATCTTGAAAATATATTTAATATAAGATATTGAATATTAAATGAGATAATTCAATAAAAGATACTTTTCATAGTTTATTAGGAAAATGTTTTATTTCTCCTCAATCTACTAGGAAGCTAATCTCAATCAGATTGGGAGACATGAGGGGCGCCCCAACACCTATACAAGAAAGGGGTTGGCTAGCTCTTTTGTACATCACAATTCCATGAGCTAATAGTTCTTGTGAAAAATAGAGAGCTTCTTAGAGAGGGATTAAAGAGAGAGAAAAGGCCGGTTTAGCAGCTGGATTTTTCTAGTAGCAAACCAATGGTGGATTCCGGCGGGTTGTTCGTGTGGACTAGCGGTGGAGGCCGAATTCTTGGGCGGCTCCGTGCATCGCTAATCTCCTTAGACTGTCAAAGCGTCGATCTTTTAGATCAACCAAGGTAACCACCGTGTACTAGCTTATTTGTTTATTGCTTAAACGAAGTCGATCTTGGGTCGATAGGAAATAAATTTAAATTCCGACGCGTTCCAGCGTAGATTTCCTAACAATTTTGTTAGGTTAAACATTAAGCTTTTAATGATTCCTATATCTTGGTCAAGCCAAGTGGGGTATTGCATAGTACTCTTTATAAGAGGTCACCTATGTAAGTGGAAGTGGGGCCTCTTCTGTGAGAATTTGAGGGCTGAATTCTCTAACACACTTTCTGAAACCAAGGTGTTCCAGGGCCAAAACGGACACAATCATGAGAACCTCAAGAATGTTAGGAGATTTGTTGTGTAGGTATCATTGTCTAGGCATGCACCAAAGTCTGAGAAGTTTAAGACTTAGTTCACTGCTTAGCCGAGTATGTCCGATGGTACTCTACTACGGAAGGTTCAAGGCAACAAACCACCTCGCACGATGCAACAGATTTCCGTCTGTGATCTCTTCTGAGTCTGCATTGCATTTGCCTTAATCTTCATTCATGTGGGTGATGGTTGGATATTTTGAATTAAAAAATTAATGGAGGGTCGCATCGGTTCAGTGAAAAGTTACAACCCCGTAAGAGATTGTGTTCTTTCGGTTAAAGGTCGTACCTTTAAATGACCGGACACGTTGTTTTCTTATAAATTCCCATCAATTGTATGAAAAAAGATGCAGATTTTCATGTGAAATTTTCTTAGACAAGAATTCTGTCCAGTTGCATTAAATCTCATACAAAATACTTTACATATTTTTGAGTCAAAGAAAAAGAGATTTGCTGAACATGATCGGTTTGCCGTCTTCTACTCATTGAAATGCAACAATCCGAAGAAGGTATGACTGTTGTATTTTGGGAGATGGTTGCCATTACCGTGGGCACATAATCGGGAGAAAAACGTCTTAAGGATAGAGTGTTGTACTCGCCTCAGTCAATAAGTTTTCTGTCCTATTTATTGTTTTCGTTTTTGCTTGAATTTCGTGTTAAACAGCATGCTAGATTGATATTTTCTCCAACATGTTTTAGACGCACTTTTTGGAGAAGCGTTCGCTTTCTATCATGGCATTGCGTTTGCTTTGGGCTATGGGTACTGCAACGTCGTTATCGAAGGAGATTGCCTGAATATAGTGCAAATGCCCAACAGCATAGAGGAAGATTTGTCGATTGTTGGAAATATCATTTTTGCTTGCAAATCCTTGTCCTTTTGTTTGATGACATTTCATTGTCTTTTGTTAAGTGCAACGGAAACTTTCCGCGTATTTGCTAGCTTCTCTAGGTACCCCATCCCCGCCCCTAGTAGAATGGGGAACTTCCCCCTTCCGGCTGTTCTAGACGCTTGTGCTTCGGACATATTGGAATAAAAATTTATTTTCCCCTAAAAAAGATTTAAAAAAAGGACAACAATAATGACAACTCATGACAAAAAAATTTGTTCTTATCTACATGATTATTAAGCGTTTAATACCGAAATTTCGTCCACTCAAAAACACAATTCCGAAATTTCATCTAAAATCAATAGGACTTTTCCGTTTGTGGATTTTTCATGTGGCGTAACTACGGCTGTAAATGAATCGGGTTATTCATGAGTTAATCATACTTGACTCGGAAATGAATTTAACGAGTCGAGTTTGATCATGTTTTTTAATGGCTTGATGAGCTAAATTTCGAGCCTCAGTTTTTTGAATCGAGCCAAGCAGAAACCCTAAAAGGTATCAATTCGGTTCGGCTAGACTTGACGCAATCACCACCCTCTAACTCTCGCATTAGGGGGTTTTATAAAAAAATAATAATAAAAAAACCAAACCTATTGCAATAGGGGAAATAATGTTAATTCTTATCCGCACAATTAATTAATGATCGATATATATATATATATATATATATATATATATATATATATATATATATATATTTCGAGTAAAAACCGTCAATTAACCAGCTTCTTCCAATTGACCCGACTCATACCCGGGTCAGCAAACTGACGTCGCAAAAAAAAAAAAAAAAAAATTTATTTATTCAAATTATTAAGACCCACGTTGTCCATCATTAAAAAAGAAAATAAAAGTTAAAATTTATAACAGTTATTTACTGCAGATATTACTCAAGAAATTAACCAACCCACTATCCCCATATTATACTCCCATTACTATCCAATTACAGTCCCGTTATTCCCAACTTCTGTGATTTGCACTACAAACACACACCACAGTTGTATTTATACTACAACTAAACTCCCATTAACCATTACACAATCAATTTTACAGAATCACTTTCTAATTCCTCACAATAGATTACAACACTACTAATTACATTCTCACTTTCTGCGCATTCTAATTACACTCTAAATTTCTTCAAATCTTCATAGCAGATTACACCAGTCCATACCATCTTCAGGTAAACAGTTAATCTTGCATTGCGCGTTGGTTTTCCTAATCTTCATATTCAGACTGTTAAACAAAACTTAACAACATGTCATTACTCATTTCAGGAAGATTGGACAACAGCCATTACCAACAATCATTTAAGGCTACTATCTAAATGTAAGTGTTCTTCTATTATTCAAGAACATTTCTTACATTATTTCATTATGCATTACCAGCAAGTTTTTAGAATACCAAATAATATTACTATTGTTTTATTTAAAGAAGAGTGAACAACAGCCATTACCCACACTCATTTGAGGCTACTATCTCCATGTAAGTGTTCTCGCTATTACCAAAGAACTTTTCGTGATTAATATTTCTATTCTTTTTAGCCTATGTATGTAAACATCTTAAACTAGAAAATCAACAGCCAACATTGAAAACCTATATTCAAACTAAAAAATCAACAATCAACATTGTAGAACATAACTGTTACCCACATTTCAACTGTTAACACAGTGTTAAATTTATTGAGTTACCACATCATAGAAGCAATTGGTTCTCAGAGGTTGTTCTGACCGAATTAAAATGACTATCCTCGGTTCACCTCACCAAACCGGTTCGTAACTCCCAGAAAACAGTCCCCACCATACCGAGCTAACCCGGCATGGAACTCGGGTTGGACCTTACCTAATCAGAAATATTTACAGGCTGTAAGCAGTTGAAATAGGCAAATCTTTAATCTTCAGAAATCAGAAAGAATCTGGACGCAAGAAAGAAATTTGACCGGGCTTAAAACGGTTCAGATTCTTCTGAATCATCATCACCGAAGAATTGGGGTTATCAACTCCCCAATCCTTGACTTTGACAGCTTCAAATAACCAAGACCGGCATATAACCATCCTTATCAAATCTGCAAGTAGACAAAGGTCAAATGCAAATATTGCATGAAATCAAAATAGAAATCAGATAGAAGTAGGAACAAAATCACCTAATTTATCTCTCATAGATAGAAGATCATCCGGATTCAGCAACAAATCCTCATATTTTGATAGAATCAGAAAACGGTTCAGATTCTTGTGAATAATCATCACCGAAGAAATGGGGTTATCAACAAGCAACGCTCTGATGACCCTTCAGATTCTGATTTTCCAGTGTCCAAGGTTGGACCTTTTCATCGCTAAATCATCATCACCAAAGAATTAGGGTTATCAATTCCCTAATTTTTCACCTTTGATGGCCAATTAAGGCTTTGACCAGGCAGCCTTTATCCTTATCACCTACAATATTAATAACCGTTATTGCACAGATAACGTTAGCAGTAGAAAGAAATAGAGAGGATATAGAACGATTTCACAGTGATTAATGAATCTGGACGGAAAAGATGAAGCCTTTTCATCTTCAACGGCAAACCGAACACTCAGGGTGACCAAATCCCTGAGCTTGATGATTTACCGGCTCATTGGCACAAGATCCGGCAGCTCTCAGTTCTTATTATTATTGACTTTTGCTCTGTGGCCATCACGATTTTATCAAATCGTGTTGCACATACACATAAAGAATGAAGAACAATTCCTGAAATCTCCAGACAACACCCATGGAAGCCGGATTATACATGCAGATGAGTAACACGGCCAGATAAGATAGAACATACAACACACAGGCCGTATCAACTGAAAACCCGAACGGATTTTCAGCACAATTGTCCTGATGGCCATGAAAATCGGGAGGTCAACAACCGTTTTCATCTGCCGGCTTTCACGAGAGTTGAGAGAAGATACAGAGAAGATAGAGAGAAAGTCGGAATTACGGTTGCAGAAACGCCAAAACCGAACGGATTTCATCACAATCGGCCGGATGGCCATGAAAATCGGAGGTGAATAACCATTTCAATATCCAAGATGAAGGTCAGAGTTGAGAGAAGATAGAGGGAAGATAGAGAAGATAGACGGAATTAGGGTTTCTGAAGCGGCAGGAATGAGGGCGATTGTGCGGGTCATCTGAAGTGTGTACCTTATATAGGCTCGGGTAATAAACCGGGTAGGGTTAAAACGGGTATTTGGATAATTATTAAAAGCGGGCCGGCTGCATAGTCATTGGGCTTTGAATTATTTTTAAAAGCCAATCGGTCCAGTACCCAATTAAATAATAAAAAAAACTTATCTAAATATAAAAACTTGATTAATTAAATAAGATAAACACTTATTAAATTTACTAAATAGCTAAATTAAAAAAGCTTAAAAAATTAATTAATAAATAATGTTAATTAATTATTTAATACACTTAAATAATTACATATTAAAAAAATTAATTAAGTAAAAAAAACTTAATTAATAAAATAGTAAATAAACTTAATTAATTTACTAATTATCTGATTAAAAATTTATTACTTTTTTTTGGCTAACAAAAAAATAAAAATAACTTAAATGTGCTTCAATAAATACCTAACCCTTATTTGTTTCTAAACTTATACACAATTTTGATTTATTTTCATCTGATTCAAAATATCACCCAATCACATAATATGAAATTCAATAATTAATTATTAATTACCTACTCCTGATTTTTTTCTAAAGTTATGATTATGTAATCATATAATATGTGTGCACTCAAGCTTTCAAACATAGACGTGAACAACCATAAGTTTTATCTATTTTTCAGTGACATTGAACACATTTATACTTTTATCTTTCATTGTAATTGCCTAATTGGACATTGAAGATGTCTAAATCGTCACGGGTGTCCTTGCGGTGTATAGATGGTGGATATCTGGCTGTATTTAAGGTGTGGTGTTACTCCGGCGGGTGGTGGTATGGAGAGAGTTAGAATGGAGAGAGCTTTGGCTTGCAAGTATAGTGTGTATTTCATATATCTCATCTCTCCTTTAGTTTACAATGACCACCCCTTTTATAGAGGTGGATAACTTAGGGAATAAGTAATCTATTAGATATTTTACTAATAGCTAGGTCTTACTTAGATACTAAGCAAGACGAAATATCTAAGCTACAAGTGGGGAAAAGATCTGGATCAATCGGCGGCCATCTCTCCGAGGTCGCAGGAGCAAGCCCTCTCTCGGCCTCGTCCCCTGGCGACCATTCTTGACTTGCCTGGATGAGATTCACGGGATCTGTTGCACTTGCACAGGACCGCAAATGCCTTGGTCGCGGCGAGGTGAGACACAATGGCCGCCGCACTGCGATCTCTCTGTCATGCCGGAGGTGGCGCGATGGGTTGTCCTCTACTTGTTGAGGTGGTGGAATTATTTATACCCATCAATGGCCCCTACTCCGTGCTTTAATGATATTCCCGAGGATATGAAGGATGGAGTAATTATCAACACCTTTTATGACCTCATCGTCGGATCGACTTGTACACTTAGGGCCGTGCTTTCAAAGCAAGCGACCTCGAGTAACTTTGGGCTGTTTTTGCGACCTTGTCGCCTGATGCGACTTGTTCTCTAAGGGCCGTGCTTTCAAAGCAAGCGACCTCAAAGTAACTTTGGGCTGTTTTTGCGACCTTATCGTCTGTCGATGCGACTTGTTCTCTAAGGGCCGTGCTTTCAAAGCAAGCGACCTTAAAGTAACTTTGGGCTGTTTTTGCGACCTTGTCGTCGATCGACTTGTTCTCTAAGGGCCGTGCTTTCAAAGCAAGCGACCTCAAAGTAACTTTGGGCTGTTTTTGCGACCTTGTCGTCGATGCGACTTGTTCTCTAAGGGCCGTGCTTTCAAAGCAAGCGACCTCAAAGTAACTTTGGGCTGTTTTGCGACCTTGTCGCCGTCAATCGTGGTGGCGTCGATCCTCTAGGTTTTCCTCTGCGCGAACGATCGCGGCCGTTCAACAATCGCCTGAGGTAGTTGTGCGTGGAGTCTTGATGGGGCGCCTTTTAGTATTTCAAAGCGACAAGCTGCCGCCGCTAATCTGAACCGTTGGATGAAGCGTTCCCAACCGTCTGATCGTGGCCCCTTTGCCTATATAAAGCTTTACGCTTCTCACCCCTCACACTTTTAGTGTTTCTTATTTTCTCCGTTGTTTGTTGTTTTAGAATTCTCAAGTTTTTGCGCGAGCTTTGAAGGTTCAACGGCGTTCTGCGGTGGTTCTAGGATTTCACGGCGGTTCTTTTGAAGATTCCGCCACCTCCTTGAGTATTTCCCGATTTTTACGCGGTTTTCCAATCTTTCTCAAAGAAATCGGGTAAGAAATCCTTTACATTAACTCGTTTACTCATCCATCCCCTTGTTTTTCCATACATATCAATTTTGTCATTCTTTTTGCTACGGAGATGCAACATTGCCTTGTTTCCGATTAATAATGGGGTTTTTCTGGGGAGAGTTTATAGCTTTCTGGGGAAAATTGGGGTTTCACCCGCTCCCTGCTATCCTCTGTAATTTTATTTGCGATCTCTCTTGCAAAAACGGAGGAGGCGGTATTGAAGTGGGTGCGATCACCTTCTGGGCTAATTTATTATTATACCAGTCCAAAGCTCCACCTTTTTCCTCCCTTGTTTTTGCGGGATGTCGGGAATGATCATTACAGCGATGATTCTACGGAAAGGAGATTCTACGATTATCTTGAGATGACCCCATATTATCTGCGCGCCTCGATTGGCGATTCTTGGATGAGGTGAAGTGGAAAGCACTCGCGCGAGAGATATTGGCGAGATTATCTGGCGATGAGGTCGCTACTATGGGTGCCGACCGCTTTTGAGTTGGAGGCCTTTGTCGCCGCTAGAAATCCGCCCGCGTAGAGTGAGCCTTAAGGAGAAAGCGCGGGCTCAAAAGTCTCCAATTCCTTCACGGGCTGAAAAGATCGCGTCCCGGCGAAGGACAAAGCTGCGGTCCAGTACTAGCGGCGCTCCGACCACGGCGAAACTTATGTTCGGGGCGCGCGATTCATGAGTTAATGGGGTCCAGTGAGGATGAAAATGCGGAATTGCCTCGGAAGGATATCGGAGGCCTGCAAAAGCGAAAAAAGGAAAATTGCGAGCCAAACCATGGCGATTTGGTGAGGCCGCGCGCGCCGACACCCGGCCGAAGAGCTCTCGTCCTAACAATCCTGAAGCTATCGCGAGTTTTGCGATCGTGGCGGCGTATGAGAAGGGCGTTGATAAGAAATGGTCCCGGCTATGTGCAAAAGCAACGATCTCAACGGGACCATTAATAGCATATTCGAATCGACACCGGTGTGTATCGGTTTTCTTTTTCGATTATAAGAAAGAGTCCGATAAATTTAAACCCGGGGACCACAAGGATTACGTAAGTGCGGCGTCGCTCCGAGGACACCCTTATCCTCCACTTCCATCATTTGTGTGCGGAGTGCAGACCGCCTTTCGATCCTTTCTTTGTGAAGATCTGCAAGGAGTTGGAGGCGCTTCCCTCCGATTTTGCCGTCGGGGCTATTATCCGATTGATGGCCTTCATCGTTATGTGCGGATTACGAAGATCGAGCCGCGTTAACTTTTGGGGGCAATTTTATTCCTTACGTGGGGCGTCTATTCTGGACAAGTCTCTCTCGAGGTCGCGAGACTCCCCGCTTACTATTCCCGCTTCCCAATAAGTTTCATAAATGGGGCGGGTGTGCTTGAAAATCGAGTCGAAGGTAGGTTGGCCTTTTCTGGGGCGGAAGTCCGCGGAGGCAAATCCACACTTTTAATCTTTGACCCCCCTGTGAGTGAGCGGCGCTACGTAAAGGGGCTGATGACGTTAATTCAGTCGGACGGGGCGGCGCCATCTCGGAGAAATGTTTCCTGGGTTGAACTTCTTGATCTGGCCGAGCCTTTTGTATGTATGGCGGGCCTAGTGGGCAGGGGGAATGCCGCGCCCTTGAGTACGAATGGGTCTGAGAGCTGCGATCCGGATTTGGATTGGGGTTGTCATATCAACAAATGTTTCCCCTCTGAGTGTCTGGAATGTGGGGGCGATCCTATACTTAGGCCGCTTTGTAACTTTCTTTGTCCACTTGTATTTATTTGTAAATGCTCATTTTGTTTTGTTGGGCTCTAAACTGCTTTCTTTTTGTAGGTATGGATCCAAATGCTCGCAGGGCTCATCGAAACAAGCTTAATGCGGAGGCAGACAAGGCGGCCAATGCTCGACAGGAGGCTTTGAAGAAAGCTCTAGGGATGGTGCCCCGAACTGTAGACGCCTCGATTGTCGAAGAGACACATAACCCGGAAGCTGCGACCTCTTCTGCCCTTGTTGCGACTTCCTCTGCCCTTGTTGCGGGCCCAGGTCAGGCTGGTGCCTCAAAAAAGACTCATCCCCCTATTAAAGAGTCGCACGGAGTGAAGCGACCTCAACCAGAGAAGGCGAAGGATGATCGCCCACCCAAACGGTCCGCTCCCGGCCAGCGCATCTTGAAGAGGTTGAAACTCCGGTGGAGAAGAGCGCACCACCGAGACGCCGCCACAAAAACTTTGCCTCGAGGTTATACCGGGAAAGAGGCCCTACGGTTGGATCCGAGCTTCACCCGGGGTCTCGACACATCAAAGCTCGCCAGATTAGCGAAGCAATTGCCGATGTGATTCCTCTGGGGCCACTTCCCTATGGTATCACGATCTTTGTTCAAGTGGAGATTGGCCGGGGCATATTAGCCCGCTTTGCGGCTCAAGACAACTCTCCGCCTCAAGATGAGATTGCTGAAATTAAAGATCTCAGTGGCCAGTTTGGGCTTGCTGCTTCTCTGGTAAGACCAGTTTTTTTTTTTTTTTTTTTTTTTTGTTGTCCTCTGTTTTGACGATGCTCGGTGCTCGTTTAAACAGGTACTTGAGGCGGCCCAGAGGCGCGAGGCGAGAGGTGAGGAAGTGACGGCGCAGTGAGGTGCGGCGACCGATAAGGCGAGGTTACCGCCGAAAAGAAGGCTAAGCATCTGGTGGCGAGTGGAGGAGAAGATGAAAGCAATCATGGAGGAGCACTCTAAATTGGATGCCGAGATCAATGAAAAGTTGCATCTTTGACAAAGGATCATCTTGGGCGCGCGAGGAGGAGATCGCCGCGTTGAGGGTTAAGCTTCTTTGGCGAGACGGCTGCCAAAGAGGCTGTCTTGAAAGCTATTGAGGAAGGCTGAAGAAAGCAGGCCGAGGTTTGTCGAGGAGGCCAAGTCTGGGGCCGTCGCGCTACAAGAATTCGGATGACTTCTTCGACCTTATAGAGAATAGCTTTGACCAGGGCTTTAGTCACCTAGCTCATTTGTATATCTGGGTTTGATCGAGGCGGGGCACATCACTCTGGAAGATATCTTTGCGGTGGGTGAACACGCATCAAGGTCATCCCGATTTAGTGGTCTTTCACCCGAAATCCACCTTATGCAAGCGAGCTCGTTACCTCGATTGAGAATGAACAACTTAAACGCGGTGAGCTGTTTGGGATCTGCTCTGTTAATCCTGTAAACTTTGAGATGTTGAAGAAGCCTCCGCCCTCTGAGCAAGGCGACGAGTTTACCAGCACCCCGCCTACTCCGCATGCTCTCTAGATTTCTTGGACTTTTCTGCGAGCTCTTTGAAAATTTGATTTGTAACTTTGACTATTTACTTTTGTGATTTGGTGAATCTTGATTTGTAATATCTTGACAATTTATTTTCTGCATTTTTTCAATTTATAAAACTTGGCTTTTCCTGTCGCTGATTCGATCTGGCGGCCTTTCGCGAGGCTGTGACAGGTTATTTTATTCTCTGTGCTGTCCTCTTGATTCGTGCGAGGTTGCTTAATAATTTGGCAGCGTCAAGCAGTCATGAAACGTCGTCGTCTCGTTCTAACCATAGTCGCTACGCGACGCTAATTTCAAAGTTTGGCGGCCTTATTGAGAGCGGTGCTTTTGCCGGAAGATAGAGCCTGTTAGAGCGACCTTTGACTGTTGTGTCATTAACGAGTTATGACCCTAATGACTAGGTGTCGATTGTAATTTGTAGCCATAAATTTCGGTCTCTTTATGGTGCAGCGCTCCTGTTGCCTTGGTTTTGGGTCGGTTTGCATATCGGCCCTAGGATCGATTAATCCCAACCGTTGATTATACCCCTTCTCTGGTATAAAAAGGGGGTTACTTTGGAACTCACTCTACCTCTTGCCTCATACTGAATTTGCTTTCTTTCTCCCTCAATCGTTCATTATCCTCTTCACCGTTTATCCCCTGACTCTATGTCTCATCCAGGGGAAAGCAGCCAGGTTCGGATATGGAAAGCTCGTCCTATCCGGGGATGTTTCTCCTTTTTCACCACCGCCTCCCCGTAGCCAAGGATTATTTAGGATTATTTTAAGTGGCGTGATATTATGAGGAGAGGGGCTTAAATGAACAACGAATAGAAGACGGCTCCATCTTTGCGCGCGTTCGGCTTTCTGGTGGTGGGAATTTATTCTTTGAGCCTCTGGGAGGCGGTTAATGTTACCATGATCACGGGAATTTTATTCCGTGTTATGCGAGGTAGCCTCTGGCGGATTGTGAGCGACATTTCTCTCGGGTGTCCCGTTATCTTTACTCGGAGAGAATTAACCAAGTTTTTAACATACCCGCTATAAATCCCTCCTCCCATATTGAGATCGCTGGGACCTTGCGGATGAGGAAAATAGGCGGTTCGTCTAGGTATTGCAATGTGCGAGCTGTTCCCGAGAATCGGCGGGTTTGGTCTTTAGGGTATTGCGTCCGACCTCTCTCGCGGCGACCGTGAGTGGAAGAAGTTTATAAATTCCCGCGCTCTTATCTTTGCCGATCTTGATGTTGTTAGCGAGCGGCGCTCATACACTGCGCCATTCGCGACCATCAGTGGATATAGGCGGGGAGTCTTGATCCATCGCGAGGCACTAAGATATGCGTGCTCGGTGAGTCAAGATCGCCGAGTACTTGGTCGCCGCATGCCTTTCGCGTCGTCGATAACCAAATTATGCGATGGCGCCAGGGGTTCCTTCCATACTCTCGACCGATATGTTTGAAAAAACTTATCCAAAGGAGCCACTTTACAAGCGTGGTGTCGTTTTTGGACCTCCATACATGTGATCGGAGGAAGATAACCATCCTGCAGTTGATGGAAGTTTGTCCAGGCTTGATCGATATGTTTGAAAAAACTTTTCATCGTCATTTTTTTTTTTTTTTTGATGATGACGAAAAGACAAGAATGTAAATACAATTTGGAAGAAACGACTTTATTTGAATTGGCTTGTTACATATAGTATTTTTTCGTTATGCATGCCATGGCCTATTATACTCGCGGCCCTCCTTGTCACTTAGCATGTACGTCCCTTTTTGATAACTCGCGAAATCCGTAGAGGCCTCCGATTTTCCGATAGCTTTCCTTTTTTAACCGTGGCCCGTGGCTTGTCTTTTTGCGAGCGTAATCCCGGCGGCGGTAGTGATGATTTCGAATCGTTTGTCGTGATGACGCTTTGCCGCTGTTTATAATTGACTAGACGATTGTATGCTTGGATGCGCCGCTCTCTACTAGATCAAGCTCGAGTTCTGCGCGCCGTGTATTATTGATCTCATTGTAAAAAAAAGACCACAGGGCTTGGTAAGGCCATTTCCACAGCGCCATAGCCTCGAGATCCATATGTTAAAGCAAAGGAGTTTCCCTCATTGTGATTTTTCGCGACGTCCCGAGTGCCCATAGAGCCGCCGGAAGGTGATCCGGCCGATGGCTTTGCTTTCTCACCAGGCTCTTCTTCAACACACTTAGGACTGTTTGTTGGCATTTTCGGCTTGCCCATTTCCTTGCGGTAGCACACGGATGATTGCCAATGTTTAACATTGTTCTCCTCCACGAATCTGTCGAATTCGTCTACGAATTGAGGTCCGTGATCGGAAACCATCACTCTTGGAACACCAAATCTTGTCCATATTTGATCGAGCAAAAGTATGTTATGTCCCTGGTATTGGTTTTACCAAGGCCTTAGCCTCGACCCATTTAGTAAAATAATCCACCGCGACGACCACGTATTCGCAACCCGAGCGACCACTTCTTCAAGGGTCCGATGAGGTCGATCGCCCACATGTCGAAAGGCCAGGCGACTACCACTATGCTTTGTTCGCGATGAGGGTAGCCTGGGGATACTTGCGAACCTCTGGCAAGCATCACATGCTCTGGTATAAGATTTGGCGTCTTCTGCTAATTTCGGCCAATAATATCCGGCTAGAAGTACCTTCTGTGCTAGTGTTCGATTGGAGAGATGGCGCGCGCGTTCCCTCATGTAGCTCTGTTAGGATTCCCGTTACCTCCTCAGTCGTAAATGCATCGCGAAGGGGTTTCGAGAGAATGAATGACGGTAAAGCACGTCGTCCATAATCGTATATCTTGCGGCCCTTCTTACTAAGGCCTTAGCTTTGCAAGGGTCGCTCGGAAGCTCTCCTAACTCAATATAAGACTTCATGATGTCGACCCAACAAGTGTTACTGGGTTGGAAATCCATGATCTCGTCCTGGGAGATGGCGGGTTCCGATAGGTGTTCGACCATGATGCTAGGATCGCACGACGCGTCTTCGCTGGTTAATTTGGATAAGTAGTCCGCCTTATGATTGTCCTCTCGAGGATGTTTTTGAATTGACAATATGTGAAGTCGCTTTGAGTCTTTTGACGAGGTTAATATACCTTTGTAAAATTTACGCAATGAATGCCAAATGACCCGTTGATTTGATTCACCACCAACCGTGAGTCGCAAAATACTTGTATATTTTAGACTTTCATGGCTTTGGCGAGTTTCAACCCGGCAATGACGGCCTCGTATTACGCCTGGTTGTTAGAGCGGGTGAAATCAAATCTCGAGCACTGCTCAATTTCTTACGATGTGCCCGGTTCTAACAGGATTATTCCCACGCCACACCCTTTGTGATTAGCGGACCCGTCAACGTAGAGCGCCAGCGGTGACTTGGCACGATAGGCTCGTCCTCTGTGGTGACCCTATCTTGGTCGCGTTCGAGCGGTTGCTCTTTCACCTCTTCGTTGAAGCTTGTTTACGCTATGAAATCAGGGAGAGCACAGGCCTTTCTGACCTTCCGGGGCTCATATCGGATATCGAACTCGATAAGCTCGATGGCCCATCGAGACAATCGACCAGACAGTCTGGTTTGTGAAGGACTGTCTTAGCGATGCATTTGATAATACTACGATGGTGTGCGATGAAAAGTAAGCCCTTAATTTGCGGGCATTATAACAACACAATAAGCCAACTTTTCTATATTAAAATAACGACTTTCAACGGGGCTTAGAGCTTTGGAAACATAAAAAACTGGCTTCTGCGAGCCTTCCTCCTCTTTTACAAGTGCTGCGGCTACGGCCCTATCTGAGGCTGCCAAATATAAAAGCAGTATCCCGAGGCCTCGGGCAGTTATTAGCAACGGCGGGTCTTGACAAGTATTCTTTGAGGTCTTTAAATGCACTGGAGCATTCCATTTGTCCAAAGGAAGGTATCGACCCTTTCGAATTTTGAAGAAAGCGCGGACTTCTTTCTGCGATTTGAGACAAACCTACCCAGAGGCGTGATCCTGCCGTTGAGCATTTGTACTTCTTTAATCTTGGTAGGCTCGCTCATGTTGACCAGGGCCTCGATTTTTTCGGGGTTTGCCTCGATCCCCTTTGACTTACCATAAAGCCCGAAATTTCCTGCTGGACCCCAAAAGTGCATTTAAGTAGGGTTTAGTTTCATTGAGTGATTCTTCACGTTTGCAAAGGTTTCGCGAAGGTCCTCCAGGTGATCTTGGCGACTTGATTTCACGACCATGTCATCAATGTAGGCCTCATGTTCTTGCCTATCTGCGTGCTAAAAACTCTGTTTACCATTCTCTGATAGGTTGAGCCTGCGTTCTTTAGGCCAAACGGCATCATCTCATAGTAATATAGCCCGCCGGCGACCCGAAGGCCGTCGGCTCCTTATCTTCATCGGCCATTTGACCTGGTGGTAGCGGAATAGGCGTCCGAAAAGCTTAAGGTTTCAAAACCCGCGATCCCATCCACCATTTTATCGATTCGCGGGGCGCGTAGGGTCCTTGGGGCAAGCTTTGTTTAGATCGGTGAAGTCGGCGCACATCCGCCACTTGCCGTTGTGTTTTTCACCATTACTACATTTGCCCGGCCAGGTGGGATATTGAAGCTCTTTGATTATGCTGCTTTGCTAAAAGTTTCTCGACCTCAATTTTTATTGCGACCTCCTTTTTACGTAGAGAATTGTGCGCCCTTTTGTTGTATTGGCCTGAAGTTGGGATCGACACTCGAGGTTATGCAAGCGACCTCCGACTCCACACCTCTCATATCGATTACCTCCCGGGCGAATCGTCCAAGTTTGCTTTGAAGCTCGATCGTTCCTCCTTTTCTTCCTCGGTAGTCCTCGATCCTATTTTTATCTTTTGATCGGGATATTTGTCGTTTATTATAACCTCGATCAACTCGTCTTGGCGGTGAAGTCGGGCTCGTCCCGAACTTGCAATGTTTCTACCTCTACGGCCTTCTCCGGGATTTCTTTCATCATAGCAATCGATCCGTAGCCGTGTTAAGACCATCGGTCGGGTCGCTTAGAATCGACCTGTTTTTGGTCATATAGTCGAGGAAAGCTCGAGTCGGTGATGGCGACCCCAACTTCTTCCCTACGTGAAATTTGACCCGTTGGTGAGGAGCGGACGCCACCATTTGGAACTTCTTCATAGCCGGGATTCCCAAAATCATGTTGTAGTAAGAGGCGGTCGATTACCAAGAAAGTTATTATCTCCGTTCTCTGGGCTCATAGTCGCCCAAAATGATATTGAGGTCGATCGTGCCTTTGACCCGTCTTGTGTCGTTGGTAAAACCTTCGAGGACCCCAGGTAGGGTTTTAACTTGGCCTCCCGAATCCGATCTGTTTTAAGCGATCGAAATAGATGACGTCGCGGCGGCCCTGTGTCGACCATTACTCGGTTGACGCCGTGCTTGTCGTTCACCCCACCTTTAGAATGAGGGTATCTCATAGAGACCACCGGCCGTTGTCATTTCGCTTTTGTGAATATGATTCCCTTCTCATTCTCTCCCAACACACTGCTTTTGAAGCCGCGGGTATTGATTTGATTTATCTCGAGATTTGATTGATGGTTCTTTGGGAATATTCCGTGGATGACTGAACCTCTCTTTGATAGGCGCGAGGTTGGCGTCCCTGATGGGAGTGTTGTTCCCCTCGCGTTTATATTTATTGGCTGGTCCTCACGGATCGCCTTTCTATCTCGCGCCTCGGGGTGAAGCATTCATCGGTGATGTGGCCATGGTCCTTGTGATAGTCGCGATGTTTGGATTTATCGCGGCTATCGGGATCGCCTCATAGGCTTTGGTTTGTCGAAATGTTCACGAATTTCAAAGCGATGTTTGGGATGCTTTGGTGTTGAGCGGGGTAAAATTATCCTCGCTAAATTTGTACGGCTTCTTTACCTCACGATCGCGATTAGTATCTCGTCCACTTTTCCTTTTTACGGTCATCTACGCGATCCTCGCCCGGCGACGTGGCTCTGTCTTAGGCTTTGCTTTCCCGCAGATGGCGCCTCGGCCGACCCCATCATTCAGCCCTTTCTAACATCTCCCGAGACCCGCTTTGGGGGCGCAGATTGAATTCGATTTTCATCGGGCCTTTGGCGATTCGGTGAGGAAACATGTTATGACCGCATCGTGCAGGATGTTCCTTGTTTGATCATATATTACGGCGAACCGTTCGTAATACTCTTTTCCGGATTCATGCCCTCCCATACGAACCTCATATAGGTCCTCAATGGTTTTCTTTGGCACGCTTGCCGATTCAAACTCTCGACAAACTTTTCCGACAAATCCTCCCAACTTTCAAGCGAGCGCGAGAAGCCCGCGTATCGGGGCGCAGCCCTATCTGCATCTTTGCCAACCAATGCGATGCACCAGGCGGATTTATTTTGTGTAGCAAGGGTGATGCGACCACTGGAACGCGGTGAGCGATCGTTTGGGCATGAATTTCCATTGTAATAGTTATGGCGGGATAACTAACCTTTTCTGCTGGCGGAGGGCAATGTTTGGTAATCCGCTTTGGCGAATACGTCGATCCCGAAATTGGGCGACTTTCTCGACGGCCTCGACTTTTTAATTCGCAAGCTCTTTTCTCATTACCTCCATCTGTTCCGCCAAAATAGAATTCGATTCGGGTCGCGATCGTGCTTGCGTGTCGGCTCGCTCCGTTCTACGCTCTGATTCCCTATGATCTCGTGATCCTCTTGGCGGGCCCTCTTTTCCTCGATAATTATCGTGCATCTTGTGCGTGTCTATCCTGTTTGGATGGGTATCTCTTCTCTAGGAAGGTTTGAGACGACTTGGGGCTAAGGCCTTGTCCTTCTCACCCAACCTATTAAACGCGGACCCTTTGTCGATCCTCTTTCCTTTTTGATGGTCGCGATCTTGGGGGGCCGAGGTTCGTGGAATTTCTTTCCTCGGTCCATAGCGACCTGAAGAGTGCACGCTCTCTCTACGTCGATCTGCTTTGAATTTGGCTCTGGCGGCCTGTCAGTGCGATTGCAAGAGGATTCGTTTACGGGAGGATTTTGGGGTCGAATCGTCATAGGGGCCTGGCCTTAGCCACCAGGCGGGGTGGTGAGATACATAGTTTGGCGTGCTGGCGTATTCCTCATTTCGGCGACCTCTGGGTCCTCACGAAAGCCGGTTGTATTTACGGGATCGATCTTTGGCTTTCTTTGTGACTTCTCTCTGCGAGTTCCATCCAGGCAACAACGGCCTCTTTCGACTTGGTTTTTGATTAATGACATTTCGGCGTCGCTGGGTGCTAAGACCCTCTCTGGGATCCTTCTCCTTCTGCAGGGAGATTGTCTAGCGTTTCTCCTGCGCCTTCCCCACGAGCTTGATGTAGCATAGTACCTTTTGCAGGGGTTTGGGGTGTTAGATGTCCTTTACTTCCGGCCATCTCTGCGGGGTGGCTTTTGAGCGATTTCTTTGGTAAAGGAAAAAATAAAAGCGGTTTGAGGACTTTCTTTGTAAGATTATCTCCTCCTTGATAAGAGTTCTAGGTGATTTTTACACAATCGCGTTCCCGTAACGGAGCCAATCGAAGATGTCTAAATCGTCACGGGTGTCCTTGCGGTGTATAGATGGTGGATATCTGGGTTGTATTTAAGGTGTGGTGTTACTCCGTGGGTGGTGGTATGGAGAGAGTTAGAATGGAGAGAGCTTTGGCTTGCAAGTATAGTGTGTATTTCATATATCTCATCTCTCCTTTAGTTTACAATGACCACCCTTTTATAGAGGTGGATAACTTAGGAATAAGTAATCTATTAGATATTTTACTAATAGCTAGGTCTTACTTAGATACTAAGCAAGGCGAAATATCTAAGCTACAAGTGGGGAAAAGATGCTGGATCAATCGGCGGCCATCTCTCTCCGAGGTCGCAGGAGCAAGCCCTCTCTGGCCTCGTCCTCTGGCGACCATAACGACTTGCTGGATGAGATTCACGGGATCTGTTGCACTTGCACAGGACCGCAAATGCCTTGGTCGCGGCGAGGTGAGACACAATGGCCGCCCTTTTGCGATCTCTCTGTCATGCCGGAGGGTGGCCGCAGTGGGTTGTCCCTTACTGTTGAGGTGGTGGAATTATTTATACCCATCAGACATGTTTGTCGGATTTTTTTTTTCATTCAAACCATTGTTTTTCTATGTTTCTATGTTTCTCTGCAGCTCTTACAGTATTATAATATCCAAAATAATTGTCGTACACATTTATGATAGGTTACACTTTTATTTTCATTATTGCACAAATTAAATTTATTCTATGTTTTTATGAATAAAATCATTTTTTATATGTTAGTTTCTTTAAACACAACATTTTTTCATAACATATTATTTTTCTTCAATGTTTTCTTTTTAAATTAAACGTTCTCTATGCATCGTATGCGTTTTTTTTTTTTTTTTTTTTTTTCTTTTACTTTCTGAAACGAAAGGAGGGAAACGGGGAAGGGGATCGAACCCCTGACTCTCTACTTCAGCCAGCAGAAACCCACGCATGTAATTCAATTTTATTTGAGGATGGCGCTATTATTCATCGTGATGCTCTTCCTATTAGTATAGTAATATTTATATATATATATATATATATATATATATATATATATATATATATATAAAAGGAAACTTGTGGGAAGAACAAAGTATTGATTTCCCCCATAAATTAGATGAAGAAGAATATCCAGATAATTCTTTTTATTGGAAAGTGATAGTAAATTCTAAATTATTTTTTGAAGGGAGTAAATTCTAAAATTTAGTGTACTTATTAGGGATTTATCAGGGATACAGATAAATAACCCGCCCTTTTCTTCTTTTGTTTTTCTTTTTCGAACAGCGTTTCTAAAACGCTATCTGTTTAGTGTTTGCTACTTAGGTTATAAGGGGATTAGAATCGCGCGGAGATCTCTTGGAACACTGCGTTTTTTAAAAAGCCCAAGTTTACTACTACTTCCTTCATCATCGCCGCAAATCAAAAAATTATCGGAAAGAGAAGAAGAAGCTGCCACTCAATCCATAATGTCTGCGAATTGCTTTCAAGCTCCGATGAAGAGACTCTCCAATTTCAAATCGATCGTTAAAACCATCAATAATTCTCTATCAATTTCACCCGTGAGGAATAATAAGCCATTATTAATGCAGATTTCTGGTAATTTTGCTGCTAAAAAGCCCTTGAAGAATCAGGTTATCAACGTTGTTGGCGAGAAGAAGAAAGAGATTTGTAAGGGTTTCTTAGTAAATCCTCGTCCCCAATTCAAGTACAAATCTTGGGATGAAATTCTTAGTAAGACCAAGTATGAGGATATGCCTACGAAGAAACAACAGATGAGGAGTCCTGTTTTAAACCCATATTTGATGCCTGCAGACGAATTATCAGATTTTTCTGGCCCCCAAAACCCCGTTTGGAATTCCTGTCTGGAAGGGAAACCACTGAATTTATCTGATGCAAAAAGTGATCTCAAGATGCTGCAGGGAGATGATTCAGCCATGAATTCCTCTGCTTTACCAAAGGTTGTGCTGAAAATTAAACCTTTGATTTCTTCATCAAGCCGCTGTTATGATGATTCCGGGAGGGATTTCATAGAGAAGAAAAAAGCAATCTTCTTGACCTGCAAAAGTCCGAGAAACCAAGACGACGAAATCAAACCGGTAGATATGCCAACAAAACTGATGAGTCCTCTTAACCCAGAATTGATGCCTGATGCATTAGCAAAGATTGCCGCCCCACATACCCCTGTCCTGAATTCCTGCCCGAAACCAAAACCTACGAAAGCAAAGAAAGCAGTCATGCCGAGAGAATCACCCTGTAGCCACCAAGCCCCTGTTGTGAGTAGATGTCTGAAACGTAAACCTCTCAATTCAATCCGTAGTGATTCCGGGATGTATTTCAAAGCTAACAAACCAAACTTGCCCTGCAAAAGGTTGAGAAACGAAGACGAAGAAGGTGCCTTGCTGAAATCAAAGAAAGTTCGTTTGAGTAGTTCAGTAATGCCTGGTGGAGAATCATTAGAAACCGTTGCAAGTTGCCGCCTTTCAGAAGAACCTGAAGCAGATCATTTGGTGAATGTTCCTGCAGATGAGCAAAAAGCCGTGCAATCGAATAGTGGTAAAGAAACGAGTAATGTTAATTCAAGCCCGGAAGATGACTGCAATATCTCACATATTATTGATGAAGACACTTACATTAAAGCCGAACACAAGGTTAAGATGTTGAGCTCCTACGAAGACATTATCCTTAAATATGTAACCGATCCCATACAAAAAGAGCAAGAAAGAGAACGGATGAGATGTAAAGTAAAAGTTATTGAAGACAAGATGAGAGCCTACAAAAACGATAGAAATTACAAGAAAAGAATAGCCGCCCGGATTGCTTTGGAAAAGGTTGTCAAGACCATAGAGTTCAACGACGGCGAATATCTAGAGCAACAACTCCATCTGTTATCCCAAGGATGCTACTGAATTTTTCCATTTTGGTTGCATAAGATTTGATGATACAACCATTGTTCATAGCATTTAAACAATTACTGAGTTACACTAATCAATCACAACCATAAAATTTAAGGCTGCTTAAGTAAAATGGTTGTGAGTTAGCTAGCTTATTTAATGTTTGTCCCTAGAATTTCCCATAATGTTTAACTTTGCTCTATACAGGAACATATTCAACTGCAGTAAAAAGGCTACTAAGAAATCATTCTTTTTTGACATTTCAAAAAGAAAAAAAGAATTCATTCTTTTGCTCTATGATCTTATGTATTTAGCAATCTGTTTGTCATTATCTCTATCATCTCAGATTAACGATGAGGTTAGCCTCATTAGGGCCGCATTAATGCATCAAATGTAGATCTAAGGTTGATTTTTGCAAACGTGGGTTCAATTGGTCCCGCGTAAATTAATTCCGGCACTATAATTACTCATAAAATTTACCGTTCCATAAAAAATATCTATTTTTTAAAAATGAAGTGTTAAATGTAAACGTTGTGACGTAAAAATTTGTGGGATATCAATAGAACCACATTTTGCAAATAGTCTTATTAGACAATGGGATCGAGACAATTCACTTTTAATCTTATTGCTTCAATTTATGAATTTAAAGTAAAATATTTTAGTCATACCACACACACACACAAAAACTATTAAATTCAAAAGCAAAATTTCATTCAAAGAGGTAGCCTATGTTTATATTTTAGGTGCACTTTATATGTTGAATTCTCGGATTTGCAACAACTCATTCGACTACGAAAGGCTTAATTAACTACGTACGTTCTGTGGTGTAAATGTTCAATAGAGCTATTCAAAAGTTTACCTTTTCCCCCTTCTTTTGGAGCAATCTTTGCAATTGATACATGTTAAGATATAGATTATATTGTGTACTATCTGTGTTACATGTGTATGGCTAAGATATGGACTAGTGGTACAATTACAGCCGTTAGATTTAATCTGTTATTATCTATTATGTATTAAATGATGTAACAATCAGAAACATAATCTATTGGAATGAATATCATATCCTTCTCTTAGATTCTTTGTTGGTAGCAGAGCCGTACTATGGCCGACGCCACCGGATCTTCGGTGTCGGTGGCACCATCCACCACCGTCACCAGTCCCATATCCACACTTCCGCAAAGCAGTGTTCCGATAACACTGTCGAGCTCCCTTTCTTATTACCATCCTTACTTTCCGTTTTGTTCCAGTATTTCTTTCACCGGAGAATCCTCCTTCTCCATGAATCCCCTTGTTCCGTTGATGCCGATGTTTGGAAGTCGCCTTGACATTCCACCAATGCCTTCCGTGCTGCGACCTCCACCAACCCATATCTCAAATTCACTGTTTACCGGGCATCTTTCCCAGACTTGCAATGTCAAATTGAATCGATATAATTATCTCTTTTGGAAGTACACAATTCTTCTTGTGGTTAAGGGGCATTGACTTGAAGGCTATCTCATTGGCTCAATTTCTCCACCACCTCGTCTGACCTCGACCAGAGCCATCACCCCTATTTTTGATTTGTGGCAGCAGACCGATTCTCTGCTTATGGGCTGGCTATTGAGCTCAATGACAGAGCAAGCCCTTCTCAAAGTTGTAGGTTGTGCAACATCACATGAAGTCTGGTCCACCCTCGAATCGCTCTACAACTCCCACTCAGAGGCTAGAATGTTGGAATTCAAGGCTGCTTTTATGAGATCTGAATAAGGGTCTCAATCTATTGCTGATTATCTAGCCGTGATGAAGTCTCACTCTGATAATCTAGCTGCTACTGGTTACCCCATAAGCCGATTTGAACTTATTCTTGCCACCCTTTGAGGTTTGGGCCGTGAATAGGAAGCTGTTATTTTGAATCTCACAGCTCGAATTGGCTCACTATCTTGGCAAGAGGCGCAATCCCAGATTATCACTCATGATAGTCTCTTGGCTAGGTTCAATGGATCAAATGACACTCTTAATCTTGTTTCTGGGACTCCCTCTGCACAAGTTGTTTTAACCTCGGGTAAGACGTTCAATTCTAGTGGCAATTCTCAATCCTATGGTAATAACAGAGGTAGAGGTGGTCGTTTTAGAGGTAGAGGTCGTTCTAATCGAGGTAGAGGAGGCACCTCGGAAAATGGGGGTGGAAACAATGCCAACTATGCAAATACTGGGAATAAAATTGTTTGTCAATTGTGTAGCAGGTCATATTGTGGCAGAATGCTGGCATCGATTTGAGCGTGATTTTGTGCCTCCTGCAAACTCCTCACCAAGACCAATCTCCTTTTACCTTTGCCGGTCCCAGATCTGTTGGAGACAACTCCTGGTACCTTGATAGTGGGGCATCTAATCATGTAACTGCTGATCTAAACAACTTGCACATCAATTTAGGCTACACTAGTAATGATGCACTTACTGTAGGTAATAGTGAGAAATTGTTTATCCAGCATGTTGGTTCCAGTACAATTCCTACTCAACCTATACCCTTGTATCTAAATAATCTGTTCTATGTTCCTAGAATAAGGAAAAATATCATCAGTGTTTCTAGACTTGCTCTTGACAATCCTACTAATGTTGTGTTTGAATCTTCCTTTTGTCTTGTCAAAGATCAGAAGTCAGGGATGGTTTTTCTTAGATGTGATCTCCCTGATGGCCTTTACAGAATTTTAGACTCCAAGAACATCCTTCAATCCAAATCCACTTCATGTCACTCCTACTGCCGAACACTGGTCCACTCTGGGAGTCAGTATGAGAGGTTCATGAAACTCTCACCGCGACTTCAATAACAAGACTAGAAATTACTTAGACGGGGGGAGAATTTTGGGAGGACACGTGGCAGCTCTTTTTTTTTTTTTTTTTTGCTTTCCTATATATATATATATATATATATATATATATCCTATCGTAATATATACTAACTATCCTATCTACAAAGCCAAGGGGGAGAAGGGGAGGGGGGCACGTAGCTATTTTTTTCCCTTTCCTTTCATTTTTTTTGGTGTGTGTTTTATATGTTTTGTGGGTGTGTGTTTTTTATGATCGATGTTGTAGTATATTATTGAAACGAGTGTGGATCCATTAGAACCGGAACCCATTAGAATTTATTGTAAATTAAAGCATCCATGAGAACGTTCCTTTATTTTGGATTTGGGTGTTTTTGTTTTTTTTTTCGTTTCTCTTTCCTATATCTCACATATATATATCCTATCCTAATATATACTAACTATCCTATCTACAAAGCCAAGGGGGAGAAGGGGAGGGGGGCGCGTAGCTATTTTTTTCCCCTTTCCTTTCATTTTTTTTGGTGTGTGTTTATATGTTTTGTGGGTGTTTGTGTTTTTGATTATCGATGTTGTAGTATATTGTTGAAACGAGTGTGGATCCATTAAAACCGGAACCCATTAGAATTTATTGTAAAGCATCCATGAGAACGTTCCTTTTATTTTGGATTGGAATATTTAAAAAAAAATGAAAATATTGCCGGAAAATATAAGTGTCGCGAATTTTTTTTTTTTTAAATTATAGGTTTAAAATCAATAATTGAAAATGTATGAAAACAAAATTGATGTGTTATTTTAAGTTACGGAATTAAAATAAATACGGGATTTTTTATTTTATTTTTACTTCTATCTAATAAAAATATATTACTTTTAAAATTAATTAGTATTACAAAGCTTTAGCTAGCATCAATACTCAAGGAGAGGGTAACACGTGGGTACCTTATTCTTAGCCAACGTGGTTTTTTTTCTTTAGAGAGAGAGATTTAGTGGCATCAATAATCGGTCATACCCTTTCAACAACTCTCCCAATTCTCAAGGGTTGAATACCCTTTTTCCTTCTTCTCTGTACAGTGATGTCCCTTCCATGTCTGATTCCAACTTTTGCAGATGGAAAAGCTCGGTTTTCGGTGAATGGTCATTGACCAACAATAAACAGGAAAGAAACTTGGTATTTCTCCCCTTCTTTCCACCGATCTACTAACTTGGATTAATTAATTTTACGTTTACTTTCCCACATAATTTCCTTAAATTAATCGAAGCGAGCTTTTGATTTAATTATAAGCTACGGGTGCAACTCCGACCTATCTACTCCGACCATGGTAGTAGACAATCTACATGCAAGCTACCTCCTTAATTGGTCCGTAATAGCCCATACGCATAAAGAACTAGAATTGCCGATATCGAGCGCTAACTCATACCGCTAACCCGCCTAGACAGCTGTCGACACTAATCAGCACGTTCTTAGGGTCCATCAAGACTATGCCAAAAATTAACACTTCACTATTCGTATTTCATGTTAATTTTACGATTACAATTAGCGATTGGCCATATCTAACCTACCGTTAATTAAACATGTCGATCAACGTAATTGTAGTGAATCCCAGATTAAGGTTTTCTAAATATTGCCTCGGTAAACCGATATAGACCGCCGGTTTACCGGGGTCAGCTTTACCTATTTATGGATCTACATTGCTTAATTACGATTAATCTAAGTAAATCATGGGGTCGTTAAACATGCAGTTAACTAAAACACATAAATACGAACAGATCTACCATATTAAAGACAAAAAGGAACGTTCAAAGCTTCATACCCTCAACGATGGAGATCTAGCTCGATCTACTCAAGCTAAATATGGTAGAGAATGGGAGAAAACCAAAAATAACTCCTCAAAAGCTTGGAATAACTTTATTTCATTAAATTGTATAATGTATATAATATATTATGCAAAACTTATGAAGAAATATGTAATAATCAGTTGATGCGGCTTTATATAGATACAACATCCAACTTATGGCTCATAGAAACCCTAACCGACCTAGTAGATGCGGTAGAATTGATTTCTTGTTCCTCAAGACCCTCGGTTTACCGGACCTAGCCCTCGGTAAACCGGGCTGACTTTTCCTCTTTTTCTTCAGCAGACTTCTTCTTGGACTTCTTTTACTTGGCCCAACTGATGACGTGGTCAATCAGGTTATAATATACTTGACCACCATAAACCAATACTAGCAAGAGGACTAGGCCCATCGTAGTATAGCTATAGTGAATCAAGGTCGATCCCACGAGGAACCAATTGTGGATCATCTTATATACAAACAATTAATTAAACATGTCAAGGACATAAAGCGCGATCTACGACCAACATAAAACAAGAAAAGTAAAGACACGACTCGACACAACGTAATTAACCTCCCCAATTATAGTCTTTATCGTTTGGACCTAGATAATTTATATAATAAACCGAACTTATTAACTGTCAATCCGTTTGTATCTATCTTAGATTGGCTACGGAGTCATCCTCTTAAACTTGACTTAGCACCGGTTAGTCACTAGATCACTGTGGTATTGTTACGTGACTTCGCTTTTGGTGCCTCCATCTCATATAACTCACACGCTTACGACTCTGGGATGCCGATATTAATCGTACACCTCGTCAGGGCAACATTCCCGTGGTTAGGCGTATTTCCTAAACGATCGCTCAAGCCCTCGTCCAACTAACAATTACCTTTTAGGTCTCATGCTAGTCTACGACCTACGTATAACTAGGTGTGCACAATTCCCAAATACAAAACACCGCTGAGATCTCATTGAAAGCCCCGGAAGATCATTCATGAGCCGACTGGGAGCCTATATTGGTATTTCCTAATCGTGCGCTAATTAAAGCGGACGAGCAACGTGGCCGTGGCCATACCTACTGAGATGATAAATTCTATTAAGTTAACCTAACCATAAAGACGCGTGGCTATTTAACGGATAAAAGCAGGCTCGGTCGACCGAATAGTTTGGGCTCGGTCGACCGAGTGAACTCATTCGGGTCACCCGAATCAATTTCATCCCAGATTACATCCCCGAACATATCTCTCTCAATGTTTCATCATACAGAGCCAGATTAAATGAGTATTCGCACGATATTCATATAAACTAACATAGATACGCATTAATTAAACCAAGCGATTCATGAATAGACGTTAAACATATGGCGTAGGTTATGGGATCCTCATAGACAAGGCTTCGCCACATCCTAACGTCATAGCCTAGATCTACATCATCTAGCTATGAATTAACTAACTCAAACGATAAAGCATAATTGGGAGGGATTAATTACTTGAAAGAAAGAAACAAAATAAAGGCTTACATATTGCACCCTTAAATTGCTTTGAAACCTTCAATAAACTACATTGTATCAAAGCTATAAAATTGAAGAAAGAATGAAGGGATATGTTGGTGTATTTTGTGTGTATTACAATTCTAAATGGCTAACTGCTTGCTTATATAGAGGTTTTTGCCGACTTAGGGTGGTTCTAGAAGATAAGCACGATTAAAGCCGAAAACCGACCCAAACCCGAGGCTCGGTCAACCGAGAGGTGACACTCGGTCGACCGAAGCATCAGGCTCGGTCGACCGAACCTAACTTTTCACGCGTCAATCGTTTTTCTCGTCTATCTTGTTCCCCACTGCACGCTTTCGTGTTGATCTGATTAATCTCTCATTTATCTCTTGATTAATGCTCCGATTTTCTTCCTTATTATCTTGAGATCTTTTGATTGAATGACATTTATCCTCCCGATTTGTTGTGATCTGCAAAATCAATAATTATCACACAATAAATCGGCTTTAAATAATAAAAACAGCTAAATACCAATTTACATAATATAAATCACATAACATTAAATATTAAATATAAACATGTGATTTAATATGAAATATATATTATTAATCTCGATTTAAGGTCAATGTTGATGACTTTTACGGGTATAATTTGACCGTCATCAACTACCCCCCACTTAGACTTTGATCGTCCCGAACAAAGCATCAATAAGTCATTTCCCAAGACAACATTTCCCATGGTCAGGTCATACTTACGCAAGAAGCTCAAGTCAACTCATACTAGTCATGCTCATAAGATATCCATTATTCACTACTCACTATGAATCGAAGTGATGTGTGCATGTGCATTTAGTTTTATATATTCGTAGCAAGATTAGAGTTTATGCAGACTTCGTAATCTCAACCCACCAACTTCAGTATTCATACTTCTTATGCCTTTAAATTTTTGAAGCACTAGAGCAATAAGCAAGAGCGTATCTATAGGGTTTTTGGACTTGGAGACCGAGTACTACTCAAAGCCTCTTAAAGAGTTGAATATTTTTTCATATCTTCATATTTTTCAAATACTATTAATCTCAAGGAAGAAAACTTTTTAGAGTATCCCCCTATCTTAGATCATGTATAGCATCGAATATTACCACAAGCGCGGGGCTACTTTGGTAATGTTACTACAAGCCCAGTGTCTAACATTTTGCTAAAACACAGGTACGTCTCAAGCTTATTACTCCGCTTTTGTTGGCAAGAAGATAAGAATACATCGACCAATAAGTATCGACACTAAGTCTACATAACCAATCATCTATGCAATGTACACATAATTTCTTGATTATTATGATTCGATGCGGTATTCGATTCATTCATTGAGTATTTGAATAATAAATAACTACTTGCAAAAGCGGGCATGAATATCCTTAAATTGACTTAACATAAGTATAAAATGATCACGTACTCATGAAACTTGGTTCCTTTCCTATCAATTCTTAGCTAGGAACTCACAATTCTAAAGGGTGCGAGATACCTAATATGGTATTTATTCAATTTTTTCAATTTTGTGCCGTTTCATTCAATTTTCAATTATAACATAACATGGCTAAGTCTCCTACCCCCACTTAAACATGGCATTGTCCTCAATGACAAAAATAAATGAGAATTTAAGAAAAGACTTAGCTCTGGAAACGGCTCTCAGAAAGGAACAATATCGAGTAAATGTCGGCATGTTGTGGAGAAGCAAGTGAAAACTCAGTATAAGCGCACAAACTCCACGAAACCGTTAAGAACACCATGTCTATGGAAGTTATAGAATAACGTGGCAGTAATTAGGTATGAATACCTAAAAACAGTTTAAGCCACTTTATTTTATACAACCAAAGACAAGAAAAATACTAAATAGAAAGAAAAATAAACAAGCAACTAAAGATGGTGGTCTTCATCTACAACCTCCACCGCCTAAATAGTCTTAAAACCGGGTGGAAGACAAAGATCAAAAGCATAACCCCACGTGGGAAAACACGAGGGTGACTCGATCGAAAAGGTATTCAATCCAGGAAAAGAGAAACTTGGTAAGGTATAACAGATTGAATGCGACCTATTGGCTAAAGATAAAATCAAATACTTAACGCAGAAACTTCTCGCTTGCATTGGATATCAACAACCAATGTATCACGTAAAAGTCATAACCGTCATCAACAAGGTTGGATCGGTGAGATAGTTCAGAACAAAACTTATCATCTAGAAATGCCGGAATAGACGGAAAAAATGTGAAATTTAAAACTTCCGGTAAAAAGATAAGTTGTACTTTGATCGAACCAAAAACCTTTAAAATCTAGCTAGGTTCAGAGCTACACTTCCCCCAACTAGGATCATGAAAATCAAAATGATAAAAGATAATCATTAAAGCTTAGCAAAATTTCAAATTCCGCAACACATAGGTATTGTGTAAACAAAATGGAGGTTGAGAGTATGATGGGTGTAGAAAAAGTATACACATAAGGATGGGAAGATAAGATAAAGGGTGGGTAAGAAATTGTGTTTATGGGTGAGTTGAAAATGGTTAAGGCATTGAGATTGGGTGGGAGAGTGAAACGGATGGAAAGAAAGAGAGGCGATGAATAGGTGAGAGGATCGAAAAGTTTGAAGGTGAAAAAGTGTAAAGGGAAAGATAAGGATAATTGCAGAATGAATTGCACATCACTTTGGATTTTCACTTGGATCACCATTCTAAAAGATTTTGGAAGTTGACCAAAGTTGTTCTTGTTCGCACCAATCATTCTCTGTTACATTTTCAGTAATTCTCAAGCTCTCTTAATGCTTCCATCTTAAGATTGATTGCTAAATTTCCTTTTCTTTAGCAATTTTTCGACTCTCCTACGGAACTCTATTTCACGTGGCCTATATTGAGTAAAAAAGTTTTGCACATCCTTAGCCCAATGGCCATCGGAACACGGCAAAATAAAAAACCTCAACATATGTCACGTTACTCTTATTTGACTCAAAGAAAACAAAACCTAAAATCCTAAAAAGAAATACTAAGGGTTTTAAAGAAGTAGTTCTGAGTTTAAAGTCCTCAGCTCGACTTTCCAAAAGTATCCTTGTCAGTTATCATTCTTGGATCGCCAGACTTTGACCCTCTGAGCACTATAAGAGGTGGGCTTGTTGCTTTTGCGGATTAATACCCTTCCCTTGGTTGTGAGACCTAGGAAACGACATTTAGCCATACCATTTATACAAAGCTCTTACCTCGGCTCTCGTTTTAGGAATTAGTGAATTCTAAGAAACTCGATTAAAATTACGGTTTTGCCTTGACAATAAGAAACAATGAATCAAAGTACTCCGAATAAGGTCGGTTATGTAGGCAAGCCTACGCCGTGTCTTATTCGTTGGAACATATGTGACGATTCAGGCCAATCCGTCAAGATTAAGCCCGTTTAGCCCGAAGGCTTATCGGCTATGCTAAGTCTTGTCGAATCACAGTAACGTACATCACACGTGGAGGAGTCGATTGTGCGAAGCTCGGTTAAACTTGCCCACCATGGTTAAACCATTTCGAACCTATGTACAAAGATTCTTCGATTTCTAAATTGTCACCCAAAGCGTAATCTCGCTTTTACGCTTAAGGTGGGTTCACCGAGAAGCCATCACCATAAACATCAACGAAAGAAAAGATGATGTTCTCTCAAAACTCAACGTCTTCTTTAGATTGTGAATGCTTAAACTACACAATTTGTTGCTCCCCAGGCCAAGAGAAGCAATCTCATGCATAGGACCATGAGATTTTAACAGAACTACGAGGAACTCTTTATTCACCGCTTCCTTCAACTCTGCATGTTTCCTACACCTCTGATGAGATAGATTTGAAAGCGAACCTTCCACACTAATAAAATTATTCTTACAAACCAACTCCGGGCTAAGATTCTTACTAAGATTCATGTATAGGCTAACTTATGCTCAAAAAACCAAAAGGTAATAAAACATAAGCAAAAAAAAAAAAAAAAAAAAAAAAAAAAAAAAGTAGTACCTTGCCTTCAACATTGTACCACGAAGAATTTAAGCCTTTAAAATTTTTTTTTTTCGAGCCATCTTGGTGCTTTAAAGGTATTTCTTCCATTTATTTTCCCATCTTAGATTCGTAGCTCCACATGTTTGCTGGGTTATTTTCTCAGCGCCACCGAAAAATTACTGACTCAGAATATTGCTTCCCTGGTTTCTGCAAACAGAAGAGAAACAAAAACAAGCAGACCGTGATCGATTTTAACATGGTTTCCCATGCCGCTATCGACTCCTACGGATTAAACATACTGAGGATAAATGAAACACGAAGTCACACAGAGCGAGACAACCGAGAGGGACTCAAAGCGTAAAAACAGACTCTAAATGAAAAAACTCGACATGAATAAAAATTATTTATATATAAAATTGACCGTTGGTTCCCCGGCAACGGCGCCAAAAACTTGATGACGTGGTCAATCAGGTTATAATATACTTGACCACCATAAACCAATACTAGCAAGAGGACTAGGCCCATCGTAGTATAGCTATAGTGAATCAAGGTCGATCCCACAGGGAACCAATTGTGGATCATCTTATATACAAACAATTAATTAAACATGTCAAGGACATAAAGGCGGTCTACGACCAACATAAAACAAGAAAAGTAAAGACACGACTCGACACAACGTAATTAACCTCCCCAATTATAGTCTTTATCGTTTGGACCTAGATAATTTATATAATAAACTGAACTTATTAACTGTCAATCCGTTTGTATCTATCTTAGATTGGCTACGGGAGTCATCCTCTTAAACTTGACTTAGCACCGGTTAGGTCACTAGATCACTGTGGTATTGTTACGTGACTTCGCCTTTTGGTGCCTCCATCTCATATAACTCACACGCTTACGACTCTAAGGATGCCGATATTAATCGTACACCTCGCTCTGCAGGCAACATTCCCGTGGTTAGGCGTATTTCCTAAACGATCGCTCAAGCCCTCGTCCAACTAACAATTACCTTTTAGGTCTCATGCTAGTCTACGACCTACGTATAACTAGGTGTGCACAATTCCCAAATACAAAACACGCTTAGATCTCATTTGAAAGCCCGGAAGATCATTCATGAGCCGACTGGAGAGCCCTATATTGGTATTTCCTAATCGTGCGCTAATTAAAACGACGAGCAACGTGGCCGTGGCCATACCTAATGAGATGATAAATTCTATTAAGTTAACCTAACCATAAAGACGTGGCTATTTAACGGATAAAAGCAGGGGCTCGGTCGACCGAATAGCCGGGCTCGGTCGACCGAGTGAACTCATTCGGTCACCCGAATCAATTTCATCCCCAGATTACATCCCCGAACATATCTCTCGGCGTTTCATCATACAGAGCCAGATTAAGCGATGATTCGCACGATATTCATATAAACTAACATAGATACGCATTAATTAAACCAAGCGATTCATGAATAGACGTTAAACATATGCGTAGGTTATGGGATCCTCATAGACAAGGCTTCGCCACATCCCTAACGTCATAGCCTAGATCTACATCATCTAGCTATGAATTAACTAACTCAAACGATAAAGCATAATTGGGAGGGATTAATTACTTGAAAGAAAGAAAAGCAGAAAATAAAAGGCTTACATATTGCAACCCTTAAATTGCTTGAAACCTTCAATAAACTACATTGTATCAAAGCTATAAAATTGAAGAAAGAATGAAGGGATATGTTGGTGTATTTTGTGTGTATTACAATTCTCGTAGTCGCTTGCTTATATAGAGGTTTTTGCCGACTTAGGGTGGTTCTAGAAGATAAGCACGATTAAAGCCGAAAACCGACCCAAACCGAGGCTCGGTCAACCGAGAGGTGACACTCGGTCGACGAAGCATCGAGCTCGGTCGACCGAACCTAACTTTTCACGCGTCAATCGTTTTCTCGTCTATCTTGTTCCCCATCGCGCGCTTTCGTGTTGATCGATTAATCTCTCATTTATCTCTTGATTAATGCTCCGATTTTCTTCCTTATTATCTTGAGATCTTTTGATTGAATGACATTTATCCTCCCGATTTGTTGTGATCTGCAAAATCAATAATTATCACACAATAAATCGGCTTTAAATAATAAAAACAGCTAAATACCAATTTACATAATATAAATCACATAACATTAAATATTAAATATAAACATGTGATTTAATATGAAATATATATTATTAATCTCGATTTAAGGTCAATGTTGATGACTTTTACGGGTATAATTTGACCGTCATCACCAACATGCTTCTTTTGGTCCAGATCCGTTCTTAATGCTCCAGATTCGGTACATCCTACAAAACACATAAAACGAGACAAAACCGTACTAAATCTTCAAGAAATAACACAGATGCAGAATTACGATCCTAGAAACATGCACATAGCATTTAACACATATTCCGTATAATAACGAGCCTATCTATCATCTCTTGAGCAGCATTCGGGGTGAATAAGGGTATAATTAATGGTACTATTTAGAGCGTTATCACTCCCATCAAATCAACTTCTGGTTATGTCTACTATATACACTTCATTGATGATCACTCCAGATTCACCTAGATCTATCCTCTTCAGGTCAAATCTGATGCCCTTTCCACATTTATCTAGTTTAAAACCTTTGTTGAGAACCAGTTTAATACTAAGATCAAATGCATGCAATCGGATTGAGGGGGTGAATATATAGTTTTTGAAAATTATCTTAATACTTGTGGTATTAAGTTTATACACCCTGTCATCATGCTCATGCCCAAAATGGGAGAGCGAAAATAAAACATAGACATATTGTTGAATCAGGCCTTACTCTCTTGGCTCAAGCATCCATGCTCTTGAAGTTTTTGGGAAGCTTTCTAGTATAGTGTTTATCGATAAATGCCCTCCTACTAGAGATTACTGCAAATGAGTCATCCCCTTTGAAATCATCTACAAAAATAGCCGGACTACCATACTCTAAACACCATTGGGTGTGCTTGTTATCCTCACACCAGAGTCTTCTCAACTATTAAGTTCATGTTTCATACAGTTAAGTGTGTCAACATAGGAATTAGTCCAAATCATAAGGGTATCAGTGTCTAGATGAAACAGAAAGATTGTACATCTCAAGAGATGTAGTGTTTGATGAAATGTCTTTTCCCTTTAACGAAGGTTTTCACCAAGCACCTTCAAGAGAAATCCTTCTTGATCCAAGACTTGCCCCTAATAATCTCACAACTATTGTGTCTAGTCTACCACACACTCCAAACTTACCACTTGACACATCAAACATAAACCAACAATGTACCTCTGATCCTTCCAAAACTCCTACACCACCTGTCTCATCAATTCAATCCCATGCATGGCCATACTCATGTTCCTTCTTCTAATCTCACTTATATTCATTCTCATAATGTCTCTCATTCTAGTCTTGAAGAGTCTATTCCATCAGCAACTACCTCCCCTGAGCCTATTGTTCCTCCTAATCAGGCTCCTCTTATACCCTCACATCCAATGCAAACCATGGAAAAGAGTGGCATCTGCAAACCTAAGTCCTATCTTCTTTCTTCCTCTTCAATTTCTCATAATTAACCTTATGAACCTGTAAGTGCATGAGAAGATCTAGATAGATCTGAATGGAAGGGTGCAATGGAAGAAAAGTACAAGGCTTTGTGTTCCAATAACACTTGGACTTAATACCACCTGCACCTCATCAGAATCTGGTGGGAAACATATGGGTATACAAATTGAAAACAAAACCAGATGGTTCCATTCTAAAGTATAAGGAAATGTAAGTGGCCAAGGGGTTTAACCAAAAAAGATGGTGTTGACTTCACTGAAACCTTCAGTCTAGTTGGATGGTCACCAACAATAAGTATCTTTCTATCAATGGATGTCTCCTTTAACTGGAACATCAATCAAGTGGACATAAACAATGCATTTCTCAATGGTCAATTTCATTAGACTTTGTACATGCCCCAACCTGGAGGTTTTGTTGATTCTAAACACCCCTACTCTGCGTGCAAGTTAAACAAAGCCCTTGTTTGAAGATTTGAGAAATCAAATGCGATTATGGGGCTTTAAGAAATCTATGGCCGATACTTCATTGTTTATTCTTAAAAGATCTAGATTATTGATTATGGTTCTTGTGTATCTAGATGGCATCCTTGTGACGGGTACATCAGCGGGGGTGATCAAGAAATTCATTAGCCTACTCAACTCCAGATTTGCCCTAAAAAGATCTAGGGCGGTGGCTCATTTTCCGGGAATGAAAGTGCGAGAGAAATCGGACGAGCCTGTTCTTGTCACGAGCTACTATCGTTAGGAAATCAACTAGTTTAACGCAGTGGAATTTAAATTTTGATTTCCGATCCAAGATCAACTTCGTTTAACACAATAAACACGTAAGTAGTTTGACGGCGATTACCTTTGTAGATCTAAAAGATCGACGCTTTGACCATCAATGAGAGTTGTACTGTGCGCAAGCCATCCACGTGTCCGGCCTTTATCAATATCCACACGAACTCCTCGCCGGAATCCTCCTTGGATTGCTATTAGAAAAATCCGGTTGCTAGACCGGCCTTTTACTCTCTCTAAAACTCTCTACTAGAAGCTCTCTATTTTTCTCAAGAACAATTAGCTCTTGGAATTGCGATGATCAAAAGATCTAACCAACACTTTCTTATATAGGGAGAGTGGCGCCCCCGATGCCCCTAATCTAATTAGGAGAAGCTTCCTAGAAGATAGATGAAAGAGAAAAACTTTTTCCTAATAAAATACGGAAAATCACTTTGATTGATTTATCTCTTTTATTATAATATCTCATAATAAATAAATTTAGGATATTGCAAATATCTTATATTGAATATCTTTATCTCATTACCATAAATCTATTTTTCCAAAATCAATTAATACCCAATATTAATATTATGGTAATCTTATTAATAAAATTGCACAAACCAAGTGTATCTAATACACTTAGATTTTGCGCCCCATATTGCCAATAATTGGCTTCCGGAATATTGTTTAATTAATATAATTAATATCTTGTATTTAATTTATTCATAATAAATGAATACCACCATATTAATTTATTCACTATAACTCTTTATAGTCGAGATAAACTTTCCTTATTTGGTTATCACTATAACTGTATCTTAATCCGACTCGATGTTCTTATGTGTGACCCGATAGGCTTCCGAATATGTTGGCCGTAGACACAAAGTGTAAATTACGAAAATGCCCTTCATACCTAACGATCACGGGATAGCGTCTAGCAACACACCGTGACCACAATCATCGAAAGAGTCCAAAGAAATGACTACTACCTTTCATATGAAACGATTTACCGTGTAAATAGAATCATATCGCAATAATAATATCCATACAATCGTATCTTGAGTGTCAGTACATTAACGATCGTACCTTATAATCTGGATATCATGCTCTCCGAGAATAACACATTTACTCCCACTTTGCAAAGATTCTCGAGAGCTAGACATTCCTTATAAGAAGGCCATTTCGGATATTCACTCCCAATCATAGGATCACGCGATTTCGGACGAACTAACATGTATCCTATGCATGCTTCAATATCACACCCAAGCATTACCGCATGATTGCCCGTGGCTGAAAACCTCAATAGTGTCAAAGCACGACAATCCACACCGTGATGCCATGAAGACTCGGTCTCGGGATAATTACACAATCGCCACATATTGCGACACTTAATGTAAGTGGGTCGATCTAACGTCGCATTCTCAATACACGTCCATGTACAATCCAAGTGTCTCTACACTTGATGAGCGAGATATATCCTATCTTCAATAAGGCGAGAAGACATCCACTACGTCTTTAGTCTAATCATACTATCAATGTCCCATTTGATAAGTACATACGACAAAAGACATTTAAGCATCAAACTTGTCAAGATGATTAGAGATATCTCATCAACCATAACCACTATCATGGTTTCTCTATCAAAGTTTAATATTAAGGACATTACTATATATATACATTCAATAACACGAAGATAACAGTATATAATAACAAAAGTGATTTTATTAATCTTACTAAAGTTATTACATGAACTAAAATAGGCGGTAAATGACCCCACCGGTCGATCTGTCTGCCCGATTGGGTTTAGGACACCATTTCAACAACTATGCCTATCAACTCCTCTGCATCTTTGAATTTTGACAACATGAAAGAGTTCCTACACCCATGGTCACTTTGGAAAGCGGCTAACACCCACACAAGGAATACATATGCAAGATCCATACCAATCTGAGCTTGATAGGCGGGCATCGATTTGACCATTACTATATCATATATCGGTTTTGCGGTGAATTATCTCGAGCCAATTTATGCGAAGCTTCTTGATGTTCTTGAAATTCCTTAAGAGACTACCAAGGTATGTTAAAGGTACAATGAACCTTGCACTACACTTCAAAACTGGAGCACCTTTGAACTTGATGGGTTTTCGATCTTGATCGAGTGTAAGTTCTATGATAGATAGAAGTCTATAAATTTGGATATTGTGTATTCTTGGGTGATTGTCTTGTGTCTTGGAGCTAAAAAAACACGTTGTTTCCAGATCCATTTGTGAATCTGAATACAGAGCATTGGCCAACTTAGCAGTAGAAATGCATTGGATACAACACTTAATGAAAGAGCTGGGAACAGGGTCGGCCCTCGCTTTTGTTGGGCTTAAGACCAAGTCCCGAATTGGGCATTTTAGTTGAAGTTGCTTTTTTTATTTAAAAAACATACTTATTGTTAGATATTTTTTCATAAATAAATATTTTGGTTATCGTTTGCATACGATCGAGTTGCCATACGAATTAATATTATCGCAACGAAATGGGGTTCGACCTGCCCGGTCAGGTCGCGGTGGGTCGATGGGGCAGCGTCCCTTCGCAGGGGTCGAGGGGGCAGCGCCAACTCGAGGGGGCAGCGTCCCAAGCATCAGTTCATGAAGGGATATGCATTTTCAAACAGATATGTACTTACTCTTTCATGTAAGGGTTGCATGCTTTCATCCGGTGAACAGTGACAACCCTACCATTTCGTGCAAGGAGTACCTCCATTCGTTTATGGGGTACTTGCAACCTATAAAAAACATAAGTATGCAGATTTAAAATTCATAAGTTTGACAACATCATCGTAAAAAACTTTGATTGTCCTCGGGTTTGATTCAAACAAGTCACTGTTTGAATCAAACACCCACATTGTATCCTGAAAAAGATTTTCATTTGATCCCTTAGTGACAAATCGTGAGGGACGAAACATCTCTTAAAAGACAACGTTATTAACGTGCCTTGAAGTTTCTAATTCTATGTCAAATCCTAAGTACTACATTTTTTCCAACACTTATCGCGTTTTTAACATCCGTAAATGCAAAAAAATTAATAAAACTTGTTTGTATGTCTTTTTTTGGGGGCCAAGTAATTTTTTTATTGGGACCTTTATCGATTGGAGTAAAAAATATTGGGTCTTTATCAAAAAGAAATTAACATATTATATTAGGTTAGATCGGATTAAATCTACACAATTTTTTTAGCGAAACATGGAACTGTTGGGCGCTTCCGTGCAGTTGAGGCTTAAGACCGGTCTCGACGCCTTTAAGTAGGCCGACCCTGGCTGGGAATACCTTTATCCAAGACTCCAGTGGCATGGTGTGATAATACAAGTGCAACATACTTGGCTTTGAATCTTGTATACCATTATGTGAGGAATCAAGTTCTGGAAAAGAAGTTGAAAGTTCAATATATACCAAGTGCAAATCAAATAGCAGATGTGATGACCAAACAACTGTCCCCAACAGCTTTTCAATTGTTCAGAAGCAAACTAAATGGTTTGTGGGGGGGCTGTTAAGATATAGATTATATTGTGTACTATCTTTTATACACGTGTATGGCTAAGATATGGACTAGTTGTACAATTATAGCCGTTAGATTTAATCTGTTATTGTCTAGTGTGTATTAAATGCTACAACAATCAGAAACATAATCTATTTAAGTGAATATCATATCCATCTCCTAGATTCTTTGTATACAACACAATATTATATCATTAATGTAGATGTATATAGTGGCGTGCCCATTAAAATATTATAGCATGGTTTTAGTTTTTGCTTTTCAAAGAAATATGTATTTTCGAAAAGAGTACCGATGCAAAATAATTTCTTTCATCAAATTATAGGCACAACTAATTAAGAGCACATAGTACCTAATGCAAACAAAAAAAAAAAAAAAAAAAAAAAAAAAAAAAAAAAAAAAACGTGTTTTAATTTTTATCATTAGATGATATATGAGTTAAAACATTTGCAAAAAAGTTAGAAATTTCTTACGTCAGCCTTACACTCAAAAAAGTCGAGTCTCTGTAATGACGGGACCGAACTCCGGATTAGTCAGCCCAGTTGATTCTGGATACCGTGGGCTTTAAGAAAAAAATACAAATACAAATACTAATTGTAATACATTGGTTTTTCAAAAAGGGCAACGATGTCTTGTAATAAAATTAGAATATTTATTCAATTTTTTTGAAATTAAATAAATAAACAAGTAATAAAAAAAGAAGGAATTTTTTTTTATAAAAAAAACTACCCATCCTCCACAATTACCCGAACTTTTTGTCAGAAACGAAAGGAAAAAAAAAAAAATAGAATGACTCCTCATTCTCGTGGCAAGTCAAACTGCTTGCCTGATAAGCATCTAGTAGAATCTCCACTCCACCATATCTTCTAATACAGTCTTAGGAGTTCAGATCAAAGTAGAGAAAATTGATGTAATATACTGAATTTTAGGAAATGACAGACGTGTCAATTTGTAAAATTTGGAATATTTTATTTAATATATTTTTTGATTAAAGTATTCTTATGTATATATATATGTGTGTGTGTGTGTGTATGTATATATATATTTATGTATGTATGTATGTATATATATATATATGTCACAGGGAAATTATGGATTTAAGGGGAGTTATGGGGAGTTATTCGCTATTAAAGAATGAGGTTTTATTTGGGAAATAATACCTCTCATTACTAAAGGGAGTTAGGAGAATTTCCAGATTTTGAACTTTGGTACCTTTGAGAGCAAAAAGAAAAGAGAAGTAAAAAAGAGAACTCCCCCCAAATTCACAAGATATTCAACGGTTCTCAAAATCAAATACGGAAGCGAAATCAACAAGAGAAGAGGATCGTTGTGATACAAAAAGTTCCAAGTTTCATAGAGGTTCATAGTTGGAGGATCAAGTTTTGCTGCAATCTTTCTCGTAGTTCTTGCTTTGGTTTTGCTTGAAACAAGTAAGTGGCTCTTCCTAATGAGTAATTATATTCTTTTAATGTTAAGGTTGAGTTTTAGTGTTGTTTTGCGGTTAGAAATTATGTCTATGTGTTGTTGTGTTGTATGTTATGCTATAGAATGTTTAGAACCTGTTTTGCTGCTATTTTGTTGAGTAGTTTGATGCTAAACATGTTTGGAATGGTTTAGAAATCATGTTAGTGCATTAATTTCTTTGTAAGAAAAAGTATCTTTACCATAAAGCATTGTTTCTCTAAAATGATTAAACGACTGGGGAAGTGAACACAATAACAACAGAGCCTGATCCTCATCACCAATCTTAACATCTATATTACTCAAATCCATAAGGAGGGATCAAATTTATCTAAGTGCGATAATATAGATGGCCCTTCAAATATACAAAGCATATACAAACTCTTCTTTTAAATAAAATCTATTCTCCATGGTTTTCTTCATAAACGAGGATTTTAATTTTTCTCATAAATCCTTAGCATAAACCTCAGTGGCTACCTCTTATATTGAAGTTGTGTTACTGTCATTTTCATGTTAAAGTCAAACTATTAACTTCTCTTCTTAATTTGTGTGTTTTGGACAACTGCGACAGTTCAATAAAAGTAGATGGAGAATTTATAAAAACGTTTTTTGTGTTTTGTTTTAAATAAACATTTATAAAAACGTTTTTGATTTTTGTATGAAAAGGTATATAGAGACATGGATCTTGCGTATCTGTAAAGCAAACCATTCGCGACTATTTGGCTGTTTTGGAAATAACAAAACATGATAAAATAATAATTAACATGATAAAATAATAATTAGGTGGAGAATAATAATCCCGTGCATCTGACTTTGTTGGATTGCCAACCATAAACTACCCTTTTTTTTTTCTTTCCCTTTCTTAATTGTTCCTTCAATTTACTTTAATCTTCTCTGTATTTTTTTTTACTATAAATAGATGTCAAAATCTTTCAATTTGTGAGTGTAAAAAGCCCTTTATTTCTCTTACCTTGAAAACCTCTAATTAATAAATTAATAATGACAAAGTGCAAGGTTCTCATAGTTGGAGGAACAGGATATATTGGCAAGAAAATAGTTAAAGCCAGTTTAAATGAAGGACATGAAACATATGTTCTTCATAGGACAGATGCTAACTTTGATATTGAGAAAGTTATGCTTTTACTGTCTTTTAAACAGCAAGGGGTGCATCTAGTTGAAGGAGTTTTGATGATTACAAAAGCCTTCTGGATGCAGTAAAACTTGTGGATGTTGTTATATGTACAATCTCTGGTGTGGTTCATAGAAGTCACCATATTCTAAAACAGTTACTACTTGTTCAAGCCATCAAAGAAGCTGGATGTATCAAGGTATATTTGTACTATTTATTTTCTTTCATTCTATATATACATACTTTTTACAGTTCTCCCAAAGCAAACATTAGTAGCCACGGCCGGGCGCCCTATGCTAAAAAGGGCCTAAGACAGATTGGTTGGGTACGTAATCAAGCTATATGTCTCTAGGATATGTCCTAGTGATAAAAGGTTTAAAGACTTTTAAAATGACAAACTGGCGGACCGTAAGTTGGAATGTAGAGGTTCGAATCCCTGTAAATTCTTTGGTATAATAATAGCAAGTCCATGACGACTCTGAAAAACTAGGTTATCTGATTAACATCTCTATTCATCCCGTCAGATATGAGGAATGGGAACCATCATGGTTAGGGTTTCATAATTTTTTTATAAAGCGAGCTATATATATATTATGCGTGACACGCAGAAAAGCAATTATTTTGGGGGGGGTCCTAAAGTAGCTGTATAATGTATATATGATGTGTGATCGACACACAAATAATTAATATTATCATATATATTAGGTTATCGTCAAAAGATGATTCTTAGTGTTGCGGGTCCAGTGGCTATTTTTTTTTTCCTGTAGAAAATATACATAAAACTTTCTGAAAATTATAGTTTTAAATCTAAAAGGTTACATAATGTTTATATCCGACATCATTTTAATACTTATTTTCATTCATATAAAACACTCCTAAGTCCTAACAACTAGATGATATGAAATTTTTTTTATAAAATAACCGTTGTATAAAGGATGTATCAAGTGACATATATTATCACGATTAATTTCTATTTGACAGTTTCTTTTTTCCTTCCCTTTTGGTATAGCGTTTTTTGCCATCAGAATTTGGGATGGATCCACCTAGGATGGGACATGCACTTGAACCAGGAAGCATTACATTTCGTGAAAAGATGCAAGTAAGGAAAGCAATTGAAGATGCTAATGTTCCATACACCTATGTTTCTGCTAATTGCTTTGGAGCATTTCATGCTGGTAACCTCGGCCAATTCGGTACTCTTTGGCCCCCTACTGATAAGGTCTATATTCATGGAAATGGCAATGTTAAAGGTATGGCATATACATCGCAATCTAAATTATATATATATTATATACGGGAGAGTTTTTCACACGTATATGTTATCTCGAATTAACCAAATTTGAGTCGTGAAATAATTTTTATTCTAACGGAATTTGAGTCAGAAACTAACTTTTATTCTGAACGAATATGATTCAGCATGTTGGTTTTTTTTTTTTTTTTGGGACCGAATATTGGTCAAAAAGTATAATTGATACTTTCTAATTGAAATTCGGTCCGTAAAATAATCAACATCCTACCTAATCGAATTTGAGTCAAGAAATAATTATTATTCTGACAGAATTCGAGTCAGGATGTTGGTTTTTTTAGACTCAATATCGATGAGAAAACACAATTGAAACTTAATTATTGAAATTTGGTCTGTAAACTAATTAATATCCCGTCTAAAATTGGGGTCGAATCGATTAGCGAGAAAAATTAAATGATAAAACTAAAAATAAAAGTTAGGTGTGTTAAAAAAAATTAATGAGTGGAAGAGATATTCTAATTGTTTTAATTTGTACATTAACATAAACTTTTACCATATTTTGGTAAAAAATAATTGAGCCACAACATTTGCTACGTATAAAGAAACTATAATTCAATTAATTAATAGAGCCACCATATTTCTTAACGAGAGAGGGACTCAATCTTTTTCGTTGTGTGGAATGAGGCTCATTCTTCGTTCATGTTGCTCGTGTTTGTGTAATTGACGTCGAAAAATAAATAGAAAGTTTTTTGCCCTCCCAAAAAAAAAAACTCATTATTAACCACTACTAAGTGTGAGCCCACTTCTCATTATATGATCCATCATATGAATAATGACTTTAGATGACATAAATGTCCTTAAAATGTCACAAATTTTAGAACCTTTATCACTTATAATTTGATGACCACTTAATGTATTATTACTAAAAATAAGAGACGAGAGACACAAGGTATTCGTACTCGACATGTATTTTAACCAAATTAATGTGTAAATACTATAAACAAGAGACACAAAGACATGAAATCAAAGAGGAAAGATAGTACCGGGAACGTTTGCAGAAAATCTTGCTTAGAGTGACTCTAATGGGCGCTCTATTCTTTTTCTTAAAGCTTTAGCAAAAGCTTTGCACCATTGGATTTATGCTGAGTGTGAAAAGTTTTTTCCAAAAGCTTTATCTGCACAAAGCTTTTCTAACATTGTCAACTTGCATTATTTTATTTGTTTTCTGATTTATTTATTTCCTCATTTGAACGTTATATTTTGAACGTTGCATTTTTTTTCGTTTTTTTGAAAAAGTTTATAAAATGATGACATGGCAGTATAAAAATGTTTATGATTGTGAAGAAAATGTTTATAGAGAAAATGTTTATAGATGTGTGACGTGGCATAACAATAAAGCTTTTAAAGGGCTTATTATTGGAGATGCTCTTAGATCTTCATTTATTGCGATAAGCTTTATACACGTAATTACATAGAGAATATAATCTAGATTGGGACACATGCCACTGTCTTATTTGTCATCTAATAAGGAGAAGACAAGTGTACAAAAATATCTAATAAACCAACAACTAACCACAAACTACTTGTGTCATATCAATATACACTTGCTTATCACCTCACATTCATCCCTCATCGTTTCTCTAACACCCCTTTCGAACTGATCAGGGTGATTGTTGTATTCTGTTTTTGCTTTTAGAGTGAGTGAATGTCTGACAAGAAAATTGCATTGTAACAGAGTCAACAAGTGTTAGGATCAAACACTTATCGTTTTACTAAAATCAATTAATAGTAGTAAATGTGCTATTATTTTTCATTATACACTTTAACACCCCCCCTGTGTGAGCCCATATCAAGGTTATGACAACTAGGCATACAACAAGCCTGAGCCAACTAGGCTCACAAATGCCAACTAGCTCAACCCAACACTTGCACGTTATAAATGGTGGAATATAAGAAAATTGCATTGTAAGAGAGTCAACAAGTGTTAGGATCAAACGCTTACCGTTCTAATAGTAGTAAATGTGCTATTATAATTCATTATACACTTTAACACCCCCCCCCCCCCAAGTGTGTGAGCCCATATCAAGGCTATGACAACTAGGCATACAACAAGACTGAGCCAACTAGGCATACAACAAGCCTGAGCCAACTAGGCTCACAAATGCCAACTAGCTCAACCCAACACTTGCACTTTATAAATAGGGGAATATAATGTTTGACACGTGGGTTCGATCCCGTGACCTCTGGCTCTGATACCATTTTAGGATCAATCCCTTACCGTTCTACTAAAACCAATTGGTGGTAGTGAAGGGGTGCTACTTTATTTCTCAGCACAATACAATTTTTCTGCGCCTCAGTTAAATTCTCTTACGCTTGAGGATGCTGGTACACCCCAACATTCCTCCCAGCATCTGCAACCACACCCGTGGCATCTTTACGTAGCATGCCCCCAGCATCTGCAACCACACCATGAAATCATTACGCAGCATGCGCCAACATCTACAACCACACAATGGAATCATTACGCAGCATGTTGCAGACGGGATTCGAACCGGTGACCTCGCTATGATACCAGTTGTTGTGGATGAAGAAGTTTCTCCAAGAGCTTGGTTTGAAGCAAGATCAGTATGTGTTGCTCTGTGATAGCCATAGTGCTATTCATCTTGGTAAGAATGCCGCTTTTCATTCTAGGACCAAGCACATTGATGTTCGTTATCATTGGATTCGGGATGTGTTGGAGTTGAAGTTGAAAAAGTGCACACGGATGATAATGGTGTGGATATGTTGACAAAAGTTTTGACAAGGGAGATGCTTAAGATATGTCGTTCTATTGTAGGAATGACAAATTCCTCCACAATGTCGTGAGGGGGAGATTTGTTGGGTGGATCACTCCTTTGTAGAGCCCACTGAATAATAGAAAAATAAATAATAAAAAAAATATGTGAAGTATTATTTAAGGGAATAAGCTAAGTTATTTTCCCTAATCTTCACAACTTTATTGAGGAAAAAAAAGAGAAATTCGCTGCTGTTTATGGGTGTTGCAGCTAAAACTTTCCGGTGACGATCGGGCATCGAAACGGACTCTGATCGACACAAAATTTTGAGGGCTTGTTCGTCTATCCTTCTTCTTCAATTTGAATGGTGGAATATTTGTTTCAACGGTTCAATTTTCGGCAATCAGCCGCCAACCTGACTGCTGCGTTTCCGGTGATATTTTTCAACAACTCTTGTATTTTGCATTCTTAATTGATGCTTTGGTGTAGTTGAGTTGGTTGATGTGTTTGGAACACTTTTGTATCACCTTTTTCTGATTAGTGGAGATTTTTGTGGGCCTTGGCCTCGTGGTTTTTACTCTCTCACATCGAGAAGGGTTTTCAACGTTAAAATTGTGGTGTGATTTTCTTTGTGTTTTTGTGTCGCTTTATTTGTGATTTAGCTTCATTGGGGATGTCTTGTTTAATTCCGTTGTGCGTCATTGGGAAGATTTTGTGGGTATTTGTGATACGTGTGATATTGCGGTTGTTTGTTTTTCCAACAAGTGGTAGATGCACAGAAAAATTGTATTGTGTTAAGAAATAAAGTAGCACATTCACTACCACCAATTGGTTTTAGTTGAACGGTAATCGCTTGATCCTAACATGGTATCAGAGCCAGAGGTAATGGGATCAAACCCTGGTGTCGAACATTATATTCCCCCATTTATAAAGTGCAAGTGTTGGGCTGGGCTAGCTGGCCTCCGTGAGCCTAGTTGGCTCAGGCTTGTTGTGTGCCTGGTTGGCATAGCCTTGTTATGGGCCCACACTTGAGGGAGCGTGTTAAAGTGTATAAGGAAATATAGTAGCACATTACTACCACCAATTGGTTTTAGTAGAACGATAAGCGCTTGATCCTAACAGCAAGTTGAGTACTAGAGGGAACATAACAGACATCTAGTTGTTTGTTAAGGACGTTATCCTTGACAAAGTGAACATCCACTTCAATATTCTTGGTACGATCATGGAAGGCTGGATTATGAGCAAAGAATGTAGAACTAGTGTTATCACACCAAAGGATAGGTTCATAGGTTCTATGCTCTCCCTTCCATTCAAATTGGACACATTTAATCTTAGTTGAGAATTGATTTTCCACAAGAGATTTGAATTGAAGAAAGGCTATAAGAGCTTTAGATTTAGATTTTAATGGATATATCAATGTGTGTCTAGTTAATTAATCTACATAGTTCATATAATAAAAGTATCTTTGCACTGATTTGATAGATGCATGACCCCACAAATCAGTGTGGACAAGATTAATGATATTAGCAGACTTAAATTTAGAATTAAAAGAAGGAAGAGCATAATTTTTTTCCTGTTGTCAAGCATCATATAAAATACACATTTCATTCATTAAAACATTAAATCTTTCGAGAACAACGTTAAGGATTCTAGAGGAAGGAGTGGCTTGAACGTATGTTCCACACATTTACATCATATTTTCCAACTTTCTTTTCAGCTAGAAGACAAGTCTTAGAGGGATTGAACTGAAAATTTATTTGGGAGTTAGTTGTTTGAAAGAACCTTGAGGTTGCAGGAAGTTGATACAGACCATCCTTAACCTTGCCTTTCAACAACACCATTTATATGGCTTTGTCCTTGACAAAATAAGAGTCAACATGAAATTCAATAATCACAGAATTATCAGCAGTTGGTTTATAGATACTCATTTAATTTTTTGCCAGTATTAGGTATGTGAAGGGCGTTCTTCAAGTGGAGAGGTATATTTTGCATGGGTACAAAAGATTGACCAATGTGAGAAATATAGTTCTTCACCATTACCTACAAAAAATATGTATGGTCCTTTGTAGTTCAAACTCAATTGTAAATTTCCAAATTCTAAGGTAATGTGATTAGAGGCTCCAGAATCTGCATACCAACTAGGGTCATACACCACATTAGGGCTTGAAATATATGTTGTATGTGCACTATAGCTACTCTAGGTATCATACTTAGGTTATGAGGGACTCTGATAATGTGGATCATATATTATTATACATGGTAACACATATGAGCAGAATGCCCGGTCTTGTCACATAGCCGACATATTGGTCTAGATTTCCTATATCCAAACCTTCCTCCTAGATAACCTCACCATCTTCCACCACTGCTACTTATTTCTCTTAGATTGAATAGAGCTCTACCTCTCTCAGTTAGGTCAGAGCATGTCACAGTCTTGTTCCTAAAAGAACCACAACCTGAGATACAAGTCAAGCTACAAGAAGAGCACTGACTTCACTCAAATCAATAGTATCAGTAGGATACATCCTATCAATCAATCTTTCATGAGTTACCAGATGTGATTGAACTTCGGTCCTGGTAAGAGCACAAATACTTGAAGTATTGTTTATTATAATTGGCTCATATTTCTTTCTAAGACCACCAAGTATATATAGTCCGAGTTTAGATATGGTAATTGGTAACTAACTGCTACATGTCTGTCTGAATGCCTTTTCATTACAGCTAGGTAATCCGCCATGAACTCTATCCCCTTCCTAGACTTAGTGAGAGCATCCTTATACTCAAACATTTGAGCATCACACTGAATTTTATATAGAGTTTCAAGGGTAAACCACATCTCACTCGCAATAGAACAATCAAATACTTCAATCATGCCATGTTCATTCATTGACCCAAGCCAACCCATGAGAAGCTGGTCAATATCCATCCGCTCTTCAAAGGCTGGATGGGTGACTCTAAATACAAAGACACTAGTACCATGAATATGAGTGAACTGATGAGGACAAGGGGTAGTTCTCTAGTACGTGGCCATCCTATTCATGTCTTCTAATTACAAGTAGAACATAAAATTTCCACAACATATAGTTGTTATGATCTAGTTTGATATGACATGTCTAATTTAGATTACCTCTTAAATTAACTTGAGTTTGACTTACCGGACTAGTTTTAGAATTATAGATCATATGTATGATATTTCCAGTGAAAGGACTAGACTGAAGAGTGAATCTCAAATCCAAATTAAATTGGAGTTCATGTTGACATGGTGGCCTCCATAGTTGCAGCTCTGGTGTTTGCAGCACCAGAGCTCGAGCTCTCACGTTCTGAAGGAAGAATTGAGCCCTATGCAACTGGCAAAGAAGATAACCGATTCTTGATAAAGGATTCATTGCGTGAGCAGTTTTCATGCACTGATACCAACTTCAAATGAAGAGGATTATAGAACTAGGAGCATTTTGCAGAAAATGTTGCTTGGATCTTCATTCATTTAGATAAGATTTATGCACATGATTACATAGAGTAATAAGCTAAATGATTCAGGAAGTGGTTGACTATTCTGATTTAATTTGAGTCAGATACTAGGTGTTTTTTTAGCCCCAATACCTGTTAGATTGCACATATTATACCTTTTGGCTAAAATTAGAGCAAGTTGTTTTCAACGGTCTGCATAAAATTGAGCCATAATAAGTAAGCATGAAAGAAAAAGATAATTTGAAGGGTAAATTTGGGAATAACTTCGTGTGTGCTAAGACATCATCTAGTTGTGTGAAAAGACATTCACATTTATTTTTACACTTTGCAGTTACATTTGTCGACGAGGACGATGTAGCGACGTACACTATCAAGTCCATCAGTGATCCCCGGACATTAAATAAGACCATCTTCCTTCGTCCTCCGGAAAATGTTCTTACTCAGCTGCAACTGGTAGACAAGTGGGAGAATCTAATTGGAAAAAAACTGGAAAAGGAATTCATTGCTGAGAATAACTTCTTAGCCTCCTTGAAAGGTAATATGATTTTTCTTTTACAGATTTCATAAAGCTTATAGTCATATTACTAAATTATCGTATTTTTGCAATTTCAAAAAATGATTGATATCAAAATTAAACATCATATGTTAAGAAGCATCATTCATGTGTTTATCTCTTGGTTTTCATATCTACATGTTTACATGTATACTAAGAATTCGTGAACTCTGGAACAAAGACCTTGGCCTGGAGAGTCTTTCAAATAACAAAGAATATTCGTAGCAGCCTGTTGGTGAAGAACTAAAGGAGCATCCAAGAACCGGCTGAGCTGCTGGACTGCAAAAGTGATTAGTAGCATCCAAGAACTGTAGGTGACCTATAATCAGCCTCATACAAGATCTTCGACACAATCATTTGTTTCTTCAAGAACCTGGAAATCAGAGCCTGACCAATACAAACACAATATTCAGTGACTAATTTTCGGGTCTCTATACAGTATACACCCAACACAGTCAGAACCAGCATATGTTTTGAGTTGAATGGAATTGTCAGTAGGGAAAAAAAAATACCCTGTTCTGGAGAGGCTTTCAAATATCGAAGAAGATTAGTTGCAGCCTAATGGCGAAGAATTGGCTTAGTTTTTGGAGTGCAAAAGAGATGTACGGCCTAGTGATTGAAGGTTAAACATCTTCCCAATCAGGCTCCTATAACTTCTGACATCAGAAAAGGGTGCAGAATCCTTGTGAGCCAGCTTTAGCTTTGTGTCCATGGGTGTAAGGACTGGCTTACACCGTAACGTACCCACTTGTTCTAGTAATTCCAGAGTGTATTTGCGTTGGTTTAGAGCAAGACCCTCTTTGGAACTGGCTATCTCAATCCCAAGAAAAAACGAAGAGGACCAAGGTCCTTGATACGAAACACAATGTCCATATATATTCCTTATAATGGTTGCGACCTCCTGTTTATTATTATTACTGGCAACTACTATATCATCAACATAAACCAGCAGAGTAGTAAACGACCCAGAAGCAGCCATAACAAACAAACTATAATCATGAACTGACTAGACATAACCCTGCTCCAAAAGAGTGTTTGTAAGTTTAACATCCCAGTGATGACTAGCCTGTCTCAACCCATATATGGACTTGTGAAGCCTACAAACCAAAGAGGAGTAAAGAGGAAAGAAACCAGAAGGTAGAAACATGTACACTTCCTCATGTAAGTCCCCATGAAGGAAGGCATTATTGATGTCTATTTGCTCTAAAATCAGCCCCAGGAGACTGCAAAGGCTAGTAAGGTCCTAACAGTTTTCAACCTTGCTATGCCAATCCATTGTGTGTATCCCTTTGCAGCAAGGCGTTCCTTATACCTTTCTACTGTGCCATCTGAATTGTGTTTGACCTTGAAGACCCACTTACACCCTATGGATTTCTTGTTTGGGGTTAAAGCAACAAAAGACCTGATCTTGTTGTATTCTATGTTATGGATTTCTATTTGCATAGCTTTCTTCCATTAATGAAATTCGGTAGCCTCAATGTAACTTCTTGGATTAGAGTTAACTATGATCTGTAAGGCAAAGGACTTAGTAGGTGATATGTGATCATAAGATGGGGTATTCTGAATGGGTTGAGGAGTGGAAGAGGTGGTAGGTATATGTAGTAGGAACAGAAGTGAGAAGGTCGTAGTGGTAGTCTTGCAGCCAAGTAGGTCATTTATATGGCCTGCCAGATCTAAGAACATTCAAAAGGCGGAGGAGTGTCATTGGTAGGAAGTGTATCAGAAGATGGGTGTGGTTATACAGATTGAGCGGGAACACGAGGCTCGTTAGGAAGAGGAGGGAAAGGACACAAGAGTGGTAGATCATAACTAGTAGGAGAATTTCCCTATGAGGATTGAAAAGGAAAAGTGGTTTCTATGTAGGTAACATCCCAAGAGAGAAATATTGAATTTGTGTTTAGATTCAACATAATACTTCCTTTGGTGGTGGAGGAGTACCCCGAAAAGAAACAAGTTATGCTTCTGGGACAAAATTTGGATTTTTGAGGGTCGAGGTTAGAGGCATAGGCTAGACAACCAAATAACTTTAAGTGATCAAATGAGGGAGGCGTACCAAATAGTTTTTTATGAGGAGTGGTGTTTCGCAAAAGAGGTGAGGATATATTGCATGCTCTACACATAACACATAATCCTTAATAAGATAATGGTAGATTGGCCTGAAATCTAAGACTCCAACCCACAGCAAAATGTGATGGTGCTTCCTCTCAACCACACCACTTTGCTGGAGTGTACGAGTATATTATGTCTGGTGTACAGCTCCCCTAGATGAGTAGAACTAAGGCATGTTAAACTCTTGCCCATTATATGTCCTAAAAACTTTGATTCTAGTGTGGAAATGGACAAGGACAAACTCAACGAAGTTGTGTAGGACCTGCCTAACCTCAGACTTATGTTGGAGCAAAAATAACAAACAATACCTACTATAATCATCCACGACAGTTAGAAAAAATGTTGATTACGCAAGGTGGGATGCCAATATGGTCCTTAAATGTCACAATGCACATGATCAAAACAAGAAGCAGAGATGGAAGTACTAAAGGGAAAGGGATTTCTTTAAACTTGGCCAAATAATCCAACAAAAAAAAAACTTGGCCAAATAGCAAATGTCACAGTGTTTATTTGTGGGCTCAGTAACAAAAGGTGCAACTTTGTGTACAAGATGTAATCTAGGAATGGACATGTATCATGCTCTGTACTGCCACATCACATCATCGGTGATAATGGATGAGCTAGAACAAGAATGTTGAGCAACCAGAGACTCTGGAAGAGTTGAAGCTTCAAGATAGTAAAGGCCACAACGTTCCCTAGTTGTACCAATCAGCTTCATGTGTCTCATCTCATGGACGAGGCAAGTGTTGGAGTGGAAAAATATAGCATAGCACCCAGACTTAGTGAGGGTACTAAGTGACAGAAGGTTAAAAGTAAATGCAGGCATATACAAGACTAATTGAAAATCAGAAACTCATTAATTTGGACGTCACCAACATGTGTGACATGGACTGAGGTGATATTTGGAAAAGATATATGATTGTGTGTAACTGGATTATATGTGAAAAATAAAGACATGGAGCATGCAACATGGCCAATAGCCCTTGAATCTAAGATCCAATGCCTAAGAGAATTAGGATCACCCTTACCATCAGTGTTTTGATCAAAGTTGGAAGTTAACATTGATGATGATGGAAGGTGTTGGTCCTCGTCTTGACTCTGATTCACCTACATCTTTATGAAGTGTTGCATCATCTCAACATACTGCTCTGTTGTAAAAGTGGATTCAGATGCACCACATTCTGTTTTGTCTGGTCCTGTGAAAGTTGGCAATGGCTAGGACTCTTGCTGAACCATGTTTGCCCACCTCTTACTCTGAAACCCTCAAGGGATACATACCTGTGCTTCTTGTAGTAACGGTCCTCAGTATGTCCCATCCTACTACTGTAGCTGCATTGAAGATTCTTTCTATTGTTGGAACTAGGGGCAGCCTGTTGCTGGCTAGCTATCATGGATTGCTTAGGTTGCTGCTGCTTCACAAAATTCCGTGGCTGAGTAGACTAGGCATTCTGTAGAACAGTTGGAGTGCTAATGTGAATACCCCCTTGTTGGCCCTTGAATATATATATTTACACATACACACACATATATATATATACATGTTTCCTTAATTTTTAGCTTGGCTTGACATGACTAATTTGATTTTAAAATAAAGGAATGGATTATGGGCAGCAAGCTGGAGGAGGACATTACTACAGTATCTTTTATGTTGGGGATACAGCAAACTTTGAAATTGGTGAAGATGGAGTTGAAGCTTCTGAGCTTTACCCAGAAGTGCACTACATTCGTATGCATGAATACCTCAAACGTTATGTTTAGTTCCTTTTGATATTCTTCCTTTAACTAAAAGCATAGTTTTGGGACAATTTCATGGTTCAGAAAATTATATGTTGTAACGTTTAGTCTCAAAAAAAAAAGATTAGCACATTGAGGTATATATAGTCCTTTGGTAAGAATGGCCGCTAATTGATGTTATGATCGAATGAATCTTTGGTAGTTTCATAATCTTGTCATCTAATTTTTCTTTTATGAAGAATATGTCTATCTCAACATGCTTTGTGTAGTCATGAACCTAATTAGGATCTAGATCATAAGTTGATTGTCGTAGCAGTAAAGTAATTGGTCATTTTGGGGAGTAGTCGATGTCTTTTATGAGATGTTTTAACCATAATTCTTCACAAGGTTCTAAGTTCGTTCCTTATACTTAGCTTCAACACTTGATCACGACACGACATTTTGTTTCATGCTTCATCGTGTAACTAACTCTCCACCTGTAAATGTGATATATCCTAAAGTTGATTGTCTATCGTCAATTGCTCTTGCCTAATATGCATCAGTGTATTCTTTCATATCTAGCTCATATTTGTTTTTGAGAAAAGAGAATTCCATTGCATAGAGCAGACTTTATAGTGTAACCTTAGGCGTGGGCATGTTACAGATGTTGAGGTTTCTTGAGAACTCATAGCTAACAATAAGGGATCTACCAATACCTAACTAAGACCCATTTGATACGCGTAATGCATATGATCCTTACATACATCTAACAATGCTACATGATTTAAATAAAACACTAATTCAAGTGCAATAAAAATATTGAAGACCGGACCCTCATGATAGTATACTATGTGTAGATCTGCAACGGATTTTAGTTTCACTTATGCCGCTTCGACACCAACGTCGATCCCCATAATTGCTGTAAATTTCGCACATTTTCCCAGTAATGGCTAGATTACATAAATTCGTGAATTCAAGTGTAAAATAAGATATTATTGTGTACGAAAATTAATTTAAAAATTATAAATTAACCTATCCCTTCATTTATATAATCCTTACCCCTACTGGATACCAATTGCGATAAAGATATGACGTTAATCTATTTGAAAGCGAGAGATCACCTAAATTAAAAAGATGTGACCTTTGCTTTTACCTAATCGTAGATTTGTGTTTAATTTAGGTAAAGGATGCATTTTTTGAAAGAAAAGTGCTTAGATTTCGAAATTGATGTTTTAGGGTGAAAATTGATGTATTATGATGTCAGAATGTGTAATCAAGAGTTTTCAAATATGTTTTGGGGTCAGCTCCACCGATTCGTTGGAGAGCTTGCCGAATAAGCTTTGGGACCATCGGTTCGGCGCTGTAATTTTTTTGTTAAGAAAAAGCTCCAAAAAGACTCAAAAGCCCTTAATTATAAATCTGAGATGTTACATCAGTACTTATGAACCAAATAAAGACATGACTCAATTAACATGGAAATAAGTAATAATGAATGTGAACACTTATTTGTACTTGTCAACTAGTGATAGAATGACATATCTGTAAATTCTTGATCATGTGATTGTATATTAGTTTACTACATAAATATGTTATGCATTTCATCATTGCGAATTAGAGAACTGAAACTCTGTCATGATCGGTAAGTGTCTTAGTTTCCTTTGATCTTGATTTTCACATTGAGCTTAGAGATCACCCATTACTTTTCATCTAGATGAGTTAAGAGATTCGGTATGATCCGGATAATATTAACTAACATGATAATATAGTTAAAGTTCACTTTGATGATGACCAAGTTAAGACAATGATCATTTATAGGAACTAAGAGTCTATTATAAAAGTTCATGACTGATATATGTACAACGGTTCTTAGTGTAGATGTTATGAAAGATACAAGATTTCATTGGTTTTAGTTGTACTTGTTGTTGGATCGTAAACGCGCAAACAATTACTCTAGAGGGGGGTGAATAGAGTAATTACCAATTTTTCGATTTTATTTCGATTAAGCACAAATCAGAGTTCCAACTTAGTTTGATCAATTAAGCAGCGGAAGACTGCTTTTAATTTAACTATATGAAAACTAAGTTATCCTAGTTGTCTAGGTGATCTAGTTCAGCCTAACATGCTTCAGTCAGATTTTAATTCAGTTAGGTTGAATTAACTAGCATGCAGATTTCAACCAGAGTGTTTAAGTTTATAAGGTGAAACAAACACTTTGCAGATTTTAGTTCTTTAGACTAGCATGCAGATCCTAAGTGATAGAAACAACAAAACAAAAACCAAATCAAGCAAAACAAACCACAGGGGTAAGTTTTACTTGAATCACACCAAGTGTTAGTCCAAGCCAAGCTTAGAACAACACTTGAACTGTAGATTCAAGTATAACTAAACCAAGTTACACTGAATCTACACTACTACAAGAGTGATACAAAGGTTACCAAAAAAAACCGAAGCTTGTTGCTTCGTAAGGACAGCAATGTGCAGACCGCCTCTCGAACAGCCCGGTCCTTCAACACATCCCAACACACACAGCCTTGTGTGTTGAACCACCAAGCCCGAGGGAAGCCCTATCCACTCCAAACTTTATGAACCCGATTGCAATGACAAGCAAACAGCCTTGTAAGATACCGAACAACACTCTTGAAACACTCACTCACTTATACAAGTCTCTCCACTCTAAGTAGTAGTGTACAAAGTCTATCCTCACATACAAGCTTTTGGTCCTCACAAATGATACTTCAAACTCTCAAACACTCACAATATCTCACTACACTAACTAACCTAATCTTCTAAGTCTTCAAGTCTCCAAGCTTAGCCAAGCTTCTCTAGAGCCCTTGCAAGCACTTAAACAAGAGGCTAGACTAAGTAGGAGAGCTCTCAAACTACACACTCCCTAATTCCTATGTCTTCAAGCTTCCTAGTGCAAACCAAAGACTTTTCTCGACAACCTTGCAAGCACTCACAAAAACAAGAGAAAAGTTAGTTTGAAGAGGGATGTTTGACCAAGAGAATGAGTTCACTTGCTTGATCGGTTTTGATGTATAGTCAGGGTATTTATACTACCAAACAACTAGTGTTTATAGTATGGGGTAAAGTAGTCATTTAACAAGCAAGGGCCCCAGCTATGATGCACATGATGTATGAGAGAAGGTGACATACAAAACAGCTTGTGAGAGCACGTTGTAATACAAGAGCTGTGTGTAATGCAGTGAGTTAAGAAATGAAGTATGAATGTATGTGAATGTGAGAGATAATACTAAGACATACAAGAGGCGAGTGTTATGCAATCGTGACATGGGACATACTTATTAGATCATTAACTGTCACGATAAGATCCCTAAGAAACTCTGTTAACATCAAGCTCTCAAGAATTCTTTTAACAGAAAAATAATCTGAATAAGTTACCTAAAACAAGCACATAAGCACATAATTCATTTAGGCTTTAATAACAAGTAGGACATAGTCACATGAGACCATATACATAAAATCAGAATTAGATTTAACATTATTAAGTGTAACACGGTTACAAAGATATTCAGAATTAGATATCAGACACAGACAAAAGAGAGGGTCTTAGACTAAGACACAAGTGACCCTTGTGCAGTGTGTGTAAAGAAAAGAGCAAGAACCATACACATTGACATAAATGAGAGATAAGGTGAACCAAACGGCTATATGACTGTTCAGTTAGGAAAAGCAACGGCTAGAAAAATAAATACAACAAATAAAGACAAAAGCTTCCAGCTTTACAAACGTACATAATAATAATAATGTGATGTGTGTGCATAGGTGAAAAAGACCAGAGAAAGACAACATATCAATTTATACTAAATATTATATTTTAAACAAAAATAAAGTCATTATTTTCTAACTAGAAAGTCACTTAAAAAGGCATTTACAGAACTAAATAGATCAAAACAAAAGAGATGCATATAATGTGCAGACAGCACTTTATGTATTATTTTTATTACATATTGAGAGATAGCTAAAGCTAATCAACAGCATGACTCAAACAATTAGACTATAAGGCATTTACACACGGCAGACATATTCACATTACATATAAATCCAGATATAAACAAAAAATCAGACTTTAGACAAAAAAAAATTAAGTGTAGCAATTTTAAGCATTTACGGGAATGAATGTTCAGGACATTAGAGGAACAATTCGGTTTAGCACAAAATGGCAAATAAAAAGGCTTAGACAAACTCATATAGTCACAGATATGTTTACCCGATTGAGACACAGAACAGAGAGGATTCGGAACAGCAAATATGACTAAAGCAAGAACATGCAATTGAAGAAAATGAGACTTTACCAGATCGAAAGAGGGATAAGGAAAGATGTTACCTTTTAGTACAGATTTGCAGATAGCTTATTTCTAGGCATCATTGACCTCGATATTCATCTCATTGGTCTCAGCTTTCGAAAATGACATCAAAGACTGATGCTTTTCTTCAAGAAATTGCCCTTCACAGCACCAGACCCACTATTATAGAGCATCAGCACGTCGGGTAGCACAATGGTGGATTCGGATACATAGTGTTGCAGAGAGACAGAGAGAAAGGACTCAGCTTTTCTTCAAATCGGATGAAAGAGAACACGGGAGCCAAAAACTCTTCATTTTCACACCGAAAATAGAAGAGAAACTGAGAGAAGTCATCGGTTGAAGGAGAAAGAGAACCGTTTCAAGTTTACAGAACATTGTGGAGGGGTAAAGAAAATGACGTTTTGTGAAAAACAATTAGTGGAAGAGCACTGCTACAGCCACACCGTGTGTCTGCGTGTCCAAGCCATTATCGGGTGATCTGCTTGTAGATTGATCGGTGTTAGATCTATATTATAATATGATCTAACACCAATCAACTGCAATATCAATCACCCGATGTGCATGAATGGATGCAGACACATGTCTATACAGACTATCATTTCCGTTAGTGGAAAGGGACGGTAGAGGTGGAGTTTTCTAGAGAAGTCTTGGGGTAGTGGACAAGGGGTAGGAGGGCTGCAGAGTAAATATATGGAAAAAAAAAATAGGCTAGATAATTAGATTGAAGGGCTTAAATAAGACAAGTTGGGTTCGGGTATTCTATTGATCAAAAGCAGCAGGCCGAAATATTAACAAGAGAAAAGGGAGGACTTAATTATATGGTCCCAAAAAAAATTTATATAAGGAAACATGTGTACCATATATATAATATATATACAAGATAATAAATAATAAATAATAATAGAACAACAAATACGATATAGAAAATATGATACACACAAATTATTAATTTTCAAACATGTCACTTAATAAAATAGTCACTTAACAAAATAAATAATTGTAGAGTAAGTAATTAATAAATCCCAAAATGTTGAAGGAAAATACTTATTATGTCGCCACAAAGTCCAATAGCGATTATCTTTCTAAGTTATTATGTAGCAGTCAATCGGTATTTATTATTATCAATGTAATTTGTGTTCACATTAGAATCGTGACCCTATATAAAGGGATTATCTAATGGAATGAGATACGATTTTTCCCACTTTTACTTTTACACGTTATCGCGACGTAGCTCGAAAAAAAAACCCTAATTGAGCGCCGCCGCCATCCACCTCTTTGCCGCCGCCCTTGACCACGCGCGAAACGACTTTATCCATCAACGGCGATTACACCGTACCGTCCAAAATCAAAGCTTGGGTTTATAAACAATACGGTAAAATTGAAGAAGAGCTCAAGCTTGAATCTGATGTACAACTTCCTCAAATCTATGATGATCAAGTTCTGATCAAAGTTGTTGCTGCTGCTCTTAATCCCGTGGATTCTAAGCGCGCGGCCGGCTTATTCGCCGCCACCGATTCTCCTCTTCCGACGGTTCCGGGATACGACGTCGCTGGAGTAGTGGTTCAGGTGGGAAGCAAAGTGGAGAAATTCAAAGTCGGAGATGAAGTTTATGGTGATATAAATGAGCATGCTTTGGTGAATCCGAAACGGTTCGGGTCATTAGCAGAGTACACCGCCGTCGAGGAGAAACTATTGGCATTGAAGCCTAGCTATTTCTCTTTTGTTGAAGCTGCTAGTCTTCCTCTTGCCATTGAAACTGCTCACGAAGGATTTGAACGCGCCGCCTTCTCCGCCGGCCAAACTATTCTTGTCCTTGGTAGTGCTGGCGGCGTTGGATCCTTAGTTATCCAGGTGATTTCTTCTAATTTAATTTACAAAGAACACTTTTCTAAATTAAATTAAATAGAATCCCATGCCAAAAAAATAAATTAAATAGAATCCTTTTAACATGTGATAAAGTGCAAAGAATTTATCCTAACAAATAGTAATAAACAATTGAACAAATAAGAAAAACGATTCACTCCTAATAAACAATCAATGGCCAATTTGATTGTGTATATGCATGTTGCCATGAAAAATGTTATGTGCTATGTTTGCCCGAAATTTCAAATTGAGCATAATAATTATATGTTGATTGCCTTATAAATAAGATTATATGTCATCCTATGATAAAGAAATTTACATAGGCGTTATATACTAAGTACAAAACAATCAATGTGATAAAGTATCTTCACAAAGCATCGAAAAAATGAGTGACCGCTTATGTACCATGGCATCGTGATCCAATTCACACTCTTGAAATTAATTATTGTGGATGTCTTATGACTACATAATTAATATGCTCTTCACTCTTGTTTATGTAGATGGTGATACAACTCGACCCGATTTGAAATCTTGGACTCGGAAGGAATTGAGTACCACCGCCAGGTTTCGAGATGTGGAAATGGCCTTTGTTGCAAAGGACTACACTCTCACTATCAAAACACCCACCGACCACTAAGCGACCACCCATCTGCTAAAGTAAAAGCAAATGCCCTAATGTTCTTGAGGCGACATATTGACTCTAGCTTACGCCGAGTACCTTCGATTGAAAACACCCAAAGAATCGTGGGATGCCCTGAGGGACGTTTTGGGAACATTCATGACACTTTACTCCCGAGGCTATGCTGCTCGGTGGAATGAAATCCGCTTGCTTGACTACAAAGGGTAGACCAATTCAACAAGGACATGTTGCGTCTTGAAACACGTCTCAAATTCTGTGGAAAGGAACTCACGAAAGATGATATGATCCGAAGACTCTTTCCACTTTTCCTACTTCAAAGACTTATACTAGCGAACCAAAGATAAGCCGGAGATACGACAAGAAAAAATATTACGACCTTTCACAAATTGATCAACATCTTTGCAAGTGGTGAGCGGCATGATCAAGTTCTCATGAATAATAATGCCGACTGGCTGGGACAAAGAAAATTCCCCGAGGTTAACTATGGCAAGATGAAAGGTGGAAAGAACCCCAAAGAAAAGGGAGTTGGACGTCTTTGAGCCTTACCCACGTGGAAACAATGCACCACGTGGAAAGGGACCTGGGGGCCGTAGTATGGGCCGTGGAGGTCCCCAATGTATGGCGAGAAATGGTGGTGATGGTCCTAGTGGCCATGGTGGTCCTAAGGCTAAGATGCAAAAGGCACCTAAGAACCCTCAAGAAAAAAAGGAGAGAGTTGGGCCCGAACCTTGCTATAGGTGTGGAGTTCTTGGGCATTGGTATAATACCCGCCGAGCAAGTAACAAAGTAGCGACCAATTACAAGAGGTATAGGGAATCTAGAGAACAAGAGGCCCACTATACGGAAGATGGAGGCAATGACACCGATGTCAACCTCACAATTGCAGACTTCAATAGCAACAAGAACCTGCTTTCGACCAATGGATGTTCCGGACTTTGATTGATCTCGCTTTGCTTATTTGTTTATTTTTCCAAGAACATTGTGAAGGCGGAATGCCTTATTTTTAATTAGACTATTTTGGTCTTAAAGTTCATTTGAATAATGGTTTGTTGAATTGGATTTTGATGTACGAGACTTTTATTTTTGATTTTCGTTGGCCTATTAATAAATTTGGATTTTATTCAAGTATTGAATTTTATTCGATTTTATTTACCAAAGATATACATGGTTCAAAATAGCACTATTAAGATGTAAAGCAATACATCTACCATACAATAAACATATATATCGGGATGAAAAGCATATCATTCTATCTCCATCGAAAAACTCTAAAGAATATGAGTTATGTCTTCGACTTTTTAATCTCATCTAATTTAAATGTAGGAATGAATCGAGGAGAAATAGAGTGCTTAGTGATAGTGGAACCACACACACTATCTTAAGGAATAGACAATTATTTGTCGAGTTAATTCCATGTAATTCATCTGTGACTACGATGATTGGATCATCACAAGTAATACAAGGGCGAGGAAATGCCACATTTTGATGCCTAACGGCACAACGATAAAAGTCACAAACGCTTCTATATGCACTGCACAGAGCCAATCGAACCTTGTTAAGTTTCAAAGATATTCGTGCCAACGGTTATCATTTGGAAACTCAACGTGAGAATGGAATCAATATTTGTATATTACCACAAATGAATGTGGAAGGAAACGCATACTAGAAAAGCTTATGAGTCAATCTAATGGATTATATATTACTACTATTCGGATTATTGAATCCTATCTTTCGCTCACCAACAATGAAATTTGGGACAACGACTCATACAAAGCTTTGGCATGATCGCACAGGACACCCTGGTCGAGATATGATGATCCGTATTTTAAAGAACTCACACGGACATCCCTTCTTTCGAGGAAAAAACAAAATGGGACAAAAATCCGACACAATGCAAAGTGTCCAAAGTAGTGTTGTTTCAAAGCGACCATTGTCGTCAAGCACCGGATGAGTTATATCCTCTTCCTCATTGACCATTTCCAAGGCACACCAATCATTTTGCAAAGCCTGCTCTTTAGCAAAAAAGCAGATCGAGACCTTCCTATGCTAAAGACATGAAACAAAACATTCCATTCTTACAAAGAATACAAGGTGATATATGTGGACCTATCCATCCGAATCACGGGCCATTCAAGTATTTTATGGTTCTCGGTGGATGCCTCGACACGCCGGTCACATGTCGCATTATTGTCCACAAGGAATGCTTGCATTTGCAAAACTCTTAGCACAGATTATACGTTTAAGGCTCACCACCCCATCACCCTATCAAGTCTATAAGGTTTGATAACGCTTGGAGTTCACATCAAAAGCATTTGATGATTATTGCATGTCTATCGGGATTGATGTAGAACATCCTGCACTTACGTGTGCATACGTAATGGTCTCGCGAAGCCACCATCAAAAGGCTACAGATGGTGGCGGGGGCATTGGTTATGCGCACCAACTTGCCTCTATCTGCTGGGGTTATGCAATATTGCACGTAGCTTTACTTACTCGTTTGCACCCACTTTGCTAGCCAACCATTTTCTGCGTGCCGGTTGGTGGTTACCTGGATATGAGCCTGATATTTCACACTTACGCATATTTGGTTGTGCGGCATATGTGCCTATTAAGCCTCCACAAAAGCACTAAAATGGGTCCCTCGAGAGCGATTAGGTATTTATGTTGGATATGAATCCCCAACTATTATCCGCTATTTGGAACCTTTGACAAAGATCTATTTACCGCAAGATTTGCGGATTGTCACTTTGATGAGGCCGTCTTTCCCGTCGTTAGGGAGATAAGAAAAAGGATTTTCTAAGGGAACGCAGGAATTGTCGTGGTTTGTCCCCACTCGCCTCATTTTGATCCCCGTACCTCACAAAGTGAAAGTGAAGTGCAAAGAATACTTAATCTTGAACGTAGTGCATTCGATGCCCGATCGTTCTCGATATTGCTAAAGTGACAAGATCACATATACCACAGTAAAACGTGCTGCAAGGTTAGAAGTCCCCAAAAGGGGCACAATGTCAGAGCTAAAGGCATTGCGACCACACTTAGTGGAGGTGTGGATGAGGCCGTGGTCGCCCAAAGGAAGAGGGGAGACCACTTGGTTCGACCGATACTCACCCAAGGAAGAAGAGGGCGAGTAAGGCACAATCCGACCCATTAATCATCAATGTAGAAATCCTCTCATGAGATTATCTCTCGATTACGATTATGTCCATGAATCAATCTTTGGAGGACGCTCCGATGTTTGAATTGATTCCAGAGAACAAAGAAATCTCAATGGATTATGAGAGTGCATACGAGTTGATGGAAAGATCTTCCATGCACATTGATGATATATTTGCATATCTTGTTGCTCAAGAAATCATAGAGCACGATGATGTCGAACCACGCCTGCATTGCGAGAATGTCAACAAAGAGCAGATTGGCCTCAATGGAAAAAGCAATCCAGCGAGAACTAGATTCTCGACAAAGAGATGTATTTGGTCCGTAGTGCTAACCCCTACCAAGTGTAAAAGCTTGTAGGACATAAATGGGTATTTGTCGAAAGCGTAATGAGAGAGAATGAAGTCCTAAGGTACAAGGCTCGCCTTGTGGCGCAAGGTTTCTCACAACGCTGGAAATTGACTATGAGGAGACATACTCTCTCAGTAATGGATGTAATAACTTTCCGTTACCTAGTTAGTTTAGTTGTTTCCGAAGGATTGGAAATGCGACTCATGGATGTGGTTACACATATCTCTATGGGGATCTTGATTCGAGAGATATACATGAAAGTGCCTCGATGGTCTTTCATTGCCCAAGTCAAGTGACTCTAAACCACGGAGTGCGTTTGCAATCGATTGAAACGCTCACTTTACGGATTAAAACAATCCGGGCGGATGTGGTATGCCCGCCTAAGTGACTACTTGATTGGGAAGGGATATAAGAATGATGAACTATGCCCTGCGTATTCATAAAGAAAACAAGTTCGGATTTGCAATTGTAGCAAGATATGTCGATGATATGAACATAATAGGTACTCTTAATGAAATAAGAGAAACCGCGAGCTATTTGAAATCCGAATTTGAGATGAAAGATCTTGGGAAAACTCGGTTTTGTCTAGGCCTTGAACTAGAACACCGAGCTTGTGGAATACTCATCCACCACCTGCATATGTCCAAAAGATGCTCAGCGCGATTTAATATGGACAAAGTGCACCTGTTAGCACTCAGCATGATCGGGTCGAAGTTTGGACATAAAGAAGATCCATTTCGTCCAAAGGAAGATGACGAAGAGCTATTGGGAGCCAAATTTCCCTACTTAAGTGCAATAGGCGCATTATTGTATTTAGCTCAATGTACTCGACCGGATATTGCATTCTCGGTGAACTTGTTAGCTAGATTCAGACTCCGCGCAACGCAGCGTCATTGGAATGGTATTAAAAACATATTTCGATACCTAAAAGGAACCATTGACTTGGGCCTATTTTTCCTTACACAAAGACAAGAGGGACCGTAAATGAAAATACAACTCCTAAAGAAAACGTCGACAATAAATCGCCACCCCTACTACTCAAAACCCCAAACAATGTATTAGTTGGGTTTGCGACGCTGAGTATCTATCCGACCCACATAAAGGTCGTTCCCAAACCGGTTATGTATTTACCATTGGGAACACGGCGATATCTTGGAGATCAACCAAGCAAAGTCTTGTGGCTACCTCCTCGAACCACTCGAGATTATTGCTCTACATGAGGCGGTTCGTGAGTGTATATGGATAAGGTCCATCATTACACATATTCGAGGACCAAAGTGGTTTAAGTTCCACCACCAAGAGCCTACTTGCATTTATGAAGATAATGCAAACTTGCATCGAATCGATGAAGCTTGGTTATATCAAGGGTGACAACACAAAACACATATCACCAAAGTTTTTCTATAACCAAAGAACAACAAGCTCTCCTCAAGATTCAAGTGAATCAAGTAAGGTCTGAGAGAGAATGTGGCGATTTGTTTACCAAGTCACCGCTTAAAGCAATATTTGAGGAACATGTGAAAAATATAGGAATGCGAAGGCTTTCAAAGCTTCCTTGATCGGTGTAAGGATCGGGGAGATATAGACCCTCGGGGAGTCTAATACACACATGTTATCCTTAAAGATTAAAGGTGCGTTGTGCTCTTTTTCCTTTGACCAAGTTTTATTTTGTCCCACCGGGTTTGTTACTTGGCAAGGTTTTAACGACGAGGCAACGATCCATGCACCATTTCGCTTTGACTTGGCACAAGGGGAGTGTTGAAGGAAAATACTATTATGCGCCTTCACAAAGTCAAAGCGATGACGATTATCTTTCGGTTATTATGTAACGGTCAATCAAGATTTATTGCCATCAATGTAATTTGTGTTCACATTGTAACCGTGACCCTATATAAAGGGATTATCTAATGGAATGAGATACAGTTTTTCCCACTTTTACTTTTACACAAAATAAATATTTTGAAAATGATCAATCACAAAATACTCAACACTTGTTGGTTCATGAAAGTCATGTACCGGAGGATTTAGGATGTACACTTTTATTTCCTGCTATCAAAGGCGCATCATTCGTTTCAACATGCTTATTATAAATTTACCCAGTGTGTTTAAAACATGGAAATATTCCCCTTACCTTTTATGAGAAAATAAAAATGGAATTCTCAAAGGCATGCATAAGAACAATACAATTGATACAAACACTCATTCCCTTCTTGCATCAACACACATCCATATCCCAGATGTGAGGCATCACAATAAATCTCATATTCGCCGCCAGGCACTGGTGGAGTAATAAGAATTATGTATTAGAATTTGTAATAGATGATTCATTAGTTTTTTTAGCTTCCGCATCTAATTATATACTACTCCCTCCATTCCTATTTAATTGTCATAGTAAATAAAAGTAAAATTTTTTTTTATCATCATCGTATTTACATTTCCAAAGATCATTTATTGTATTTTTCTTCATCTACCCCTATTTATTAAGGGGTGGGAGATTGAAAACAACACTGCATTAATTAAATTCAAGAGGTGGTGTTGTCATTTTGATGTTAAGTCAAACCATTAACTATTCTCTTTCACATGTGTGTTTTTGACAACTGCGACAGTTAAATAGAAACGGAGGGAGTACCTCCGTCCCAAAATATAAGTCCGTTTAGATTTTTGAATTTGTCTGATAATATAAATTCATTTAGAATACCAATGTAGCATTTATTATATTTTTCTTAATTTTATCCATAATTTATTATATATTCACCTACTTTACAAATACTCACTCCGTTCCTATTTAATTGTCGTTGTTGCAAAAAACACACACATATTAAGGAGAGTAGTTAAAGTCTTGACTTAACAATAAAATATTAATAACACTCTTTGAATATAACTAATGTAATTTTTTTTTTCAATTTCTTACCCCTTAATAAATAAGAGTAGATGTAGAAAAATACAATAAAACGTTTTGGAAATGTATTTACGACAGATAAAAAGAAAATTTTATTTTTTTCATCATGACGAGCTTAAATATGAACGGCGGGAGTATTATATTGATGAGAGTCAAAAGGTATTTTAGACTTTTATCATTAAAATTAATGACAAATAATCACTTTCTTAATCCGTGTAAAAATATCTAAACAGATTTATATTTGAGACCGGGGTAGTACTAGAATGTATGTACACATCATGATTCGAAATTTTAAATTTCGGGTTTTGCCCAAACTGTTCGGATTCAAAAATTACTGATTTTCGGGCCTAGTCGTTATAAGGACACAATAACGTTTGTGAGAGATAAACGAATGACCAAAAAAAAAAAGTCAATACCTATCTTTGTTTATTATTATTATTTCACATATATCCAATGGAATGATGATTTTGTTTTCTTGAATAATAAAGGCTCACCGATGATGGTACCTTTGGCAAGGGTAAAGTGGTACAAAATGTTCTACAGTACGGGAGATTATTGTGTGGTGTTTCACACGGCGCATGCGGAAGATCTGAGTGTGACACACACACACACCACACCTTCATTCTCAGATTAAAACGTATTGGTTCGATCGTTTCACCCGTCACTTCACCACAAATTCCCTCACCACACAACAACTTTCCCTACAGTACACCGGACAAAAACTCAACAGTACTACCCTTTCTTAAATCTTTAAACACAAAGTACTAGTACTAGCAGTAAAAGTGGATGGTTGTCTTGTGAAGACTCCTAAAACACCCTTTCCCCGAAAGTGTAAACTTGTTTTGCTTTTCGTACCTTTTAAAAGTTTTAAAAATGTAATTAAATCTTTTATGAATAATTATTATTAGGTAAGTGGTTAAAAATACACATAATTTTATATTTTATACGTTATAAAGTCTAAAAGGCATTATCGACCTGTATGAATGCAATCATCATAATGTTTAAAATATCATCGAATATCAAACAAAGTAGGGTAATACTACATCCGTTCTAAAATATAAATCATCTTAAGAAGTTTCACACTGATTAAGAAAGTTATTGAATGTTATTAATTTCAAGGTTAATGTCTAAAATACACATTTATTATCATTAATGCAATATTTGTTAAGTAATGAAATTTATTGAATTCATAATAAATTAGGGGTATGATAGATAAATGAGCAATAAATTTGCATTGGTAATATAGAATGACTTATATTATGGAACAAATCAAAAAGTGTATGATGACTTATATTTTAGAACGGATATTGTATATGAAAAAAAAACATAATAAATGCTTTTTAAGATAATAAAGTGATTAATATCAAATAAAAATTATTTTGGCTGAATAAGACTACTCCCTTTGCCTCAAAATGTAACCTACATTGATTAATAAAGCTAATTAATAATTTTTTTATAGTGCTTAAAGAAAAAATTACCATTCATTGTTAAAATCATTTTTACATATTGAAATAATAACTTAAAAAAAACATTTAATGAATTGACTTAGATGGATAATACAGACTAAATATATGACAATACATCAAATAATTTTTTTTTTTTTGAAAATCAATGCATTAAATATTGAATTAACTATTAAAGTACAAATTAAATTAAATAGAAAGTAAAAAAGGTCGTAGTAGTAGTATTTTTTTTTATTTTTTTTATTCCGGATACGAAAGAAGGGAATGGGAAGGGATTCAAACCCCTCCCTCAGCAGGCACAAGTAAAACATGATATTTACTTAACCACCCTGATAAAGATCAATAGGGTAGTTTAACACAAAATATGAGTAATTCGAGGCTTTATTTCTCCCCATTCCCCAAAAAGCTCTTTAAACAAGAGAGAAGTAACGCTTGCTCAGTACGCAGAGTATAAAGTGATCATGTTGCTGAATTCCACACTATTGTGGACTCCTCTTTTCTTACTTTTGCTTCCTGATTTTCTGACCCATTGGATAGTATTAAAATTTCGATTATTTATTGAAGAATTGATTGCAGCCTTCCACTTAAACTTCACCGGCTACAGTCAGACGTCAGTTCGTACAAAAATACACATAACTGAAGGGGAAAAAAAAAATGGAATCTGAAGGGGAGGCAATGGGAAACCCGTTAAAAAGAAGGTTTGAAACCATGGAAGCCAAGCCTGAATCAACAGTTGTATCCATGGAATTGGATAAAGATCAAACCTTTACACCAACAGAGTATGAAAATTTTGATTCTTGAATACATTTATTATGGCCTTTTTTGTTTTCTCATAATAAAAACAGGGGCCTTATGTGCATCATGTTTACTTCTGGATGTTGATAGTGGATAATGATCGCAGCATTACACCAAAAGAATTTAAAATTTGTTTCTTGAATTTCATTGTTTGTGGGTTTTGCTTCCCATTAAAAGTCCAGCAATTTAATGTGCTTAATATATGAACTAAGCATTGTTAGTTAATGCACGATTTTGTGGGTGTTCCAATCAATAAAGATCAATGCTTTAAACAGAGAGTTTGGAAATCTTGTTTTTAGAATACATTTTTTTTTCTTTTCTTTTTCCTTCTCTCTATGATAAAATCAGGATTTTTTTGTGCTTGAATATAAATGCATTGTGGGTTCATGCGTGAATTTGTGGATGTTGTAGATATCAAGTTAAGGCCTATGAAGTGGCAATGAAGAGAAACACAATTGCTGTGATGGAGACTGGTGCAGGGAAGACTATGATTGCTGTGATGATCATCAATGCCATAGGCCTTTCCATGAAGAATAATGGAGGAAAGAAGATGATTATATTCTTGACTCCAACCGTTCATCTTGTTCACCAGGCATCCATCTATTCCTTTCACATTTTCAAAATTTGCTTCATTTTTTTAAGTATTCCAACCTTTTTGTGTCATGTATTGTGATCAATATGCATGTTAGTTCTTGACATTTACAACACTATTCGGGTGTAATAGACCTAACATGTCTGGTTTATATGGTAATTTGTTTTTTTGGGTAGTGTTTTAGACTTTTAGTTTATGGAATAGCCTTTTTCCTTTTTTGATTGAATTTATTTTCCAGAAAGTACATTTTCCTTTTCCTTTTTCCAGACGGTGGAGGAGGGGAAAGAGGGGTGAGGAATGGCACGAAGCTTGAATCTTTGGATGCCTACATGCCAAATTTAAGTCGTGTCTAGCATATCAAAGTTGACTCACTCAAAGAAAGAAAGAAAAAAAATGGCTCACTTAAAGAAAATACATGTCTAATGGCTCAGTCGTTTTTAAGTGACTATAACACAGAAAAATAGTGATATTGAGAACTCTGTAGCACTTATGAAAGCTGCACATGATAATTTAATTCTATTCTGTCTAATAGCTTGCTAGTATTGAGATTGTTGATGATAACCTAAAAAATATTACAAGAATTGAAAGAATTTTTTCGAGGGGCCATTGTGAAATTATTTCTGTTTCTTTGGTTTTCTTCTTCTTGTATCATGTAAGCACCAACGTTATGTTTTTTTGTTGTTGTTGTTGTTGCAAATGGAACTATGATGCCCTGCAGTTGAAAGCTTGTTTAATGCAGTGGATCGAGACTAACACCAATTATGAAAACTAATGTATTGTTCTTTCTTCTAGCTTCCTCTTTTGTTTAACTGGCTTTATTTGATGGATTTTCAGCAATACGACGATATAAAGAAGAATACAGAGCTTCAAGTTGCGGAGTATTATGGTGCTAAAGGAGTTGATGTGTGGAATGCCGAGAATTGGCAGAATGAAGTGAAAGATCATGATGTGAGTTCACTTAGTTGTGTCATTTTGTTGAAGTTTACTGGATGAAAACCGTAGTGACGTGTGGTGTTCAATGATTAATGGAACCTTAAAAGGAAAATGTTTTCTGCTGCATCATGTTTCATGTGCCTTGATTGAAAAGGCGGTGTCTTTGCCTCGGTAAAGTCACTCTAATTTGATATGGCTGAAAACACCAGTTTGGTCAGCCTCGTTTGAGTCTTCGATATCTGTCATAAATTATCACAACCCACATATTTATAGTCGAAGGAGCCTTATAAAGTTTTATTCTTTCTCCAACATACAATTTTTGCCTTTTGAAGTTACAACCAAAATTTATGACTCAGGCCTTTTGCCATCGCTAGGTTCAGGATTAATTAGGAAACTAAAGGGCGGCTGCCCGGTGCATAGACTAATTACGGAACTAAACAAGTGAAATTTTGTTAGCCATCTATGGTTTACGTGTTTAGAAAATTTGTGAGGATTGCTGTTTCTGGGTTGCTTTTGTAGTTGCAATAAAGTGCAGTTTGTTTTGGCATTTCTAGATTTTTGTTATGACGCCTCAAATATTACTGGATGCACTAAGGAAGGCCTTCTTGAGTCTGGATTCCACATGCTTGATGATACTAGATGAATGTCATCATGCTTCTGGGAACCATCCTTATATGAAAATCATGAAGGTGAATATCACTTAAACATATCTCTGTGATTACCCTTTCTTTATTACTTTTAATATTTGTTGAATTGCTCTCTCATTTTTTTTTATCTTTTAATTGCAGGAATTCTATCACACATGTAAAAGTAAACCGAAAATGTTTGGAATGACAGCTTCTCCTGTGATTAGGAAATGTAAACTTCTTGTACCTTTATTAGGCCTTTTGTGTTTTCATTTGCATTTGTACGGATTTGCTTGTTGATTGCATTTTACTTCCGAGGAACAGTAACTGTTTGCATTAGGATATTTCTGATTTTGAATCGTAATAATGTTTACTGTAATTAGCAAAAATGATCTGTCTGATTTTGAATTGCAGTCCATCCATGTTTCTCTAACTGATGAATTTAGACGCTTTAGTTCCATCAGCACTCATACGACTTGTAGGCTTTGCGCCGTTTAAAGAATTTCTTAAAATGGCGCAAATTCTTATCTGTTGAGGCATATTCTTTTGACAAAAACTAAATAGTTCTACAAAGACCGAAAACTTCAAGTCAAATTTGCGGGTGAAGTTTTTCATGGACATTGATATCAAAGCAATATCATATTTACCGCAAATCAAAGTGATAATGTATAGAAAAGGAAGTGCTTTGTAGAGTGGTATGATGGTGTCTTTTGTATACTTAATGTAATTTTTTAAGATTAAGTCGTAGTACTCGAAAAAAACAGAGTATTTTGTGAATTCTTGATGGCCATGTTTGTCATCTTGACAATTCTGCTGAACTTTGCTGCATATGCTGATGCTATTTTTGTTGATCAGGTTTAACATCCAGTATAGACTCCGAGGGTCAAATATCAGCGCTGGAAAGTCTTTTGGATTCGCAGGTAAAGTTGATAAATTTAACTTCTTTCTACGGCGACAAGATACTTTCTTCTCTTTATGTGATCGGTAAATGATATATATTTTGCAGGTGTATATGACAGAGAACAAGGAGGAATTGGAGGATTTTGTTCCCTCTACAAATCTCATATACAAATATTATGATCAAGAAGTATCTATTTACTTGGACTTGAAGGAAAAATTGGCTTCCTTGTGGTCAAAGGTGATTGCTTTTTTTTGTTTTTTTTTTTTGTATGTGTTTATTTTTTGGACAGAATAGAAATTAATTCGGGATATGTTTTGATTAACACATGTGTACTTACGCATCTCAATTTACTTTTATCTTATATGTGGGCAGTTTGATACGGTGTTGGCTAAATTGCAAGGCTCAGATAGTGTAGATATAATGTAAGATGTTACAGAAGAGGTCATCAAAGGATCATGCAAAGATTTTGTGCTGCCTTGAGAATCTTGGCCTGATATGTGCTTATGAGGTATGTTGTTGATGCATGGATTCAGCTAAGAAGTAAACATGATGTCCGTAAAAAAACAAAATACCGAGTTGATAATCATATTACCTTTCTGTAGGCTGTCAAAATATGTATAGAGAATGTTTCTGATGTGAAAGAGGATTCTGATTCTTTTCAAGAAGGCTCAGTGCAATACAAAAGCTTTCTTGAGGAAGTACAGTCGACATTCATGGGATGGATGCCGCAAGGTAAATTTTGATGGAAATAATTCGTTTAGGAACTATTATATATGGTTTCCTCTTGCTATTATATATGGAAATATTCGGGTATGGTTTGTTGTATTAGAAGATCCCCACTTTCGTGTTTTTTTTCATCATTGTAAGAAGTTTTTAATTCATTTTCCAGCAGGTTTTCTTTAACTTTTAGAAGCGTTTATTATACGGATATGCATATGCAGATCTCGAAATCCAACTTTTTAAAAAATGTGAATTGACTCTATACAATTCACAATCTGCTGTTTCTATACAAGAACAAGTTCCTAATGATCATATTTCAAATAGTTGACTCTATCATATGTTTTTGAATTTTCAGATTATGAGAAGATTCTAGACAGCTTAACATAATTCTTCAGAGAATATAAATTTGGGCTACGTGTCTTCCAAACTACACGAGCTTCTGAATATTTTCAGATCTTTTGGGTAAACCTGCATTAATAGACTAGTTATTGAAATTTCAGGCAAATTATCTGCATTTTTTGTAATAGTTTTCGTGTTTTCATTTCAATTACCATATGGCTGCAGGCAAGCAAGTGAAGTTTCGTGTCTTATTTTTGTTGAACGGATAATAACTGCTAAAGTTTTTGAGAGAATTATCACGAAAATCCCGTCCTTGTCTCATTTTACGGCTTCTTTTATGACTGGAAGTAACTCATCTGTTGATGCATTGGCACCGAACGCCCAGAAAGAGACCCTTGCATTATTTCAAAGTGGAAAGGTATATTCCCGCAGATTTTATTATTCTCCATACTAATGACGAGCTCTGTATCTAATGCGTAAATTTTATTTTCAAAGGTTAACTTATTATTTTCAACCGACGTGGTTGAGGAGGGAATCCATGTCCCTGAATGTTCCACCGTGGTACGTTTTGATCTGCCAAAGACAGTTCGTGAGTTACGTGCAATCTCGAGGTGGAGCTCACAACATGGCTCACAGTATATTATCATGTTAGAAAGGTGCAGAAAATTGTAGCATACTAGCATAACCATTTTTTTGGGACAGAGGTATTACTATTTTAGGTCATAAAAGAAGTCTAACTTACCATTTACATCTCAGGAATAATTTGAAGCTAAGAGAGCACATGCATGATCTCATTAGGAGTGAATTTTCAATGACTAATAATGCGTCAAATAGCGATCAAGTTATAAAACCATGTGTTGCGCACGACACAGCTGCATACGTCGTGGAGACAACCGGAGCATCAATAACTGCAAATACAAGTGTCGGCCTTATTCAAAAATATTGTGAGAGACTCCTCGAGACAAGTATGGATTCTTTTTCTTTCTTGTTATTACATATACATATGAAGACTTAAACACACATGGATGTATTCATTCATGTACATGCACATATATACTATATACGTATACGTGTATCAGTGTATGTATCATACACATACATAAATGCATATATGTGTATACATATATATATGTATACACTCTTTTCACATAAATATAAAGGAGTAACGTGGTGTTTCAAACTCAACAACTCTTAACACATAGTGGTAGATACCGTGTTTCTATGTCTATACGTTGGAATCAACATCCGAATACGTATATTGTCCAGTTGAATTATTTCATTATTTTTCTATTTGGCATGGTTTTTGTATAGTGTATGTAACTTTCTGGTATTGATGTGTTCATCCCGACAGATATTTCACGCCAAAGCCTACTTTCCAGTATGTGTTGGTCGGGGATTTATATCAATGTAAGTTGACCTTACCGCCAAATGCAGCGTTTCAAACGCTAATTGGCCCTGAAAGCAGAAAAGCAAATGTTTCGAAACAGCTTGTTTGCTTAGAAGCGTGTAAAAAGTTGCATAAAGTCGGTGCTCTTAACGACCATCTAGTTCCGTGCAATGGAGAACCTTCACAAAGTGATCATGTCAATAATAAAGTGTCAACTTCAGGTGCAGGTATGAAAATCCTCTTTCGTCTTTTTCATGTGATTTGCGTCCGTTTACATTGTGTCTCGTGTTCACCTAATGTTACTCAGCTTGGTATTTCATTCAAAAGTGTTTGAAATTATCTTTCAGGAACAACAAAGAGGAAAGAATTGCATGGGATGACCGCCGCCCGTTTACTCTGTGGAACATGGGCAAATCAACATGCTGAAGCATCCTTCTGGGCTTACAAAATGGACTTTTCTTGTAATATTCCGGGACAGCGCTATTCAAGTTTTGTTCTTTTGATCGAGTCGAAGCTTGATGATGATGTAGGAAATCTTGAACTTGATCTGTACCTATTATCGAAGTTTGTTAAGGCATCTGTTTCTGCTTGTGGTCAAATTCTTCTGAATGCAGAACAGGTTAGGCTCGATTCAATTTCAACAGCAATAATATTCCATTTTATTTTATTTTGCTGATAATACTTCTTGTACCGGTTTATCGTGTTAGGTGGAGAAGGCAAAATGTTTCCAAGCTTTCTTTTTTAACGGGATGTTCGGTAAACTGTTTGTCAAATCATCAGGAGAAAGGGAATTTATTTTCGATACTCAAGATATGCTGTGGAACCCAGACAATGTTTATTTGCTTTTACCTCTTGATCATTCCTCGAGTAGTAGCGATTGTCACGAGCCTCCGAGAATCAACTGGGAAGGCGTCGAATCTTGTGTTTCAACTGTGGAATTTCTGAAGAAGAATGCATGGCTTAACGCTGAAAAATCCGAGAACAACAGACAAGAAACGTTGCTTCAGGGACGTGAAGCAATGGACACTGGCACTATTATCCATCTGGCTAATAAATCAGTTCCAATAAGTAGTATAAATAATATGGTAGTTGTGGCAATTCATACAGGAAAAATCTATACGATACTGAATCGTGTTGATAATTCATCGGCTGAAAACCCTTTGATTTACCCAACTAAATACTCATCATATGCTGATTATTTCAAGGAAAGGTAAGGATTCTCATTTGTCTCCATATTTGTTTTTTTTTTTTAATCTTTGTTGTAAGAACGTCATTTTAACCGATTTTATTTCTTACCAGATACGGAATCGTTCTAGTGCATCCAGGTCAACCTTTATTGCTCCTAAAGCAAAGTCATTGTGCCCACAACCTTCTTGTGGATTTCAGAAATGAAGGTATAAAGACTAAAGTCTTGCCAATGTACAGTGTGTGTCAAGAATCCTCTTTTGTGTGTGTGTGTGTGTATATATATATATTATTCACCCCAACAACTTAAGCTTTTGGAAGAGGGCGGTAATTAATCATGGTATCAAAGCATTGCCTCCGTATATGCCTTATGTGTCCTCTGTTAACTACATTTGGCCACGCGTGTGGGGCATGTTGAAATCAATGAAATGAAATGAAATAGTATGCTTTTGTTTTTATATGTTCTCTCGAGTTTGTGTCAAATATAGCTTTTGAAGTAACTACGTAACCTCATCAACAGGCAGCAACGGGCTTGAAGACAGCAGCAAAACGGTGGTTGAAAAGCCAAGATTTAATGTCCATGTGCCACCTGAATTGCTTGTAAGCATAGACGTTCCGAGTGATGTGTTAAAATCGTTCTACCTGTTACCATCAATGATGCACAGGTTGGAGTCTCTGATGTTGTCAAGTCAACTTCGTAAAGATATAGCTCATCATTCTGAAAATACGCATATATCGAGCTCACTGGTTTGTGTTTTCGGTTTTTCTGAAATATTCTTTTGCTTTATGCTCTATATTTTCTTGATTTTACCTTTTTTTTACGCCATTAGATTCTGGAGGCACTAACTACAATGAGATGCAATGAGAGTTTTTCAATGGAACGTTTGGAACTACTTGGAGATTCTGTCTTGAAATACGCCGTGAGCTGCCACCTCTTTCTCAAGTATCCAAATAAGCATGAAGGACAGCTATCTGCGAAGCGCTCGTGGGCTGTATGTAACTCAACTTTACATACGTATGGCACTGCTCGAAAGCTGCAGGTAATATAATCAGGTTTCATATCATTCTGCAACTTGCATTCAGGGGCGGATCCGGAAATTTTTTCACCAGACTGTAAAACTATATTTTTTTTTTTCCAAAAATTTGTTCCAGTGGGATCATCGAAACCCGAAACGACATTTTTTAACAACGAAACTACATCGTTTTAAAACTAAAAAAAATTCCCCGGATCTCAGTGGGGTCACGTGACGTGACCCCACCCTACAACACACAGATCCGACCCTGCTTGCATTTCATTCAGATTGGTTTAATCGGATTATCTAATCGTATTTCCATGTATTTGATCACGTCAATAGGGATACATACGAGACTCGGCGTTTGATCCTCGTAGATGGAAAGCCCCAGGACAGCGTTTGGTACGGTTTAGTCGTTGTGATCACGGTTTAGAAACTGCAGAGGTTCCTTCAGACCCGAAGTTCCAAACTGAAGACGTCAATGCAATAGTTGGTAGGTACTGTGATAGTGGACACCGATGGATATGCTCAAAGACAACATCAGACTGTGTTGAAGCCTTAGTAGGGGCCTATTATGTCGGTGGTGGATTAAATGCCGCCCTTAAGTTGATGAAATGGTTTGGCTTGGACGCTGAGCTTGATCCTTCAAAAGTTGATGAAGCGATCAAGACCGCACTTCTTCATTCGTATTCCCCGAAAGCTCAAGATATAGAAACCCTAGAGAAAAAAGTGGGGTATGTCTTCAAAGTTAAGGGACTATTGCTAGAAGCTATGACACATGGAACCGAACAAGGGCAAGATTCGGGTCTCTGTTACCAGGTATTTCGGGTCTCTGATTAAATAATAAAAGCTAATAATTACAGAAAATACGAAACAAATCGTCCTGCATGATTGTGTGTGTTTATCTTACTTGTAGCTGTTTGTTTATTTTATGTTTTTTTTTTTGATGAATTTCTTACAGAGGTTAGAATTTCTGGGAGATTCAGTTTTGGATATATTGGTAACACGATATCTTTATCAATCTCACTCTGATATCGATCCTGGGGAGCTGACTGACCTACGTTCTGCATCTGTTAGCAATGACAATTTTGCCCTTGCTGCTGTTCGTCATAACCTTCATCCACATCTTCAACATTGCTCCACGTTACTCGAAGATCAAATATCAGTATTTGTGAAGTCTGTTTCCAACTCTCCTGAAAGCCCTTTGCCTCCACAGGTTGCAAAAGCTCCTAAGGTGAGTTATAGGCAACAGATATTTAGGATATGTTTTTTTTTTTAATACTTGTAGTGTTGTCCTTATAGTTTTAATATATAAAATTTGGTCCCTATATTTCTAATATCTATGTATATCCCCCTCTGCTCTGATGCACCCGTACGCTATATTTTTTCGAAAATCCAGCACCCGGGTATTCTATATCCATACTCATGCAGCCTAATTTCATTTACATCATCATGATATTTTGTAACTGATAGATGTATGATTGTTCGGTTTTACGGATAGATGGGATACGATAACCATTTATTTCATGGCTTCTGTTTTTATAGGTTCTTGGGGACTTGGTGGAAAGTATTGCAGGCGGTATGCTAATCGACACTAACCTTGACCTAGATGCAGTCTGGAAAATATTTGAACGTCTTTTGTCTCCTATCGTGACCCCGGAAAAGCTTCAACTTCCTCCTCTTCGTCAACTTATTGAATTATGTGACTCCCTTGGTTACACATTTAAAGAAAACTGTATACTAAAGAACGATACGGTGCGAGCCGAGCTTTATTTGCAGTTAGAAGATGTTCGGTTGGTAGGAAAAGGGAGCGGAATCACTAGAAAAGTTGCTCGAGGTCAAGCGGCTCATGATCTGTTGAATAAATTACAGGTTTTTTTTTCTTTTTTTTCTGCTTTAATATTATTACAGTATCGTAGCCCCTGCGTAGAGATTTCGGATTACGTAACTTACATGCATAAAACTCGACATATATTATTATCACCATGGCAGAAAAGAGGAATTTTGGATCCAAAAGGGAGAAACGAAGAGGATGGCAATTGCAGCGGTTCATCTTTCCCAGAATCAAAACGCCATTTCCCGAAGCATGATAATGATGAAATTGCTGAACCACTAAAACCTTGTAAAAAACAGAAAACAGTTCCTGTCCTGCAGCACGGGCATGCAGAAGGCAGTAATGCCAGTGGTATTGATCCTGGTGTGGCCACCGACATCCCCGGTATTATATTTACTATACTAACGACACGGTGCATGTATGATTGTTATAACCATCCAAATGAATATTGCGAATTGTGCGGGTTTATTTAACGCGTATGTTTTGCGCCTTTGCAGTGATTGAATCGATCAGCTTGGTAAAAGGGGGACCTAGAACATGTCTTTTCGCGCTTTGCAAGAAAATGCAATGGCCGATGCCGTCTTTTGACGCTACAGAGCAGAAATCAAGGTCAGTTATATATATGATATACTAAATTACCCTAAATGATGACGTGTCCTTTATATGGCTGAAAGTATATATATATATATATATATATAGCTTATAGCATTAAAGTGTTTGTAGAAATGACATATCCACATCCGCCCTTTTGCAGAACTCCTGTTGAATTCGGTGAAGGTTCTGAGAAAAGGACGAGTTTTTGCATATTTGAATCTCGAATAACGCTGACCATACCAAATGTGGGTGTTTTCGAGCTTACCGGTGATAAAAAACCCGACAAGAAGAGTTCATACGATTCAGCTGCCTACCGGTTGCTATGCGAGTTAGAACAGAAGCAAATGATCATTATTAAAAAATAATTAACTTTGGCTCGTCATTTAACCAAACAATAAGTAATGTTAGAGTCATAAAGGATATCTTTAATATATATATAATTTAGATTATGTACCTGATTAATGATATTACCCTAATTAATAAGAGATCAGGGATTTGAGTTGTATGAAACTGTATCTTGGTGTTGAATTTGTCCTGTGGAAGTGTAAATAATAAAGATTGGATTATGACCTCAATTGCTAGTATCTGTTCAATTTTCTGACATTTCGAACTTCAGGCATACATCCAACTTCTTTTTATATGTAATATGTCCCCAGGACATGGCCTGGTGGTGAAGGCGTGGGTATGTGTGTAGTGCACGCTATGTTGGGAGCTGCAGGTCGGGTGTTCGATTCCTCAACGATCGAAATACCAATCATTCTGTTCGATTAACGGAATGTGGCCTCGGTATCATGATTAAATAGCAGCCCACGTTAACGGATCCACTAGGTTACCTGATTTACCTCTCCACTCATTCCGTGGAATAGGAGGAGTGGGGGCCCTTCCGCTTAGGGTTTAACCGTTTTTCTTTTTATATGTAATATATGTATATGTATGTATGCAAATGCTGAGTTGAGTTTTTCTGTTCGTAGTGAATTTATCTTATAAAGGGATTTATATAGGTAGAAAAGAAGCTCTCACATTATGGTCACTAATTAGCAATTAAGGCTACTAACAACAATATTTTATGGTCATTAAATAAAACATCATCCCCCTCAAAAAAATAAAAATAAATAAAACATCATCGCCACGAGCAAGGATCATTCCAACTATAAGTCTTAAGTGATCTCTCAAATAACACTTGTTTTTATACATTATCAATAAAACGGTGTAATTTTGAAAAGGAAAAAAAAAAACTACGACTAGATTATGTTCATATTTTGGGTAGTATTTGAGAGAAAGCATTCATGGCCATTTTTTCACTGATTCACAAAATTGTACGCAGTCCAATCATAGGATCAACGAGTGACCGACATGCCTCGGTGGACATTCATAACGGGCTTGGATCCTCTCAAATACTTAGAAGAAGTGTTATCTCAAGTACAAGTGATCTAACCACACACCTAAAATGTGAAAATGATCTAACTATGTTTTTTTTTTTTCTTTTACGAATCTACATTGTTTGATTGATAATGTCTAAATTCAATTTTACTTGAGAGAACTTCCCTTGACTACTTAAGAGGATCTTTGCTCCATTCAAAACAGACATGATGATGTCATCAACATCACACATTTGCTCCATTCAAAACACACATGATGTCATCAAAATCACCCCATTTTTTTCCTTAAATTTAATGTCTTCTTAGAACTCAAGGTTACAGGCCTATAGAACAGATCATGTTCAAGTAAGGTCGTATCAAAATCACGCATTTAGATAAACCACATAGTACACAATCACTTTGCACAAAACCTGGTTTAACCACATAGCACTTAACGATGAACGTATCCACTATAACACATTAAAAAATGCATAATAATGCCATCGGTACATAACCCCTATTTCTTGTACCTATAAAAACTCTATTGTATCACATTACTGAGTCGATGAAAAACATATCCTCTTACACAATGATAGGATATCAGATCCATTATTTCTTCTCTCCCATCATGCTAATTCTCCTCTCATTCCTTGATTTTCTTCCCCAAAATAATCCGCAAACCCACCATCTTCTCAGCAGTACTCAATGTCATCCCCATCTCCTCGCTCATTCCCATGTTTGAACTTCACGACTCCACCGGAACCACCACCATGCCATCCTACTCATCCTTTCATTCATCATCTTCCATTTACAAAACTCGCACGTCAAAATTACCTTCTTTGCATGTCTCAACTTTTTTCCTATCTCCAAGGACAAGGTGTTTTTGGTTATGACGAAGACTCTATTTTGCCACTGCCACCGACTCTTTATGACTGCGCCAGCACCGTTAAACCCAATCTGGCATATAAGGATTAGTTAAAGCAGGATAACCTAATTTTTAGCCCCATTACATCATCTCCGCCTGAAGATTTGTTTATGAAAGTTTATGCAGCCACCACTGCCGTCACCATCTAGGACGCTCTTCAGATGTGCTTCGTGTCTCTGAGCCGAGCCAAGCTTGTCCAGCTATGCACTGACTTTGCATCTTCATGATGATAGTCAACTTTATGATATTGTGATATCCCACATTGGATGCGGGGAAACGCATCACCACCATATAAGTGTGAGACATAAAGGTCTTGTTAACTCGGGCTAGCCCTTTTAGACCAAGCGAGGAGCAGTTGACCAAACCATTTATAACTCATTTAGCGCAACCAGACCCGGGGTCTGGGGGCGTTACAGAATGGTATTCAGAGCCGACTAGCAGACGGATCTAAGTACCACCGGCCACCTCTAGACGAACCTAAGTGCCACAGGCCACCCCTAGAGTCCTCTGGTAGAGGCGAACTGGGACAAGTGTTGGCCGTCCTGGCGAGTACGTCAGTCCCTTATAAGGGGGGAGAATGTGATATCCTACATTGGATGCAGAGGAAACACATCACCACCATATAAGTGTGAGACATAAAGGTCTTGTTAACTCGGGCTAGCCCTTTTAGACTAAGCGAGAACATCTAAGTAGTTGACCAGACCATTTATGACTCATTTAACGCAACCAGGCCCGGGGTCTGGGGGCGTTACAGATATTTTTACTGTAAATCTAATATATGTTTAATTGTATGATCATATGAGTAAATCATGAGTTACTTCGATGTTTCGTAGTTCGTGATTGCAATCTTTCATTTTGTCCGTAATTTGTCGAGAAAATAGGCTACTCCTTGTAGTTTTTAATCATTGGCACATGATGGACGTGTCGAGAAGGTTTTCATAAGTCGAGATATAGGTTAGAGGATCGTTACGAGTCGTGGGCCAAAGATTTATGAGGGTTTTAAGTCCAATATAATGATGTATTGAAGTGTTTGAACAAAAATTGGACCGGAAAAACTGAGTAGTGATCTTGCATCGTGATTTCAAAAGTCTTAACATGTGAATTGGGCTTGGACTTATTTGGCAAAGTTATAGATCTCAAGACAAGGTTTCCAACTCGTTTTGAATCACAGGCCTAAATCGAACTTGTAGAAGTCCTTATATGGCCAAAACATTAAAGTTGGCCCGCATGCTCAACGCTAGAAACGCCCACCTTCTCAGCGGCAAATCAAAGCCCATAATAGTCATTTTTAGTGTTTCGACCCGTTTAGGATGACCTAAGCCAGATATTAGGTCGGTTTGGCAGTATATTATGGCTTATGAACGAATTATAATGCATTTACTTGGATACAATTTATACTCTTTCCTTTAGCAAATTCTTGAGTTTCTTGGTTCTTTACATTGTGTGTTAAGGATAATGATAGTAATTAATGTAATTAATGAGACACTTGTATTGTGTGTGTGAGTGACACTTGTCTAGTAGCTTGGAGAGACAAGTGTCCTAGAGAATCTACTATGGATAATGTTTGTTAGATTGTGGTTGCTATATACCCTTGTAACACAAGAATGCTTTAATCAATGAAATCTATTCTCTTTCACTAAATCTATCTTGGTATCAGAGAGAAATCCGGTGGCAATGTCCACCGCCGATCCTGACGCCGGAGTCACTGCTCCTCCACCAGTTACTGCGGTCACCACTCCGCTCGTCACTCATGCTCCCGTCTCTATCCCATTCGGGTCATTTCTTCACCGCAAACCAGAGTACGTGACACCAACTCTGCAACTTCCGGTCTTTCCGACGTCTTTTCCGACCTTACCCTCTTTCACTCGAGCTGAGCCACCTCAATCCGGTACTAATCGTTCCTTTTCTTCTCTATTTTCTGGTAATCCCGTGCCACCACCTACTATTCCCTTTGGAGGGACTCTTAATCAGACTTCCAGTGTCAAACTAGATCGTAAGAACTATCTCCTCTGGAAGTATTCAGTCCTACCAGTAATTAGGGGGTATAAACTTGATGGGTATCTCTTTGGAACCAAACAAGCCCCTCCTCAGATGATTACGAACCCTATTGGTATGGGTTTCATTTCCAATCCGGCTTATGAAGAATGGCAAACTACTGATAGCTTACTGCTGGGTTGGTTACTTGGATCAATGACTGAGCAAGCACTTATGGAGGTTGTGGGTTGTGCTACATCTCATGATGTTTGGGTCACACTGGAAACTCTGTTTAATAGTCAAGCCCAATCCCGTCTCCTGGAGTTCAAAGATGCTCTTACTAAAACTGAAAAAGGTGCCAAAACCATGGCTGATTATCTAGCCACAATGAAGAATTATTCGATAGTTTGGCGTGAAGAGGTTTTCCTATTCCCACAAACCGAATTGGTTCTTGCAAAGCTTGGTGGATTACCCAGGAATATGAGTCCGTTGTTGTGAATATCACCTCTAGAGTCACCTCTTTGTCTTGGCACGAAGTTCGAGCCTGACTTTTGACCCATGAAAGACTTATATCCAGGTACAACACCTCCTCACATATTGATCTTCATACTCCCTCTGCAAATGCTGCCTACACACAATCGTGAAATGGTAGAGGGCAGTCCGAAACACTTTCTCTGGTGGAAATGGGAGCAGAGGGTAGAGGTTCTAATAATGCAAATCGTGGAAGAGGTCGTGGCGGGAACAATGGAAGAGGTAGCTCAGCTCTCAACAACACAGGGGGCTCTGACCTATGTGTCAAATCTGTTTGAAAATCGGGCACATAGCATCCGAATCTTGGGCACAGATTTGAATCGACTATGTTCCTTCATCATCATCACGAGGATCTCTCTCACTCAAACAAAGCTCACCTACATAGCCACTCCAGAATCGATGAATCGATCCAAGCCGGTATCCGGGCGGTGGAGCCGACAATCATGTCACTCATGATCTGAATAATCTCAGTTTGAGGTCACCCTATGAAGGCTCAGATGCTTTGGTGATTGGGAATGGTGAGAAACTTGTCATAGCACACACTGGTTCTAGCACTGTCACCTTTTCTAGTCATAATCTCACCTTACAACTAAATAATATTCTTCATGTCCCTAGGATTGCTAAAACCTCCTTAGTATATCACAACTCATTCATGATAACTCTGTGATTGTTGAATTTACTAACTCATGTTGTTTTGTTAAGGACAAATCCACCAAGATCACCCTTCTGGAAGGTCATCTTAGAGAAGGACTGTACCAAATCCAGACTCCTATTCTCATTGCCTCCACCAAGAGCTCTCCTCACTCCAAAATCTCCTCCAAACCATTGACCGCACTCAAATCTGTACTAGTTATGTTACTGTTTTAAATTCTCCTAAAGATGTAGACCTTTGGCATAGAAGATTAGGCCACCCCTCTGTAAAGGTCCTACATCAAGTTATGAAGCTTTGTAATCTCTCTGTTTCTGTTAATGAAAGAGTTAATTTCTGTGAAGCCTGCCAATATGGCAAACTGCATTCCATTCCTTACAATAATTCTGTTTCTGTATCTTCTAAACCCCTTGAGTTGATTCATTCTGATCTCTGGGGACCTTCCCCTGTAAGATCAGTCAATGGTTACCATTATTATATTGCCTTTGTTGATGACTATAGCGAGTTTACTCGATCTTCCTCTCTTAAATGCAAATCGATGCTTTTAATGTCTTTGTCACCTTTAAAACCCTTGTAGAAAATCAGCTTAACCTTAAGATTAAAGTTTTTCAATCTGATTGGGGAGGAGAATTCAGAAGTTTCACCAATTATCTTGCACAGTCTGGTGTCCATTTTAGACATCCCTGTCCTCACACACATGCTCAAAATGGAAGAATAGAAAGAAAACACAGGCATATCACTGAAACTGGCCTTACCCTATTAGCTCAAGCTGGTCTATCCCTCAAATTCTGGTGGCATTCTTTCCAACAGGCAGTTCACCTAATAAATGTTCTTCCCACTCCTGTTTTACACAACAAGTCTCCCTTTACCATGCTGTTTGACAAGTCCCCTGACTACAAGCAAATCAAAACCTTTGGTTGTGCCTGCTATCCCCTTCTTAGACCCTATCATACTCACAAATTTCAGTTTCATACACAGAGGTGCACCTATCTAGGTCTTAGTCCCAATCATAAGGGCCATGTGTGTGTTGACTCTACTGGAAGAATTTACATTTCCAGGGATGTCACTTTTGATGAAAATACCTTTCCTCATAAGTCTTCTTCTGCACCAACAGCAGCTCCTTCTTCTAATACTGACACCTATGCTCTTCTTCCAAAACCTCCTACTGATGTTTCTGTCAGTTCTACACCACCACCCTCTCCACATTATTCCCCTGCTAATCCTCCTAGTCCTGATCATAATCATACATCTAGTCCTAGTCCTAGTCCTAGTCCTAGTCCTGCTCACACTCATGCTCCTAGTCCTAGTCCTGTTCAGTCTGAATCACCTGTCAGTAGTTCCTCTTCTCCTCCTCCTCCTCCTCCACAACATCCCATGCAAACCAGACTAAAAAGTGGAATTGTTAAACCTAAACGTTTTCTGAGTCTTGCTGCACAGGTTTCTCACCCATCTCAACATGAACCAACAAAGGTGTCAGATGCCCTTTCTGATCCTCAATGGACACAAGCCATGAAGGAAGAATACAAGGCTCTCAGTGACAACCAAACATGGATCTTGGTTCCACCTCATCCTTCTCAGAACTTGGTTGGCAACCGGTGGGTGTTCAAGTTGAAACTCAAACCTGATGGGAGCATCCTCAAACACAAGGCTAGACTTGTAGCCAAGGGGTTTCATCAACAAGCAGGGGTGGACTACACAGACACCTTCAGTCCAGTGGCCAAATCCTCTACAATTAGAGTCATCTTAGCCATTGCAGTTTCTTTGAACTGGCCCATCAAGCAGGTAGACATCAACAATGCTTTTTTAAATGGTACTTTGCATGAATCTGTCTTTATGCCCCAACCTGAAGGCTTCATTGATGCTTCAAGGCCCCACTATGTTTGTAAGCTCCAAAAGGCTCTATATGGCCTCAAACAAGCACCTAGGGCTTGGTTTGCAGAACTCAGCTCACACCTGTTACACTGGGGTTTTGTTCAGTCCATCTCAGACAGCTCCTTATTTATTTTTCATCAAGGAACCACCTTGCTGTATGTCCTGGTATATGTTGATGACTTCCTTATTACAGGCAACTCTCTTTCTGTAGTACAAAGATTTATCAGTAAACTGCATTCCAGGTTCCCTTTGAAAGATTTGGGTGATTTATCTCACTTCCTAGGCATGGAGGTGTACAGGGATCATACTGAGCTGGTTCTCTCACAACAACAATATGCCTCACAGCTCTTGCACAGACTTGATCTGGAGCATCTAAAACCCTGTCCTAGTCCTATGGTCACTGGAAAACTCCTTACTCCTACAGATGGCACTCCATTATCCACTACTGATGCCTTCACCTATAGAAGTGCAGTGGGGGCACTTCAATACTTGACTTTTTCCAGGCCTGATCTTGCCTTTGCTGTCAACACCTTAAGTCAGTTTATGCATTGTCCAACAACAGCTCATTGGCAAGCCCTCAAAAGATTGCTGAGATATGTCAAGGGGACACTCACATATGGACTGCACTTCAAAGCTACAGGCTCTATTGACATTCAAGGGTTTTCTGATGCAGATTGGGGATGTAATCCTTTTGATAGAAGATCTGTCTCAGGCTATTGTGTTTATCTTGGATCATCTCTCATATCCTGGGCCTCTAAGAAACAGTCAGTAGTGTCAAGGTCCAGCACAGAAAGTGAGTACAGGGCATTGGCTCATCTTGCTGCTGAGCTTCTCTGGTTACAGGCTCTTCTCAAAGAACTTCATATCAAGATACCTGCTGTTCCTGTACTGCATTGTGATAACATTGGGGCAGAGTCTTTGGCCAAGAATCCTGTTTTTCACTCACGCACAAAGCACATTGACATTGATGTTCATTTCATTAGGCATCATGTCCTGGCCCAGCATCTTAGTATTCGTCATGTGCCTTCTTCCTTGCAACTGGCAGACTGTTTTACTAAACCAGTCACTGGAACTCAGTTTCAGTCTACACGAAGCAAACTCAATGTGTCAACCTCCCCATTTCGTTTGAGGGGGGCTGTTAAGGATAATGATAGTAATTAATGTAATTAATGAGACACTTGTATTGTGTGTGTGAGTGACACTTGTCTAGTAGCTTGGAGAGACAAGTGTCCTAGAGAATCTACTATGGATAATGTTTGTTAGATTGTGGTTGCTATATACCCTTGTAACACAAGAATGCTTTAATCAATGAAATCTATTCTCTTTCACTAAATCTATCTTTGTGGAATAACGTATTGTCTAATTCGAGGTAGTTACTTGTGTCTATGCTTGCTTTTTCAAAAAAAAAAAAAAAATTTTGAAAGAAAAAATTGAATGAACCACAGAACAAACACAGTAATATGTCCGAAAGAAAACAATATACTGAATCTTATGTATAAGCCTGCCCTCTCTATGTTCATTCTCTCACTTCCTATACAACAGCATCAATGAATGCTTCGAAAGAATTCTCCCAATTTTGTTTTTATCATGCTATGCAATGCAATCAGCTAGAAAAGAAAATGATATGCACAATTTTGTCATTACAATTTGTTTACATCGAGCATCTCTCTATCTATATCTACATTTCGGCATAATTCTGCAGCCCGGTTTCGCCGTTTCTGTTTCTCGTCCTTGCTACTATCGCTAGTATCATCCTTCTAATTATCAGCATTCACTTCGGGATTCTCACCCGTCGGACCATCTTCAGGTTCGCCAACCCCCCAATTATCCATTTTCAGATGATTCATGCATCAGTGTTGTCAGTAATTCATGAGAAGATATGTTGGCAAGGAGATAAGAGAGGCGGGTTTTGATTTCTGCCCACATTGATTGAATCAAAGATGCTATATCCCCTGGAATGCCATCCAAGCTAGGCCTTTGATTCTTGAACACAGCACGTTGAACCATCAAATCGCCCTTGTCTCCATCGAATGGAGGTTCGTTTGTTTGTTATTAGTTCCCACAAAACCAGGGAGAAGCCGTAAACATCAATGACGATGACAAATTATGTCACCTTAATAATCTGAGCCCTAATATGAATCTAATGAAGAACACCCAAGAACCCTAATGCCAAAAAGAGTATGATGATGGTTTTTAATATTTGCGGCTGAGTCTAAGACGGTATCTTAGATTGCCTACGTATCCTGTTAGGTTCCAGGAATCAAGCCTTACGTAGTTCCTGGAATGAGGTATATATATTGACAATACATGCCCTAACCCTAATAATAGGTCGGCTTATGTTATTGTCTTCTTTACCCTTTAATGGGCCTTAACCCTTGCCCAAGCTACCACTGTTAATGGGCTTGGACAGCTGGTGCGGACTCTGCCCACGATGTCGATGTTTCCGACCTCCGGTGCTCGACCATGGGACACTTTGTCCTACATCAAGCTAGTCGTGCGGATCGATCGTCCTACAACGCCGATAGTCGATCGTCGTAGCCTGGAGTCTACTAGATGGCCTTAGCCTCGAGCCTGGGCATCGACATGAATACCTTGGTGTTTTATCCATAACGTTGTTTTAGGACCAATCGATAGACGACACGTGGAGGGGTGAAACCCTGTATCGTCATATGCCCCCCAGACTTGAGAGAGACGACTCCCGTTGTCTGAGGTCGAGTCTGCCATATGAAACGTCTCCGAGTTGGGTTTTCATCTGGGCAGGAAAAAGCCCGCCACTTGTAACCCTAACTGTCTACTGCCACATGGCGCGACGTTACGGCACTAAAACGCTTCGAATCCCGCAAAACGCGTCACCGCCTTGATTCTCGCGATTCCCAGGGGTTATAACTCCCCACTATCCCCTGTCTTTTCAAATCATTTGTAAATCTTTGCTATCATATAAAGGAGAGGAGATAGAAGTTGCGGTAGAGCCTATTTGCCATTTTCTTATCTTCAAATTCCCAATTCAAACGCCAAGTAAGCTTCTTTTTTTCTGTGTTGTTCATCTTTTTCTGTAAATTCATCCATGTCCAGTAGTAGTAGTGCCACAGAATCCGATAGGGGTAGCGAAACGCCTTCCCGTAGCCAAACTCCGGCACCTGCTACTTCTGATCACCTTCTCCGGCAAGATTCCGGTGAGGCCACAGCTTCCTCTCCTCCTGTCCCTAACCAGCCTAAGAAATTAGTGACTAGGATGGATGGAAAGGGTGCTAAAGGGTGTCTTAGTACCCTTTCCCTTGAAGACGTCACCAGGCTTTGCCGGAGGTGCAATGTTGCCAGTCCTCCGTTTGAAGCTCGACTTCCTTCTGGTCTTCATAAGTTTGCCGACGAGCCCCCAGAAGGATTCTGCGCCGTTTACGAGGGTCAACTCTCGAGTGGATCGAGATTTCCACTATGCCCGGCTGTCCTTACGATCTTACACCATTATAAGATAAGTGTTTCACAGCTGGCCCCAAACGGTGTCAGGACTCTGATGGGATTTATTATCGCTTGTCGGATCGCGGGGGTCTGCTTCTCACTACCTCTCTTTCGGTATTACTATCAGATTGCGGCTACTCCCGAAAAACTATGGTACACCTTCCAGAGGAGGTCGAACAGACACGAGTTCATAACCAAGGGGCCTTCTTCTCACGGGGAGTGGAAGCCCCAATTCTTCTTTCTTCGACATGGCCTAGAGAACCCTTACATAGGACAATGGAGGTCGAGAGAAGGGAAGCAAGACAAACTTGGAAAAGGTCCTGTTCCTGACGAGGCCCGACTATTGGGTGGACATAGTTTCGAGGTGTGCACTCGAGACTTGAGTCTCCTCTATCACCTAGCCCACTTGGAGGAGGCTGGGCCGGTTCCATACGCAAACCTTCACGCCCAAGATCAAGAGAACTGTAGGATGTTCCTTATTTGTTTGCTTTTCACATTTGCTATTTGTCGAGTCGATAACTTGTCGTTTGTTGATCAAAACTAACCTGTTCTTTTTACTTTGCAGTGGGAAGGTTTTCCAAGGTCACCGATCCTACCCGGATTCCTTTGTCGGCGGTCGTGGCTGCTCCACCTCTCGGTGGTCGGACTACTCCTGACTTGCCTGTGGCTGAAGTCAGGGCGCCTTCTTCTTCCCGAGAGGGGGGTGCCTCTCAACCTGAAACAATCCCTGCTGCCATTGAATCAACAGCTGCGGCTAGGTCAACTGAGCTACCTCCAACTACTAGTGGCTTGACAGTCCGTTTTGGCTCGATCCGAGACGAGGATGAGGAGGAGCTGGTCGACGTGACTCCGACTGTGGAGGTTAACGTCGAGGAGCGGGTGGCGCCGACAAAGAAAAGGCCGACGGTCCCTGAGCTGGTGAGAGAGCAGCATCGACAGTCGAAGAGACCCAAAGTTGCTGAAACTTCTACCGATCTCAAGGTCGATGTGAATTGGATCGGTGATGATTGCGCGGCCCTGGAGGACAAGGCCTTGGCTCAGGCGCTCTGGAAGTCGAATCGTCTCGTAAGTCGATTGCATTTTCTCCCCTTAAATGTTGATTCCTTTCGAGACCTACGCCTTGTACATCTTTATCTGATATCCTTTTTTTTTTCTTTTGTAGAATACCCTTCTGAGTAAAGAGGCCGCCCGGCGGGCCAAAAAACGGGGAGTCGCCAGACGATCTCGTAAAGAGAACGGCAGTCATTTGCAAGACAATGTCGCAAAAGGTGCTGCTATTGCCGGCCTGGAGTCTCAATTTGAGATGTTAAAATGTGAGTCGGTTGCCGAGTGCCAGAAACTGTAGGATAAGCTGACGGCTGCCGAGAAAGAGCTGACCCGATTGCAGACTGAAAGGCATGATCAGGGTAGAGAGCTGCTTAAGCTGGCTCAATACTACGAGAAGGTGCAAGGGTGGCACAAGGATTCATTGGAAAATTTGATGAAGGCTCGACATGATAGAGATGCGCTACAAGCTGAATTGGATCGAGCACGCGCACAGGTCGAAACAGCTAAGACCGACGCGATCATGGAGTACCGTAAGTCGGCCAACCTTGATGTAGATCTGGAGGTGCTCATGCGCGCATCGATGATGGGTGGCTATACTCTGGCAGTGAATCAAGTGAAGGCTGTCAACCCAGAATTCGACATGTCGCGCGACACTCGAGACACCGGTGTTCTACAATCCCGACTCGGAGGCGCTATACGATCAAGATCGTCGAATAGTTCCAACGAAGTCTTTGGCCATCAAGTATGGTCCTTCTACTCCTCGCTCCCGTTCTTTGATCCGATTCCGTTGATCCGACTTCTGCCATTCCTGAGCCGACTCCTGAAGCCAACCCTTGATTGCTGCTTTTTCAATTTCCTCTTTTGTTATTTGATCTTTATTGTAATGATATTATTTTGAATCAACTTTGGCTGGTCAACTTTGGCAGGTCTTTTGACCTGGCCTTATCTTGTTAATGGTTTTGCTTCGAATTTGAATTCGATTTTGCAATGTTTTTCTTTCTTTTCTTGTTATCTTGCTTGTCTTGATATTTGAGTCTTTCGCTTGTCGAGCCTTTGGCTCTGTCCGCTACTCGCTTTGTTTGGTGTTTGTTTTATCAGTGTTGTATTTTGCCCCCCAAGTGTATTATGAACCTCTGGTTCTTATTGCACTTGTACTCGACTCGCTTGCCTTAGCCTTTTTGCCCCGTAGGCTTATTCGACCCCTGGCTGAGCGTTTTAACTCGACTGTGTGAACTGTCCCTTGACCTTGGCCTTTTTCGCCCTTTAGGCTCGTTTGGCTCTCGGTTGGGACAGGTGGCCCGACTATGCGAACCGTCCTTTGTCTTGGCCTTTTTCGCCTCTCAGGCTCGTTCGAATTTCGACTGGGACAGGTGGCCCGACTATGCGAACCTTCCTTTGCCATAGCCTTTTTCTCCTTCTAGGCTCGTTTGGCTTTGTTTGGGACTGGTGGCCCGACCATGCGAACCGTCTCTCTGCCTTTGCATTTGTTGCCTTATAGGCTCACTTTGCTTTTGGCTTTAATGAGATGTCCGACCATGGATTTCTACTCGTTGTCGATTGTTTTGCCTTTAACATTTTGTATCACATCGGACTTGTAACGTTACGGCTATAAATCCTAACAAACACAAAATATCTCGAGAAAACACAAGTTTATTAGAATACTCATAAAATTGTCTCATGGACTTATTACAAGATTTATGATTGAAAAGTAAACAAAAGTACATCGAAGCAAAGCTTATCTCAAACATAATATTTCCTCAGATTGTTGGCGTGCCAATGTCGAGGAACCGTGGTTCCATCTGCTCGCCCAAGTTGATATGACCCTTTGGGGTGAACCTTCAGAATCTGATATGGTCCTTCCCAATTCGGGGTTAACTTTCCAATCGCTTCCTGCTGACTTGTTTCGTTCTTCCTCAGAACCAGATCTCCGATTTTGAAGTTTCTGTGTCTGACTCTCGAGTTGTAATACTGAGAGATCTTCTGCTTGTACCTTGCCATTCTGGCTGAGGCCATCTCTCTTCGCTCCTCGACATTATCCCTTTCCTGTCGGAGTTCGGGGTTATTTGTCTCAACAATGTAGGCCAGAACTCGAGGAGAAGGAACACCAATCTCCGCGGGTATCACTGCTTCGCACCCATATACTAGAGAGAAAGGAGTTTCTCCTGTTGATGAATTAGGAACTATCCTATATGACCATAGGATGCTCGGAAGTTGTATCGCCCAATCTCGACCTTCTGCCTCTAGTCTCTTTTTTAAACCCAGCTTGATCTGTCGATTAGTTTGTTCAACTTGACCGTTTGCCTGTGGGTGAGCTACCGAGGTGAATCGCTGATCGATATGATATTCACTGCACCATTCTCTAACTTTTCGATCTTCAAACTGGGTACCGTTATCCGAGATCAGAGCCTTCGGAATACCGTACCTGCATAGAATGTCGACCCACAAGAATTTTTTGATGGTTGCAGCTCAGATGTCGGGCAAAGCCTTAGCTTCTACCCATTTCGTAAAGTAGTCAACTGTAACGACCACATATTTGAGATTTCCCGGTGCTCGGGGTAGAGGTCCAACAATATCGACTCCCCACTGATCGAAAGGCCATGCTAACGAGATGACATTCATGTCTTGTGCTTGTTGATGTGAGACATTATCATGAATCTGACAAGAGTTGCACTTTTGAACAAGATCGTTCGCATCTCATTGCATTGACAGCCAAAAATAACCCGCTAACTTGCATTTTTGAGCCAACATCCTGGCCCCACAGTGATTCCCACAGGCTCCTCTGTGAATTTCTTCCAAGAGATATTCGCCTTCCGTCTCGGAAACACACCTCAACCATGGGCTTACGAAGGATTTTCGATAAAGGATGTCGTCGAAGAACGCGTATCGAGCTGATTTGAGTCGGACCTTTCTGGATTGCACTTTGTCGGATGGTAGAATTCCGTCTTTGAGATAAAGGGCGATCGAGTCCATGCACGTGGCTTGCTGAGTGATCGGCTGGGCCTCCGCTTCGATGTAACTCCTATCGGTCAATAACTCAACTAGAACCTTCTTACTTGAGACGAAGTTCGATGCAAGCTTAGAGAATGCATCGGCTCTTTTGTTCTGACTTCGGGGAACCTGCTCGAACTGAACCGTTTTGAACCTAGGTATGAGGCTTTGCACCACTACTAAGTAATTCCTCATGGTCTCTTCCTTAGCCTCATATTCCCCTTTCACATGGTTACCACCAATTGCGAGTCACTGTATACCAAAAAATCCTCGACACCTAGCTTTAGAGCAAGTTTCAGACCAGTTATCATAGCTTCATACTCGGCCTCGTTGTTCGTTGCTTTGAAATCGAATCGAAGGGCGTACGGGAACTCTTCACCTTTTGGGCTTACTAGAAGGAGCCCTGCTCCTGCCTCATTCTTACTCGACACTCCGTCGACTTGGAGAGTCCATTTTTCCTCTACACTTTGCTTCTCTTGGTCGAGTTGGATGGAGATCCCTTCAGCCAAGAAATCTGCTAAGGCCTGTGCTTTTATCGCAGTTCGAGGGACGAACTCAATGTCGTACTGGGCCATTTCTACCACCCATTTCGCCAGTAGACCTGAGGTGTCGGGCTTTGCCAAAATCTGCTTTAGTGGTTGGTCCGTGACTACCACAATAGGATGAGCTTGGAAATAGGGCCTCAACTTTCTCGAGGCATGAACAAGACTTAACGTTAACTTCTCAGCTGGTGAGTACCGGACCTCGAGGCCATGTAATGCCATGCTGACAAAGTAGATTGGCACCTGTCCATGTACCCCTTCTCGAACCAGGACCGCACTCACTGCTTCCTCGCATACTGCTAAATATACCAATAACCTCTCCCCTTCTCGAGGTGAAGTGAGGGTGGGTAACTCTGATAAATAAACTTTTAACTCCTCGAAGGCTATCTGACATTCATCATCCCAATGAAAAGGACTGGCCTTGCGGAGCATCTTGAAAAATGGCCATGCGACCGATGAGTCTCTGCACCTCCTTTGTATTTCAAGGTGCGGGCATATTCTTCAGAGTGTCGTTCTTGTCCGGGTTTGCTCGAACTCCGTCCTTCGAAATCATGTATACCAAGAACTTACCCGACCTGACCCCAAATGTGCACTTCTTTGGGTTTAATCTCATCTGTGTTTCCCTCAATACTTCAAAAACCTCTCGAGCGTCGGCCAAGTATTGCTTCATAGATCGACTCTTGATGAGCAAGTCGTCTACATATACCTCCATGCATCTACCAATTTGCTTGGAAAAGATCTTATTGACTGCCCTCTGGTATATTGCCCCAGCATTCTTCAATCCGAATGGCATGGTTACATAACAGAAGGTGCCGAATTCCGTGATAAACGCCATTTTTTCTGCGTCTCGAGGATCCATCAGGATCTGGTGGTATCCCTTATACGCATCTAAAAAACCAAACACCTAAAAATCGATGGTGGAATCTACCAACCTGTCGATTTTTGGCAATGGGTATGAGTCTTTCGGGCATGCTTTGTTCAAATCAGTGAAGTCCACACACATACGCCAACTGCCATCAGGTTTCTTGACCAATACCGGGTTAGCTAGCCACTCTGGATAGAACACCTCTCTCACTATCTGGGCCGCTAGTAACTTTCCGACTTCCAACTCTATTGCCTCAAGTCGATCAGTCGCAAAATTTCTCTTCTTCTGCTTGACTGGCTTCTTGGCCTGGTCAATTTCGAGCTTATGAACTGCGATGTCTGTAGATAGCCCTGGCATGTCAGTAGCCTTCCAGGCAAAGACATCTCTGAACTCGGTTAGCAACTCGATGAGCAACTGCTTTTCTTTCGATGGGATCCAAATCCCAACTTGCACACACTGATCGTCCTCTCCTTCCCAGAGTCGGACATTCTCAACTGCATTACTGGAGACCCAGTTCTTTTCCTCTTCTTCCTCTAGAATCAGTTCCTCAACTAAGACTTGTTGGACTGCCATCTTCCCGTTCATAACAACGGAGTTACAACTCCGTGCGGCTTCAACATCCCCCTTTACCTCGTGGGAACCGTTCCTGGTTGGAAATTTCATGCTGTTGTTGTTAGGAACATTTATTATGTTTTGATGATGGCCATACTAGCTGTTATAGCAAGCCTGAAATAAGTTAGAATTCTCTGTATAAGTCTTTACTTAGAGTCTGACATGTTGTATAAGTTGAGTCAGACAAGTATTGTACTAGTTGGTAGGACGGCAAAGTAATATAGACATTCGGCAGAGTGAAGCCAGCCAAGCACCAGCAGAGATACAATGAAGACTTTATGGTCTGACTTATAACCAAGGAAGTCTGTGATGACCTTGGATAAGTCTAAATTATATTTCAAGTGATGAAACTTAATATTCAAATATGGTGTACACTGATCTCACCCCAATCAAGGATCGTTGAAGTACAAAGATTCTCCTTAAACCAAGCAAAGAAGAAAACAAAGATCGGTGAGTGAAGACAAAGCGGTAAAGGAAGAGCCAAAACGGCTAAGTCGGAAGGATCACTCGACCGTTCGTAAAACAATGAAGTAATACCTACGGATCGATTTAATATATGTTAAAGATTCATAGGATCATGCATTAAATGCACAATCAATAAAGGATCAATCAAGGACGGATTTTCTCGCTATACGCTTGAAGAAAGAATCGATCACCGAAATCAAGGAGAATGCAATTAAGGGGAATCAAGAATAAAATCAAGGATTATTCCTCATTAATATAGCCAACGGACGAAATTTCAAAATCAAGGTTATTCAAGGCTATAAATAGAATGCATTGACAGAAAAACAAAACAACGATCTGAAAAGAAAAAATCAAGCAGAAACTCTCTCAATTCAAAAAGCCTTCTCTGAACATACAAGGATACATCTAGTGATCAACTCAGACATCAGAGCTACAAAGTCATATTCAGCACTGAGATTGATCAAGCAAGGTTGTGGATCACATTCACATCAAACTGAAGCAACTGAATCAGAGGCAATCTGAGAAGGAGTTTAGTCTGTGATAGCTGTTGAAGGATTTTGATCTCAAGGAGCAGCAAAGGAGACTGAATCACTAAAGCTGTTGCAGTCAAGGAGTGATAGTCTTGTAGATTGTGAAGCTTGGGAAGCCAAGGACAATCATACTAATGTATCTGTGAAAACAATAGTGAATTCCTCCAATCATCACATGAGAAGAGTGGATTAAGGGATTACACCGCCCTGAACCACTATAAGCCTTGTGTCAATTTACTTTCTGCAATTTACTTTACAGTATTTATTTAAATTGCCTAGATCATAACTTATATCTATGATTGCCTAAACTGATTTGAAAACAACATAGTAAGAAGGGACTTATCCGCTGCCCAAAAGCTTTTAAACAAAATAAAAGTTTTTGAAACTCCACTATAGTCATTCACCCCCCCTCTGACTATAGTTTCACCCTTCTCTGGGACCAACAATTGGTATCGGAGCAGTGTGCCTAGTATCAGAACCTGTTCAGATCTAATTTCTGATAACAAGGAGATCACACATTTTCAAAGTAGTTTTCAAATCTAAGTTTTCTTTATGTTTACATTTATATCTTCACTTGCACTTATGGATTCCTCAAACTTTTTGTCAAAAGTACCTGTTTTTGATATTAATAATTTTGATGAATATAAAATAAGAATGCTGTCTCATCTTGCAGCAACTCATGAAGAGATGCTGGATGTAATTATTGATGGACCAATCATAATCACTACTGTGGTAGGCACAAGAGCAGATCAAGGGAAGGAAATTGATAAACCCAAAAAGGATTGGACCAAGGATGATAGGAGAAGTGAAAATCTGGATTTTGTTGCAAAAGACATGATTTTGAAGACCCTAGATAGCAACATGTTCATGAGAATCAAAGACTGCAAAACAACAAAAGAGATGTGGGACAAGCTAGCATTGATAAATGAAGGATCTGAAGCAGTTAAAGAAAACAAATTATCTGTTGCAAAACAGAAATTTGAGAACTTCAAAATGAAGGCTGGTGAATCCATTGATCAAATGGACAACAGATTCTCAAGCATTATCAGTGAACTGCAACAGCTTGGACACACATATCCCCAGAAAGAAGTATGCTTGAGGATTTTGAGAGGCTTACGAAAAGATGGAAGATCATAACATCGATGTCGGAGGAACAACAAATCTTGCAAACACAGACACTCTAACCCTGATGTCCTAATTAAAAGCTCATGAATTCGAATTGAACGGTGAAGATGGTGCTCCGGCAGAGGCACAAAAAATCACTGCACTGGTTGCACCAAGCAAAGTAACTTTGCCGATTGTATCAGCAGAGAGACACAAGAACTCAAAGAACAGGTAGCTTTATTAGTCAAACGTTTTGACAGGTTTAGCAAAAAGAAGCCATTCAAGGGAAACTCATCATCAAACAAGAGGTCAAGCTCAAACAAAGACATGAAGAAGAAAGATGATAAATGCAGATGCTTCAACTGCAACAAGAAAGGTCACCTCAAGGCTGATTTTCCTGAAGAAAATGACAAAGATGATGAAAAGAAGAAATACAAAGCATTTGAAAAGAGGAAAAGCAAGAAGGCACTGAAGGCTGAATCTAGTAGTGAAAAGAATGAAGAATCATCTGATAATGACTCAGATGACAGTGATGAAGAAGATAGCTCAGAAAATGAAAAAGCATGCTTATGTCTTATGACCAAAGAATTAAATGAAGATGAAGGTGATAGCTCAGACACTGATTTATGTCTAATGACCAAAGAATCAAATGAAACCGAGGTATCATCTAGCGCTTACTCTTCATCTAATGCATCCACTTCTGACACTGCACAATCTTCTGTTCTCCCATTAGATACAGCAGACCTAGTCCAAAATCTCATGACTAAATTTGATGAAATTGAAATGAATCATGAAATTCTGGAAAAGGAATGCAAGGATCTAAGAAAAGAGAATAAGAGATTAAAGAAAGAATCTGGATAAAGCAAAAGATGAATTAACTAGTAAGGAGACTCGCTTAAATGATCAACGGCGCGATGATCATACATCCGTTATTGCCGGATCGCTTAAGAAAATCTCCCCACCAGTAAAGGTAACCACTGCACCACTAAATGCACCAGCTTACAAACCTTCAAAGAGGTTTGGATCCAGATCTGGTCTTGGCTACAACAATCAGGATGAAAGTAGAAACAATGGTCAACACAATTCTAAATTCAGGACCATCAATGGACCAAAATTTAGAAAGGGACAAACCATAGTTCCAACAAATCATCCTGCTCCGGTGAAGTCAAAACCTAGTGCAATGAAACGACCAGACTAAATCCTCATTCCAGTCAAGCAAAAACAAAAGCCTTCTGAAAGGTAAAGGTAGACTTTATCCTTCAAGAGGATGATTGAATGTTGCACCTCCAAAATACAAGAAGAAACCATTGAGTGATATGCATCATGTGTTTAAGAAAAATCAATCTAGATATGTTCCTAGACACATGAAGCAACACAGTTTCTAATGCATATTGGAAAGTGAAGAGGGATGCACATGTACCAAAAGGCGCTTTAATCCCCGCTCCTTATCAAGTGAATGCTTGTTCATGATTATGGATGCGATAATCAAGTCACATGTCAAAATTGTGACGAGGTGGGGCACACATCTAAATTCTGGTCTATGAACGGACGAGAATCGTTGAAGTGCACGCGATTCTATGGCCGTAACAACCAAAGGTCTAATCAAGTTTACGCCAAAGAAAATTTCCAAAACCACGGGTTTAATCAATCTTCTGGTTTCACTCCTAATTCGAATTTCAATTCGAATCAAAATTTCAATAGAAACCCTGGTTCTAATCAGAACCAAAACTCGAATTTTTCCAATTCTACTCAAAGGTTCAACCAGAATTGGCCTTCTAATTCCAATTCTAATTTTCAAAATCGGCCCAACCAGCAATACTCTCAAAATTTTCCAAACTCCCAAGGCCCTTCAAGCTCAGGAGACCTCAAGGCTGAATGGAACTCATTTAGAGAGGAGCAAAACAAAAATATTCAGCTCCTTATGAGTACAAATAAGAACCTTGAGAGGCAAATAGGCACACTGGGTGGCGATTAGCTTCAAGACCCCAGGGCATCTACCCAATTTCTTCGAAAAGAATCCAAAGGGCGGTCATGTTGCTCAGGCCGATATAGCGGCAGCCAATGTAATCGACCTCGTGCCAAGAATGCAATATAGTAGAGAGGCCGCCAAGACGATGAACCTAAGAAGCGGTACTCAAGTTAGTGGTCCTTCCCACCAGGGAAACCACTAACTCCTCCTGCATCTGCATAAAGCGCGGAGGGGAAGCCGAGCACCTATGCTCCCTCTCACAAAGAAAAGACTCGGTGGTGATCCCCGAGAGGTGAAAGAGTTGGAGATCCTCAAGTGGCTGATCCTCGAGGACTAAAAGAAGCGAAAGTCGGAGGTGATCCCCGACTACAAAAAAATCTGAAAAAGCTGTTCGATGGAAGGATCTGGAAGACAAAGTCACAATGCATCTTCAAAGAAAGTATTTTCTCGAGAGTGATCTCAAAAAGCTTCCATTTCCACCAAGAAAGAGCAACATCCCTTGAGTGAAGATAAGAAGTATGAAAAGGTTCTTAACCTTCGAAAAATACCAGTGAATCTTCCATTATCAGATGTCTTGGTTGAAATGCCTAAGTATACAAAATTTATCAAGGATGTTGTCTCTTCAAAAAGAAAGTTGTCAGACTTGGAAAGGCTGATTGGTGAGGATTGTTCAATGATCAATTATGAAAACTTACCAACCAAGAGAGGCGACCCTGGAAAGTTCGTGCTTACAGTATTAATGGGAGGTCTAGTTTTCCCTAATTATTTGTGTGATCTAGGTGCCTCTATAAGTCTTATGCCAATGTCTCATGCAAACAAATTTCGGTTTACAAAGCCTTCTAGAACCCACTACTATGAGTTTACAATTGATGATAGATCCTCTAAGAAAGCTTCAGGATCCCGAAAGACGTTTGATTGATAGGTTTACCTTTCGGTCGATTGGTATGTTTTAGATATGGAGAAAGATGAAAACGTCCCCCTGATTCTTGGAAGACCTTTCTTATCTACAGCTAGAGCCCTCATCGATTGTGATGGTGGGCAAGTGACTATCCGAGTTGGTGATCAAGAGGTGAGTTACAATGTCTTAAAGTCCATTCAAGTACCCTCTGGCCCTCCAACCGGCTTTTCCATTGATTATGTGACAGATGATTTCACCGATTATATGGATAAGCAAGTCATGACTGTAGAAGCTAAATATGAGCGATTGGTTGATAATCTAAATACTCATGGTGTGGTCAATCTAGATCAATTAGCAGCTGATTTTGAGGAAGAATTGTTGAGAGGAGAAGTTGAGGCGGTGGGACCACTGAGTAAGCTCAGTGATGTTGAGTTGAAAGGTGGAGATCTTAAGTCAAGTTTGGAAGACCCCCTGCTGATTTGGTTCTGAAGCCGTTGCCCAGACATCTAAAGTATGTGTTCTTAAGAGAAGGCGACAAGCTTCCGTTAATCATATCCGCCGAGTTGTCTCGTATAGAAGAGATGAAATTGATCAACGTCTTGAAACGAAATGAAAAAGCTTTTGGTTGGCAAGTAGGAGATATCAGAGGGATATCTCCTGACATCTGTATGCATAAGATCAAGACTAATGAGGGGGCTAAATGTGTTAGACAGCCCCAGAGAAGGCTCAACCCTCATATGCAAGAAGTCGTTAAAAAGGAAATCATCAAGCTTCTGGACATGGGAATCATTTATGCCATCGCTGATAGTGAATGGGTTTCCCCAACTCAAGTAGTTCCCAAGAAAAGAGGAATTACGATTGAGAAGAATGAGAAGGGAGAGGAAATAGCATTGAGACTTGTTACTGGTTACAGAGTCTGCATCGATTATAGAAAGCTCAATGAGGTCACAATGAAAGATCATTTTCCCCTTCCATTCATTGATCAGATGCTTGAGCGTCTGGCGGGGCACGCATTCTACTGCTTCCTAGATGGATACTCAGGATATTTCCAAATACCCATTGATCCAGCTGACCAAGAAAAGACCACTTTCACTTGCCCTTATGGTACATTCTCCTACAGGCGAATGCCATTTGGTCTCTACAATGCTCCAGCTACATTTCAGAGATGTATGCTGGCCATCTTTGACGGGCTGGTAGAAAAGTGTATGGAGATCTTTATGGACGATTTTTCGCTTTTGGCCGCTTTTGATTATTGCCTTGACAATCTTGATCAAGTGTTGTCCAGATGTGTGGAAAAGAACTTAGTACTCAATTGGGAAAAATGCCATTTCATGGTAGATGAGGGCATAGTTCTTGGCCACAAAATCTCCGCCAAAGGTATAGAAGTTGACAGGGCAAAAGTAGAAGCTATCGAGAAGATGAGCTATCCCAAGAATGTGCGTGAAGTGAGAGGTTTTCTTGGACATGTCGGTTTCTACAGAAGATTCATTCAAGATTTCTCCAAGATTGCCAAGCCCCTGTCTACTTTACTTAAGGAGGACGTTGAGTTCAATTTCAATGAAAACTGCAAGCAAGCGTTTGAGGAGCTCAAAATCGCTTAATATCTCGCTCCAATTCTTATATCGCTTTGATGGAACTTACCTTTTGAGCTTATGTGCGACGCATCAAACTATGCTGTTGGTAAGGTCTTAGGACAAAGGCTTAACGGGACATTCCAGCCTATCTATTACGCTAGTCACACATTGAACCCCTCTCAAGTTAACTATACTACTACTGAAAAGGAACTATTGGCCGTAGTCTTCGCTATGGACAAGTTTCGTAGTTACTTGTTAGGAGCTCAAGTGATCGTGTGGACTGATCACGCTGCTTTGCGATATCTGATGACTAAGAAAGAGGCCAAACCGCGTCTACTACGTTGGATACTGACCCTACAAGAGTTTGACATTCAAATTAAGGACAAAAAGGGCAGTGAAAACGTAGTGGTTGATCACGTATCTAGAATGTTAAGTGAGGACAAGGATGATCCAGATGATATAGATCTTTACTTTCCTCTGGAGAACATCATGCTTATCGATGGCTGCCCTCCTGATGTTCCATGGTATTCTTCCATTGTAAATTACCTTCATGCCCGATATCTCGATCCGAAATGTCCTATCGGAGAGAAAAAAGTTCTTCTCTCGATTTGAAATCTTCGCTTGGGATGAACCTTATCTTTTAAGATCCGGAAAGATGGTCCGCTTAGAAGGTGTGTTCTCGCCGTCAAGCAAATGCGATATTATTGAGCAAAGGCTACAGTGGACCCACCGGAGGTCACTTTGGTCCGTGGAAAACCGTTGCTAAGATCTTCCAATCCGGTTTCTATTGGCCTACGATCTTTAAGGACACGAAGCTTTCAGAAGCTTGTGATAGATGCCAAAGAACCGGTACTCTGACAAGGCGGTTTGACATGCCTTTGAAACCCATCCTAGAATGCGAAGTCTTTGATGTATGGGGTATCGATTTTATGGGACCATTCCCATCATCCTGCGGTAACAAATACATCTTAGTCTGCGTGGATTACGTGTCTAAATGGGTGGAGGATCTAGCCACTCCTCACAATGATCATAAGACAGTCGTGAAATTTCTTAAGAAAAACATCTTCGTGAGGTTTGGATGTCCACGTGCCTTGATCAGTGATGAAGGGACGCACTTCTGCAACCGACCCCTAGAGAAAGTCCTTGAAAAGTATGGTGTTCGTCATAAGACTGGCACACCATATCATCCGATGACTAGTGGTCAGGTTGAGAGAAGCAACCAAAGTATTAAGAAAATCCTGGAGAAAACGGTCAACTGTCATAGAAAAGACTGGAGTTTGATGTTGGATGATGTACTATGGGCATACAGAACCGCCTATAAGACTCCTATGGGTACATCTCCATATCAAATGGTTTATGGTAAGCCATGTCATCTGCCAGTCGAGTTAGAGCATAGAGCTTATTGGGCTATAAAGTTTACGAACTTTGATTCCCAATCTTGTGGAAAACATCGATTGCAAAGCGATTGCATGAGTTGGACGAATTCAGACTCCAGGCCTATGAGAGTGCCAGGATTAGTAAAGATAAGATGAAGCTACTCCACGATGCCAAAATTAAGAAGAGAGAATTCCACGTCGGCGAACAAGTTCTTCTATACAATTCTAGGTTACATTTGTTTCCTGGAAAGTTGAGGACACGTTGGTCCGGTCCCTTCGAGATTCTCCAAATCATTCCTGGAGGCGTTCTAGAACTTCGTGGTTATAGCGGTAAACCGTTTCGAGTGAATGGCCAAAGGTGCAAGCACTATATTGGTGAGCCTAAAGAGAAACCTTTGATTGTCCGTTTCCTTGATATCCTCGGGTGTGGTGCTACGGAAGTCGAAGAATTCGACGAGTTTTCACCCGACCTGTTTTCAGAGGATGGCGGTAGTGGTCAATCTGAAGAAGTTCTAGCAGGTAGTTGCGATATGGAAGAGTTTGAGACGGAGCGTCAGCTGAAACGTCATCAGAAGGCTCAGAGAATGAAGAAGTCAACCATGAGGAAGTTTAAGCGTGTGTGGAAAGCTATTAAAGGTTTTACCCCATGTGTTAGGTGTTGTTTCTGCAGCCAAACTACTGATCAAGGTCTGGACGAGGTAGTGGCTGGCAGAAAAGTCAAATGGCCTGATCCAGGCTGAGCTTAAACAGTGTCGAGCTAACGACATTAACCAAAAGCGCCACTAGGAGGCATCCTAGATATCGTTAGCTTTAGTTGTTTTTGTTTTATGTTTTTGTAGTTTAATATTTAAGTTTAGCTTACTAAGTTTTGTTTTTGTTTATATCTGTCAGTTAGTTGTGCTTTCTAGATATGGATTTTGGAGTTCTACCAGAGGAGTTGCCTTTCCTTAGGAGGATCCCACTTATCACTGTAGATGACGGACCGGGAGGGACTGTAATGTTGCACGTAGACTTTGACATTAGTACCCGCGTCAAGACTGTCACATATGTTCTTATTGTTCCCCGCTGTTCGGGAGGTGGAGACTTCACTACTGAGGAGTTGCAGGAGGCTCTAGGACGACCGTACACAATCCTCAATGATCCGATGCTGACAGATTTAGCGCTAGTGCTGCAAGCTGAACATTTTCGAGGTGTTGGTGTAGCTAGTGAGGATTGGGGTTTGCAAGATGAGTATGACTTCCCTCCGGCGATTGACATGCTCCGCCGTCTTATTCGAGTGATAGATTGGTCGGCCATTTACGATGACTAGCGTTCTTAGGTTGTTTCGTCGAGCAAATGACGTAAAACAACAGCGCTTGGTGGGAGGCAACCCACTGTTTTCTATCTGTTTTCTATTCTGTTTTTACTTGTTTTCCAGTAATTTTATGTACTTCGTCGATTTCCAGTTGTATTTTTGAAGTTTAATTAAGTTTAATAAGAAAGTGCAAGTTTGAGTCGAAGATTGTATGAAATTTCATAATTTTTGCATTATTCTACTTTGGACGCCCGTCCAGAAGTCTGGACGCCCGTCCGCCTTGACCAATTATTGGACGAAGTCCCACTAAGTCCGGGCGCCCGTCTGATATATTCCTCCAATCTCAGTATTTAATTTAGCGATTTGGACGAAGTGCAATATCGGGGCGCCCGTCCGATTCATCTAATTTCCGGTGGGCGCCCGTCCACCGAGTTGGACGAGCGTCCAACGTCTGTCTATATATACCCCCTGCGTCATTGAACCCCCACTTTTCTGAGTTTTAAAACGCGAAAACCGTTTCCTCTCCCTCCTTTTGGCCTAAAATCTTCAATTCTAAACCATTTCGAGCGATTCAAAGTGCTATAGACCGCTCTTGACCCCTCTCTTTGATTTTCATAGTCAAATTCCCCAACACACCATCTTTTTGGAGAATCAGGGCCCTTTGTAGTCCGACTTTTTAGAGAAAAAAAATCCTATTTTGGGAGCCAATTTGGTGTTGTTTGGACTAATCTTCATCTCGATCATCATCTACTCGTCTTACTCGGTAAGTTAGTAACAACTTTTCTCGATTTTGTTCACATTTTTCTGAGTTCGATCTTTGGGTCGGCTCGTTCACTTGAATGTCACCTTATTTGTTTTCTTTCTTTCGTTTTGGTTCTTGATTCTTGCTGGTTGGTGCTGTGATGATGATGTGGATGATGAATGGGTTGGTTATTGATAATGGATGGTTGTGGTTTGTGGTTTGGTTGATTTGAAATCCCGATTTGGATGTTAAACGGGTAACTTGTTTTGTTTTGGGATCGTTGTGGCTTAGTCTAGGATTGGATAATGGTTCATAAGAAGGGAGTAGTGAAGAGACATGGTAAGGAAGTGGCTAGGGAGGCCGGAAAGAAACGCAAAGAGTTTGATCCTACCTTAGTTGATCCTAACCGGGGTGTTAGTATTCGAGAACAACCCCATAGAGCCACCCAAACTAGGGCTACCTTGAGGGATGAGACAACCTCGGAGTCTGAGATGGATGATGATATTCCTTTGGTGAGGATGCCTAGAGCTCAGATGGGTGGTGAGTCGTCTAGGGTTGAGGAGGCTATGGATGCTCCTCGGGAAGAGGAACCGGTGAAAACTAGGGCTGCACAACCTAGGAAGAAAGCCAAAACCGTACCCCCTATGCCTATGCCTCGGAGATTCGTGAACCCTAGGGCCCACGATGCGTATACCAAGCACTATTTCTCGAGGACTATGTTGATAGAGAGAGCTACATTGGAAGCTAAGGTCGATCCGGGGTTCGTCAAATTATTAAAGGATCGGAAATGGGACGCCTTGATGACTATCCCGACTACCCCGGTCAATGGCTCCCTAGTTCGGGAATTTTATGCTAACTGCTCGGAGACCGACTTGGAGACGGGAGTAGTTGTGGTTCGAGGGGTACAAGTTCCTTTTTCGGCGGATGTGATTAATCAGAAGTATAAGTTGGCGGCTTTTGAGGGACGAGATTATAAGGAGGAGATTGTACATAGACAGAGTTTGGGGTAGGACCCTTTGGAGGAGTTACGGTTGAGAGTTTGCCCGGAGGTGGCTTGGACGTTGAGGCCGGGTGGAGACCGGAAAGAGTTTTCACCACTACCTGGACGGAAGATTGGAAAGTCCAGTGTAGGTTTATTCAGAGTCGGTTGTTGCCCAAGAACAACTTGACTCATTTCCATATTGGTGACTTAGGCATGCTATATGCGTTGACTTTTGGCCTAAACGTCAACGTGGGACAAGCATTATACGATGAGGTGGCTATTAATCAAAAGACCTATAGTCGTTGCCTGATTATCCCTCACTTGCTTCACAGTCTATGTCTGGATGCCGGTGTGCCTGAGTATGGAGCGGATCATAGACCGAAGAACCCGAGGCCGATACAGAGAGAGAAGGGTAAGCCTTCGGGACAGTCTGAGTCGGGGGCACCGCCTCGAGCATCCTCACTTCCTACTTTATCTCTCTCAGTCCGGATGAGGTTGAGTATGGCCAATAGTGTTCGAAACTGGATGGAGGATATTCGGACTTCTCAAAACAACATTTTGACGATTCTGCAGTGTATCAGTGAAGGCCGGCAGCCAAGGGATGACATAATCTTCAGTCCAAGCATCATTGATTACCATTATTCTGACGAGATTGAGCAGGCCATTGCAGATGTTATTCGCGAGTCAGAGTCGTCTGATGAGGAGCAGCCTGATGCCCCTGGGGGTGATGTACCTCCGGCTGATGATTCTACGGCTCCGGGGCAGCCATGATTTTATTTGTCTATTTTTCGATTTTGATTTGCCCTAGATACTGTGATTGTATATTTTATCTACGTTTGATTACGTGATTCATTGTATTTCGCATTTAGCTACTATTTATTCTTTCAATGGGTCATGTAAGCCATACGGCACCAGTACTTTCATTTCTAGCTTATTTCAACTTGTGAATGTTTTAATACTTTATTTTTTTGGTATTACTCGTTTTTGTATCTCTTTTCATTCTGGTATACTTCCCCGTTTTCCCCGAGATGTTTCCGTGTTTGTCAAGTCGTGCAGGTGTATTTCAAGCGGTTTTGTCGAACTACATTGTAAAGTTACGAGTTCTAAGTGTCACTGTGTAGGCTCCGGCCTGACCGACGATTCGAGTATCGATTGCAATCAGCTAAGTCTTTTACCTTTCCTTTCATTCTGCACAACATGGGGACATGTTGATCTTTAAGTGTGGGGGAGGGAATGATTTGATATGTATCTATACATTTGCTTACATTCGTTATGTTTCTATGCAAAATGAGCTAGAATTTTCGAAATTCTTCGACATTTTTGGTTTTGTTTTGTCCCGAGTAGGCAATTCAATTCGATGTTCGTTATTTTTATAGTCATCCAAGCTATATATCATATGTTTGATAAGTTAGTTGTTTCACCTGAGATCTATTTTTCACGAGCCATAGTGAATGATGAGCTAATTTATAAAGTTATACCCCTTTTTGGACGTGTGATTTTTGATTTTCTTATAAGTCATGTGCTTAGTGCTACGTATATATCTTGAGATTTATGATAGTTTGTATTTAGATCCGAAGTATGATATACTGTGAATATCTAAGGTTTGAATGTGATAAGTAACACGTAACTTATTGTCAAATGAAAAAGTTGAGTTTATAATGAAGTAATTGGGTGTGTCGAAAGCTAGTCGATGATTTGAGTGCGATAGGGTATACCACGTATGTCCTATACCACTATGATGACTAGAAGCTCACGACAGTCAGAAGAAGCTGCCTTATGATTGGAGTAAGGTAGGGTATATCTCGAATATCCTATTCTGCTATGACAGGGCAATAGCTCATTCTGATGTGTGTTTAAAAAGTGAAATAGTTAAATCAACTTATATAAGAATTGGTATGAAATGGATATAAGACTAAGTTATCGTCTATCTTATCCCAAGTATAAACTGATAGATATGCTGTAGGGATTATCCTCTGAGTATTTCAGAAAGGCCTAGATATATTCGATCATTCTTTTCGGGATATTTCACGTTTGTAGGGTACACCTTATGAGTGTCATTTATCGCTAGTCTATGAGGGGGGTATTAGCTAGTTTTGCTTCGAGTTACTCAAGTTTGGATTTAGTGGAAGTTTTCTATGGCTTTGCACACACACAGTGGTGAACTTCTGATTTATTGGATCTATGCTATATTGTCTGAGATGTCTATCTTTTTTCGAGCCCTAATTTTCGTTTTGTTTTGCTCGGGACGAGCAAGAGCTTAAGTGTGGAGGAGTTGTTAAGGGTGAATTTATACGATTTATAACGCTATATTTTATGGTATTTTCCCCCGTATTTGTATTAATTTGCATGAGAAACGAGTGTTTAACGGAAATATTGAGTAAATGAGGTTTTAAATAAGTTATTCGCAATATTGGTTGATTTTAGTGCTTTAATTATGATTTTATGATTATTTGGACATTATTACATTTTGCGATGTTTTTATGTGTTATAGATACATGTTGGAGGCTCAAGAGATGATCAAAAGTTGATTAAGTTCGAGTTAATTGATGATAAAAGAGATAATGAAGGAATGAGATAGAGAAAAAGAGATAAAGATCAAGAAATCAAAATTGATCCAAATGAACGAAGTCCCGTGTCCAAATCCGAATGGACGGGCGTTTGATAAGCGACGGGCGCCCAGTGGTGCGATTTTGATACTGAGAGTTTGGACGCCATGACGGACGGGCGTCAAGCGATCTCTGCACCTATCTCGACAAAGCGTTCACTAGCGGACGAGCGTCCGTCGGCCGACTTAGTGAAACCGACTCAAAACTCTATGTATAGCAGCTGTTTTCTTCACATATGATATACCATATACTCATTATTCAAAACCCTAAAGCTAGGGGCGGCTTTAGGCTGCGTTTTTCTTCCTTTTATTCCAGCTTTATGCACTTTAGATCTAGATTAAATTAGCTACTTTTTTTATGCACTGTTTCTGCGATTTTGAGTTGCTGAGGATGTTCAGAAGCTAAGAGCTTCATCAAACGAGCATTGTGAAGCCAGCCAACAACTGTTGATTTCGTTTTCATCGATTATACTGTGAGTTTTTATTAAAGGTTGTTTCTTTATTCATGTTTACTATGTTTAATTGCTCTTATATCGGAAGATACGCATGTGTCGATTGTTTATTGTTGATGGAAATCTTTATAAACCTTAGATCACCATGAATAGGAATAGTATTTGAATCTATCTTAACGGAAGTTAATAGGTTTAATTGCTAGATTATAAACATAAAGTTTACACCTTTGGTTAGAAAACGCGTTAATCTTGCATTGGAAGATAATGGATTAATAGATGAACTTTCTAAGGAATTAGGGTTCATATTTAGATAAGGTAAATCACAACTTAGATAAAAACCGCAATATAATCGAGATAGGAAATCAATGCTTGTTGGATACGTAGATCAATCCTCGTTTGTTTGTTATACATTTAATTTAAATCCTTAAAAACTTGAATTTGTTTAGTTAGTTTACTTTCATTTGCATCTTAGATTAGTTTAGTTAAAGGTTCGCAACCCGTATTCTTCCTAGCTTTGGACTATATCCTCTGTCTAGTTTTATTTTCGGTTTTGTTCTGTTTTATTCGCTATTTAGATTAGTTTCGTGACATAGTTTAGGTTAGACAAAAACTAGGAATTGATCGGGGTCAATCAGGTTATAATATACTTGACCACCATAAACCAATACTAGCAAGAGGACTAGGCCCATCGTAGTATAGCTATAGTGAATCAAGGTCGATCCCACAGGGAACCAATTGTGGATCATCTTATATACAAACAATTAGTTAAACATGTCAAGGACATAGAGGCGGTCTACGACCAACATAAGACAAGAAAAGTAAAGACACGACTCGACACAACGTAATTAACCTCCCCAATTATAGTCTTTATCGCTTTGGACCTAGATAATTTATATAATAAATCGAACTTATTAATCTGTCAATCCGCTTGTATCTATCTTAGATTGGCTACGGGAGTCATCCTCTTTAACTTGACTTAGCACCGGTAGGTCACTAGATCACCGTGATATTGTTACGTGACTTCGCCTTTTAGTGCCTCCATCTCATATAACTCACACGCTTACGACTCTGGGATGCCGATATTAACCGTACACCTCGTCCCAGGCAACATTCCTATGGTTAGGCGTATTCCTAAACGATTACTCAAGCTCTCGTCCAACTAGCAATTACCAAGTTATAGTCTCATGCTAATCTACGACGTATGTATAATCAAAGCTAGCAATCCCCAAATATAAACCTACCTAGATAACGCCGAACGTCCAAGATCAATTCATAAGCCTACCTAAGAGTTTTATATTGGTATTTCCTTTTACACATTTTAATTAAACTAAGCGAGTAACGTAGCCATAGCCATACCTACTTGAGATAATAAATTCTATTAAGTTAACCTAACCATAAAGACGTGGCTATTTAACGGATGAAAACAGGCTCGGTCGACCGAATAGTTTGGGCTCGGTCGACCGAATGGTCTTTTTCCCAGTGATTACATCCCGAACATATCTCTCAAATGTTTCATCATACGAGCAGTTAAACAAGAACTCGTAAAGTATTCATATAAACTAACTTAGATACACATTAATTAAATCAAGTAGATTCATGAATAAATACTAAGTGTATGACGTAGGTTATGGGATCCCCATAGACAAGGTGTCGCCACATCCCTAACGTCATAGCCTAGATCTACATCATCTAGCTATGATTAACTAACTCAAACGATAAAGCATAATTGGGAGGGATTAATTACTTAAAAGAAAGAAACAGAAAATAAAGGCTTACATATTGCAGCCCTTAAATTGCTGGAAACACCCTCAATAAACTACATTGAATCAAGATATGAATAGAGTGATTTTATTGAATGATATTCTAAGGTGTATGTTGGTATATCTTACAATTCTCGTAGCTGCTTGCTTATATAGAGGTTTTTGCCGACTTAGGGTGGTTCTAGAAGGTAAACACGACGAAATCCCTAAACCGCCCCGCAGCTGACACTCGGTCAACCGAAAGATGACACTCGGTCGACCGAGCCTAATGGTTCCGTCGACCGAACCTATATTTTCCATGTTCTACACATTTTCTTCGTTTGCCTTGCTCCCCACTGCACGTTTGCATGTCGATCCGATTACTCTCTCATTTAATGCTCCGATTTCCTTCCTTTCTTATCTGGAGATAATTGATTGAATGACACTAATCTTCTCGATTTGTAATGATCTGTAAAATCAACATTAATCGCACAGTAAATCGGATAAAAACGAGTAAATACCAATTTACATAATATAAATCACATAACATTAAATATTAAATATAAACATGTGATTTAATATAAAATGCGTATTATTAATCTCGATTTAAGGTCAACGTTGATGACTTTTACGGGTATAATTTGACCGTCATCAACTACCCCCCACTTAGACTTTGATCGTCCCGAACAAAGCATCAATAAGTCATTTCCCAAGACAACATTTCCCATGGTCAGGTCATACTTACACAAGAAACTCAAGTCAACTCATACTAGTCATGCTCATAAGATATCCATTATTCACTACTCGCTATGAATCGTAGTGATGTGTGCATGTGCATTGGTTTTATATAAATGTGGCAAGATTAGAGTTTATGCTAACTTCGCAATCTCAACCTACCAACCTCAGCATTCATACTTCTTATGCCTCACAATGGTTAAAGCACTAGAACAATAAGCAAGAGCGTATCTATAGGGTTTTTGGACTTGGAGACCGAGTACTACTCAAAGCCTCTTAAAGAGTTGAATATTCTTTTCATATCTTCATATTTTTCAAATACTATCAATCTCAAGGAAGAAAGCTTTTTAGAGTATCCCCCTATCTTAGATCATGCATAGCATCGAATATTACCACAAGCGCGAGGCTACTTTGGTAATGTTACTACAAGCCCAATGTCTAACATTTTGCTAAAACACAGGTACGTCTCAAGCTTATTACTCCGCTTTAATGGCTAAAAGATAAGAATGCATCAGCAGATAGATATTGATACTAAGTTTACATAACCAATCATCTATGCAATGTACACATAATTTCTTCAGTTATTATGATTTGCGCGGTATACTCGATTCACAGGTTGAGTAATTGAATAATAAATAACTACTTGCAAAAACGGGCATGAATATCCTTAAATTTACTTAACATAAGTATAAAATGATCACGTACTCATGAAACTTGGTTTATTTCCTATCAATTCTTAGCTAGGAACTCACAATTCTAAGGGTACGAGATAAATAATATGGTATGAGAATTTTCTACCGTTTCATTCAAATTTTAATCATAACAACATAGCTAAGTCTCCTACCCCCCACTTAAACATGGCATTGTCCCCAATGACAAATAAAAATGAGAATTTAAGAAAAAGACTTAGCTCTGGAAACGGCTCTCAAGTAAAGGAACAATATCAGAGTAAATGTCAGCACGTTGTGGAGAAGCAAGTGAAAACCTGTATAAGCAGACAAACTCCACGAAACCGTCAAATACCATGTCTATGGAAGTTATAAAATGATGTGGCAGTAATGAGGTATAAGTACCTAAAAACAGTTTAAGCCACTTTATTTTATACAACCCATGACAAGGGAAACCAAAAAGAAAAATACTAAATAGAAAGAAAAATAAACAAGCAACTAAAGATGGTGGTCTTCATCTACAACCTCCACCGCCTAAATATTCTTAAAACCGGGTGGAGAAGACAAAGATCAAAAAGCATTACCCCAAGTGGGAAAACACGAGGGTGACTGGCTCACCATGTATTCATTCCAGTATAAAAGAGAAACTTTGTAAGGTATAACAGATGCAAGGCGACCTAGAGGATAACGATAAAATCAAATACTTAGCGCAGACGCTTCTCGCGTGCATTGGATATCAACAGCTTAGGGAGATGTAGCTACTCCTCGAAATTACTAATAACCCAATGTATCACGTAAAAGTCATAACCGTCATCAACAAGGTCGGATCGGTGAGATAATGTTGAACAAAACGGATCATCTAGAAATGCCGGAATAGACGGAAAAAAAATGTGAAATTTAAAACTTCCGGTAGAAAGATAAGTTGTATTTTGATCGAAGCAAAAACCTTTAAAATCTAGCTAGGGTCAGAGCTACACTTCGCCCAACTAGGATCATGAAAATCAAAATGATAAAAGATAATCATTAAAGCTTAGCAATATTTCAAATTCCGCAACACATAGGTATTATGTAAACAAAATGGAGGTTGAGAGTATGATGGGTTTAGAAAAAAAAGATACACATAAGGATGGGAAGAAAAGATAAAGGGTGGGTAAGAAATTGTGTTTATGGGTGGGTTGAAAATGGTTAAGGCATTGAGATTGGGTGGGAGAGTGAAACGGATGGGAAGAAAGAGAGGCGATGAAAGAATGGTTAGAAATGTGAACTTTTGGGGCAGATTGGTGAGAGGATCGAAAAGGTTGAAGGGTGAAAAGGTATAAATGAAAGGATAAGGGTAGTTGCAGAATGAATTGCGCACCACTTTGAATTTTCACTTGGATCACCATTCTAAAAGATTTTGGAAGTTGACCAAAATTGTTCTTGTTCGCACCAATCATTCTCTGTTACATTTTCAATAATTCTCAAGCTCTCTTAATGCTTCCATCTTAAGGTGGATTGCTAAATTTATTTTTCTTTAGCAATTTCTCGACTCTCCTACGGAACTCTATTTCACGTGGCCTATATTGAGTAATAAAGTTTTGCACATCCTTAGCCCAATGGCCATCGAACACGGCAAAATAAAAACCTCAACATATGTCACGTTACTCTTATTGGACTCAAAGAAAGAAAAACCTAAAATCCTAAAAAGAAATCCTCAGGGTTTTAAAGAAGTAGTTCTGAGTTTAAAGTCCTCAGCTTGACTTTCCAAAAAGTATCCTTGTCAGCATTATTCTTGGATCCACGAGATATTGACCCTCTCGAGCACTATAAGAGGTGGGCTTGTTGCTTTTATGGATTAATACCCTTCCTTGGTTGTGAGACCTAGGAAACGACATTTATCCATACCATTTATCCAAAGCTCTTACCTCGGCTCTCGCTTTTAGGAATTAGTGAATTCTAAGAAACTCGGTTAAAATTACGGTTTTGACCTTGACAATAAGAAACAATGAATCAAAGTACTCCGAATAAGGTCGGTTATGTAGGCAAGCCTCGCCGCCTTATTCGTTGGAACATATGTGACAGATTCAGCCAATCCGTCAAGATTAAGCCCCGCTTAGCCCGAAGGCTTATCGGCTATGCTAAGTCTTGTTGAACTGCTATAACGTACATCACACGTGGAGGGGAGTTGATTGAGCCGAGGCTCGGTTAAACTCGCCCAGCCATGGTTAGACCATTTCCGAACCAATGTACTAAGAGTCTCCGATTTCTAATTGTCACCCAAAGCGTAATCTCGTTTCTGTTTAAGGTGGGTTCACCGAGAAGCCATCACCATAAAACTCAACGAAAGCAGAAGATGGTGTTCTCTCAAAACTCAACGTCCTCTTTAGATTGTGAATGCTTAAACTACACAATTTGTTGCTCTCTGCCGCAGGCAATCTCATGCATAGGACAAAGAGATTTTAACAGAACTACGAGGAACTCTTTATTCACTGCTTCCTTTCAACGACTACATGTTTCCTTACACCCTCTAGATGAGATAGATTTAGGGTAGAACCTTCCACACTAATAAAATTAATCTTACAAACCAACTCCGGGCTACGATTCATACTAAGGTTCATGTATAGGCTAACTTATGCTCAAAAAACCAAAAGGTAGTAAAACATAAGCAAAAAAAAGGGTAGTACCTTGCCTTCAACATTGTACCACGAAGAATTTAAGCCTTAAAATATATATTTTTTTCGGAGCCATCTTTGTGCTTTAAAGGTATTGCTTCCATCGCTTTTCCCATCGTAGAGTAGTAATTCCGCATGTTGTTTGGGTTATTTTCTCAATACCAAAAAATTATTGACTTGGATTATTGCTTCCTGGTTTCTCGCATGTAAGAAAAACAAAATGCAGACCGTAGATCGATTTTAACATGGTTTCCCATGCTTTTCGACGGACTTCTCATTAAACATACGGGATAAACAGACACGCGAATTCCGGACTAAAAAACACAAATCGAAACCGTAAAAAGCAGAACAAAAAAAAAATAAATTCTCGGTCGACCAAACGAGGTCTCTCGGTCGACCGAACGAGGTCTCTCGGTCGACCGAATAATTTTTTTTTTTTTTTTATTTTATTTTTATTATTATTTTTTTTTTCGAATCTGAATTTTCGATTGCAGCGCACAACCGTAGGGACTCAAAACGTAAAAACGACTTTAAAATGTAAAAAACTCGACATGAATAAAAATTATTTATATATAAAATTGACCGTTGGTTCCCGGCAACGGCGCCAAAAACTTGATCGGGTCAATCAGGTTATAATATACTTGACCACCATAAACCAATACTAGCAAGAGGACTAGGTCCATCGTAGTATAGCTATAGTGAATCAAGGTCGATCCCACAGGAACCAATTATGGATCATCTTATATACACAATTAGTTAAACATGTCAAGGACATAGAGGCGGTCTACGACCAACATAAGACAAGAAAAGTAAAGACACGACTCGACACAACGTAAATAACCTCCCCAATTATAGTCTTTATCGTTTGGACCTAGATAATTTATATAATAAATCAAATTATTAATCACAATCCGCTTGTATCTATCTTAGATTGGCTACGGAGTCATCCTCTTTAACTTGACTTAGCACCGGTAGGTCACTAGATCACCGTGATATTGTTACGTGACTTCGCCTTTTAGTGCCTCCATCTCATATAACTCACACGCTACGACTCTAAGGATGCCGATATTAACCGTACACCTCGTCCCAGTGCAACATTCCTATGGTTAGCGTATTTCCTAAACGATTACTCAAGCTCTCGTCCAACTAGCAATTACCAAGTTATAGTCTCATGCTAATCTACGACGTATGTATAATCAAAGCTAGCAATCCCCAAATATAAACCTACCTATATAACGCCGAACGTCCAAGATCAATTCATAAGCCTACCTAAGAGTTTTATATTGGTATTTCCTTTTTACACGTTTTAATTAAACTAAGCGAGTAACGTAGCCATAGCCATACCTACTGAGATAATAAATTCTATTAAGTTAACCTAACCATAAAGACGTGGCTATTTAACGGATGAAAACAGGGCTCGGTCGACCGAATAGCTGGGCTCGGTCGACCGAATGGTCTTTTTCCCCCAGATTACATCCTTGAACATATCTCTCAGCGTTTCATCATACAGAACAGATTAAACAGTAACTCGTAAAGCATTCATATAAACTAACTTAGATACACATTAATTAAATCAAGTAGATTCATGAATAAATACTAAGTGTATGACGTAGGTTATGGGATCCCCATAGACAAGGTGTCGCCACATCCCTAACGTCATAGCCTAGATCTACATCATCTAGCTATGATTAACTAACTCAAACGATAAAGCATAATTGGGAGGGATTAATTACTTAAAAGAAAGAAACAGAAAATAAAGGCTTACATATTGCAAATTCTTAAATTGTTTGAAACACCCTCAATAAACTACATTGAATCAAGATATGAATAGAGTGATTTTATTGAATGATATTCTAAGGTGTATGTTGGTATATCTTACAATTCTCGTAGTCGCTGCTTTATATAGAGGTTTTTGCCGACTTAGGGTGGTTCTAGAAGGTAAACACGACGAAATCCCTAAACCGCCTGAAGTTTGACACTCGGTCAACCGAAGATGACACTCGGTCGATCGAGCCTAATGGTTCCGTCGACCGAACCTATATTTTCCATGTTCTACACGCTTTCTTCGCTTGCCTTGCTCCCCACTCGCACGCTTGCATGTCGATCCGATTACTCTCTCATTTAATGCTCCGATTTCCTTCCTTCCTTATCTTGAGATAATTGATTGAATGACACTAATCTTCTCGATTTGTAATGATCTCAGAAATCAACATTAATCGCACAATAATCGGATAAAACGAGTAAATACCAATTTACATAATATAAATCACATAACATTAAATATTAAATATAAATGTGTGATTTAATATAAAATGCGTATTATTAATCTCGATTTAAGGTCAACGTTGATGACTTTTACGGGTATAATTTGACCGTCATCAGGAATCACAATTGTTTAGTTCCCCGTAAGATCGACCCGGCATTAACCACTATTACTACGATCCTTATACTTGAGGTTAACCGGATTATTACTTGTTTGTTTTGTTAATAAAATCCACGACACTCTCTCAACTGCCCACTGTCATTACAAATGAAACTTTTGAGAAAGCGGCAGATTTGCTGGCTGAAGAATTGGAGCAGCAAGCCATATATCTCAGATCCATGACTTCAGCATTTAATGACAAAAGCTCCTCCATTGAGCACAAGTTCCAGGCCATTGCAGAGTACATTGATGCACAAAATATTGTGGTTCAAAAACAAGGAAATCACGAGGCAACTCAACATCAATATAACCAACAATCTTGCAGCCTCAGCAAGATATTTCCCAAGAAAATGAATCAATGGCAAAGTGGCTTTTGGCACTAGATTTCGTAGTGTCAATGAGAAATTGAATGATCATCACAACAGATTCACATCTATTGAATCAAAACTTGACTCTCTGATTGGAACGGCAGAGGCCACAAACATCATCCTACTCCAGCAAAGGGATGATGCTGCCAAAAAGGGGGAAACTCAGGATAAGCCTGAAGGATCAACTATTAGACCCCCAAACTTCACTGAAGAACAACTGAGAGCAAGAGACAGAGAAATAAGGATTAGGAATGAGGTAGAAGAACAGCAAAGGAGGGCCAGAGAAGAAAGAGAAAAGGCCCTAAAAGAACCCTGCACTGGATTTCCTCTTCCTATGCAAAGAAGAGATGATGATAGAGACAGATCCGGCAGACAACAAAAGCCTGGATCTAGTCAGCAAAGAGGATCAGCTAGTCAACACAGACTTAGCACCAGAGGAAACACCAGTAGAGGCAGTAGCAGCTTCAGATATACTAGGGAACACAGAACTTACACTGGTCACCAAACCAAAGCAGAATATGAAGCAGATGTACTGGACCATGTAAGAGAATTCTTCAGAGTACAGGAAGGATCAGATCCACATTCCTCACAAGATGAAGCATGGTGATTGATTGGCTAAACTATCAAGTTGAAAGGATGAGAACTGATATGGCTAAACTCTACAATGAAGTCAAAAGAGAGTTTGCACTCCTCAAACAAAGCAACAACAAACCAAGCTCAGCCATACCACTTGCCTCATAAAAAGGACCGGAAGACTTGCCAACCGAACAACAAGAAGAATTCAAATATATGGCAAAATTCTTCAATCCTATGGGAAGAATGGACAAACAGAGCAGTGGAGTCTCTACAAGAGTCTCAAGCTTGCAGATTCACACATAGCTGAGGCTAGGGAAAGACTTGAGAAGTACTTTGGAGAACCTAGGGCAAATGAGACCATACCGATTTCAACATGCTCTTTGCCAAAAGAGTTTTTCAGTGGTGTATCTCGAATACACAAACTATGGCATCTTTGAAGTGGAAGTTTCCAGAAATTGACTGGAAAGACAATGAAGAGGTTCAGACTACAAAGTTCAAGAGGTACAAAGTTGAATTAAGTAAAATGTAGTTTGTAACCTTTGAATAAAATTTTGAACTTGTTGCCTGGAATGGATGAATAAAATTGCTGAATTTTTGTTCATTATTTATTATGAAAAATTTGGATTACTTATGTTCAGGTTTTATGAGGGTTTTGGCATCATCAAAAAGGGGGGAAATTGTTAGGAACATTTATTATGTTTTGATGAAGGCCATACTAGCTTTGTTATAGCAAGCCTTGAAATAAGTTAGAATTCTCTGTATAAGTCTTTACTTGAGTCCGACATGTTGTATAAGTTGAGTCGGACAAGTATTGTACTAGTTGGTAGGACGGCAAAGTAAAAGCAGACATTCGGCAGAGTGAAGCCAGCCAAGCACCAGTAGAGATACAATGAAGACTTTATGGTCTAACTTATAACCAAGGAAGTCTTTGATGACCTTGGATAAGTCTAAATTATATTTCAAGCGATGAAACTTAATATTCAAATATGGTGTACACTGATCTCACCCCAATCAAGGATCAGTGAAGTACAAATATTCTCCTTAAACTGAAGCAAAGAAGAAAACAGTGAATCGGCTGAGTGAAGACAAAACGGTAAAGGAAGAGCCAAAACGGCTAAGTCAGAAGGATCACTCGACCATTCAGAAAACAATGAAGTAATTCCTACCAGATCAGATTTAATATATGTTGAAGATTCAGAGGATCATGCATTAAATGCACAATCAATAGAGGATCAATCAAGGACGGATTTTCTCGCTATACGCTTGAAGAAAGAATCCGATCATCAAATCAAAGAGAATGCAATTAAGGGGAATCAAGAATAAAATCAAGGATTATTCCTCATTAATATAGCCAACGGACGGAATTTCAAAATCAAGGTTATTCAAGGCTATAAATAGAATGCATTGACAGAAAAACAAAACAACGATCCGAAAGAAAAAATCAAGCGTAAACTCACAATTCAAAAAGCCTTCTCTCGAACTTACAAGGATACATCTAGTGATCCACTCAGACATCAGAGCTACAAAGTCATATTCAGCACTGAGATTGATCTAGCAAGGTTGTGGATCACATTCACATCAAACTGAAGCAACTGAATCAGAGGCAATCTGAGAAGGAGTTGAGTTTGTGATAGCTGTTGAAGGATTTTGATCTCAAGGAGCAGCAAAGGAGACTGAATCACTGAAGCTGTTGCAGTCAAGGAGTGATAGTCTTGTAGATTGTGAAGCTTGGGAAGCCAAGGACAATCATACTATCGTATCTGTGAAAACAATAGTGAATTCCTCCAATCATCACAGGAGAAGAGTGGATTAAGGGATTACACCACCCTGAACCACTATAAGCCTTGTGTCAATTTACTTTCTACAATTTACTTTACAGTATTAATTTAAATTTCCTAGATCATAACTTATATCTGTGATTGCCTAAACTTATTTGAAAACAACATAGTATGAAGGGACTTATCCGCTGCCCAAAAGCTTTTAAACAAATGAAAAGTTTTTGAAACTCCACTATAGTCATTCACCCCCCTCTGACTATAGTTTCACCCTTCTCTGGGACCAACAATTGGTATCGGAGCAAAGGTTCCTAGTATCGAAACTGCTCGATCTAATTTACGATAACAAGGAGATCACACATTTTCAAAGTAGTTTTCAAATCTAAGTTTTTATACGCTTACATTTATATCTTCACTTGCACTTATGGATTCCTCAAACTTTTTGTCAAAAGTACCTGTTTTTTATGTTAATAATTTTGATGAATATAAAATAACAATGCTATCTCATCTTGCAAAGAACTCATGAAGAGATGCTTGGATGTAATTAATGATGGACCAATCATAATCACTACCGTGGTAGGCACAGGAGCGCATCAAGGAAGGAAATCGATAAACCCAAAAAGGATTGGACCAAGGATGACAGGAGAAGAGCAAATCTGGATTTTGTTGCAAAATACATGATTTTGAAGACCCTAGATAGCAACATGTTCATGAGAATCAAAGACTTCAAAACAGCAAAGGAGATGTGGGACAATCTAGCATTGATAAATGAAGGATCTCAAGCGATTAAAGAAAACAAATTATCTGCAAGCAAAACGAAATTTGAGAACTTCAAAATGAAGGTCGGTGAATCCATTAATCAAATGGACAATGATTCTCAAGCATTATCGATGAATCGCAATGACTTGGACACACATATCCCCGAAAGAAGTATGCTTGAATATTTTGAGAGGCTTACGAAAGATGGAAGATCATAACATCGAATCGAGAGAGAACAACAAATCTTGCAAACACGCACACTCGACCCGATGTCCCAATTAAAAGCTCATGAATTCGAATTGAACGGTGAAGATGGTGCTCCGGCAGAGACACAAAATCACCAGACTCAAGTTGCACCTCAAAGAAAGTAACTTTGCCGATTGTATCTGCAGAGAGACACAAGAACTCAAAGAACAGGTAGCTTTATTAGTCAAACGTTTTGACAGGTTTAGCAAAAAGAAGCCATTCAAGGGAAAATCATCATCAAACAAGAGGTCAAGCTCAAACAAAGACATGAAGAAGAAAGATGATGAATATAGATGCTTCAACTGCAACAAGAAAGGTCACCTCAAGGCTGATTGTCCAGAAGAAAATGACAAAGATGATGAAAAGAAGAAATACAAAGCATTTGAAAAGAGGAAAAGCGAGAAGGCATTGAAGGCTGAATCCAGTAGTGAAAAGAATGAAGAATCATCTGATAATGAATCAGATGACAGTGATGAAGAAGATAGCTCAGAAAATGAAAAAGCATGCTTATGTCTCATGACAAAAGAATTAAATGAAGATGAAGGTGATAGCTCAGACACTGATTTATGTTTAATGACCAAAGAATCAAATGAAACTGAGGTATCATCTAGCGCTTACTCTTCATCTAATGCATCCACTTCTGACACTGCACAATCTTCTGCTCTCCCATTAGATACAGCAGACCTAGTCCAAAATCTCATTACTAAATTTGATGAAATTGAAATGAATCATGAAATTCTGGAAAATGAATGCAAGGATCTAAGAAAAGAGAACAAGATATTAAAGAAAGAACTGAATAAAGCAAAAGATGAATTAACTAGTAAGGAGACCTGCTTAAATGATCAACGAAAAGCAGATGATCATACATCTGTTATTGACAGATCAGTTAAGAAAATCTCCCCACCAGTAAAGGTAACCACCGCACCACTAAATGCACCAAACTTACAAACCTTCAAAGAGGTTTGGATCCAGATCTGTCTTGGCTACAACAAATCGAGATGAAAGTAGAAACAATGGTCAACACAATTCTAAATTCAGGACCATCAATGGACCAAAATTTAGAAAGGGATGCACTATAGTTCCAACAAATCATCCTGCTCCGTGAAGTCAAAACCTAGTGCAAAGAAACAATGAGACTAAATCCTCATTCCAGTCAAGCAAAAACAAAAGCCTTCTGAAAGGTAAAGGTAGACTTTATCCTTCAGAGGATGATTGGAATGTTGCACCTCCAAAATACAAGAAGAAACCATTGAGTGATATGCATCATGTGTTTAAGAAAAATCAATCTAGATATGTTCCTAGACACATGAAGCAACACAGGTTTCCTACTGTATATTGGAAAGTGAAGAGGGATGCACATGTACCAAAAGGCAGAGAAATGTATCAAAATATCTTCAGTAAAAATATCAGAAGCTATTCTGCCATGCCTTATACATATGAAGTTGATGACTTCAACTATCCAAAAAGAAGGACTTTTGGATATACACTTGGTATGTGAGGCATGACTGCTAACAGAATCGGACCCAAACAGTGTTGGGTACCTAAACTTAATTAATTTGTTTTGTAGGATGTCTAGTACATAGACAAAGGGATGTTCCGCACACATGACAGAAACAAGAAATGGCTCACTGACTTCAAAGCTTTTGATGGACCCAAAGTCACATTTGGAGGCAAAGATAATCCTGGCAAGATTAAGGGGGAAGGCATAATACACAAGAACAATCTAAAGATTCAAAATGTGGCATATGTCAAGGGACTTAATTTCAATTTGATGAGCATTAGTCAATTCTGTGACATAGGCTACAATGTGCACTTCAACAAAGAAGGATGCAAAGTGATTCACAGCCAAACCAACACAAGAGTTCTTGCAGGTGAGAAGACAAGACAACATGTATGTGGTGGACTCGGAGAATAGCCAAGGCGTAAAACATGTCTGCTTGTCAAAAATAAACAATCAACAAGTCGGATTTGGCACGTAAGATTAAATCACTTGAATTTCAAGACCATCAACAAATTATCAAAGAACAAGTTAGTTGAAGGCTTGCCAGAGATCAGATTCAAAAAAGGAAAGCCTATGTGATGCATGTCAGAAAGGGAAACAAATCAAAAGTTCATTCAAGTCAAAGCCTTATCAATCTACAACAAGAGTTCTACATCTGTTACACATGGACCTGTTTGGACCAGTCACACCAAGTAAGTGTAAGTGGTAAGAAATACACCCTAGTAGTGGTGGATGACTTTTCAAAATACACCTGACCATTTTCATGAACAAGAAGAAAGAAACACTCACAAAGTCGCCTGATTTCTGAAAAGACTCCAAAATGAAAAAGAATCAAGATCATCAAGATTAGATCGATAGAGGCACCGAATTTCTAAATGAAATTATCGTAACCTATTTTGAAGAAAATGGAGTGCTACATCAACTATCTGCAGCAGGAACTCCACAACAAAATGGTGTAGCAGAAATAAGAAACAGAACTCTCAAAGAAGCAGTTAGAACAATGATTGCTGAAGCATGCTTGCCAAAGAGATTTTGGGTCAAGCCGCAAACACAAAGATGCCATACACAAAACAGATCAATCATCAACAAATATCATAGAAAGACTCCATATGAAATATGGAATGGTAGAAAACCTAATATCTCATATTTTCATATGTTTGGATCGAAATGTTTTGTCTTGAACAGGAACCGCTTGCATACCTTTGATGAAAAGGTCGATGAAGCAATCTTCATGGGATACTCAAACACCAAAGAAAGCAATCAGAGTACTTAACAAAAGAACATTGGTGATTGAAGAATCAGTACATGTAGTTTTTGATGAACCAAATACAAATGGTGAAGATCTTCAAGATCAAGAAAAGGAAGCAGCACAAAGGGAAATTTATACAAGTGCAACCATACCAGCTTCTATCCTAAATCATCATTTTGAAAATCAAGAGGAGCCACATATATACACAACAGATCACGCACCAGAACTTGAAGTTCATACCCATGATGAAGTCGCATAAGCACCAAGTGAAGAACAACTTCAACCTGATCTAAATTGGCTAAGAGATCATCCTCAAGAACAAGTCATTGGAGATGTTCACACAGGAGTTAGAACCGAAGACAACTGGGCACATGCTAACATGCTTTCTATCACAAGTGGAACCCAAGACCATAGATGATGCAATCCAAGATGCAGATTGGATCACAAATGCATGCAAGAAGAACTAAATGAATTTGAAAGAAATGAAGTCCAGGGAACTTGTTGACAGCACTGATATACGGCCAACATCATTGGAGCAAAATGGGTATTCAGAACAAGATGGATGAGCAAGGAACTGTTGTCGTAAAACAAAGCAAGACTAGTTGCAAAAGGCTATTCTCAAGGTATGAATAGATTATGATGAAACATTTGCACCAAAGAGCAAGATTGGAGGCGATCGACTCTTTCTAGCTTTTGCTGCATACAAAGATTTCAAAGTCTATCAAATGGATGTCAAGAGTGCATTTCTAAATGGACTTTTGGAAGAAGAAGTATATGTGGAACAACCTCCTGGATTTCAAATCAAAGGAAAAGAAGACAAAGTATACAAACTCAAGAAGGCCCTTTATGGACTCAAACAGGCACCAAGAGCCTGGTATGAAACACTATCACAATTTCTGATCAAGAATGGATTCAACAAAGGAACTATAGACAAGACTCTATTCAAACTAGAGGAAGGAACAAGAACATTGTTAGTACAAATCTATGTTGATGATATCATCTTTGGATTAGAGGATGAAAAGCTATGTGAGAAATTTGCAAACCTGATGAAGAGCAAATTTCAGATGAGCATGATAGGAGAATTAAATTATTTCCTTGGCCTTCAAGTAAAGCAAATGAAGGATGGTATTTTTATCAGTCAAGCCAAGTACACAAGAGATTTAATACACAAGTATGGGATGGATACAAGTGGCACAGCAGATAAACCAATGTGTGCAAGAGTCACTCTTGGAAAAGATGAAACAGGAAAGGATGTTGATCAGAAAATGTATAGAGGAATCATTGGATCCTTACTATACTTGACTGCAAGTAGACCTGATATAGCATTTGCAGTAGGAGTATGTGCAAGATTTCAAGCTCAACCAAAAGAATCACATCTTAGCAGCACCAAAAGGATAATCAAGTACTTGAAAACACTTTAAGTGTTGGAATTTGGTATCCAAAAGATGGAGGATTTAAATTGATATCATATTCGGACTCGACTATGCTTTGGATGCAAAATAGATAGAAAAAGCACCTCTCGGAACATGTCAAATACTAGGCACCGACTAGTCTCGTGGTTCAAGAAAAGCAAAACTCCATATCTACATCAACAAATGAGGCAGATATATAGCAAGCAGGTAGTTGTTGTGCTCAAGTACTTTGGATCGATACAACGACTAAGGGATTATAGAGTGGAGGAGGAAACAATTCCAATCATGTGTGATAACACAAGTGCAATATCTATTACTGAAAATCCAGTGTTGCATTCAAGAACAAAGCACATTGATGTAAGACATCATTTTATCAGAGATCATGTTGAAAAGGGAGATGTCATCCTAAAATACATATCCATCAAGATCAATTGGTGACATCTTCACTAAACCACTCGGCTATGAAATATTTAGCATGTTGAGAACTGAGTTAGGAATGATTGAAATTGACTAAGTACCAAAGAGCGGCTAACTGGAGTAATCGGCTAAGTGACTTCATCAACTGGTTCAACCTTTGCCATTACAGGGGATGTAGCAGGTAAGGTATCGTATCCAAAGAAAGTTAACTTAACTGATTGTTAGGAACGGTTAAATGGAGCAGCTCAGTGAAGAATTCACTATATCGGCTAAGTGACTAGCCAAGGCACTTAACCGAATTAAATACTTGGACAAATTAAAGTGTGAACAAAATCAAATTTTACACGTGGAGATTAAAGAAAATATGGAGAATTATTCTGTGGAAAATTACACACGTGGAGATCAACTTATGATCATGGAGGTAACTTTATTATTTTTCGAATTATAAATGCCTCGATTCTCGGGCTCTATCATTACTTTCCTCAAACCACTCCCCCATTACGCTCGAATATCGCGATTTACATACACAAAATCACGCCATTATGTCATATAATTCTTCCACATTCAAACCATGTTCACACTACCCAAATAACCCTATATAAACAAGACTTAGAGATTTCCAGAAATCTTTACACTCTTTTGCAAAACACAAGCCCTACTTTTGATTTTCTCTACTGCAATTTCAAGTTCACCCTCAAACTTCCTTTAATTTTCAACAATGGCATCATCTTCCTCAAACACCCAAGCTGGGTATGAAAAATCGATTGCCACTGGATCATTCTTTCAAGCAGAACACTACTTGAAACTGTGCGGAAATGACGAGGATGCCAAACGATTGGCAGCAGGCTGTGAAAACCTAAAATTATCAACCTTTCTCAACCCTCCAATAACCGAGGTTTGCTATGAAAATCTCATCTCCTTCTGGAAATCTGTAAAATACGTATCTGGGCTCCCTGCTGAAGAAGGTGACAAGTGGGAAGAAGACAAGATCGTTGCATCTGTCAACGGCAAAGACGTGGTGATTATAGAAAAGGTAATTCGAAAACATCTTAAACATCTTAAACTTTCAAATAAAGGTCAAGCAAAAGTGACATTGGTATCACAAAACTTGGACGATTTCTGGGCAACAATTGCCATAACGGCAAACCCAGGATCTACAAAAGTCAACTGTCTTAGATCTGTGTTGAAGAAACCGTTCAATGAGTTTAGTGCCCTAATTGGCAAAACCATTGAAGAAAAGTTGGGAGCAAATAATGCCATGACAGAAATTAGAATGCAGCTAATGGGAATCATCTACAACAATCTACAATTCAATTGGGCAAAATACTTCTTTCTAAGAATCAAAGAGCAAATCCAAAGGGAAGTAAAAACGGCAAAGAAGGGGATCAAAGAAGGAAAGACGAAGAAAGGACAATTCTGGGTGAAAAAGTCATATGGGATTCATTCATGATTATCTCATGCAATGTCTTAAAGTCCTGTTTGTACAACTCCACAAACAAAGATGAATCCAAAGTCATGTTTACCTATGTCAAGCAACAAAAGAAGGCGAGAGAAGGGAAGAGAAAGAAATCCTCACAACACACTACCAAAGAAAGAAAGAAGTTGAAGTTTCAAATGAAATCTGACAAGACAGACTTTGGAAAATTAATTGATGAAGACGAAGAAGAAGAGGATTCAAAACCAAGTAGAACAACGGGAAGAAGAGAATGACAAAGGTGAGGATGAACAACATCCTAATGAGGAAGACACTCGAGATGATGATGAATCTCTAGAAGAAGTTGCACAATTGTCTGCAAACGATATAGATGATCGAATTGCAGAATATCTTGAGTGGAAGGAAGGTGATTCCAGACAACAGCTTCAAGACTCTGACCGCATGCTTGCTGAAGAGGAATGGCTATTTGATTTTCTGGGAATCACAACTCGGTTGGTGTACTTGATGAATCACCTCTATGGGACTTGGTTGATGCAAATAAGGCAAAATCGCCTGCACTTCTCTGGAGACAGAGTGATGACTCAGAAAATGGTGGAGATGATCATGATCAAGATGATAGTGATGATCATGATGACAATGATGATCTTGATAAAGACAGATAAGAGGATACTCCTGCACCAGATGCAATTGATGATACCACTCTTCTCCGTACATTTCTAAAACCACAAGCATCCAACAAGTCCACAACTCCAAAGAAAGACAAACCACTCACCATTGCCTCAGAATGTTCCAAATACAACACAAACATTGTGGACACTGGATCAGCTGCTGCCACTCTCAGTCAAGGCAACCCCCGGCACAGAGATAGGGGGAACAGCAGCTCAAGCCACACCCGCATACACATCTACCCAAATTCTTGAAGATTTGGACATTGGAGCAGATGTTACTCAACATCAAGACAAGGGACATCAAACAGACCCAGAACCAGCTGACATAAGGTAGAAACTCTCTCAACAGCCCACTGTCATTACAAATGAAACTTTTGAGAAAGCGGCGATTTGTTTGGTCAAGAATTGGAGCAAAGCAAGCCATATATCTCGAGATCCATGACTTGAAAGATTTAATGACAAAAGCTCCTCCATTGAGCTCAAGTTCCAGTGCCATTGCAGAGTACATTGATGCACAAAATATTGTGGTTCAAAAACAAGGAAATCTGATGAGGCAACTCAACATCAATATAACCAACAATCTTGCAGGCCTCAGGCAGTATATTTCCCAAGAAAATGAATCAATGGCAGTGGCTTTTGGCACTAGATTTCGTAGTGTCAATGAGAAATTGAATGATCATCACAACAGATTCACATCTATTGAATCAAAACTTGACTCTCTGATTGGAACGGCAAAGGCCACAAATAGCATCCTACTCCAGCAAAGGGATGATGCTGCCAAAAAGGGGGAAACTCGGGATAAGCCTGAAGGATCAACTATTAGACCCCCAAACTTCACTGAAGAACAACTGAGAGCAAGAGACAGATAAATAAGGATTAGGAATGAGGTAGAAGAACAACAAAGGAGGGCCAGAGAAGAAAGAGAAAAGGCCCTAAAAGAACCCTCAGACCTGGGATTCCTCTTCCTATGCAAAGAAGAGATGATGATAGAGATGATCCGGCAGACAACAAAAGCCTGGATCTAGTCAAAGAAAGAGGATCACTAGTCAACACTGGACTTAGCACCGTGAGGAAACACCAAAGAGGGCGAGAGCGTGCTTTCAGATATCTTGGGGAACACAGAAACTTACACGTCACCAAACCAAAGTAGAATATGAAGCAGATGTACTGGACCATGTAAGAGAATTCTTCAGAGTACAGGAAGGACTGTATCCACATTCCTCACAAGATGAAGCATGGGCTGATTGGCTAAACTATCAAGATGAAAGGATGAGAACTGATATGGCTAAACTCTACAATGAAGTCAAAAGAGAGTTTGCACTCCTCAAACAAAGCAACAACAAACCAAGCTCACCATACCACTTTATCAAAAAGGACCGGAAGACTTGCCAATCGAACAACAAGAAGAATTCAAATATATGGAAAAATTCTTCAATCCTATGGGAAGAATAGACAAACAGGAGCAGTGGAGTCTCTACAAGAGTCTCAAGTTTGCAGATTCACACATAGCTGAGGCTAGGGAAAGACTTGAGAAGTACTTTGGAGAACCTAGGGCAAATGAGACCATACCTGATTTCAACATGCTCTTTGCCAAAAGAGTTTTTCAGGGTGTATCTGAATACACAGCTATGGCATGCTGGAAGTGGAAGTTTCCAGAAATTGACTGGAAATACATTGAAGAGGTTCAGACTACAAAGTTCAAGAGGTACAAAGTTGAATTAAGCAAAATGTAGTTTGTAACCTTTGAATAAAATTTTTGAACTTGTTGCCCTGGAATGGATGAATAAAATTGCTGAATTTTTGTTCTGTTATTTATTATGAAAAATTTGGATTACTTATGTTCAGGATTATGAGGGTTTTGGCATCATCAAAAAGGGGGAAATTGTTAGGAACATTTATTATGTTTTGATGATGGCCATACTAGTTGTTATAGCAAGCCTGAAATAAGTTAGAATTCTCTGTATAAGTCTTTACTTAGAGTCTGACATGTTGTATAAGTTGATTCGCACAAGTATTGTACTAGTTGGTAGGACGGCAAAGTAAAATGGACATTCGGCAGAGTGAAGCCACCAAGCACCAAAGAGAGATACAATGAAGACTTTATGGTCTGACTTATAACCAAGGAAGTCTGTGATGACCTTGGATAAGTCTAAATTATATTTCAAGCGATGAAACTTAATATTCAAATATGGTGTACACTGATCTCACCCCAATCAAGGATCAGTGAAGTACAAAGATTCTCCTTAAACTGAAGCAAAGAAGAAAATAGTGAATCGGCTGAGTGAAGACAAAACGGTAAAGGAAGAGCCAAAACGGCTAAGTCAGAAGGATCACTCGACCGTTCAGAAAACAATGAAGTAATACCTACCAGATCAGATTTAATATATGTTGAAGATTCAGAGGATCATGAATTAAATGCACAATCAATAGAGGATCAATCAAGGACGGATTTTCTGCTATACGTTTAAAGAAAGAATCCGATCACTGAAATCAAAGAGAATGCAATTAAGGGGGAATCAAGAATAAAATCAAGGATTATTCCCTCATAAATATAGCCAATGGACGGAATTTCAAAATCAAGGTTATTCAAGGCTATAAATAGAAGGCATTGATGAAAAAACAAAACAATGATCTCAAAAGAAAAAATCAAGCGTAACTCTGTCAATTCAAAAGCCTTCTCTCGAACTTACAAGGATACATCTAGTGATCAACTCGGACATCGAGCTACAAAGTCATATTCAAAGACCTCGAGATTGATCAAGCAAGGTTGTGGATCACATTCACATCAAATCAAGCAAATCGAATCGAGGCAATCTGAGAAGGAGTTGAGTCTGTGATAGCCGTTGAAGGATTTTGATCTCAAGGAGCAGACAAAGAAGGCGAATCAATCACCAAGCCGCATGCAGCCAAGGAGTGATAGTCTTGTAGATTGTGAAGCTTGGGAAGCCAAGGACAATCATACTATCGTGTCTGTGAAAACAATAGTGAATTCCTCCAATCATCACAGAGAGAAGAGTGGATTAAGGATTACACCACCTGAACCACTATAAGCCTTGGGGATATCATCGTGGGGCCATACCCGAATTCAGTAATAAATGAAGCCGCTTGCGCCTCTCGAGCTACCACCGGCTCTCGATCGCCTTGGTCTTTGTCGCTCTCCCAGTGCCCAAAGACCGTGTTAACATAATTGCTTGGCCGATTATCATCATATCCGCCTCGACCAAAGTTGTCTCGTTATTTCCATCTCGACCTGGAGATCAATTCCTCTGAGGTGATCGATCTCTCCGTCTCTGAGTGTCTTGACCTCGACCCCTATAATGATCAGAATTTTTTCTCTTAAATTCTCCACGGCCCCTAGGCCCATCATACCGGGATCTATCAACCACTTCGTCTAGCTTCCCTTCCTGGATGCAGACGTCAATGTCTTTTTTCAGGTCGATACAATCCTCTGTTGTATGACCTATGTCTTCATAGAAATCGCAGTACTTGCTTGCATTCCTCTTTTCTCGAGTTTTCTTCAACGGTGGTGGTTTTCTCGCTATGTTCTTCGAGAGCATGATCGATAACACCTCAGCTCGAGATCGATTAAGCGGGATAAAATCCTTATCTCGCGTAGGCCCCTTCTTCCCCCCACGGTCTGAGGCGGGTGTTTCGATGCGATCCCAAACAGAGGGCTTACTCTCGACATCCTGTCTCTTGGGTTGACCCCTATTCGGACCTCGATTGTCCTTCTTGGAATCCATCCAGTCGGATTGGGTGTGCCTGCGCACTGCCTCTTCCCCTTGACAGAATCGATGTACCACATTAACATACTCGTCCATGGTGTGGGGGACATCTCTGCTTAGCTTCATGTACAACTTTGTATTACGCAGCCCCCCCACGAACGACGTGATCAGAAGTCGATCATCTGCATCTTTGACCTGCATGGCCTCAAGATTAAATCTCTTCAAATACTCCATTACTGGTTCATCCTTTTGCTGCCTCACGTTCATGAGGTGCGTGGCACTTAAATGAAACTTCTTGTTCACTATGAACGCATCCCGAAACTTGCGAGCTAGCATGGCAAAACTGGAGATCGACCCTGGCCGTAGCTTCGTAAACCATTCCCTTGCTCGACCTACGAGTAGCGTCTCCAACGCCCGACATCGTATTGCGTCGGGTGCTCCATCCAATCTCATCTGAGATAGATACCTGTGTAGATGGTCTTCCGGGTCGGTAGTACCATCGTAAGGCTCTATCTTCGGTATCTTAAACCCTTTGGGTTTAGGAAAGCTCTCGATCTCCTTCGTGAAGGGAGACTCTAACCATAGCGACACCTGATTCTTTCCAAGAATTACGTCCAGCTCTTCCCTGACGCTGTCTTCATCCATCTTCTGATGTTTTTGTTGGATCTCACGCCTCTTTCTCTCCACCGAGCTAGAGGACGCACTGAATTCATCTCTTGAAGCTTGTTTTGGCTTGTCTACGGCGGCGTCCTTTTGGCCGCCGTCTGTTACGACGTCTTTCTGACCACCGGCTGTTGCGGCGTCTTTCTGACCTCCGAGTGCCCGTTTTTGCGCCATGACTGCCTCAACAATAATCCTAGACATTAATTCCAGGTCCGCCCCCTGCTAATTGATCCACAAGCGCTCTATGTTCCGGAGCAAGACCTTGCTTTTCTTGCTGGGGGACGGGACCTTGCTTTTCTTGCTGGGGATCTTCAAGGACAAGATCCAAAGCTGGATCTTTTCCTCCTTGCATCTCGGGATCTATCGGTTCTTTAATCTGCGAGCCTTGATCTGCGACTTTGGACGCAGCTTTTCTGGGAGGCATTGCGATCTTGGTGTATTCAATCAATAGAAGGCCCTCCTTCTAGCGCCAATGACGATGACAAATTATGTCACCTTAATAATCTGGGCCCTAATATGAATCTAATGAAGAACACCCAAGAACCTTACTGCCAAAAAGAGTATGATGATGGTTTTTAATATTTGCGGCTGAGTCTAAGACGGTATCTTAGATTGCCTACGTATCCTGTTAGGTTCCAGAAATCAAGCCTTACGTAGTTCCTGGAATGAGGTATATATATTGACAATACATGCCCTAACCCTAATAATAGGTCGGCTTATGTTATTGTCTTATTTACCCTTTAATGGGCCTTAACCCTTGCCCAAGATACCGCTGTTAATGGGCTTGGACAGCTGGTGTGGACTCTGCCCACGATGTCGATGTTTCCGACCTCCGGTGCTCGACCATAGGACTCACTGTCCTACACTGCTATCTGGTGCGGACTGATCGTTCTACACTTCTCGATAGTCGATCGTCGTAGCTGGAGTCTACTAGATGGCCTTAGCCTCGAGCCTGGGCATCGACATGAATACATTGGTGTTTTATCCATAACGTTGTTTTAGGACCAATCGATAGACGACACGTGGAGGGGTGAAACCCTGTATCGTTAATCAACATTGTGGTCATACGCCTTCTTCTTCTTAATTGGTTCTCCAATGCCCGTCACCTCAGGAGCCATACAACGGTAATTAATTACCAGCCCCGGTTGTCATTTCGAGGGATTTCTCCCTCGCCCATCCAAAACCTGCTAGCTTTATAGTCTTTTGGTCTTCAGAGAGAAGAATATTATCGGGCTTAAAGTATTCCATAGCTCGAGATATCCCTAATGCCAAACTCAAAGAATCTTCCAAGTCTAGGCATTTTGGATGCATTTTCTTTAAGAAATTCTCAAGTGTGCCTAGACCCGGCCAAATGGAGCAACCGGATCGACCGGGCCGAACCGCGCTTTAAACGATGACTGTTTGGGCGGTTTGACGAACCGTCGCTTTGATTTAACCGGCGGTTTGAAAAACCGGCGGTTGCCGGTTTGTGCAGGTTCACGGTTTACCCGGTTTGCTCCCGGTTCAGATCACGGTTCCGGCCACGGTTTTAAAATTTCATAAATTTTTTTTTCATTTTCATATAATACTTATTATTTTCACTACAATAACAAATTATTATTATTTTCACTATAATTACTAAAGCGAATGTAATATATATATTTTAAATAGTTTTCTATTCGGTTTTAAAAATAATATTAATATTGTGTTATTTTATTTATATGTAAATAATGTTATTTTAAAAAATTGTGTTATTTTTTCAATGCTTGTTACCGGTAATTCGGTTGCCTACGTATTTTTTATATGTAATCGTGTCGGAGGCACAACACATATAAAAAAATCAAAACGAACGTAGTTCTTATTGTTTATTTTTTAGTCTTTTATAGTTTGTTAAAGGTTTTTATAGTAATTTTTATTATTGTTTTTTAAAAGTCTTTTATAGTTTTTTTTATAATTTTTTTGAGTCGATTTTAAGTATACGTTGATTATAAATGGTGTTTTTATTAAATATTAGATGAGATATATTGTGTTGTGTTTCTTATATGTAAATTGTGTTATTTTTTCAACGCTTGTACCGATAATTCGGTTGCCTACGTAGTTTTTATATGTAATCGTGTCGGAGGCACAACACATATAAAAAAATCAAAGCGAACGTAGTTCTTATTGTTTATTTTTTAGTCTTTAATCTTATTGTTTTTTTTTAGTCTTTTATAGTCTTCTTATATGTTTTTATAGTATTTAAAGGTTTTTTAAATGTTTGTTTTATTGTAGCTTTTATAGTATATATATGTGTTTGTATTTTATAGTTTCATACAATTTTTTTAGGTTAGTATATGGTTTTTTTGGGTGTTTTTATAGTTTCTTATAGTTTTTTTTAGTTTTGTGTAGTGTTGTTATGTTTATTTATAGGTTTTTATTGTTGTTTGTATTCTTTGTAGTCTTTTTTTAAATGTTTTTTTTATTGTGGTATTTTATAGTATTCTTATGTGTTTGTATTTTATAGTTTCATATAATTTTTTAGGTTTGTGTATGGTTTTTATGGTTTTGTTAATAGTTTTCTATAGTTTCTTTTTTTTTTTTTTTTTAGTTTAAAGTAGTAGGTTTTTATAGTTATTTTTAATAGGCTTTTATAGTTTCTATCGGGTTTTTTTTTATGGTTTTTTTTAATAGTTTTCTATGGTTTTTTTTTAGTTTTTAGTAGTAGGTTTTTTATAGTTATTTTTAAAATGTTTTTTTTTAATCTTTTATAGTTGTTCTATGAATTGTAACAAATATATAAGTAAGATATAAATTGCGTACCTTTAATCGATGTCGGTATTTCGAGCGCTTGTTCCTCCTGAAGTTTCAGTGTCACCGCCTTCGAACTGTGACTCCTCATCTTCTGAGTCAATGCCTTGAACCCTCTTCTCGGCTCGTACCTAATCTTGACAAAGCATTTGCTTCTCTAAAGTGGTGGGTTGAAGCGAACATCTTTTATTGGTAAGCACATATCCTGCCATGCTGAAAGTTCGTTCAACAGTGACGGTCGAAACAGGGCATCATAAAAACTCGACCGCCATCATTGCTAGCACTGGAATTCTTTAGCATGTCTCTTCCACCACTTCAATAAGTCGAAGTCGAAATCATAGGAATCGGTTTCACACCCTTCAAATGTTGTGTTTAAAATTTTGGATATCTCTGTACGTTGATCGGATGACGATGTCGCTCCCTTCTGTCGTTTCGAATTTATTTTATCCAGAACTTTTTGAAGTCCCCGCAGGACACTTGCAGGGTTAGTAGAAGCACTTGCGGATGGATTGGGAACCGCGGCGTTTCTCAATCCATGCATACGCTCATATTCAACATACAAAGAGTTTAATAAATTTTCTAGTCTAACTACTTCAACTGTAAAATCTACCGGGGGCACATTATGAGTAATAGACAAAGAATCATAGTAAGCACCTAACATGTTAGACACACCTATTAGTCTTATATGAGGGTCAAGCATAGAAGAAATGAGATAAGTGTCAGGAATGTACAACATGTATTTATTCCATTTCTCCTTCATCGGCACAACATTGAAATAATTCTGTGTCGTGTTCCATGGTTTCAAACTCGGCAGTTATTTCTACACAATCAAGCAAGACTAAATGTGTTGTGGGTTGATAACATTTTGAAAACAATTCAGTAAATTTTTTGAATATTTCAAAAACATCCATAAGTTTCTTGCATGAAGTCCAAATAGAGGGATACAAACGATATTCGCTCGGACAGTGTTCACTTAAAAATTCACAAAAGGTATTTTTAATTTTGTTTGTTTTTTTCCAAAGATCATAAGTCGTTCCACTTATGCGGTACATCTTGCGGCAGTTTGACTTGGCGATGACCATTCTGTTTAAGAAATTTATACCACTTATTAACAAGAATATTTCTACCTAAAATATGTGAAATCGCAGTTTTTATCGCATTAATATTATGGTCAAAAACTTTTAGACCATCCGTTACACATAAATTAAAAATATGGCATAAACATCTAACATGAAAAATTGACCGTTACAAAGAGGTTCACAATATCGGGATAAGTCGAGAATAGAAGCAGTGTTGTTTGAAGCATTGTCAAACGCAATAAAAAAAACTTTACCTTTTAAATCGTATTCCTCAAAAATATCAACTAATAAAGATGCAATGTTAGAAGCATTACGAGTCTCGTTAAATAAACGAAAAGCAAGTAACCTTTTTGGACAATCCAAGTGTTGTCAATCCAGTGACCCGACACGCCCAAATAAAAATTGTTGGTCCTCCTATCCTCCCAAATATCGGCACATACACATATTCGGAATTTATTTTTCAGCAAACTTTCTAAAATAATATTTTGTCATTTAATTTTTTTTTTTGAAATCCCTAGTAACCCTTGCACAAGGGATACGAGTAAAATCCGGCTGCAAAGCCCCTTGTACGTAAGTTTCAAAAATAGGATTATCAGGAAAGCTAAAAGGAAGACCCATCCCCGCAATAAGATCCGTGGTTAGATCTCTACAGTTATCACGAGTGTAAATAAAGAGTGGATTAGTGTTACCTCCGCTAGAGCTCGGCATGTTTAGCTAGGTTTGAGAAGCACCGTCTTCCAATTTTTCCGGATGTTTACTTAAAAATGTGACCCCGCATCGTTCCATAACCACCGGCATGTTTAAATTGGTATTTTTGGCCACAGAAATTCCACACCCCAAAGAAATACTTTCCGGGGTTAGCTAATGCTATTTCATCAGTCCGATGAACCTTTGTGAAAAATTCCGTAAAAATTCTGGATGTTAACCTTTTTCTTGTGCTTTGGATCGGGTACTTTCACCACTCTAAATCGACTGACTCGGGAGTAGGAGTAGGATCAGCACTAGCACTAGCACCACGCCGACTCCCACCACGTCCTTGTCTAGGACGGGAAGCATTCGGAAATACATCATGATCATCATCAACGTCGACTTCATCATTATCTTCACCTTCGTTAAGGTTGATGTTAAAATTTCCATGTTGAGACATTATATTGTCATAATGACTATCAAATTCATCTTGATTGTAACCTCAAGGTGTGTCGAACTGAGGAATCGAAATGTGATTACCGGTTACAGGGTCTGTATAATATTGGGGTCTATAGCCACCAGCAAGATCATTCGATTCCGGCACAACCGTGTCATCACGGAAAGTAACATTTCGATTGCCTTGTGTTGATGCACCTCTTCTTGACATTGTAAAAAATCAAAATTACATATAACGGTTATAAAAAAAATTAAACTAACTAACCAAATTTACTTATAACTAAAACCGAATTGAAGTAACGATTAAATCAGAACAACTTCAAATTTCGGTCTAGTAAAGTAAATTTGATTATAAAATTGATTTTTTTTTACACTTGCAAAAAAAATTAGTTGAATAAAATACAAAACCAAATTTACTTATAACTAAAACCGTATTGAAGTAACGATTAAATCAGAACAACTTCAAAAATCGGTATCGTAAAGTAAATTTGATTGTTGTTTTTAACAACTAAACAAACTTGATAATCAAAGAAATGAGTAGAAGATGTAAGAATTTAGAGAAGATTGGTGTAGGATTTTTGAAATGGAATGGAGTAGTATTTATAGGAATTTTGTGGGGTGTTTGGAGAAAAAAAATAGCCGTTGCAAATTAGCCGTTGGGCCGGTTCCGGTCCGGTTCCGGCCAGTCCGGTTCCAACTGGCGGTTCCGGTCCGGTTTCGGTTCCAAAAATCCCAAACGGGTACCCAACCGGCCAACCGGCTGTTCCACAAACCGACAGTTCCGGTTTGTATTGGCCAGGTCTAAGTGTGCCTCCTTTTATAAACTCCGTGATTATTCTCAAAGAAGGTTCCACTGCAGCACTATGGAATTCTAGATTATACAAGAAAAGAAACGCAGAAAATGAAATAGATGAAGAAGGACCAATATATTCATTGAGGAAGAAGAAGGAAAACTGTAAAACTGAACATTTGATCTTTTCTTGATTGATTACAATGTTATAAACTGTTAGTTCTATTTTCTACTCTATGTTTGACTATGTATAAGAGTATCCTAAGCTACAAACGGTTCAATAACAGTTATAACCAACTTGATAGCTTTCTAACCGCTTCTTGGAGGAAGTGTTCGATAAAATGCCTCAATGAGTGTTTATTGCCTACTTGTCACTTGAACACCTTCAATCATGCAGCTTATGTGTTGTGTAAACTCTAATACCCCCCTCAAGCTGAAAATACATTTGAGGCTTGCACTTGAACACCTTCAATCATGCAGCTGATGTGTATGTGCAGATGGTTTGAAAATGGAGTAGGTTCCCAGTTTGTGTAAAAAATAGGTGAATAATGGAGTGTCCAGTGGCTTTGTTAGAATGTCTGCTAGCTGGTTAGTTGTCCTTACATGCATTAGTTTAAGGAATCCTGATTTAAATTTTGCTCTTATGATATGGCAATCAAGTTCAATATGCTTGGTTCTTTCATGAAAAATAGGGTTCTTATCTATGTGAATAGCACTAGCATTGTCACAGAACAATAGCATAGGTAGGGTTACTGGTATTTACAGATCTTGCATAATGTATACAAGCCCAATAACTCACAGGTTGCATTAGCCATGGCACTGTATTCTGCTTCAGAGAACTCTTGACTATTGTGCTCTGCTTCTTTGATTTCCAGGAAATAGGTGCTGAACCTAGAAACATGATGTGTCCGGATATAGATTTTCTGGAATCTTCACATCCTGCCCAAACATAATTTGTGTATCCTTTTAGGACAAGATCATTATCTGCTTCAAAAATGATACCTTGACTATGATCAGTCTTTAGGTACCTTAAAAGTCTATGTGCAGCTTGCATGTGGTTGATTTTAGGGTTAGACAGGAACTGGCTTAGTTGCTGCACTGAATATGTTATGTCTGGTCTAGTAAAAGACAAGTAGATGAGTTTCCCTACCAATGTTCTGTTCATAGTATTATCTGTAAGAAGTTCTGAATCTCCAGCTGTCAACTTCTGTTTATAATGCATAACGTGTAGAAACTGGTTTTGCTTCTAAGAATCCATATTCTTTCAAGAGGAGAATAGTGTATTTCCTTTGGTTGATATAGATACCCTTATTAGATCTTGCAACTTCAATACCTAGGAAATACCTAAGATCACAAATGTCTTTGATTAGGAATCTCTTGTGTAGTACATGTTTCACCTCATTTATAGGTTTCATAGTTGAACTTGTAGCTATGATGTCATCCACATACACATGTAAAGCTATAAAGTTCCTTCATGTACCTCTAGTGAACAAACTGTGGTCATGTGGGGACTGTGAAAAACCAATAATAGCAATAATAATCTTCTTCAGCCGAAACCTAACAACAGCCGCCGAAACCTAATGATAAAGGTATCTGACGATGCCAAAAACTGAACGTACTTACGTGGCACCTCTTTAGTGGCCCAACATTAAGTATAGAGAGAGAAATGCTGTCTAAGGGGTCGGATCTCCCAGCAGAAGAGCTAAAGTAGTTCGGCTGCTCTCCCCAGCCTCTCTAGGTCGGCCAAGGCTTAGGGTCGACCTCCGAGCAATATAGGCACAAGTACTATCCCGACCTCTGCAGGTCGGCCAATACTTGTGTTCAAACTTACCCACGTCTGACCTGTAAGGTCGGCCTAAGTCTCCCTCGGACCAAACCCGTCACGCACGTTCTGAATCAGATAATTATGAAAGGAATCCCGGGCCATAAAGGCTCCAATCTTTATCATTTAATACTAATATTTGAACATCACAATTATCTCCTAATATCATTGAGATCAACTAATCATAATCATTTTTCCTTAGGGAACATGCCAATCAGTGTCTACCATGGACACGCTACACGCTATCTCTAGGGCACAGGCCCCTCTATTTAAACAATCCAAAGGAACTATGGAGACTTGATTCCAATCCCCGCATTGGATACGTAGGCAGCTTGATCACCATCAAGTGCAGTCTAAAACATCTCACAATCACCCATTTCTTTTCATTGTTTTTTGTATTCTAAGAGCCCCATTAGGTTAAAACAACACTTCCCATGGTGCGGCGGGATCTTCGGGATCCCAAGCCAGGAAAACGACATAGCCGCCAGCTAAGCAACCAGCGGGTAAAGCTCCAGCGGGCAGGACTTTGAAGCAATCAGTCTTGACTAAGCCTCCCACGGGTGATGAGAAGAGCTCTCGTCTAGGAAATTGACCTTTCTAGCGAGCTGGATGCTCCCCCACCCAAAAAATCCAAAGCCGCTGATGTTCAAGGAAAAGAGGGTACTGATAAGGACAAACCCTCTGACAAAGGCAAATCTTTAGCCGATCCATCATTCTCAGCAGGCACGAGGTCGATGGTGCCTTTCACTGGTATGCCCGTTGGGCCCGAGGGTCACCCGGCGGTCTGGTTAGATAGGGAGTTTATACGCCAACAACCTCTCGATATGTCTAAGGCGATGACAATTTCGAGAGGGATTTCTGATGTGGCCCCGCTGAGGCATTTAAGATGCAGCCTCCCTAACCCAATTCAGCTGGAGATCGGCCGGGGCATTGCGAACCGGAACATGCTGGCTGATCAGACCGATCCTCGCCTCACCTTTCTCCAAAATATTGAAGACCTGGTGGGTTTATATGGTTCCACGGTGAGCATGGTAAACGCCTACCCGCTATGTGCTTTTTCTTTTTCTTTCTTTTTATTTCTGAAGTCCTGTCTAACTCTGCTACATTCCTCTTTTGCAGGTCGGTACTAGCTTGTTGCAGTTCATAAATGATTATAGGAGCACAATAGCATCGAGTTCAGATGCTACCCGGGCTTTAAACGCCGCCAAAGTGGCTGGGGACGATCTGCGAGTCCGACTTAGTGTTGCTGAAGCTGAAAATGCCGAACTAAAGAAGCAGCTGGTTGAGGTCGATGAACTGAAGAAGCAGCTTGCTGAGGCGAGGAAGGCACAACGAGAGGCTCAGAAGAACTCTGATCGTCTAGAGAAGCTAAATTACGAGCTTGTGGAAAAAGATAGATTAGGTTCTCAGTCCATGAAAGAGATGCAACAGCGGGTTGATGAGGCCAAAACTCACTGGGAAGCCGAGCAAGAGGTAACCGCTGGTCTGAAGAGACAGGTGGAGGAGCTGAGTTCTGGGGACGAGGCCCAAGTTGAGGCTGCCAGAAAAGCTGCTGCGGGTGATAACTTCCTCATGGGATATGATCAATGCTTTTATCATATCGCCAGGTGTGTGTGTGGGCTCGAGGTGGCGACGTTCCGGATCTCAAGACCTTGCGAGATTGGATCCTTACCGCTCCTTTTTCCGACCACTTGAGGGGTTTCCATCCGCAGATTCCCTTCTTGGATATCGAACTGCAAACCTACGCCAAGGGTTGGGAGGCACCCCCCCCCCCCCGTCGATGAGGAGAACCTGAGGGAGTTAGAGATCAGTGCCACCCAGAGACCGGCTGAGGAAGAGGCCCCAGACGTCGGCCAAACAAAGTAGACTGAGTTGGACGCAAATGCTGATAATCTGATGCATCCTTCCCTTCGAGCCGAGAATGTTGGCGATGATAACATGCGGCCTGAAGACTCTTGAATTTGCTGATTCTTATTTTGTAAAAACAATATGTTGAAGAAATAACTTTTGATTCCGCATTTGTATAACTTTTTCTTCAGTTCGCATTTCGCTCTTACTTGTAATAACATTTTTCTAATTATTCTGAATGTATGAAGTTTCTTTTCTGCTCGCTATTGTGTCTGTATTTTGCTCTAATTTATTGCATATATCGAGTCCGAGATTGTGGTCGTATCCCCCGGTCCCCCTTGTTTGAGATAAGATGCGAAGTTGAACACGAAAGGCTTATCTAAAATAACTACTTCGAAGCTGTCCAATCATGGTGTGGAAATTTTCCCTTGAATCTGATCTAAAATCACTGCTTGCTCGCATGCTTGAATTTTCTAGGGTGTGGCCCCCTTGTTTGAGATGAGATTCGGGGTCGAACATTGATATGACCATCTCGAAAGAGTGATTGTAAAAAAAAAAATCTGGAGTCCTGCCCCCTTGTTTCGTGTAAGAATGGACGAACTTAACTGAAAAAAATGGCCCATTACAGCTGAAAAGACGACCGGACCACTCTGAAATAATTACCCGATTGCAGCGTAAAAAATCCTCAGAGGTCCCCCTTGTTTCAGTTGAGGGTCGGAGTCGTGAACTAGTGGGTATGTAACTCGTCTGATCGTGTTTGTTTGAAATTTTCCCACATATTGCCCCCCATTTTTAACAAGTCCGATACGAATCCGAAGTCTTTGTTGAAAATTTTGTCGAAAAATCACTCTTATATGCATAGCGGACACATTTGAAGCACATGATAACGTGTATTCTAAAAGATAAACGTAAAATCAGGTTTTATTAAGTTTTACTCGTCCCGCTAGATGAGTGAAGATTACAAGAAAGTAAGAAAGCCTAACCACTCACGTCGTAAACGAGAGGATAGCCATAACCCTAACCGATTATTACATGTAGTACATTTTGAGGTTATCCGTATGCCAAGGCCTATTGAGTTCGAAACCCTGTTGATTTCTGAGAACGTAAGTCCCTTTTTTGATTTCCTTGGCGACCTGATAAGGGCCTTCCCGGTTCACCATAAGCTTGCCTTTGTCGGGCTCCAGACCAGTGGGTTTTCTATTTCGAATGACGAAGTCACCGACCTTGAAGGAATGGTCGCGAAGTCGTTTGTCATGCTTTCTCTTAGTGATCTGTTTGTAATTCACCAGCCGATGGTATGTTGCCAACCTTTTCTCCTATGCGAGATCTAGGTCGATCTGCTTATTTAGTACATTGTCCGCTGGATCGTATACAACGACCCTGATACTTGGGAGCGCCATTTCAATCGGGGTCATGGCCTCTGATCCGTAAGTGAGAGCAAACGGTGTTTCCCCGGTGGGTCATGGCAACTCGTCGACCCAACCGCCGGCTTTAGCCTTCTCACTCACACTCTTTTTGAGCATCTTAATTATCTGTTTGTTTCCGGCCTCAACTTGGCCATTGCCTTGGGGATAAGCCACGGAAGATTGCCTGTGCTTGACCTTGAATTCCTCACAAAAATTTGAGAACTCCTTTCTGAACTGTGGCCTGTGATCTGACACCTTTGCTCGTGGGATGGAAAAAAGAGACCATATCTGGTCGTGTAAGAAGTAACCTGCATCTTTTTCTCCTATCTTGACCATAGGCTTGGCCTCGATCCATTTTGTGAAATAATCCATAGCTACTATGATAACTTTGCACCCGCCCCTTCCTGGCGGGAATGGTCCAATGAGGTCGAGTCCCCATGTGTCGAAAGGCCAAAGTGCGACCACAATGCTCTGTGCGACCGACGGTATCCTCGGGATATACGCATGTTTTTGGCACTCCGGACATTCTCTGACTAGTTTCTCCAAATCCTTAAGGATTTTCGGCCAATAATACCCCACGGTGTTAACCTTCTGAGCCAAGGAGCGACTAGAGAGGTGGCCCCCACACACTCATTGGTGAAGTTCGAAAAGTACTTTTTTGCTTTCCTCCTCTCGGACACATCGTAACAAAGGCTTTGTGGCGGACCTCCTGTAAAGCGTTCCATCATTTTATAACGTACCTGACCGCTCTTTTCATGAGTGTGTGAGATTTATCTACTGCAATGGGCAAGGTGCCTAATTCTATGTACGCTTGAATTTTGTCAATTCAGCACGGAGTCAGTGTTGGTGCATCGATCTCCATGATTTCTGTTATATCGACGGCGGGTACAACAAGATACTCTATCATTATTGAAAGATCCACAATTTCCTCCTCCAAAGTTAGCTTAGAGAGATAATCTGCTCGCTCGTTATCCTCTCTTCAAACTCTAATGAACTCGCAATAGTTGAAGTCGGCTCTTAATCGTCGTACAATCTCACCGTAGTTTTTGAGGATGCCGCAACGCGTCCCATAGTCCTCTGAGATTTGGTTGACGATGAGCTGAGAATCACAGTAGACTTCAACATTTTCCACATTTAGCTCCTTTGTGAGTTTAAGTCCGGCTATAAATGCTTCTTACTCAGCTTGATTATTCGTGGCCGGGAACTCGAACCATAGAGCTTTTTCCATTTCCTCTGTAGTCCCGGGCTCCATTAATATAACACCAGCCCCACAACCGTTTCGACTTGACGCTCCATCAACATATAACTGCCAGCATTGATCGGGCTTATTTGGGGCCGCAGCGGGCACAAGTGGTACAGGAGAACTTGGTTGTGGCGAGCTAAAACTTGTCTCAACAATAAAATCTGGCAACGCTTGAGCTTTGATATCCTTCCTGGGTTGATACCGAATATCGAACTCAGTGATTTCGATAGCCCATCGGAGCAGATGACCTGAAAGGTCTGGCCTATGTAGTATTTGGCGCTTTGGGCTATCCGTTAAGAAAATTATAGTGTACGATGTAAAGTAGCCCCAGAGCTTGCGGGCAGCGATAACAAGCGAGTAGGCTAACTTTACAACATTAAAATAGCGACTCTCCACCGGATTGAGAGCCTTGCTTACATAATAAACGGGGTTTTTGAGGGTTCCGGCCTCCTTGACAAGAACGGTGGCAACAGCCCGGTCCGAGGCCGCCAATTACAAAAACAAAACATCCCCTTCTATAGGTCTAACCAAAAGAGGTGGCTTCCCTAGATACTCCTTCAAAGCTTGAAAATCCTGCGAGCACTCTGCGTTCCATAAGAAGGTCTTGTCACCTTTGAGTATTTTGAAGAAGGGGAGACATTTCTCCACTGATTTAGAGATGAAACGACCCAATGCTATGATTCTGCCATTGAGCCTTTGAACTTCCTTGATGGTTGTGGGTTATTGCATGTCGAGCAAAGCCTGTATTTTTTCCGGATTAGCCTCGATGCCGCGACGACTAACCATAAACCCAAGAAACTTGCCTGCCTGGACACCAAATGTACATTTGGCCGGATTGAGCTTCATTGAGTGCTTGCGGACATTATCAAAAGTTTCCTGGAGGTCGACGGCATGACTGTCACCTTTAGATTTGACGACCATATCGTCTATGTAAGCCTCCATGTTCTTGCCTATCTGTGAACTGAAAACTTTGTTGACCATCCTCTGATAAGTCAAACCCGCATTTTCAGCCCGAAGGGCATTATCTCGTAGTAGTACAGGCCCCCAGCCGCTCTGAAAGCCTTTTTTTCTTTGTCGGACTTAGCCATCCGTACCTGATGATATCCCGAGTATGCGTCCAAGAAGCTCAAAGTTTTGAACCTGGCAATATAATCAACTAACCGATCAATCCTTGGAAGTTGATAAGGATCTTTCGGATAGGCTTTGTTGATGTCCATGAAATCGACGCACATTCTCCACTTTCCGTTGTGTTTTTTCACCATCACCACATTCTCTAACCACGTGGGATAAGCTAGCTCATTTATGATTCCAGCCTGAAGAAGCTTTCCGACCTCTACCTTAACCGCAACCTCTTTTTCGGATATGAATTTCCATGCCCGCTGCTGTATTGGTTTAAAGGTAGAGTCTACGTTGAGATGATGGAGGGCGACGTCGGCCTCAACTCATCTCATGTCCGTAACCACCCAGGCAAATGCATCTAGGTTTTTCTTGAGCAACATAGTCAAAATTTCTTTCTCATAGAGACTCAGCCGAGCCCCTATCTTGATCTTCTGGTCGGGGTATTCGTCGTTAATAATTACCTCGACCAATTCATCCTCCGTTGTGAAGTCTAGCTCATCCCTGACTTGCAAAGTCTCATACTTCACTTTGGCGGGTAGGGGTTCTCCTGCCACCCAGATCATGTTGATGTTTTCCATATCATCTGGCTGCTCGATGCGAGCTTTATTATTTTCCGTTCTCATCTCATGAATATAGGTGAGGACGGTTGCAGGTTCGCTGATCGACGTTCCGATCCTGTCTCCGACGTAAAACTTTGCCCGCTGATGCGGGATAAAAGTGACCATTTGAAACTACTTTGACGCTGGTGTTCCGATTATCATGTTGTAATTTGACTGGAGATCGACCACAAGAAATGTTACCTTTTCTGTTCGGAAGGGTGCATAATCTCCCATTGCACATCTAAGTCGATGGCCCTTTTGACCTGTATTCTATGATTAGTGAAGCCCTCAAGGGTGCCATTATGCGGCCTCAAATTGGAATCAGAGAACCCCAGCTCTTTGAAGCACTTGTAATATAAGATGTCTCGACAGGCTCCTGTATCGATCATTACCCGGTTGACGCATGCCCGATTGATCACCACCGACACGCAAAGACACATGTCTTCTAAATTCACGGAAGTCTCCAGCTCGCTTTGGGTAAAAGCAAGGGGTTTCTCATTCCCACGCAGGACAGATGGTTTCTCCACGTGTTTGTTTATAGAGCCTATGCGGCTTTTGATTTAATTGTTGCTGGGAGGAGTTTCCGTGATCATCTGGATCTGCCTATCATACTGGCGGGCTTGTTGATTTTTCCTGTCCGCCCCCCAGCATCTCTTTTGTACTGATCGTGGTTGCCGTGAGTGAGTAATTTTTCAATCGCCCTTTTGAATTGCATGCAATCGTCGGAGGTATGACCTTTGTCCCTATGGTACCCACAATATTTTTTTGTATCGCGGCGTGCATCTAGGACCATGGGGTAAGGTTCAGAGTGTTCGTCCCTTACCTCATTGAGCATCTGGGTGTATGAGATTCCGAGACGTGTGAAGTGCTTCTCCTTGATCCTCTCGGGCTTTTTAACAGCCCTATCGCGATTTATGCGGCTATCTCTGGGCGGACTACGCTAAGTCCTTTGTTTGCCCTTGTTGGACGAAGACGTTCCTTCGTTTCCCGTAGTTGCGATATACTTTCTTGTCGAACTCAACATCTCTTGTAAGTTCGAGGGTGCGTTAGAGCGAAATAAGACTTCAGATAGCCGGGATTCAGCCCCGTTTCAAAACTGCTCATCACAACGTTGTCCGCTAAACCCCTTGTCAACTCATACACTTTGTAAAACCGTTCATAATAGCTGTGGGTACCCTCATTTTCACCATGTCGGACCTCATGCAGGTCGATGTGCGTCTTCTTAGGCCCTCCCACTGACTTGAACTCTGATATGAATTTGTTTATCAGATCATCCCAAGATAAGATTGAACCCGGAGGAAGACCCTGGACCCATGATGCCACTCTATCTTGCATCGACCCCACAAAAGCTATACACCACGCCTTGCTGCTAGGAGTGCACATACTAATCCTAAGCCAATCTAAAGGATCTGTGGCTCCATGATAGTTGGTGAAATTTGGGTAATGTGTACCGCCTCTAGGAGCCACTTTCAAGATGTTAGGATGAAGGATGCTGGTGCCCCAAGTCGGGTTAACCTTGCTCCTGCCGTACCTTTCTGCAGCTCTTCTATCTGTTTTCTCATTATCCTCATCTCATCCCGGTTTTCTGGAATAGGTGGGAGTAGGGTACAACTTTCCTCGGCCTGTGACTCTCCTTGTCCCTCTATGCGGGTACGGACTTGCCGAGGGTTTTAAGGTCACCCTAGGGCTGCACCGCGATCTTTGACCATAGGCCCCGAACGAATCAAGGCTGATTTCCTTCCCACTTTAGGTTGTGAAGTGGCATGACTGCTCTCTTCTCTTTCTGTCCGCTGAGGTTGATTTGTTTTTTGTGGATTCAGAGTGGGTTGTACTTCTGCTAGTGCGGGTAAGGGAAATAAACTTACGGATGGGTTGGGGAGGCAGTCCCTCCGCAATGAGTAGCATGTTGCCCACACACATTTCCTCAACATACTCCATGTGTGATTGAAGAGCTATTGTGTAAGAACTTTGCTGTGGGGGCGCTCCTCCTGCTGAAACAGCCTCCTATTCGTCATTCGGATGAAAAACCCCAATGATGCCTTTCCCCTTGTTTTTCCTAAGCACCGCCTCATATATTTCACGAGCTCGGGTCATCTCCCTTATGTAAGACCGCATGTCGGGCGTGAGGTCATGTCTGGCATCAGCCCTATCGGACATAACCCTCCTGCTCGCCTCCCCACGCGACGTGTTCGCTCTACGTGGAGGGCCCTGGTGACCCGCCTTAGTCGGTGTAGCAGGTATCATGTTTTTCCCGCCAGTCATCTTTGACCAAGATATTTTGAAAATATTTTTGTTGGATTTTGTTGGTACTTGCTGATTTGAATATCCTACAACCTCCAAATTTACTCTCCAGGTGATTTTAACAACCCAATAATTCCTTTATTATTAGTAGAGCTGAAAACGACCAAAATACGTACAACCTGGGTTTATGAGGGACTCGTGTGGGAGTTATGAAGAGGGTGTTGAAGACGCTCCTTCAAGCTGAACCGATTCTGATGAGATACCAAATTTTTTCGCCGGCGACGCCGTGAAATCTTCTTTGCGGTGGAGCAAATGATCCAAAGAAGCTGAATGATGATGATGTTCCCGGTAACGAAGCCAACTGATATTGCGATGAATACCATATTTGCGGTAACAGATAAATTTCGTGGATATATGGTTGTGTATGTATGATTTCTCTGGGGAGAAGGTGGCGGATATGAAGAACAAGGCTGTCGGAATGATGCTTATGAGAGTAAACACAAGTGATTCGACAAATTGACAGAGTAGCTCTGTTTGTATTTGTTGGTCCCTTGGAAAGGATAACACAAGTTTAAAAGGGGGGGGCGGTGAAAAACTTGTCACCAAAAACTAGATTAATTAACAATTAAGGTTCAGTTTTAACTTGTGTGGAGTTGAGCTGACAAAGCTGAGTCTAAGTCAAACTGACTTATACAAAACTGAGTCAACCGGCAGCGGATTTAAGTTTTAGCCTTTATCTGGATCTTGTTGATACTATAAGAAAAAGCTGAGTGTGCAAAACTGAATTCTGGCGAATGTCAGTTTGTGAGCTGTGTATGCTTGTAACGATCAGTTTTAGTATGCTGAATAAACAGTAATGAATGATGTATAAGTAAATAATAGAATGTAAATGCGTAAAATAATTAGAGCAAGAATTATAGTGGTTCCAGGTGGTGTAATCCTGTCAGTCCACTCTTCCCCTATGATGTAGGAGAAAAATTCCACTAAAACTCCTTGAGGTACGCTGTTACAAAAAGTCCTAAACGATAGTCCTTGACTAATCCCTAGTGTCACTATCTAAAAAACTAAAGAACATGTTGGATTGCTGCTCTTCAACTGCTTGAACCACTGGTCCTTAGAGGGTTGTATTGCCTCTTCACCAGCTACCACAACAAACACAGTCTACCCGACTGCAAATGACACAACTGTCCTTGGCAGCTCCTTGACCGGATTGCTTCACAGTCTAAACTTTTGATTAAGAATCAAAGTTGGGCTGAGAATCAATAAATTGATTCTTGCTTGGGGTTCTTCAAAGTGTCAAAATATGGATATGATCGATGTAGATTGAACACTTGAAGAAATCTAGATATGATCTTGTTGAGCACAAATAATGATAACAATTCGAATGAACTAGACTTGAGCACAGTAACGCTTGTAATCTTGTTAATTCCGTGTTTGATCCGTGATGTCAAGTCCTCTATTTATAGTGTGAGGTCCAACGTTCATCTTGCTTGAATTTGAATTGCTTCAACGTCTATATTTTCAGATGTCAGGTGTCAGTGGCCGTTCTGACATGTCAGTTTCTTATCCAATAAGAATCCTTGTTTTACTCTTCTTCAAAAGTTCAGTACTCTATTTGTCTGATTTTAGGTCTTCTTCAAGATTCATAAAGTCAGTTCAGGCCATCACAGACTTACCTGAATTCTAACTTTACAATCTCAGCTTAAGAATCTTCATAACTGAGTTTGAACCGTCAGTTCTTCAATCCTCTACAACTGAGTCTGTGTCCCTCAGTTCTTCAAATACTGAGTTTGTTCCCTCAGCCTTCAGTTCTAGATAAGGCAACCGAGTCTGTGACCCTCAGGGAACTTACTTTCTTTAGTTCCGAGTGAACTTCAGTTCTAGGTGTACATCTTCAGTCTTATGTCAAGTTCCAGTTATCTAAATGATTTCCAGTTTTCAGTTTTACGACACTTCTATCTATTACAGTGCTTGTCTGATATAACCTATACAATTATCAGACTCTAGTAAAACTTATACATTCAGTTCTAGACATCTTTTAGCCTTTCACTATAACAGCTAGCTTCAGCACTTCATCAATGGGGTGTAAACAAACATATACTTAAATAAGATGAATCATCATCAAAACTAAATTTTATTTCCAACAGTATTAGTTCTTGGACCCTTTCTATTACATTGTGATCCCATAAATATAGGCTAGGACAAAGTCGGTCGACTAAGTCGGTCTACTGTTCATGACAAGACAACTAAAAGGATATAATTAGAGATAATCATAAAGATAATATAGGTGGACCGGCCAGCTGTCTGGATAAGTATGGCGGACAACGGACTTGTTTGTAGGTCGAACTCATATTCACTTGTCTTAAAGTTAGCCTGATGATATGGTTAGAAATCACACGGTGTGGAAGGGTCCGGCTTACGGCCAGCGGACAGGATCCGGCTTACAGATTGCGGACAAGACCTGGCTTACGAAGAGCGGGTAGGATCCGGCGACGGATTGCGGACTAAGGGGAGGGAGGCCCAAGATCTGTTTATTGGACTATGAAAATTGGCCCAATCTAGATGAACAGGGCCCCAATCCAGTTTGGGTATATCAGTAAGTAATTTGATTGATTTGTAATAAATGTCAATCTTCTAAATATAGTTGGAATCAATCAAGAGTTTGGACGCATTAAATGCAAATCAATCAACAGTCTGGACTACAAATCAATCAAGATTCTAGACGCATTAAATGCAAATCAATCAGGAGTCTGGACGCATTAAATGCAAATCAATCAAGAGTGTGGACGCATTAAGTGCAAATCAATTCAAAGTCTCTCATCCACCACTATAAATAGGAGGCCTTGATCATTTTCAAAAACACACACAAGACACATAGAAAAAAAAAGAGCAAATACAAGGAGTTGGTGACTCAAGATTGGAGGGGAAGCATCAAGCACTCTAGTCAAGCACCAAGAATAAGGAGGAAATCAATGAAGCATAAAAAGCATTTCTTCAACCTTTGAAGATTCTCCATCAAATCCGGCAGTCTTCAATCCTCACTTGAAGATCAACCCAAAGTCAAGAAAGGAGAGAAGATCGAGAAGCATCAGCAGCACAAAGTTGGTGCAAGCATCTACAATGGAAAAGTTGGTTATATAATCAACACATTGAAGATGTTGGTGGAATCATCGACATACCGAAGAAGTGGTGATTGAGACCGGAGGAAAAGCTTCAAGGACAAAAACACCAAAGAATCGAAGATCTTCCAAGGAAACTCCAAAGTTCTTCAAGAAAGGGAAGGAGACCAAAAGGCATCATCAACACTTGAAGATCATCGGAGAAGGTTGCCTTTAACACTCGAAGATCTTTCAGGAAAGCCCAGAGTTCTTCAAGAAGATGAAGAGCATCAAAAGCTCCAAAGCACCATGAAAGATTGTCTTCAACATTGAGGATCTTCCGCAAAGTCGAAGCCCTTCAACTAAGAGATTGAAGGTAATACAAAGTATTCCTTCAAGTCTTCATGAAAGTCAAAGTTCTTTCACCATATCCGGGAGTTCATCAACACAACAACAATTGGTGAATAAGATAGGGAGCATCAAGCCCTCTGTTCAACCACCAAAGAGAAGATCTAGGGAGAAACAAAGAAGTCTTCATGTGCTTCAACAAATCGAAGACCACCACCAAATATAGAGTTCTTCAACAAGGAGAAGAACTAAGAAGCAACAAAGAAGTCTTCAAGTTCTTCAACAACATTTGAAGGTCGTCCGCCATATTTGGAGTTCTTCACCAACATTCGAGGATCATCCGCCACATCCGGAGTTCTTCACCAACATTCGAAGCTCGTCCGCCATATCCGGAGTTCTTCAACAATCGAATGTCTTCCGCCATATTCGGAGTTCTTCAACATTCGTAGCTCGTCCGCCATATCCGGAGTTCTTCAACAACAATCAAACGTCTTTCGTCATATTTAGAGTTCTGCAACATTTGAGGATCGTCCTCCACATTCTGAGTTCTTCACCAACATTCGAGGATCATTCACCATATCCGGAGTTCTTCACTAAAGAGAAGATCTAAGAAGCAACAAAGAAGTCTTCAAGTTCTTCAACAACATTTGAGGATCATCCGCCACATCCGGAGTACTTCACCAACACTCGAAGCTCGTCCGCCATATTCAGAGTTCTTCAACATTCGAGGATCGTCCGCCACATTCGGAGTTCTTCACCAACATTCGAGGATCATCCTATCAGGAGTTCTTCAACAAAGAGAAGATCTAAGAAGCAATGAAGAAGTCTTCAAGTTCTTCAACAACATTCGAGGATCATCCGCCAAATCCGGAGTTCTTCACAAACATTCAAAGCTCATCCGCCATATCCGGAGTTCTTCAACAACCATCGAAGGTCTTCCGACATATTCAGAGTTCTTCAACAACAATCGAAGGACTTCCTCTATATTCAGAGTTCTTCAACGAATCAAAGGTCGCTAAGAAACCTGGTGTTCTTCAATGACAAATAAAGGCCCTCTTCCCAACAAATAGGAGAAACACCCCCAAAGTTCGAGAACAAGTCACCGCAACCCTCGGAGAAATCAAATGAGAAGATCAACAAAGCATTAAATCATCTAGGCCATTTCCAGCTAATGAAGACTATCCTCCATGTCCGGAGTTCTTCAACATATATCGAAGATTATCCGTCATATCCGTAGATTTTTCATAAATCCAGCATCCTTCCCAACAATTTGGAGGAGTATTGACAAAGTCCGAGAACAAGTCCCCACGACCCTCGGCAAAATCAAAGGAGAATCAAAGGCATCCCGTAGATATATGGATTTGGCTAGAGATTGTACCCACTCACATTTTGAAATTAATAAAATTATATTTGTTTCAATTTTCTTGTCTTTTTTTTTTAATTTAATTGCAGGACATCGAAATTTACGTTACAACTATATTTTCTAATACTACGAAGATTGTAGATTTTATAACATGGATATCATTTTAGTTTTATTACATGAAAGGAATAATTGATTTTTATGTTTTTTTTTTAAACAGTATAGTCATGGTTTTGGAAAGTTGTTAGAAAATAAAATTTTATGCATAATTATAAATTTATACTCTACGACATGGAAGTATTGTACGGAGATAGATTTGTGATTTGTAATGTAGTCATGTTTTACTCATATTTTCATAGTTTTGATGATATTGCAGTTTTAACATATTTTTAGCTTACAATACTATGTTTAGCCATTTAAATTTTATTTACACGGACAAGTGATGAAGAAATAAGAAAATAAGACAAGGTAACGGTTCATGGTCAAGTATAAGATTAAGAAGGGCAGTGAATCATTGAGGGTCCCCGATGCTAGTTTCGCTGCTCACAGGCTATAATAATCAAAAAAAGGCCAGAGCCGGTCAATTTCCATGTTCATGGGCAATAATAGTGAACATCCAGTCTGCTACATATTTTAGTTTCCCTTCTCATGGTCTATAATAATGAGTCATAATACTCCTGAACCGTTACATGCCCGTTAAGTTATTTGCCTCCCTTAATAGGCTATTGCGAGTAAGAGAATAATAATGAGAATTTCACATTTTCAGCATTTTATTATTTAGTATTTCATTTTTAGTAGACAATTTATATTTTATTTATTTTATTCACATTCATCATTTTATATCTTGCATCATATTGTATTTAAACTAAACGTGAACTTTGGTTAGTCTGCCCAGTGACTGCATTAGTTCCCTTTTGATGCATTTCTCCTTACGGGGCATTAGCTCATTCGTTTACATCCTTATGTTTTTCAGATAAAGTACATAGTCTGGCAGATGATGATGATATTGGATGTCTAGCTAAGAATTGATGACAAAGATTAGTTTATTGCGAGTATTTATTGAGGTATTACATTTGAGATTTGGATATGAGACTGTATTTGTGATTAGAAGAATTGTTATTTGGGTGTAATCAATAAATGATGTAATATTATGGAAAATTGAGAAATAGTGAGTGACGTTGTTAGACCCGAGTTTTATTGTTTAGCTTCCACTATGAATTTTAGGGGAATGTGTTAGTTAGAAAGGCTTCGTGCTGTGCGACTTTATCTCGGAGCATGGCCGAACGGTCCATCTTCCGAAATTACTCAGGTTTTCGAGACGGGACGTCACAAGCTTTCACGGGTCATGCATCTCTTACTCCCCCATCTGAATAGATACCAGATACTGACGCCACTCACCACCTCACCAACAATTTACACAATATCAATATCATTTGCATCACATGATGTCCTCAAGAATGAAAACATTTGGTGAAAGTTCGGGTTTTCATCTCATATAATTGATTCATCTACTTTCACGACACCATCCCATACTTAGGGAAATTTTATGGTGGTCAATAACCGTCAAACTCGATGAATATATGTCATTACATGGGTGATTGTGACCATGTGTGTTAATTCTCAACCATTGAATCTAAGATTGAGTTTGTTGGTCATTGACCACTATAAAATTTGCCCTGTCCTAGTTGCTCCCTCCCTTATTACTAATCTTTGAATATCATGATAACTAAATCAGATAAATCGGAATCGAAAGAGTAACATTTACAATTTTTTTTAAATGAGTCTTGTAAATATATATTGGTCTTCAACTATCCTTGGTGCATCAAAATTAGGGATGACAATAGGTACGGGTGGGTACGGGTTTGGCAATATCCATACCCTACCCATCAAAAAAATTCCTTACCCTACCCATTACCCATGCGGGTAGAAAATTCAAAATCCATACCTCTATCACGGATATCCACGGTCCATGGATATCCATGGATATCGAATTTTATTCACAAAAAGTATCACAACTCTATATATACTATCAATTTCGCCGGAGCAACGACAAACGATTGGCAAAATGCAAAACCAACATTGATTGGGTAAAGCTTAACAAAAAAAAGTATTAAAATACATACTAAGCAAACCGGAAAATGCAAAATTTTTTAAGAATAAATATAAGAAATCATAAATTAAAAAAAAGTAAAAATATATATTAAAAAAATTCTCGCTTCGGTAGGGTTGGCCGGCAATAGGAATTAGGAAGAGAGTAGTAGACAACAGTAACTTTGATAATTGATATGTTTGTAAAATACTAAAGATTGGGGCATGAGTCTTAAATCATAATTGCATTAATATTTATTTAAATTTTTTTTTTCTAATTGACATGTTTTTTTCCTTGTAAAAATTGAAATTTCAATTTTCCGTCAGATTATTAGTTTTTATAAACAAGACAATATAAAAAATATATATTATATAGTGGGTCGGGTGGATATTATGACGGGTAGAGAACACAAATCCATACCCTACCCTACCCACGGCGGGTTTTGAAAAATTAAACTCATACTCTACCCTACCCTTAAAAATACCCTACCCTAACGGGTAGGGTCGGGTTATTGGATCGAAATTGTCATCCCTAATCAAAATTGTTAATTACATAAACCAATACAACATTAAATACGATAACCACCAAAATCGATATAATAATGTCTTTAGTTGACTAATATTGAATACTTCTCACTCCTTCTTATTTTATTCTTCGGGAAAAAAAACTTCTTTTAGACGACAATGACATTATTTGATTTAAAAAACAATACAATAACATACTCATTTCGTTTTTTTTAAACCGTTACTTTTTCATAATTTGCTTTATTTTTAGGGGATTGGGGGAAAATGATTAAAAAAAATTACAAAATGAATAATTATGACACACTCTTTTTTCTAGTTGTAAAAAAAACAAAAAAAATTTTGACTCGGATAAAATTGACCCTACATAAGCACGCCATCAGGTACACGGACAAAATAGGACAACCTGCTTGTTTTTGTTTTGTTTTTTTATTTTTTTTCAAACACCCATAACTTTTGATTTATAACCCCGATAATAGAAATATTTTCACCCAAAATTCATATGTTTTTTTGCTCTTTAATTTGAGCTCTCATACGATAACTTTCCGACGTATATTTTGAAAGTCGAAAAAAATATTTGCATTAACCGGAGCATTTTTTCTTATAAACGAACGTAACTTTTGATTTAGAACACCGATCATCAAAATTGTTTCACCAAATTTCATATTTTTTTTTCTCTTTATTTTGAGACCTCATTTGATTCCCTTTCGACGTAGTATTTGAAAGCCGAATTTTATCGCAGTAACACAGTAACACGTTTCATTAACAGACAAAATATCATCATTAACATAGCGTAATACAACAATCCGTCAATAAAATGCTGGTTATCGTAATGAAACAATCTATCAAAGCATTATGGAGATGCAACTCCCGGGGAATCAAGAGAATAAAAGCCTAATACTATTGGATATAATCAAAAAGCCAATCAGGGGATTTAAAACATTCTTTAAGTTGTTGAAGACCAAAGCAGTATGTTTTACCATCCATAGACCTTTATCCTTCAAACATACACCACATCAAACTTCATGAAAGATTTATGAAGCAAAAAATGCATAAAATAGCAGCAGCTCGGCCTCATCAATAGAGAATCTAGGCTCCTCCATTTTTCTAAAGACAAAAAAACACCAACATTGCCTCACCATTTGAATCAACATTCAATCACATAGGCCAAAACCACACCACAATAAATAGTGGAATGCAAGGGAGGATTAAAACCAAATAAAGACACCATATGCCTGCAATAACACCTTTTATGAAGATTACATAGTGATATTAACAGTAACACGGTAACACCTTATCATCACAGTAACACAACCAATTCTGTTTTCCTCTTCAACTTCTCAAAACACTTTTTAGTACTAATAACCACTGAAAATAAATATGCATTGCATTTCTTATCCATTAATGACTGAAATATCATCATTAGTATGCTTCCCAATGTAAGGGAGGGGGTTTGAAACACACTACAACCGATTCTTTTTTGAAGAAAAAAAAACATTGCATCTTTTTGTATATTTGGACAAAGTAGAAGAAGGCAACAACATGAAGTCAATAAAAGTATTTGAAGTTTTTCAACCCTTAAACACTTGGTTTTCTGTTCCAAAATCTGATTTTCAGCCTTATTCTTGGCGTATATATGGCTGAAAATCTCACAACACATAATGATATTAACAGTAACACAGTAACACAGTAACTTGCAGAACCAGTATCATATATATTATCTCGGTATGAAATAACCACAACCAACATTGGAATATACATTTTCTGTTAGTTTCCCTGAATCAAACTAAAATCCTTGTGGACATGATCACTTTGAACTTCAAAGGCTTCACTATCTATGCTAAACCAGATGTTAAAGAATACAATAAAAATACAACTAATCCAATAATGCCTGATAATATATTTGAAGTTCAACTACCAGGCTACCGTGTGAATGATTCTCTTTTTTTTATCTGTATTTGACAATCCATTACCACCAAGTCTCTTTTACACAATTCACCAAATCCATCGATTTCCTTCTTCCATAATGTTTGTGTGAAGAACTTATAATCCAATTTCCAGAATTAAATTTGCAGAATAAAGAGAGAATTGAAGAAGAAAGGATCTTTATATAGAAAGCGAGGGAATTAGGGAAGGGAATTCAGATTGACACATCAGATGAGAATTTCTCAGGGCATTTCCCAATCTACCACTTTTGAGGTATGTAAATTCCTCAACAACCTTTCCATTCCCTAAATACCACCTCTCATTTCTGTCAAGACACATTATTTATTGATGATTATTTAAAAAAAAATGGCAAAAATCCGTTGAACTAAATCAAAATGATATTCTCACAAATAAAGGTTCAAAGTCGTGGTATTCTAACAAATTTCCCGAATTTCTCGAGCTCAAACTGAACACAAATGCTACCTATCAACGATCAAAAAGCTAAATTCATGACACATCAAATGAGAATTCATGACATTGTACAACTAACCACATGATTCTCCGATGAAGTTTACTTCCCAACTATGGCGCTAAAACGTATAAATGTCAACAACGAATAGTAAATCAGTCTATATAAGGGCGGATCTGATTCCATACCCTGATGTGTTAAGTCTATCATTGATGAAGCTGAGTAATGCAACACCGATAAACCTGGGCCATGTGTAATCTAAGGATGAGCTGTAAAGGAATCGAACGACTGTAACTGTGCAAAAGATGGTGTTTTTGGTGTTTTATGGCTGAGTCCAAGAATGTATCTTGGATTGCCTACGTATCCTATGTGAAAGTCCAGGAATCAAGCCTTACGTAGTTCCTGGAATGATGTATTTATAGGCACATGCCATTCTTCTGCCCTAAGTTTAGGGCGGTTGGGTCTATTGACATAAATACCCCTAAATGGGCCTTGCCCTCCTGCCCAAGTAACCTGCTGGGCGGTGAGCCCGAGTGTCTGGACTGGAAGTCTTGGTATCGACTCGAGGCATACCGACAGGGGTGATCGAGGTGGGACACTTGCATAATCTGCCTGTCATTGCGGTCTTCACTGGTAGGCATAGCATTCGATCCGATGTGGATCATCGGCGTGGACTTTTCCACATGCCAGCTGGACTAATCAGATACTTCCACGTGGAGGAGTGAATCCTTGTATCATCCTCGTATCGACACGTGGTCTCCTTTAGGCGGGAATACAACCGCCCCTCCTAGCCGATGTAGGTTTGTCGTCGGGATGACGCCACACTGCACTCAAAGATTAATTGGTGTGGGAAGCGGCGTCTGTCATTGGGCCACACAGGATTTTGTCCTTGATTCTCGCGTTAAGTACCTATATAATCGCTTCTCAAATTAAGCCTTTCAAATCATTTAGAAGATTTGACAAGCATAAAGGAGCCCTGCACTTTGCACTCTCTCATTTGCCATTATATGTCTCTGTTTTATCAGAAAAACGCAAGTAAGCCCCAATTTGCTCAAACTCTTTTTTCTTTTGTCTTTTATTTCATGCATCTATTGTTGATTCCATGTCTAGTAGCGATAGCGATTCTCAAAACAGGGAAGAAATTGTTGTGGTAGAAGAAGAATCTTCTCGAAAAAAGGGTTTCGAAAGTCCCAACCGCCTCCGGTGAGAAAGCTACCGGAGAAGAAGAAGAGGGAGGAGAAGAAGAATCGTCCCCTCGACCCGCTACTAAACGCCAAACAAGGATGAAAGGCCAAGGGCCGTACGGGTGCATCTCCAATCTGACCCCGGAGAAAGCCAAAACTATCTCGCATACGATCTGAAAGATACCCTATTCTTCTGCAAACATCAAGGTTTCGCATGGTCAATTCCAGTTTGCTTGTGACCCTCCTCCCGGATTCTGCGCCATATACGAGGCACAACTGAAGGAGGGGTTGAGGTTCCCCTTCGACCCGTGTCTCGTAGAGGTTCTCCGACATTACAAAATCAGCGTCCCACAACTTGCTCCAAATGGAGTCAGAAGCGTCATGGGATTCGTGCTGGCGTGTCGAATCGCCAAGGTCGAGTTCTCGGTTACATTATTCCGCCAATACTATGCCATCCAAAGCCTGCAAGATGCGGGATGGTATACTTTTCAGAAGCGTCCTCTGACGTTGGAATTCGTGAGGAAGGTGATTTCGTCTCAGGGCGAGTGGAAGCCTCAGTTTTTCTTTATCCGACACGGGCTGGTGGACATCGATGTCTGTACTTGGTATAACAGGCCCCAGAAATGGCATGACAGGCTCGGCCCCGATACCCCTGATGGGTGTGGGGCTATCGAGGTCGCTCACCCCGACGTCGCTACTCGAAACCTGCATTCCCTATATCTATTTGCCGATATCGAGACGGCTGGCCCGTGCGCTTATCTGGAGCTCGATGAAGATGTTCGAGTGTTGTGTAGGATACTTATTAACTCTGTCGAGCTGCTACACTTACGTATTTTGCATTTTTTTCTTCTTCTATTTCTTTTAGACTGTGTTCGATGTCGAACTTTCTCTCGTACCGCAGTGGAATATTTCTCAAAATGGACGTTACGGGCAAAATGCCCGACCCCAAGATGATGAGACCGAAGAAAATCCAGAACCGGCCGTATCAGTCGAAGGCTCCGGCTCAGCTTCAAAGATATATAGCAATGTAGTCTCTGGAGGTCGGGAACTCACTCGAGCTCCCACTCCTGCATCGACGCCGGATATTCGAGGGGTCAACCCGACGAGGCCAGTGTGACAGAGCGGTCGACGCGGACCTCGTCCCGAGGAAACGGCAAAAGACGACTGTTGTAAGGCATGGGATCGGAAAAGAGGCTCGCAATCTTCCTCCTCAGACTTCAGGTGGGGTCGAGGCTCTCCCTGCCATGAGCCTCGCCGAGATGGAGGCCATGACCCCTGAGGAGCTAAGTGAGTATCACTTGAAAATCATTCGAGCGGTAAGTCTTTACTCTTTTTAGCGATTTTTTAAATTTTTTGTCGATTTTGGATCTCGAATTAACCTTACTGCCTTTGTAGGCTCGGTTGACGACCAAGGTGGCTATAAGTAAGATCGAGTCTCCATCTGCCGCTATGAAGGAGCAGAAGGAGACCATAGCCAAGCTGACATCCGACATCGAGAAGCAGAAGGCTAAAATCAACAAACTGGATGATCGGCGTGCTAAGCTTGAATCTGATTTGGCTGCCTCCCGAGATGAATTGTCGAAAGCCCGCAAAGATGTATCCGTTCGGGATGCCGAGCTGGCAAAGATGAAGTCGGAGCTAGCACAGTGTGAGATCGGAGCTTGATGGGACAAAAGCCGAATTGGCGGGGGCCATCAAAGCTCGTAACGACCTTCAATCTCTCCTTGACGGTTTAACAACTCGCATGGAAACCGCTAAACTGGATTTCCTGGCCTCAAAGGAGCTTGAAGATGACCTGACGTTGTTGATGACTCAGGGGATGAAGGGGGGATTCACCATGGCTCTTGACCAAGTCAAAGAAGTCGATCCGAACTTTGAAGTATCCGCCATTGCGAAGCCCTACCTGTATGATCCCGAGGCCTTTCCTCGTTACGGACGAAACTTCAAAGAATTCAAGGCTAGCGTCTCCCTGTATGAGAAGTACGTGACCCCTGCTCTGGAGGGAGATGGAGCGGAAAATGTCGAATCGAATGAACAAGTCGATCCCAATGCTTCGACCTCAAACCAGCCTGCCACTTGATGCTATTTTCTCTTTTCTCTTTAAGTAACTTGATTCGATTTGGTTGTAATAACTTTTATATTTACATTTGTCTGAACTCGCTTTTCATTGATTCGACCTTGTAAACCTGAAAATTTTCAATTTGCATTCTGTTTTTTGTGTTTACATCTATACTTTTCCATTGAATGTCTTTTGTCTTTTATTGATCGTTTGCCTAGGGTGTAGTCCTTTTGAACTTAATTCCCTTGCAAATGTTGCCTTGTGGGGTGTAGTCCTTTGGACTTAATTCCCCTGTGGCCCCTCTAAGTGTGGTATGAGTTCATAACTCATGGTACACTTGGATACGAGTCGATCTAGCACTGTACTGCCTTATTGGCTTGACTTGGCTGGTCGGAGCTCGATTCGACTATCTTGCCTTGTCAGGCTTATAAGGACATCGAATTATGAAATCCTTACTCGACTGTCGCACATCGTGGTGCTTATGATCTGGTCGAGCTAGGTATCCATCGTGGGATCTTCCGACCGCCTCGCATCGGGGCTTATTTGAAGGTCGGGAGTGATTTAAGCTCTGTCAGTGACTTGGCTTTATTCACCATTTTGTTCTAACTCCATCGTGCCGATGGGTCGTAGCTCGAAAGTGATATAAGCATTGTCAGTGACTTGGCTTTATTCACTATTTTGTCGAATTCTGGTGTCGAGGTCGAATTTTACGCTTTTTCTTCTGCTCCCCTCTTCTTTTTGACATGAGCTTGTAAATTCAGCATAATTAAAAAAGAAAATTTGCTTGAATATAAAACGTTGAAATCAAATGTCATATCGACTTGTTACAAACAATTAGGAAAGCAAAGTTGTAAATGTCGTAAAGTGAATGCGATTTAAACATAGTATTTTCTCAGGTTGGTGGAGTGCCAAGTTCGAGATACCGTGCTTCCATCCGACCTACCCAACTGATACGATCCTTTAGGATGCACCTTCAGAATTTTATATGGACCTTCCCAATTCGGCTCGAGCTTGCCTATTGGGTCCTGTCTGCTGGCCTCATTCTTTCTCAGCACGAGATCCCCCACTTGGAAGTATTTGTACTTCACCCTCGCATTATAATATTGTAAGATCTTTCTTTTATAATTGGCCATTCGATACGCGCAACCTCTCTCTTTTCTTCGATATTGTCTTTCTCTTGAAGCAGGTCTGTAGCATTTGTCTCAACGTTTTATGCCAAAACTCGAGGTGAGGATAGTCCGATCTCTGCAGGTATCACTGCTTCGCACCCATAAGCCATGGTGAATAGGGTCTCTTGTGTGACCGAATTGGGTGTTGTTCGATACGACCACAGAATACTGGGTAATTGAGCTGCCCAATCCCGACCTTCATCTTCCAACCGTTTCTTCAAACCAAACTTAATTTGCCTGTTTGTCTGCTCGACCTGTCCATTGGATTGAGGTCGGGCTACTGATGTCGTTCTATGCTCGATCTTGAATTCTTTGAGCCAATCCTGCACCCGGTCGTCTAGAAACTGAGTCCCATTATCCGATATCAGATACTTTGGAATTCCAAATCTGCACAAAATATTTTCCCATAGAAATTTCTTGATGGTTTGAGCTCTGATATCAGTGAGAGCTTTGGCTTCAACCCACTTCATGAAATAATCAACTACTACGACAACATACTTGAAATTACCCGGAGCTCGAGGTAGTGGCCCGACTATATCGACCCCCCATTCATCAAACGGCCATACCGATTCGATGGCGTTCATCTCCTGTGCCTATTGGTGTGTTACCACATCATGCACCTGACAAGCCCTGCATCTCTTCACTAACTGATTGGCGTCCCTTTGCATGGAAGGCCAAAAATAGCCTGCAAGTTTACATTTTCTCGCCAACATTCGAGCTCCGCAATGGTTACCACAAACCCCTCGATGTATCTCCTCAAGTAGATAAGCCCCCTCATCTTCCGATGCGCATCGCATCCAAGGTGTTACAAATGATTTTCGATAAAGGACATAGTTGAATAGGGCATACCTAGAGGCTTGTAGCCGGATCTTTCTGGCTTGAGACTTGTCAGACGGGAGAATCCCATCCTTCAAGTACACAGCTATCGGGTCCATCCACGTCGATCCTTGAACCACTGGTTGCACATCGACTTCATTGTAACTCCGCTCTGCCAACATTTCCACCAGAACCTTCTTTTTCGATTTGAAATTCGACGCGAGTTTAGACAACGCGTCGACCCTCTTGTTCTCGCTGCGTGGTACCTGCTCGATGCGAACTATTTTGAATTTCGACATTAACCCCTGAACAACTTTCAGATAACTCTTCATTGATTCTTCCTTAGCCTCATACTCACATCGTATATGGTTTACCACAAGCTGAGAATCGATGTATACCAAAAGATTCTCGACCCCCAACTTCGATGCTAGCTTCAAACCCGTGATCATGGCCTCATACTCAGCTTCGTTGTTTGTGGCTTTGAACTCGAATCGAAGTGCGTATGGGAACTCTTCCTTTCGGGCTAACCAAACAATAAACCACCAAGCTCAAATTTACTCGAGGCACCATCGGCGTGGATGGTCCATTGTTCTTCTGATGACTGCTTTTCTTGCTCCAATTGAATCGATAACCCTTCGGCTAGGAAGTCTGCTAGAGCTTGACCCTTGATGGCGGTATGTGGTAAAAACTCAATATCATATTCTGCTAGCTCGACGACCCACTTCGCTAACCGACCCGATGTCTCGGGTTTTGTTAGAATTTGCTTCAAAGGCTGGTCAGTGACCATGGCAATGGGGTGTGCTTGAAAATACGGCTTCAATTTCCTTGATGCATGAACCAGACCCAATGCCAATTTTTCAACAGGTGTATATCTGATCTCGGCTCCATGCAATGCCTTACTTACAAAATAAATCGGAATCTGCCCTTGATCTCCCTCTCGAACCAACACTGCGCTCACTGCCTCCTCGTAGATTGCCAGATAAACTAAGAGTTTCTCTCCTTCTCGAGGTGAGGACAGTGTCGGCAAATCAGATAAATACTCTTTCAGGTCATCGAACGCTCTCTGACATTTCTCATCCCACTGGAACGGACTTGCCTTCTTCAGTATCCTGAAGAAGGGCAGGGCCCTCTGTGCTGATATCGACAAGAAACGATTGAGGGCAGCCATCCGACCCGTCAATCGTTGAACTTCCTTTACGTTACGAGGTGCGGGCATATTTTTCAGAGCCTCGATCTTATCCGGATTAGCGCGAATCCCATCCCTTGATATCATATAGCCTAAGAATTTTCCAAATCGAACCCCGAAAGTGCACTTCTTCGGGTTGAGCTTCATTTTCGCAGCCCGCAGCACCTCGAAAACCTCTCTGACATCGTCAATAAACTGTCCCATGGACTTGCTCTTGATCAACAAATCGTCCACATAAACCTCCATGTTCCGACCTATCAGTCCTTTGAAAATTTTGTTGACTGTCCGCTGATAGGTGGCCCCTGTGTTTTTCAAGCCAAATGGCATTGTCACAAAACAAAACGTTCCAAACTCTGTTATGAATGCGGTTTTCTCGAAATCCCGGGGGTCCATGAATATTTGGTAGTATCCTCTATACGCATCGAGAAAACCTAACACCTCGAAGCCCAGAGTCGAGTCAACTAACTGATCGATCTTCGGGAGGGGATACGAATCCTTGGGGCATGCTTTGTTGAGATCTGTAAAATCTACGCACATTCGCCAGCTTCCATCTGGCTTTTTAACTAACACAGGGTTGGCTAACCAATCTAGGTAGAACACTTCTTTGACGATTCCAGCTATCAACAACTTGTCAACCTCTTTCCTTACCGCTTCCTTCCTCTCAGGAGCAAGGTTCCTCTTCTTTTGCCGTATTGGCTTCTTTTTTGGATCGACATTGAGCTGATGCATCGCAATTTCTGCCGATAGGCCTGGCATGTCGTCTGCTTTCCATGCAAAGACATCTCGATACTCGACCAGGAGGTCGACCAAGGCTTTCATGTCGGGGTGTGACAACCACTTCCCGATCTGGACCCCTTGGCCCTCCTCTTCCTTCCGAGACCACGGACCTCTTACAGCCGGGTCGACAGAGACCCAACTTCGATCCTCCTCTTCTTCCGGTATTAATTCTTCAACCAACACCTGTCCAACTCCCTTCCCTTTGATTGTGACCAAGCTACAATTTCTGGCCACCTTGATGTCTCCTTTTACCTCGTGGGTTCCATACCAGGTGGGGAACTTCATGCTGTTGTGGAATGTCGAGATGATGGCTCTGAGATCGTATAAAGCTGGTCGACCTAATATCGCGTTATACCCCGATGGGGCCTTAACTACGACATAGGTCATCTCCATGGTCCGGCCTTTTTCTCCGTCTCCGACTGTTGTCAATAAATTGATCGACCCGACAGGGTGAATAGCTTGTCCTGTGAATCCAAATAGAGGGTAGATAATGGCACAATATCCTCATCTTTCAACCTCATGGCTTTGAAGGCCGAGTAATAAAGGATGTTAACGGCACTTCCACTCGCCGCCGCAGCACTCTCTTCACCCGACCTCGACTTATTACCGCTTCTATTACCAACCGCCGCTATGGTCATGCGAACTCGGGATATCATCCTTGGGTCCATAACCCACTTCCGTTGTGAATCTCAATTTCTTCGACTCTCTCGATCGGTCCGAAGACTGTCGACTCGACCTAGATCGATCAGACACATGCTCTGCCACAATGGTATTGACGTCGTACCCGATGCGGTTATCCCCGTGAGGGTCTCGATTCAAATCTTCCCGACGATCATCCCGTCGATTATCCCTGTAGGTCGGCTCAGTTGATCTATCCCGCCGCCTCTGATTGTCTCGACGAGGCGATCGATCCTTCTTCCCATTATAACTCTTTCTTTTATACTCACGACGACCCTTGGGCTCGTCCTTTTCCGATCTGTCGATCACTTCATCCAATCGACCCTCTTGGATATAGGCATCGATATCTCTTTTCAAATCAAAACATTCCTCTGTGTCATGCCCCACATCCCTGTGATAATCACAATACTTGTGGGTATTCTTTCTCTTCTTAGGGTCCTTGGACATCGGCTTGGGTGTTCGAGCAATATTCTTCTTAATCATAATAGCCAGCACTTCTCCACGCGATCGGTTCAGAGGGATAAAATCGCGCTCTTTCAGATTCCCTTTCTTTCCGAGGCGATCTGTGATTAGAGCTGTTAATCGATCAAACACGTTAGATTTCCCTTCATCATTTCGACCTTTTAGCTGTCCCTTGGACTGGCCTCGGGCGTCATTCCTTGAATTAAGGCCAAGTGAAATGGTGTGCAGACGCACTGCCTCTTCACCTTGACAGAACTTATGAACTATGTTTACACATTCGTCCATATCATTTGGCATCTTCTTGGAGAGCTTGTTGTACAGTTTCATATTGCGCAGACCTCCAACAAAGGCATTAACCTGCAGCGCATCGCTGGCGTTATGCACTTTCATGGCCTCGAGGTTGAAACGCCTCATAAAATCAATGGTCGACTCCCCTTTGTCTTGCTTGATATTCATGAGGTGGGTAGCACTGAGATGGAACTTCTTGTTTCCAATGAAGGCATCTCGAAATTTCTGGCCTAACTGTAAAAAACTTGAGATTGACCCGGGGCGTAGTTTCTGGAACCACTCTCGAGCTCGACCTGTGAGCAACGTGTCGAAGGCACGACACTTCATGGCATCGTTTGCATTTCTCACCTCATCAATGATATGTATCGGTACAAATGATCCTCCGGGTCTGTGGTTCCGTCGTAGGGTTCCATTTTTTGTGGCTTAAACGACTCTGGCATCGTATATATCTCGATTTCTGGGCTAAAAGGCGACTTGAGCCATTCTGTTATCAGCTCTTTCCCTATGATACGGTTGAACTCGTTTCGAATGCTCTCTTCGACCTGCTGCTGCTGCTTTTCATTTTCGGGACGCTTCCTGGTTATGCTGATTTCCACTTCATCCTCATGTTCCTCTCGAGGATTAACCGGCCTCTTTCCTCTAGCGTTCTCACGCTTCTTTCGACCTGGTGGGTCTAACAGGAGTTCGTCTGGGGTATTACAAATTCCTTTACCTATGAGCGCTGACGCCACCACTCTTTTCAGGGCGTCTTCATCTAAAGATGCCAAGTGGTCTGCCATGTCCTGTAACTGCGGTGGAAGTGGTGGTCTTGATTGCTCTGCAACTACAGGTTCAGATCCGGTGTGTACTTCTTGGACTTGGACCCCCATGGGATCAATATCTGTGTGTTCTTCGATCTGCGGATTCTTACTGCTCGTCGGTTTCTTTCTTGCTGCTGGAGGCATTGCGATAACTTTTCCAACTCACCGGTAGAAGGCCCTCCTTCTAGCGCCAATTGATGAAGCTGAGTAATGCAACACCGATAAACCTGGGCCACGTGTAATCTAAGGATGAGCTGTAAAGGAATCGAACGACTGTAACCGTGCAAAAGATGGTGTTTTTGGTGTTTTATGGCTGAGTCCAAGAATGTATCTTGGATTGTCTACGTATCCTGTGTGAAAGTCCAGGAATCAAGCCTTACGTAGTTCCTGGAATGATGTATTTATAGGCACATGCCCTTCTTCTGCCCTAAGTTTAGGGCGGTTGGGTCTATTGACATAAATAACCCTAAATGGGCCTTGCCCTCCTGCCCAAGTAACCTACTGGGCGGTTAGCCCGAGTGTCTGGACTGGAAGTCTTGGCATCGACTCGAGGCATACCGACATGGGTGATCGAGGTGGGACACTTGCATAATCTGCCTGTCATTGCGGTCTTCACTGGTAGGCATAGCATTCGATCCGATGTGGATCATCGGCGTGGACTTTTCCACATGCCAGCTGGACTAATCAGATACTTCCACGTGGATGAGTGAATCCTCGTATCATCAATCATCAACTCATATATGTTAAAAAAAAGAAGAATTAAGTAGATAAGAACCTCATATATGTCAAATGAACCTCACAGTTTTTCATTTGATTTCGCCGACCCATCTGGCGGCGGCGGCGTCTCCGCCTCTTCCAGCGGTGGTGGTGGTGGATCGCAGCCGGATCAGGCTGCTCAAAGGAAGTACAACCACATTTTGGAGACTTGCGCAGAGAAGTACGTTCAAAATAAGGATTAAAGGAACGGAATATTAGGGATTGAAAGAAAGGGTAAAATAGTCCGAATAAAAATGTTTTGTCCTTAAATTAATAAAGAAAAATATAAACTGGATTAAAATTTATATATAAGGTGGAAAGTGGACTAAAACCTAATATTCTCTTATTTTTATTTATCTATCATTTTACATTACCAATACAATATTTATTTATTTTTCCACATTCACCTTTCTATTTAATTATAATATATAAATAAAATATTTACATCTTTAATAAAAAATACATTCCCAATGGCAGATAAAAAAAACGGGAAGAGTATTTTAGATTGAGGTAGAATACCATCATGTTCACCCCGAAATAAATAGCAATTACATCAATGGCCGTAGTTTCCCAATGACATTGGAAGTTGAAATAATGTTGTTTTGACTTTGAAAATAAATCTGCCTAAAATATTATCTTCTCCGTTTCAAAATTAAAATCAATGGCCGTGGTTTCCCAATGACCTTTGTTTTGACTTTGAAAATAAATCTGCCTGAAATATTATCTTCTTCGTTTCAAATAATCCATTCATTCCATAATAACTGATTCAGTTCTTAAAAATACGTAGATTAAGAAAATAATTACTACTTCTGTCCCATAATATAAGTCTTCGTAGAGGATTTTACAAAGATTGAGAAAATGGTTAAATATCATAAATTTGACATTAGACTCAGCTCTATTGTATATTAAATTCACAACTAGAAATATATGCATGTATGTATACGTTAAATTATTTCCATTTTCAATAATATTTTTTACCATACTATAATATTTTTTAGAATGAATATGTTGTGCAAGAAAATTTTTGGACCTTATTTAATAATAATAATAATGATAATAAACATAATTTGTTATTTTTAATCACATCTTTGATTTATTTCTTAACATGTTTTTTTTAAGGGAATATTTCATTTTTTTTTTTTTTTTTTTTTGAAAAAGGGAATAGTTCTTAACATGTAGATTGTTTTTTTATATCTAAGACATAGATATAGCATTTGTATAAGAAAGCACAAACAAATTGACATTTATATTATAAAAAAGAAATGTTGCCCACCGAGTGAATTACAGTAATTGTTCCAAGAAAATAAAAATATAAATTGTGGTACTCGATGATTGCGCCGGCAACTGTAATTACGGAAAATTGCTCTGGTTGAAGCAAAATTGATCAAGCATTACTGTTAGCCTAACAGTATACTACTCCATTCGTCCCAATTTGCTTAGAACATTTTAAAACTCTAAAGATTTAAGGGGACATTATTTATTGGCTTGTCTAGTTATTAAAAACATGATTACTTTACAATTATATACATCTTTTATTATGCTTAATCTTTTAATGTGGTTATGTTGGCATTTTAGGAATTTAAGAATTATTTTTTAGTTTAAATATTAGTCGTGAGACTTGTTTTGGGACATCATAAAATAAATAAATCTCAAACAATTTGGGACTGAGGGAGTATATAAAATAAATTTTAAAACAAAAAGCGAAAAAACCCATAATAATAAGTTATATTTCGGGACCAAAGAGAGCATTAGAAATTCAAATACTACCTCGTTCCAAAATATAAGTCATTCTGGAGGGTTTCACAAAGATTAAAAAAGTGGTTGAATATCATAAATTTGAATGTTAATGTCTAAAATGTTCATTGACTATCATTAATACAATAATTGTTAAGTAATGAAAAATAGTTGTATTGATAATAAATTAGGAGTAAGATAGAGAAAAATGTAATAAATGTTGTATTGGTAATGTATAATGACTTATATTGTAAGACAAATCTAAAGGTGTAGAATGACTTGGAATAGAGGTAGTACCAACTTGTGAAGCTAGAAAATAAAAAAATAAAATAAAATAATTGGCCTGGCAACACTATTTAATTTGCAAGGTTTTGCCAATATCTACAACTTTTATTTCAAAAAAAAAAAAAAATAAAATAAAAAAGAAAGATAAGAGAAAGGGAAGTTGTATAAATATTAGAGGCAACTAAACTCATTATAACTCAAAGCATCGATCAGTTGTTAAGAGTAGAAAAGAGAGAGATGTTAAGGTTTCCATATTCAGCAAGTTACATTATTAGAGCCTCAAGTGCTGGTCAACCCCATGAGGAAGACATCCATCGGCCCATAGCCAACTTTCCGGCAGAAATTTCAGCCGCTCGTTTTACTTCTTTTACTCCGGATAAACAGGTTTCATCAATTTGCTTTAATCATTATATATATATATTTTTCAGAGTATTTACTTCATTAATATAACAAGAAACGTAGAACACATTTAGTTAGTTAGTTAGTTTAAAGTAGGCTGCACGGACACTCTCTACAGCCGGCGTGTTGCATGTCGAACACGCTCCGGACACGTCATCGGACCGAGTTGGAATTTTCAAAAAAAAAAAACTGGACATGCGTGTCTAGAAATACGGACACTTTTACCAGTTTTTGGACATTTTTCTACCTAAAATAGCGTTGTTTTGTTTAAAAAAAATCTATTTTTGCCAGTGGAAGTCAGATCTGGTCCGCATTTGGACCAAATGACGTCCTGCTCAAATTTATCGTTTTGGCGCTTATAGTTTTTGTAAATTATGTTTTCGTTTCTATATTTTTAACATTTACATTTTGGCCTCTGCACCCGTGTCCTTTTTTTTTTTTTTTTCCCAAAACTCTCGTATTTCTTTGTCTCGTATCTACGTATCCGTGTCCGTGCAACCTAGGTGAAAACTTAAAAGAAGTAAAACCACCAACTAATTAATTAATATCCAATAATTGACTCAGTTTTCTTGCTAACCATTCAGTGATGAATATTATTATAGCTTTCGAGGTGAACGAAAATCATGGCCGTTGTAAATTAAGTTAGTTCTACCTGGGTCGGAGGCTGAAATTTCTTTTAAGAGGGCGGAATTGTCGATTCATGTTAGAGGAAACAAATTCCAAAAATGCGAACAAAAAAAATTCTATGGAAAAAATCATAAAATTGCAATAAAAAATAAAAAATAAAAATAATCACATGCTAATCACAAAAAAAAAAAAAAAAAAAAAAAAAAAAAAAAAAAAAAAAAAAAAAATAATTTAAAAAAAAAAAACCTTGCCACAAGCATGGGTTGAACGATTATAAAATATTTAATTAGCTTATGAAAAAATATCTAACAATTTCTCACAATTGCTTTCAACCCATAAATTCATTAGAATGTTGGAATCACTGAATGCAGTGTAAAATTTATAAGTTGTTGGAGTTTTAGTAATTACTGAATGAATTTGCTCTTTTGAGTTATGGGCGTTGGAAGGTATTTTCTATAGAGAAATTATAAAATCAGGTGAAATTGTAACAATCCAGTTTTACGTATTAGTAGGTCGGCCGACTGGACATTTTTCCTAACTTGCCGTCTGATTTTGAAAGAAGCGTCTGAAATTCTGTGACGCCAAACACTGCGGCTCATGCAAAAATTGCACGTTCTCTTTCTCTTTTTTTTTTTTTTTTTTTTTTTGGGCTAACTTCCCTATGACATTTGATAACACCAACCTCGTGCAAAAATTGCACGTACTCTTTCTCATTTTTTTTGGCTAACTTCCCTATGACATTTGATAACATCAGCCTCGTGCAAACATCATTGTTGGAATCGCTTACACTTTTTGATTGCTTGCAAGAAACATAGTTAAGCTTTTCTACTACAACCAACTGATTTTAATATAACGGTAAGCGCTTGATCCTAACATGGTATCGGAGCCAGAGGTCGAAGGATCGAACCTTCGTTGGAACAATATTTTTTAAAAAAGTGCAAGTTTTGGGACAGATTGTCCACACTCTAGAATGAAAAAAATTGTGCAAGTGTTGGCCAGATTGCCAGCACTTAGGGGAGGGGGGGGGGGGGTGTTGGGACGGTTTGCCCGCACTTTTGATTGCCTAAAGAAATATGGTTGTGCATTTACTACAACCAATTGGTTTTAGTAGAACGGTAAGCACTTGATCTTTAACATGGTATTAGAGCCAGAGGTCACGAAATCGAACCCTGATTGGAACATTATTTAAAAAAAGAAATTGTGCAAGTGTTGTGACAGATTGCCCACGCTTGAGGAGGGTGTTGGGTAGATTGCCCACACTCCTGAAAAAAAAATTGTGCAAGTGTTGTTATGCATTGTCAACACTTGAGGGTGTTGAGGCAGCATTTGCATACTCTTAAAATGATAAGGAAGTAAATTAGTGCCTTTACTGGCACCAATTGGTCTTAGTAAAATGAAAACGCTTGATCTTTAACAAACACCAAATGCTACCCGTCTGATTTTCCTCGTGCAAATTTGCACGGGCTCGTATAATATTGCACGTGCGACCTAGAAATTAAATGTCAGGTCTGGCTCAACCTGACATTAAATATGAAATGCTATAGTGACCTGAAATTATAATTTCTCTATCTATATACTGTATTTCATACGAGAGGCAAAACTTTAACATAATTTCATCTATAGTAGTATTCACTATAGATGAGATATGTGCCAATTATTCTTTTTTTTTTTTTTTTTCGCCAGAAACGAAAGCTTTCATTAAATCAAGTTAAATATTACAAAGCCAAACTGGAATAGAGTTATGCCAAAAAATCCCCACATCCGAACTGAACGAGAAAGCAGCAAGATTGTGCGCCATCTTGTTACTTTCACGTTGAGTATGCAAAATATAACAGCGGTCAAACTTACTTACTAACAGCTTAACATCATCTAGGACTATAGAAACATCAGCTGGAGGGGGTTTAGAACTATTACAATGATTTACCAGGATTAGACAATCTGAATAACAAACTATACATTTAATCCCCATCGCCAAGCATCTACTCAAACACCATCGTAAGGCTTGAGCCTCAGCAGCTAAAGCCGAGCTGCATTGCGACTTTGGAGAGGCCCAGGCCTCCAAAACTGCATCATTCCCCTGGAGAAGAACTGCACCAAATCCCGCAAGACCCGAATCCGGCTTCCAGGCTGCATCGACAAAGGCACGCACCTCCACAGAATGGGTGTCCTCGCGCTGCAAGACAGGAGAGGAAGAAAAAAGATCAGGAATAATCCTCTCCTCAATATGTACCTGCATAAATTCGGACCAAGCCTCACTGGCAAATTTTGCAGTATCCTCAAAAGTCCAGCATAGATTATCAAAGGTACGATTACAACGAGCTTTCCAAATATACCATAAGACAAAACAAGATAAGGTGATCCTGTCAATAAGAGTATTTGAAGGCTTTTCTCTCGAGATTTCATCCCACCAATGCTGTAAAGAAGAATTAGACCCAAACGAATTCCAAGATAACCCCACAAGTTTCCAAACGTTTTGAGCGAAAGGACACTGTAATAAAATGTGCTCTGTAGATTCTACCTCGTGCCCACAAAAACAACATAAGGAAACATGAAAGCCAAATCTCTTATTTAGCACCTCCGAGGTAGGTACTACTCTTTTCATTAACTTCCAAATAAAAATTTTTATTTTTAGAGGCAACGCGAGAGCCCAGATTCTCTTCCAAAATTTTCCGTTAAGGCCCTTATTATTTAGTGATGAAGAACTATTCTCCGGCCTTAATCTATTCTGTAAACAAAAATCATAAGCTTCCTTAGTGACAAAGCCGCCGTTATTCGAAAACATGCAAATCCTTTTATCCGGCGCATTAGTTATACTAACCGGAATTTTAATTATTTGGTTAACATCAACTGGCCAAAAATGTTTTAAAAGTTTATCTCGGATCCAAGCATTATTGTCCAAAAAATCTCTAACTCTTAAGCCATTAGGGTTATCTCCCATAGGAGTTATTGGCAAACATTTATGATTATTTGGAAGCCAGGGATCCTTCCAAACATTAATCGACTCTCCGTTACCAATTAAGTAATATGTACTATTTTTCAAAAAATCTTGCGCCGACATTAAACTCTTCCAAACAAAAGAGGATGAAGACGGGGTTTTACAATCAAAGACGGTACCCCTACGAAAATACCTGCCTTTTAGAACTTTTGAAACCAAAAGATGCGGGCAAGAATGGATTCGCCAAAGAGTTTTCGCAAGGGCTACAACGTTAGCGACCTCCAAATTCTTGAAGCCAAGTCCTCCCCTACCCTTCGGAACGCATAAAGATTCCCATTTTACCCAATGATACCCGGAAAAATTCTTATTTGAGTTACCCCACCAAAAATTAGCCATGAGGGAATGAATTTTATTGATGATGCCTTTAGGGAGCTTGGCAACCGACATAATCAAGTTAGGAATAGCAAATAAAGATGAAGAAAGGAGAATAGACTTACCACCAAGACTTAGAGATTTATATTTCCAACTTTCTAGCTTTGCCTTGCATCTGTCTAACACATAAGAAAAGATTTGCTTTTTTGACCTGCCGATTACTAAGGGAAGTCCCAAGTATTTTGAATGATTAACTTCTGAAAGGCCATTGAGAAAAGCCATGACTTCATTTTTAGCTTGAGAAGAAGTATTTCGGCTAAAAAAGACCGCCGATTTTTCTAAGTTTATAGACTGACCCGAAACCAATTCATACTTGGAAAGTATAGCAGTCAGACAGCATTAGCACTAGTCATTAACAGAGAGTCATCCGCAAAAAATAGGTGATTTATTCTTGGGCTATATCTAGAGATACGGATACCCGATGTGCCAATTATTCGTGTGTGTTTTTTTTTTTATTCGTACAAGTATGATTTTCCGTGAGACAAAAATAGCATTGTCTTTATCGAATGAATTAATCGAAAGATTTGTTTGTTTTTTTTTTTTTTTTTGGGAGGGGAGGAGGAAATACTTGTGTGGAGAGAGAATTTTAAAATGAAGTAACAAGTAAAACTATCAGAACGACACAGTTTAAATACAGAATGAAACTGTAAGCTTCATATTGAACCACACGGTGTCTCCATACGTGTGGAGACACCACATAAACATTTCCCGAGATGGAGGGGATTTTATTTTTACCGAGGGAGGGAATGAGATTCGAACAAGTTCAATCCCCAATTATATTATTTGATTGATTGACTAAACATTCAATTTATCAAATCATTTAATTGTGGAATGAATTATGTAAGACGGGTGGTTAAGTTGACTAAATGATCAATTTGTCATATATTACCACCGTCCTAAAATGTAAGTGCCTTTGGAGTTTTTTATATAAATTAAGAAAATCAGTTAAATTTATTATGTGTCGTTAAATATGATGAAAAAAAATCTAAAATGACACTTCATTGTTATTAATGCAAAGTAGTGAAAATTTTGTGAGTATATAATAAAGGAAAGGTAAAAGGAGAAAATGTAATAAATGCTTTATTGGTTTTCAAAATAGACTTACATTATGAGAAAAACCTAAAAATTAAATGAATTTACATTTTGACGAAGTAGTATTTTAAACATGTGTATGATCCATAAGTGATACACATGGCATTTTGGACCACAAACGGGTCATGTTTGTAGATGGGCCGACCCAAGCCAAGCCCAACATTGGGCCTCACACTTGAAAGTTTCAGCCAGGGCTTCACCGACCACATTATGGTCACTCTCGGAGTTCAGTATAATCCACTCACAGTTCATATAGTCGGCGAGATACAATAAGTATATGGTCATATACCGCCGATCAGATGATCCGTTCATCCTGGACGCTTATAAAAAAAAATAGGTTGTCTCCGACCTCCAAATGCAGTTATAACTCCCTAATGGCATGATCCCACAATTGATTCTCCAATAACTGCTATAATCTCTAATTGATCACATCCCAAGATTTAGCCTAATTGAGTCATAGCTGCTCCACGTTGGCCCTCAATCATAAGCCCTAAAATCAAGGGATTAGTGCATAAACTCCCACTTGATTGAGACCTATAAAAGGATCATTATCCTCACAATTCAGAATTATGTTAACTGGCTTGATCACATACATACTTTGTACGTAGGCAGTCTCAATGACACATCAATAAATCATCAACAAAATCTCCAATTTAGTAGTTGTGTTTCTCTTAAAAATATTGATTACCCGTGAATCAAACCCGACGATTTTCGAACATCATCAATAGGCGCTGGGAGATTATTGCATGGTATCTCAATTTGTGGAGACTTGACTCGTAAACAAATTTGGACCACACGGTTCAAATTCAGTTTAAAAACGGGCAGTGTACATCGTGCCACATCACTTAACTCCATGTATGGAGGGTGCATGTAAGAACTTCTCATTGGTGCTAGAACGAGGCCCCTTTCTATAGGTTCTTCTATAAGAAACATCTCTGGATCTAACCTTGACGCGCAACAAAGCCATAAAGACTGATAAAACTGGAAAAAAAAAACCAAGACGGAAAAGAAAAAGGTTATCTATCCCCCATGAGACAATAGCACTGCAAGAACTCACGAAGGAGAGGAAGTGAACAATGTTCCTAGAGATGATAAATCGCTAGCACAGGGTGCACCTGGTACTTCTATTCGTAAATAGGTGACAGATCTTGAAACTGCACAAGGCATGCTCCATGTATCCTAGCAGCTTATGGGCACGACCGAGAGATGTTTTTCTCTCTCTAGGAAAAAGTGCAAAAAAAGGGGTCCAGAACTCTCAGCAACTCCAAAAGGAGTAGAATTACCAAAGCTACCCGAAATGAGAGAAATCGAATTTTTCAGCTGGACGGAAAAAAGAATAAAAATCTTGCTCTTACTTAGAGGCACATCATGCTGCTCGATGTGAGGTTGATAGGCTCTTAAGCCGAATAGGGGCTGACATATACATCTCGTCCCCCTTTACCATAGAAAACGAGAAATATGAGAGACGTGTTGGCTTTAAGACAAAAAAGATGGGATCAATGATAGAACAATAGGCCTAATCGATCGTCTGCACAGTACGTACCACAAATGAGCATATATTACTCGACGAGATGAGGTGTAAGGCTTTCCCCAGCTTCCTGAAAAGAAAGGCCAAAGAATGGTTCAGCAAGCTACCACACGCTCGATAGGCAGCATTGCCAAGCTAGCAAGCAAATTCCAAGATTCGTTCATACCAGCTCGGCTGTTTCAAAAGAACGTCACTCGCCTTCTCATTGTTAGACAAAAAGAGATGGAATCTGCAATGGAATACACCAAGCGTTTCATGGACGAATCCAGACAATTCATGAATGCAGATAAATGTACCATGGTGACCTCGTTCATAGGAGGTCTCATAGAATGGAGCTGGTATGCCAAACTAAATAACAAACTCCCTGTAACGCCCCGCTCCCAGATACCGAGCCCTTATCCGGAAGGAGCGTTCGTAGCGTATAACGTTAAATAAATCTAAAATTATACGCCACCTCTCTTACGTCGTCGTATCAAAAATAAAAACAACGAAGTCCAAAAGACTCGGGTAAAAACCATAAATGCTACTAGAATAGAAAACAAACCGTCTAGGGGTAAAAAGGAAAAGCTTACAACAACGGTAACAAGCTTACAACGTACGATGTCCCAAAGAGAAGATACAAAACTAGTCTTACAAACTTGAAATAAAAGTACAACAAGCTTATAAGAGAATCTACAAGATAAACCGTACAACCTTTAAAAGGAAAGTGAAGGAAAACATCAGAGTGACTTCAACGCCATCAAAACGTCATTGAACTCCTCGGCGAGCTCAAAGCTAACTTTGATCAACTGTTTAGTCTTCTCACCCCAAACACATAGAAAAACATATGCATTCGAGGTAAGTACAACGTGCTTAGCAAGAAAGAGAAGCTATGATATCAACTATAGTTTATAAAGAAAAGATAATTATTTAGTTAGTTATTTAAGTGAGACCGACTCAATCTAGGGTTCACTTCATGCTCATCAACATGTTGTGACTAACTGTTTCTAACTTAACCTATCTATGTTACAACCGCACTCAAGGGCACTACGCGCATCCACCTCAAAGAGTCCCTCCGTGCTTAGGGTCTTTGACCTCTGAGTTCTTCTACCTCGGGGACACTCTTTTGCAACATATTAGTGGATCACACCAATATCCACGAAGTCTAGAAAAGGTAGACTCCGATAGCACGCACACCTCAGCAGAGTCCCTCCGTACTTAGGGTCTTTTTGACCTACGAAGTTCTTCCACCTTCAGAGGTAGCACATGCATCGCGATTTAGCCTGGTGCCTAGCCAAGAGAGACGGGTTGTTTAATCTTTTACTAGTCAAGTACGTTGTTTATTAGGTTATTAACTAGCCACCTAAGTGTTTTCAAATAATCTCCCTCACGCATACTACTCTCTTCCTAGACCACTAGACACGGACAAGCCCTAGCAATTACACAGACATTGATGAATACTAATTCATCAAAGCACAAGCCTATCATGCTCTTCCGACGGATCCGAACTTCAACTCCCTTTAAGAGTACATTCGGTGTTTTAACTGAACGAATCAGAAGCTCAATTCAGGCTTGTCTAAGCTTATACCATTTTAACATATCATATATAAGGTTTCATAAAGTTAAATCATGTTTATAAGGTTGAGCAACAACCCACAAAGAAATAGTGACAAAACCAGCTAGACGCCCGTTTTGAGCCATGGACGCCCGTCTGAACATTTCTGGACGCTCGTCCAAAGATGGACGCCCGTCCACTATACCCAGACGCCCGTCCACCCAAAACAGTTCAATCCTGTATGTAAAATAGCACCTCAGACGCCCGTCCAATACAACCAGACGCTCGTCCAAGGTGGAACCTAGGCTGGACGCCCGTCCAGAATACCGGACGCTCGTCCACCTGGGTTCGACCTAAACCCTAATATCATCATCATGCGATTTCCAAAACGTATTTCAGCCAAACAGCAGCAATTTAACAACACATTGAGCACAAAAACCTCATCTAACATTAACATAGCACTTATGATCAATGCTCAACCCAACAACTCATCTTTCTAGCACCAAAACACTTTACAAAAACATCTAAACCTTATAGAAGACAATTGAGATCATAGGGGTAGTTCTCCTTACCTAAATGCAGCCACCAACCAGATCAAAACTCAGAGAAAAGCTGCTGCAACACAACCAAACCGAAGGCAAAACACTGTCCTCTACACGACGATTCCAACTCTTGAATTGCTCAGAAAAACGATCAATCCTTCCTTTGATGGTTGAAGAACTCTTCTAGCCTCTCCCTTTTCTTTCTCATTTGCGCAGGAGAGGAGGAGGAAACGTGAACTGGATTTTTAATTAGGTTTAGGAGATTAGCTTTTTAAGTTATCCTTAAATACCCACTTCAAAAATAAACCCTTTTCCTAAAACACCCTTGCTTATCAAAAATCTGATAAATATATATATATTTAAACTCAAAATATATATTTATAAAACGTCCAATTATTTAACTCCGAATAAAAGGATCCGAACCCGATATTTCGTTTTCGCAAAAAGACACGCCTGCCCTTTTCCGAAAATCGGAATATCACATAACCCCAAAAATTCTTTTAAATTTAGGTTTCGAATATATACTTCAAATCGTTTAATTAAATAACCCGAAAAACCTGAATTTGTTAAAAGACTCTTTTACCCTTTTCTGAAAAGTCGGGATGTTACATTCTTCCCCCTTAAAAGTTTAGTCCTCGAAACTTGCCGAAACCAACACCACTCTCAACTTAGGTACCCGTTTGCCTACCTTCTAGTCCACTTCCAAAAACAAACCAATGTTATCTCCAACTGATTAAACCTTAGTATTCTCGTCATCAAGTCTTCAGTGCGTCCATCACACTAATCTAGTACTTCAGACCCAAGCACCACTCTATCTTATTCACACACGAAACATCTACCTTATACTCAACTCTTCTGACCCAACTTCTTAAGCTCCTCCTAAAACCCTGTGTCCCAAAAGTCATGCCAGTCCACTAATTAACAAGTAGTATTCTTCCAGGTTCTTTGTCCATTCATCACCATTACATAAGTTTCCAGACTTACACAAAGGTTACTCTGATCTATACATTTGCCTTACCCTCAAGAAACTAACTATTAACTTAAAGATCTTCAATTCCGCCTTGTTATCAATTCAGCACTAAACCATCTATAACACACCCAAACCATAGACAAACTTCAATCTTTACTAGTCTTCAAAAAGGTAACCAAATAAACATCTTCTACCAAACTTATAAGGCTTTCCTATAGACAAGAAAACGACTTTCGACAGAGAGTTTATCGGCAACCATGATTTTATAGTCCAACAGAATATTGGAGTTGTGAAAAAGTTTATTTTTAAACGACACATCTATAGGAAACAAAGTTTTAAACTTGTCCTCACTTTGATTCCAGAAGAAAGGTAAGAATGGTTATGCAAATATTTTGAAAATTTGAAACTACTAAGGAAATAGCAATTAGGAAAATCTTGAGGCGTGTAACACAAAAATGAAGACGGATTGAACTTGGTTCACATGCATATAATAAAACATTTGTTTAGATAATGCAAAATGGATGATATATAAAATTTGCCTATATGAGGGTACTTGTGATAAGTCACTAAAAACCAAAGTACTCTGACTAAGACATTTATCACGATCGAGAGGTCATTCTACAAAATCAGTTGAAACCTTTTCCTTTCTTTTGAAGTAATTGGTATGAATGAATGCAAAAGAAAGACAAACTTGTTATTAAAGAGTTCAATAGAAAGGTCTAGAAGTAGAAGAAGTTTCAAATATTATTCAAATATGTACATATACATATATAGAATATATATATAAAAATTTTGAAGACGAATAATATTCTCTCGAAAGATTTCATGCTGAAGGTCCAAGTAAATTGGTGAAATGTTGCGAAAGGGGTCATGAATGATAACGCGGAAAAGAAAGCAAAAGAATTCAGAAAGTGCATATTCTATTTCTTTCAACAACCGTTGCAGTTGAGATGTTGTTTTTTTGAAAGCGGGGAAACATCTTCTCCAAAGGTTCAAAGATAAAGGTAAACCGGAGAAGTGCTTCGTGAAGAAATTATAAGTAACGACTGAGTAAAGAAAACATGAGAGTTTCGAATAGTGCATGTTTTTTTTTTGTGTCGTTCAAAGATTAACACAATAAGGACTATTGTGATATTGTTAAAAGGTTTTGAATCGAAGGTGAAAGTGTTCAAAGGATAAGGACAACCCTTTGTTTTAAAATAAAAATCGAAAGTCATTTCTTCCAATTTGAAGAAAGAAGGTTTAGAATAAAACAAAACGACAACACACGTAGTAAATTTTTTCTTGTCGAGGAAAACTCTTAACAAAATAAGTTGCATGCTAAAATCCTTTATCAAAGGTAGCTTTAAAAGAGCGTGCATGAGTTGTAAAGGAGGTTCAACTACTCGCTTATTCAAAAACAAGAATTTCATAAGGAGTAAAAGATGTAGTACCTTGAAAGTAATTATCGATAGAACTTTTGAACATATGTACATTTATAATTTTCTAAAAGTAGTGCGGAGCTATTAAATGACACTTGGTAAGAAATGGTTGTTCATGTATTCTTACCGGAAGACAAAAGGATATGTAATTAAAATGGACGTCTTGAGAAAGTTTGATCTTTCAACCGGTTATCGGAAAGGTATAAAATTCTAATAAAAGAGTTGAGTCTTTAAACAAAAGATTTTCTGCACTAAAACATCTTGTAGGGAATGCATTGAAGGAACAAAGGTGTATTGACCGAATCATTGAACATGATGCAATGAAATGATATGCACATTTGTCGATTCAAAATGGTTCGAAGGATGAGAAAATCATTTCCTTAAATCAATTATTTGACACTATGAAAACATCTTCATAAAAAAAAAATACATCAAAGTATGTGCACACTTGGAAAATAAAACTTCACAATGAAAGAACTTTTACCGAGTTCAAAAAGTTTTAAATGGATGATCTAGCTAGCACATTGGTTACAAATAGTATGCAAAGGGAAACATTTGAAATTAGAGGTAATTAAGTATAAATCTAAGTGATTATAGAAAGCACCTCGTTAAAGAAAACACTGGTTTGGAAAGTCACCACGTACTTGTTTCTTGTCACAAAAGGGTATTAAATCTACAACACTTAATATCTACTCACTAAACTTCTTATTTGGATAACAAGTAAGTTAGGGTCTTATGCTTCAAGCCTTCCCAACACATACTACCCCACACCTAAACTTCCAAGGTGAAAGAATGTTGTATGGCCTTTCATGAACAAGTACTTAAATAATTTTAAAAGTTTAAGTGCGTACGTCAACCATGAAATGATTGACTTGCACAAAACAAACCAAACTAATTTTGAACATGATGTAAAAAGAAAAGTTGTGGGTATACAAGCTTTACATATGCTACACAAAATTCAGAATTTATGGAAAAGCATAAGTTGGTTAAAAATAATTATTTTCGTCAACTGCTGCAAGCTGCCAAAACTTTCAGAAACTTATAATCTGCATTATTTTGCAGATTGAACTCAAACTAGAAAGAATTAGCACTTGACTCCAAAACAAAATTTGCAGATCAGAGAGTTTTCTACAACATATCAAAAATTCCAGTCATTTGAAGATGTTTAGCTTATTAAAAACAGACTCATAAGTAAGAGTACCGCTGCAGAATTTTCTGAACGGAGTACTCCTCCTTGTTAAACAATTTATGAACAATCCATATTGAAAACTAAGTTGATGCCAAAATAGAAAATGTAGATAAGGAAATCTTCTAAGTGACTGCAAATTTACAGAATTTTTGAAACCTCAGAAGTGATATTAAAGACATAGAAACGTGAACAAAATCGGTTACTCGTTTTGCATAACACTAGAATATAAAATAAAAGAAATGATTAAATCAAAATGTCGCAATAAGAAAACTTTAAATCCTCCAAGAAAAGAGCAAAAGAGGAAAAGTCTAGAAGCTCCAAAAGAAGAAGAGGGTTCTGTGAGGATCCTAGAAGGTACAAACTAGAGGCATCACATAAAGGATGTGAGCCTAGAACTCAAACTAACCTTTGCCTCGAAGACTCTTCACCTGGTCTAGTGAAACTTAACCCAAGGTCTAAAGATTCTTAGTTTCTGATTTACTTCCAAGAACAAAAGAGATCGAAAAGGTTCTAAAAGATCTAAGATACCTTATCTTAAAAACAAAAGTTTAGGTCGACAAAGAAACTTCTACAATTCTGCCATTCGAAAGATCAAAGAAGTCGAAATGGTTACTAAGCGATCTTAAAGGTCTTATCTTAAGAAAGGAAGCCTAGAAAAGCGAGGCAGCTTCTCTCGATACCAAGCTATGCAGCCCGCTCCCGGATACGAGCCCTTATCCGGAAGGAACATTCGGCGCGTATAACGTTAAATAAATCTAAAATTATCGCCCGACCTCTCACGTCGTCGTCAGTATCAAAAATAAAGCAACGGAAGTCCAAAGACTCGGGTAAAAACCATAAATGCTACTAGAATAGAAAACAAACCGTCTAGGGGTAAAAGGAAAAGCTTACAACAACGGTAACAAGCTTACAACGCGTCACGATGTCCCAAAGAAGATACAAAAACTAGTCTTACAAACTTGAAATAAAAGTACAACAAGCTTATAAGAGAATCTACAAGATAAACCGTACAACCTTTAAAAGGAAAGTGAAGGAAAACATCGAGTGACTTCAACGCCATCAAAACGCGTCATTGAACTCCTCGGCGAGCTCAAAGCTAACTTTGATCAACTGTTAGTCTTCTCACACCCCAAACACATAGAAAAACATATGCATTCGAGGTAAGTACAACGTGCTTAGCAAGAAAGAGAAGCTATGATATCAACTATAGTTTATAAAGAAAAGATAATTATTTAGTTAGTTATTTAAGTGAGACCGACTCAATCTAGGGTTCACTTCATGCTCATCAACATGTTGTGACTAATCTGTTTCTAACTTAACCTATCTATGTTACAACCGCACTCAAAGGGCACTACTGCGCATCCACCTCAGCGAGTCCCCCTCCGTGCTTAGGGTCTTTGACCTCTGAGTTCTTCACCTCGGGGACACTCTTTTGCAACATATTAGTGGATCACACCAATATCCACGAAGTCAAGAAAAGGTAGACTCCGATAGCACGCACACCTCAGTGAGTCCCTCCATACTTAGGGTCTTTTTGACCTCACGAAGTTCTTCCACCTTCGGAGGTAGCATATGCATCGCGATTTAGCTTTGGTGCCTAGCCAAGAGAGACGGGTTGTTTAATCTTTTACTAGTCAAATCGTTGTTTATTAGGTTATTAACTAGCCACCTAAGTGTTTTCAAATAATCTCCCTCACGCATACTACTCTCTTCCTAGACCACTAGACACGGACAAGCCCTAGCAATTACACGGACATTGATGAATACTAATTCATCAAAGCACAAACCCTATCATGCTCTTCCGACGGATCCGAACTTCAACTCCTTTAAGAGTACATTCGGTGTTTTAAGCTGAGCGAATCGAAGCTCAATTCAGGCTTGTCTAAGCTTATACCATTTTAACATATCATATATAAGGTTTCATAAAGTTAAATCATGTTTATAAGGTTGAGCAACAACCCACAAAGAAATAGTGACAAAACCAGGCTAGGCGCCCGTTTTGAGCCATGGGCGCCTCCCGTCTGAACATTTACGGGCCTTCGTCAAAGATGGGCGCCCGTCCACTATACCCAGACGCCCGTCCACCCAAAAGCAGTTCAATCTGTATGTAAAATAGCACCTCGAGGCGCCCGTCCAATACAACCAGGCGCTTTCGTCCAAGGTGGAACCTAAGTTTGGGCGCCCGTCGAAATACCGGGCGCTTCGTCCACCTGGTTCGACCTAAACCCTAATATCATCATCATGCGATTTCCAAAAGCGTATTTCAGCCAAGCAATGACAATTTAACAACACATTGAGCACAAAAACCTCATCTAACATTAACATAGCACTTATGATCAATGCTCAACCCAACAACTCATCTTTCTAGCACCAAAACACTTTACAAAAACATCTAAACCTTATAGAAGACAATTGAGATCATAGGGGTAGTTCTCCTTACCTAAATGCAGCCACCAACGGATCAAAACTCGGAGAAAAGGCTGCTGCAACACAACCAAACCGAAGGCAAAACACATCATCCTCTACACGGCGATTCCAACTCTTGAATTGCTCGGAAAAGCGATCAATCCTTCCTTTGATGGTTGAAGAACTCTTCTAGCCTCTCCTTTTTCTTTCTCATTTGCGCGGAGAGGAGGAGGAAAGCGTGAAAACGATTTCTAATTAGGTTTAGGAGATTAGCGTGTTAAGTTATCCTTAAATACCCACTTCCAAAATAAACCCTTTTTCTAAAACACCCTTGCTTATCAAAAATCGATAAATATATATATATTTAAACTCAAAATATATATTTATAAAACGTCCAATTATTTAACTCGAATAAAAGGATCCGAACCCGATATTTCGTTTTACGCAAAAAGACACGCTTTGCTTCTTTTTCCGAAAATCGGAATATCACATAACCCCAAAAATTCTTTTAAATTTAGGTTTCGAATATATACTTCAAATCGTTTAATTAAATAACCTGAAAAACCTGAATTTGTTAAAAGACTCTTTTACCCTTTTCTGAAAAGTCGGGATGTTACACTCCCCTACACCATGGACAAGGAAGGTTTAACCCATCCTCATCAACCTGTGAGTGGTCCCAATGAAAGGTGAGATGAACGCCTCCTTTGTAAGTATCATCAAGACATATGCCACAACACCGAAGATTTTCGCCAACGGAGGTCGGGTCTTAGACCGAACATGAATGGATCAGCCCCAAAGGCGTAGAGATTACCGCCGACAAGAGGGCGACAACCGAGATGGACTAAATAGGGAAAAGATGCATCGTGACAGGTCTTCAACAAGACCCGATAGAGGAGAACACTAATTTGGAAGGGGTTGTTTTGACTATTTCGAGAGAACCTAACTTCCCTCATACTCAGCTAGAAAGCTCGAGAAAGATCTAGGAGAAGATGGTATTTTGCTCAAATAAACATATCATCAAACACCTAGGTGTTGAAGGTGGTTTCAACTCAAGTTTGTGACAACCGAATTCGACTTCCCAGCTCTATATAAATAAAAATTGGTTCTACCATTATGTAATTAGTTAGTTCAATTGCAGTTTGTAACAATCAATTGAGTACAAGCTTTATAATTCTCTTTTCCCGCCTTTTCCATATTTCGAATTAATGAAGATGATCTTCATCTTGTTCATAGTTCCATTTACTGCAATTCACTGCAAATTCCTTGTTCTTGTTTGATTTTTAAAAAAGCAATTACCAGTAATTAAAAGCTCAGAATCATAACTCTTGAATATACTTACAAAATTTATCACCTTGAACATCAGCATCCTTCTCTAACTATCATACTACATTGATATATTATGAAACGCTTCATGAATCATATCAACACCCGTGAATCTTCTTAATCTAAATAAATGAGTGAACACCTATGTTTGCTCAATAAGAACTAATAAGCATCAATTAATAATACATGTATATTGACGGAGGTCAGACTAGTCATCGCCACGTGTATCTCCTAATTGATCCAACAGTAAGTAGGGATAGAGAAACTTAAACATTAAGGGACAGGAGCTCTTCTTTGAGCCTAAGGGCAGGACTCTACCGCATGTGGGAGATCGGCCTGGCCCATTTCTCAGTCCACCGTAGGTCGGTCAGGGGGCAACGGAGTTGGGTCGGTGCAGTTTGGGCCATAACGTCCTCGGGGGCTTGACTCAGGTCCGCCAGAGCTATCCCCAATATTTAGCCAATGTGTGTGATATAAAAGATAATTATGGGAAGATCCTTCCCTCGTTAACACTCTGATCCTATTATTCAAAATACCGTGATTATCTCCTAAAATCAAGGGGATTAACACGGGCAAATCCTTGAGGGATACGAAATCGAGTCCACAATGGACACGGCACAGGCATGCCTAGGATGAGGCATCCTCTATATAAACGATCCTAAGAACTATGAAGAGACTTGATTCCTGAACAATCATAGGATACGTAGGAAATTTCCATAATCTCATGCTCAGTCTAAAATACTCAAACATCACCCCTGTTTTATACTAGTTCTTAGGGCAAGTCTTGAATTCGTTGTCACTAGGATAATTACAGCCTGGATTATATTACAAATGAGATCCAGCATCACCAATTTTCGCTAGAAAAAGGGCCCCCTACTAACATTTTTGTTCAAGATTTATCATCATCATCATGCCACCGAAAAAGAACAACAAGAAGGATCGAGTTGAAGCCACCAACGATGGTGGTCAAAACGGTGGTGGAAGGGTCGCAGCATATGCCGCCAATACCAATCCGCCTCACGAATAGGAGCAAGTTGCTTTAGATGCAACCCAGAAAGCGTTGGTTGAACAGTTGGCTGCGATTGGTGTATCTACCCTACAAGCCGTTGTTTAGGTAGCAGCCCCATGGAAGAATTCAAGGGATTATCTCTTGGAATACCATATAACCCTAAATAGGATGAGCCACAACTAATAAGGGATAGATCTCCGGATCCATATCGGCAGCTAGGAAATCGTCCGATCAACATCATTAACACCATTTCTGGTGGACCGGGCGATTCACCTCGAAAGCGTCACAGGGCGTGGCGAGCTCTTTGGTCTTTTTTATGTCCAACAAGAGGCAGAGACTCATGGAGGAGGTAAGATATGGGCCAAATGACTCACTCTTCTTAGTCCTGAATAATGAAGGATTGGTTTTTTAAGCCGTAGTGAACAAACACCTAGAGTGTGGATCTGCATCGATACCGGTAGCGCAATTACTGTGTTATACTACAATGTCATCCAATCCATGAAATTTAGAGACACAGAATTGACACCGGTCTCGGCTCCTCTGTTCGGATTTTTCGGACCGCCAGTTCATCCTATGGGGAGGGTGGGATTAAGCACGACGTTTGGGCAAGAACCGAAGGGCGAGACCCTTATGGTCAATTATGTGGTGGCCAAGGCCCTATCTTCTTATAATATTATCATGGGAAGACCGGCCCTAATCGACCTCTGGGCTGTGATCTCACCAGCTCACATCATCTTGAAGTACCCCACAACTGAGGGCTCTATGGAAATCAAAGGGGACATGAAAGCAGCCATAAGTTGCTACACGCCCATTTTCAACGGGAAGATGATGGTGCAGCAGGTTCTTATTGAGGAATTACTTTCAGAAGATGAAGAGATGTGGTCCTCGGAAGACAAAGTTGAAAATGTCAACCTTTAGGAGGATCAAGCAAACTTAAGAGTAACAATTTGTTCATGATCCCAGATCAGCACAAAAAAACTACTCATTGATCTGTCGAGGGAGTTCAGGGATGTTTTCACATGGAAAACTGAAGATACGCCAGGTCAGTCCTCGGACTTAGCCTTGCACAAATTAAATGTAGATCCAAACAGGAAGCCAGTTCGGCAAAAGAAGAGGCACTTTGCTAAGGAGCGAATACTTGCAATTGAGACGGAGGTAACAAAGTTTCTGCAAGCTAACATTATTAGGGAAGTTGTATATCCAGACTGGCTAGCGAATCCAGTCCTAGTTAAGAAAGCAGATGGAAGTTGGAGGATGTTCATAGACTTCACAGACCTCAACAAAGCATGACCAAATGACCGTTACCCTTTGCCCAAGGTCGATCGGCTCGTAGACTCAACAGTGGATTTCGATGTGTTTGCTTTTCTAGATGCATATAAGGAGTATCTCCAGATCTCCATGGACCCTGAAGACACAAAAATACTTCGTTTATCATTGAGTTCAGGATGTTTTGCTATATAACTATGCCCTTTGGCCTCAAGAATGCTGGCGCAACATATCAAAGGGCAGTCAACAAGATATTCAGTGATCAAATCGGTAGGTGTATGGAGTTTTATGTGGATGACCTTCTAATCAAGAGCAAGTCTCTTAATCAATATTTGGTCGATGTGAGAGAAGTTTTTGGAGTACTTAGGAAGACCCAGATGAAGCTCAACCCTAAGAAATGCACATTCGGGGTCAAGTCAAGTAAGTTCCTTGGGTATATGATCTCAAAAGAAGGGATTAAAGCCAATCCAGATAAGATAGATGAATTGAGGAATGTGCCTCCTCCAAAAAAATTAAGGAAGTTTAGTTATTGACAGGGCGAATGTCCTCCCTCAACAGGTTCTTATCCAGGTCGGCATAGCGTGCCCTCCTGTCCTTCAAAATTCTAAGGAAAGCAGGCTCATTCTAGTGGGACGAAGAGTGTTAAAATGCCTTTGAGGACTTAAAGTCTTATTTGGCTGAACTACCTACTCTCACTTCTCTTCAGGTAGGAGAGACATTGTTTGTTTATCTAGCCATTTGTGAAGAAGCACTGAGCGCGGTTCTAGTCAAGGAAAAGGACAATGTGCAAAGGCCTACATTCTATGTGAGTAAGGCGCTCCACGGACCAGAGGTCAGATATTGAAATACGGAGAAAATAGAACTGGCCTTGGTCCACGCTTCTAGGAATCTAAGGCTGTATTTTCAAGCTCATCCTATAATCGTGATAACAGATCAACCACTTTGACAAGTGCTGACACGGCCTGACACCTCAGGCAGATTAGCAAAATGGGTGGTCGAGCTAGCAGAATATGATCTCGACTTCCGCCCCAGAGTTTTCATGAAAGCTCAGGCCTTGGCTGATTTTTAGGAGAAAGAACAACCATTACTATCGATCAAGATCAGCCGAGCTACAAAATTGACCTGTGGACGTTGTATGTAGATGGAGCATCAAGCAAAGAATGAGCAGGAGCAGGTATCCACCTCGTTAGTCCTAAAGGGGAAGAGTTACCCTACGCTCTGCGTTTCAACTTTCAAGCCACGAATAATGAAGTGGAATACAAAGCCCTAATCACTGGGCTCAACTTAGCAGCCAAACTCGGAGCAAAGAACCTGCAGGTTTATAGTGACTCCAGTTGGTTGTCAACCATATTAAGGGAGAATACAAGGCAAATGAAGATCCAATGAAGAAATACATAGTTGTAGCTCAGTCTTTGCTTAAAGGTTTTCAAAATGTTCAGATTGAGCAGGTTTCTCGATCTCAAAACAAAAGAGCAGATGCACTCTCAAAGTTAGTATCTAACTTTGTTTCTGACAAGAAGGTACTATCGAGCTGCTGAAAGAGTGCAGTTATGATAGCGAGGCAGTTCAACCCATCACACAGAAAGATACTTGGATGGATCCCATTACATCTTACCTGAAGGTTGGAATCCTCCCCAGTGATAAATCTCAAGCATGAAAAATGAAATTCTTGACAACCAAGTACTCACTTTTCAACGTTGTGCTTTACCAAAAATCTTTCATAGCACCATGGCTCAGATGTGTATCAGAAGATGAAGGAAACTATCTCCTTTGCGAAATCCATTCTAGAATCTATAGGAATCATACTGAAGCTTGAACTCTAGCCAGAAAATGTCGCATGTTCAGTCATTAATGGTCTACTATGCAATGAGATGCTCAAGAGCTCGTCCAAAAGTGCATTTCGTGCCAGGTGCACGACAACATATCGCATCAAGCTTCTCAGACCATGGTCCCCATAGTGTCACCATGGCCTTATGATCAGTGAGGTGTTGACTTGGTTGGACCACTCCTCCGAGCTCCGGGAAACTTCAAGTTTTTGGTTGTCGCAGTAGATTACTTCACCAAATGGGTGGAAGCGGAAGCACTCACCACTCACTACCAAGGCAATCAAGAAATTCCTCTGGAAAAACATAGTATGCAGATATGGTGTCCCAAGAACATTAATCTGTGACAACGGGACACAATTTGAAGATAGAACTGTTCAAGCATTATGTTCCGAACTAGGAATTACTCAGCACTTCACGTCAGTTATGTTAGGAAATCTACGCGGGAACGCAGCGGAATTCAAAATTTTGATTTCCTTTTACCCAAGATCGACTTCGTTTAAGCAATAAACAAATAAGCTAAAGACGGTGGTTACCTTGCTTGATTTAAAAGATCGACGCTTTGACCGTCTAAGGAGAGTAGTTCTGCATAGAGCCGCCTAAGTGTTCGACCTCTACCGCAAGTCCACATGAACAGCCCGCCGGAATCCCATCATGGATTGCTATTGGAAAACTCCGGTGAGCTTAACACCCACCTCTTATTTATAATAGAAGTGGCGCCCCTACTTGGTGTGGGGGAGAAGAAAACCTTTTCACAATAAAATAAGAAATATATAATTGATTGATTTATCTCATTAATATTCAATATCTTATATTAAATATTCCTCCAATATATATATTGACAATATCTTATATTGAATATATCTTTATCTTATTACCATAAATCAATTACACATATGCGCAAATCTATAGTCATTAATATCTAATATTAATATATGACAATCTTATTAACTAAATTGCACAATCCAAGTGTATCATATACACAATGAAAGTGGCGCCCCTCTTACCAAAGATTTGGCATCCGGAACATTCTTTAATTAATACTATGATTAATTAATTTACAAAATACATGTGTATCATATATATATATATTTCGAAATTATATGTATCAATATACATATTTAATTAATCAACATAATTAATATCTTGTATTATATTTATTCATAATAAATAAATACCACCATATTAATTTACCACTATAACCTTTATAGTACGAGATAAACTTTCCTTATTTGGTTATCATCTATAACCACATTTTAATCCGGCTAGATGTTCATATGTGCGTGACCCGATAGGCTTCTGAATATGTTGGCCGTAGACACAAAGTGCAAATTATGAAAATGCCCTTCATGCCTAACGATCACGGGATAGCGTCTAGCAACACACCGTGACCTCCAATCATCAGAAGAGTCAAATTCAATGACTACTACATTTCATGTGAAACAGTTACCGTGTAACTTACAATCCTATCGCTATAATAATATCCATACGGTCGAACGTCGAGTGTCAAACATTAACGACCGTATCTTATAATCTGGATATCATGCTCTCTCGAGTAACTCATTTACTCCCACTTTGCAAATATTCACGAGAGTAAGACATTCCTTATAAGAAGGTCATTTCGGATATTCACCCCTACTGATAGGGTACGCGATTCCAGACGACCAAACATGTATACTCCGCATGCTTCAGTATCACACCCAATCACTACCGCATGATCACCCCATGGCTAGAGGAAATCTCAATAGTGTCAAAGCATGAAAATCCACACCGTGATGCCAAAAAAACTCCGGTATAAAGGATAATTACACAACTGCCACATAGTGCGACACTTAATGTAAGTGGGTCAGTCTAACGTACGCATTCTCTAATACACGTCCACGTACAGTCCAAGTGTATCTACACTTCGATAGATGAGATCTATCCCTGCCTTTAAAGACAGAAGACATCTAATACGTGCTAGTCCATGCATCTTATCAATGCCCTGTTTAATAGTACATCACTAGAGACATTTAAGTATCAAACTCATTAAAGTGATTAGAGATCTCATCAACCATAATTGCCTATCAAGGTTTCTCTATCACATTTTAATACTAAGGACGTTATCATATAACAATTCATAATTGGTTCTTTAAAAGAACAAGTATATAACAACAGAAAAGCCATTTAATCTATGTATAAACATAAAGAAATAGCAGAAATAATCCGACCCGGTCGGATCCAGTTCCAACCCGATTGGGTTTAGGACACTATTTCAAACGTCTCCCACTTGGCCAAAAACCAATCACTCGCACACACAAGACCAAGTTGAAACACAAGAATCTCATGCAATACTCACAACTAGCCCTAGCCATAAACGGATCGCTATCCGTGGGGACTCAGACTATCTTCATATCATGTTCCAAATGACCAAGTCAAAGGAACCGCCTCAACACACACATGAATCTCCGATGAGACCCTGGCCCTTGCTTCAAGCAATGAATCCACTTACTCTATCAGCTATATAGAAAAGGTGGAAGAACCGCATAAGGTTCAGGAATGAACCTTCTAGATCCATGTACTGCTCCCGTTGTGCCACTAAGACACTACTGTGTTCTGGCTTAGTTGTAGGATTTACAGTGACCCATAGCCAAGAACATTTCCAGCTCACTGTATCACTTAATCAAAGTGACTGCAAACCAAGACTGTAGCTCCCACTCGCCTTCATAAGACTCAGGATACACGTCTGTATATCTACGTTAATTTATTTCCATGTTTCAATAAACTAGGAACTCTTCCTTAACTTGTTTAAGGATATTCTCGACATTCACCATACTTACTTTCATACTGGCTCATGACTCTTCATGGACTATGAACATCCAGCATTACCTTTATGATGGTTCATATCGCAGTAGCGAAGGAAACCTTTTCATAAGCATCATCTTTCATCTAATCTTTAGGACTAATGTCCTAACATAGATAGACCTTGAGACACCGGCTAGCAGTATCCCCTGTCGCAATCTATGCTAAACTCTTTTAGCATCACATCTATATAGGTAAACTATAATATAACAGTAGTTAAATCTATCGCTAGAGATTCTTATTTCCAAAAATAAGAACTGCCAATCCAAGTTCTTTCGTAAAGACCTTGAACTAACAAATATTAATTGACTGTGACATGGGATGATAATTCTTGAGAGAGATACCCAATACCTTACTCAAAAATCATAACACACTCCCACTATCCATATTGCACATGGGGCATATCCCTTCTTTTGACTAAATCAAACTCCTTTGATTATCAAACAAAGAAATCGTATAGAGAAACTTGTTTGAGTCCAAAAATGGATCTCGTGGGCTCACATATCATGTTATCGTCTATGAACATCAAGCTTTTTGCCCAACGTCTTCAACACTATCATATAGCCATGATATCAAGTTATAAAAAGCATCATCAGAATAGAACTGGGCTCAGCTGGCAGCATAAAGATAATTACAAGGTTTACACCCCGTACCCTTCAGCCGTCACTATGGCCTTATGGTAATCATATTACCATCCATGTCAGCCATTCAGGGACATTCCCTCTAGGTAAGCCAGACTAGGTGCTTGTATAATTTCTTGTTGGCCAGGCTGACAACAGCCAGATCAGGAAATTGGGCCTTGGCATCGTCCAGTCCTAAAGAATAACTGTTGTTCACCGTAGATGCAAGAAGAATAGTCAGAGCTTGAGTAAACTCCCTGGAGGCATTGAACTCCCTCACATCTTGAGCAGGAGCAGCGTCAAGTTGAGCTGCCAAGGCATTCTTCTCATTCTGAAGTTTGCTGATCTCACGTTCCAACGCTTGCTGAGCTGCCATGTGGTTTTTTTTGCTCACCCAGAAGGCTCTCTTTGTACTTGGTTTCTAGTTTATTTGATTTGATAACTTGAGCCTCTAGTTGTTTACGGATATCCCCAATCTCCTACTATATGGACTTCTCTAAGTCTTTGATCTTTTGGGCCTGATCAGTAGCCCTTTGCCTCAACTTGGCAATCTTGCCTTTCTGCTCGTCAACAGTGGAAGAGTATTTACCCAACCTCAAAAAGATCTCATGGGCGATCCGAGATCCCTGCGCGTATGAGCACCCAAAACGTGGGATGTGTGCCTCAACAAAAAGAGGAAATATAAATCAAAAAACATAAGGATAAGCTTACAGTCTCAGAAAGCTCATGGGTCATTATTGTAGAGACCGGGTCAAAACTTGGAGCCGTCTGCCCCCCCTTCAAGAGCCTGGCTTGCCCCGACCCCAACAATTACGTTAGATCTTTTCCTTTTTCACGACGCATCCAACTGGAGGGCCCCAGCCCTATTCCCCTTCCCAAAAGAGGAATCTCATCCTCCTCCTCCCAAATAGTGTTGTCTTCAGGAGTAGAAATGTCAATTGTAACAGGATCCAGGTTCTTCTTAGAAGTCGGTGACCGTAAAGCGTCATCTGGGTGCTCGGACAGTATTCGGACTGCAATAGCGTTGATAGAGGTATACGCAGTATGGACACTGGAAAGGTTCTCAGTCTGAGTCCTCTCAGTGGAGGCACTCTGATCCTGCTGCTCTTCGTCATCGTCACCAGCAGCAACCAGAAGGTTAGCAAAAGCCCTCACTGCGAAAGATAAGTCAAAAACTGTAGTTAGTCAAGATGCAAAGCAAACAAAAGGAAAATAAAAAAATGGCAAGTAAAAGATCCTACAAGAATCCCTAGCTGAAGGGTCAAGAGCAACATAGGGTCTGGCCTAGCCTCGGCCAGCTGAGCAGCGTCGACGAGCTGCAAAGGAAGTTGACTAAACTTCAAAGAAATCCCTGAGCTCTGGACAACTCGCATCACTTCCAAGCCAATAGCACCAGGAAATGTATCCTTAGGTTGATCATCTGAATTCCAGCGGCTCAGCTCGGGCCTCCCCTCATGACGAACATAGTAGAACTGCGTCTTCCACCCTTTGTAAGAGTAGGCCCCTACGATAATATAGGAATTTTTCCCCATATCCCCGCCCGACGTGGGAAGTAGTGAGACCTAGGGGCGTCCCTGATCTTCTTAATCTGGCAGATGGCTCAAAAGAAGTTCATGCTAAACTGGACCCCATCAGACAAAAGAACACGGAAACCCCTATCATACTCCTAAGTCCATTAGGATACAACTGGGCAATACTAATGTCATAATGGCGCAGCACTGCCAAGTATGTCAGACAGAAGGGAAGTCTCAGACCATCCTTGAATTGGGCCTGATACACAGCACAGTACCCCTCCGGCGGTCAGTAAGAATAGCTATCGGGGGAAGCATGTTTTAGAGGAGCAAACCTCTCTACATCTACTCCGTACTCACTACAAATACTGGTAATTTTGGGTGGAGAAAGTTTTGATTTCTTATTGTGGCTACCAGTCAAATTTGACATGGCTTTATCAATCCCTACTCCTATAATGAAGGTAGATGTCCCAAACGATGGACAGGAAATCGGAGGTGGTGAAACTGTGGATAGAACACATGGGATCTCCTCAAACACTACACTGTTCACCGTCTAACTTAATTCAGGATCTAATTCGAACAGTCTACATGGAGGCTTTTCTGAGGAAGGCCAAACTGACATGAACAGATTGAAACGAAGAAAAATAGCAAAGAAAAATGCTTACTTGCTAGATAGAAGAGTGAAATGAGGGGAATCGGAAAAGTGCTCTGGTCTTCTAATATAAAGTAATGTGAAACGTGTGAAAGAACAAGTGATACGACAGGGGTTATAAACCCCAAACACAACTCGAAAACCATTCTACTTCAAAAGGTGTGGGCAAACAGTGCCTCGAATCCCCGGAAGTTATAACAGTTTCATAACAGAAACTCTGCCACCTGGCAGAGTAGGTTAGTAAAACCTATAGTCCAGATGACCGAGCTGAGGTACATCATTTACAGATCTGACCTGACCTCAAAATCTTAGCTAGATATGTGGGGCTTATGACGGAGGTCGGACTAGTTCTCGCCACTTGTCATCTCCTAATTGATACAACAATAAGTAAAGGATAGGGAAACTTAAACATTAAGGGCCAGAAGCCCCTCTTTGAGCCTAAGGACATGACTCTACCCTAGGTGGGAGATCGTCCTGGCCCACTTCTCAGTCCACCGCAAGTCGGTCAGGGGGCAACGGAGTTGAGTCAGTGTATTTCAGGCCATAACGGCCTCGGGGGCTCGACGCAGGTCGGCCAGAGCCATACCCGATATTTAGCCCCCATGTGTGATATAAAAGATAATTATGGGAAGATCCTTCCCTCATTAAGAATCTGATCCCATTATTCAAAATACCATGATTATCTCCTAATATCAAGGGGATTAACATGGGCAAATCCTTGAGGGATACAGAATAGAGTCCACAATGGACACGGCACAGGCATGCCTAGGACTAGACGTCCTCTATATAAACGATCCCAAGAACTATGAAGAGTCTTGATTCTTGAACAATCATAGGATACGTAGGCAATTTAGAATTCCATAACCTCAGGCTCAGTCTAAAATACTCAAACATCACCCCCGTTTATACTAGTTTTTAGGCCAAAGTCTTGAATTCGTTGTCACTAGGATAGTTACGGCCTGAATTATATTACAGACTAGATCCAGCATCACCATATATCCTACTGGAAAGAATATAGAAAAGCTATCTGAAATAACTTCTTTATCTAAAATACAATTTAACATCCTTAGAAAATTGACGGGATGGGATGAAATGAAAATTTAAAAAGCTCACCACCCTACACTATCCCACCAAGCCATAACCTTATGCCCCCACCCTACCACACCTACACCCTATCCCTACAGCACCCTACCTCACCTTCCCTTAACTTACTTTACCATGAATCCTCATTCCCACCTACAATACCCCACCCTTACCCTACACATATCCCCCAAAACAATCCACCACATCACCCCTACCCTACACCACCTTATCATGTGCTCACGTCCTACCATATCCTTATCCAACCTAGCTCACCCCAACCCTACCATAAAATCTCAACTTATGCCGAAATGAACCTTCACGTACCATGCGCATTCACCTTACTACACGTCCACACCATCTTACAACTCCTTACCTTACCCCACCCAACCCATTCAACTTTATCACCCCACCTAACTTACCATATGTGCTCATCATATGTCACCACACCCTTACAATATGTCACCCTACCATACCTTGCTTTAACCTACCTTACCACCCCTTACCATCCCTTTAATCCGCACCACCTAGTACCCCAACCTACCCCCACCCTGCCATATATCTACACATCATACTTACATTATGCCTTATCCTACAAAGAACCCCACATCCTCACCCCACTCCACTCTAACTTGTGCACCCATCCTACCCCCACCCACACCCTATCTCTACTTTACCGTACCCTGCCCCACCTTACTCTATCACCCATATGCCTCCTTGGACAACATTACTTCTCCCACCGACCCTACTTCTTCACTTCACACCCATCCCTTCCTCACCTACCTATACATTATGACCTTAGTATACCCTACCTTGTCATACCCTAACCTACCTCGTCCTTACCCTTACCTTATCCCCAATCCGACCTTACCTTACCCCACCCTACCCGACTACTTCACTCTTACCCCTTATACCACCTCACCCCACCCTTTTAATCACACCACCCTACTCTTTAGTCACCTCACTCCATTACTCACCATCGGGAATGCCAATTATATGAATCCGGTCCGTTTCATTTTAAATTAATTGCCAATTTTAATAATGAAATACGGTCATTTTATTACATTATTTTCATTTCACTTTATTTCATTATAATCCACTATTTTCAGTCCAAACGTACAAAATATCAAGGTAGATGGTAATGAGGTCGGATGTAAAGAGGCGGGTTGTAATGAGCACGGCCAAAGATGAGGTCAGATCTAACAGAAGTGTCAGATCTTGTTGTACCATGATATTTTGTTTGCTCTACCGTACAGTAGAGGAAAACATTTTAGGTACTTTGATAGGAAGATACTTCAAATAATCATGTAGGTATGTTTAAATGTTGGATGCAGTGCTGATTTTATGCCATGTTTTGCAGTTATGTAGCCGCTATGTCGAAGAGATACAAACGCTTAAACAAGAAGTAAGTAAAAGGATTGTGGGGAAAGAAAGCAAAAGAGAAACAAAATTAAATTTGATAGATACCGTCGAGAGGCTTGGCATATCATATTATTTTGAGGAAGAAATTAAAGATCAACTAGATTTAGTTTCGAATGGAAAATGGTTTTCAGAGAAGTACTCAGCAGATTTGAGCACTATTTCGCTGCAATTCCGACTATTCAGACAACATGGCCTTGACATATCGTCCGGTATGTGTAGTTATCCATTACAAATTTTCTTTGATGATTGTCAAATTACATTATATGTACGTATACGGAAGTTATTGTTATTGTTATTTTTGTTGTTGTTATTAAGTGAAATGTTTAGACTTTACAAGAGAGTAGGCATTCCCCAATTATATTTTTAAAAAATCATAATAATGGGTATCCGAATCAATTTTACTAAAATATAAACTTTTGAACAATATCTATCAAAGTTTCGGATGTGTATATGCTAGTATACATTAAAAACAACTATCAAGATTCTAGATAAGTATGTGAAATTAATCAATAGGTGTCGAAGTAAAACTCTCTCTTGACTTACTCTTTCATCGGTAGACATTATGTCGACTGTTCTAGCTCTATAAGTGGTAGTGATAAAGGTGAAACCCTCTTGAATGAATAAGTAATCTACATAAGATGAAGATCTTCTTGCTCAATATACCAATAAATTTACATGGCATAGTAATGATGATCATATTAATAACAGCAACACCAGCAAATTAAATGAAGAAGGTGGCCATGCAGTGACACCTTCGAATTATCATACTAAATAGCCACTGGAGTGATAAGGTGTTATTGGAGTGATAAGGTATTTGAAGTGTGTTGGAATATGTGAAATAATAAGCTTTATCCGAGGGTTACAAGTTCAAATACAAATGTGATGGTCTAGCTTGATTAGAACAAGTTTTATTTGACCAAATCCCTAAGTATCCGACTGAAATAAGGGTGGTCAAGTATCTTTGCTGATTTTTAGCATCATGTGTAGCTATTATTAAGGAAATTAGCTGATATTTAGCCATGTGCATTACTATTTAAACACAGAGATAATACCTTGTAATTATCCGAAGAGGAAATTAATAAAAATCAGTGTTCTTCTTTTCTTATTCTTTTTTATGGTATCAGAGCGAGGTATCTCTTCTAAAGTTTTTTCCTGCATATACACACATCAAAAAGATCACAAGTCTGATCTGTTCATCTTCATCTCAATCCAAACAAACCACATACAAAAACTCAAATACATGTCAAGCAAATCCAGAACAACATCATGACTACACTATATTTGAATGTCAGCAACTTTGTCACACTCAAACTCACACAAACAAATTACCCTCTATGGAGGGAACAAGCACTTGCACTTGCAGAAAGTCAGGATCTAGTTGATCATCTCATTACTGACACATATGCTCCTGAACAACAAATCAAAAGTACAAATCCAGCAACACCAGAAATCATGGTGCCCAATCCAGAATATACAAAATGGAAAAAATCTGACAGATTACTCAAAGGTTGGATAATTGGTACACTGTCTGAAGAATCACTTGGCCTAGTCATTGGCCAAGACACTGCTTATGGTGTATGGGAGGCTCTAAAGAGTGCCTATGCACAGGATTCACAAGAAAGAGAATTCACCCTAAAGCAACATCTCACTTATCTCAAAAAGGAAGAAACAAGGTCCATCACTGATCACATCAGGGAGTTCAAAGGCTTGTGTGATAGCCTTGCAGCCATTGGTAAGCCTGTTTTTGATTCTGAAAAGGTTTATTTTTTACTGACAAGTTTGGGTCCTAGTTATGAAACCTTCACCACAACCATGCTCAAGCCCCCAAGGCCATCCTATGCTGAGTTGGTGGCACATCTCCAAAACTTGGATCAGAGGAGAAGCTGGTTCTCCGCACATATCCCACAATCACACCAACCTACACCACATATGGCTTTCTATGGTCAAAACCAGTCAAGGAAAAATGCAAGTTACAAAGGATCAAGCAATCAGGACAGCAGGTTTGTGTCCTCAGGAAGAGGATTCCAGGCTCAACAATCCAGAGGCCCTAACTCTCAGTCCAACACTCAGTCCAACATGAATCAAAGGAAGCCCCCACCCCCAGGTGAAAGAAGGATGACAAATGAAGAAAGAGACATGTACCAGAATAAGAGGTGTCAGTACTGTGGTGTCATGGGACACATAGCCAAGATCTGTTGGTGGATTCCAAAAAAGGATCACCAAAACAATGAATTGCCACAAGCCCTTGCTGCCCTAACACTGGACAATAGCATTGCAGACACTGAATGGACTGTGGACACTGGTGCCTCTCACCATATGACTGGTAAACCAGGTATGCTCACAAACATTTCTTAGTTTGTAGGTTCAGGTGCTGTTATCATTGGTAATGGTACTACTTTACCCATCACAGGCACTGGTCAGCACACACATAAACAAACACACACTCATATTCCTTTAAAAGATGTCCTTCTTGTCCCTAAACTCACAAAAAATCTTTTATCAGTTAGTCAACTCACTTCTGATGAACCAGTTACTTGTGAATTTACTAATAAAGCTATTTTTGTAAAGGACCAACCAACAGGAATGATCTTGACAGCAGGGAAAAGAAAGGGTGACCTTTATGTCATCCAAAACAACCCAGAACTCTACTTCTCCAACAGGTTCAAGTCTGGATCCAGTGATCTTTGGCATCAAAGATTAGGTCACACTCAAATGTCCATTGTCCAACACCTTCAAGCCAATGGTTTTATTGATGTTGTAGGGAAAATAAATGCACATCACATTTGTGAAAGTTGCCAGTTAGGGAAACTTAGAAGATTACCTTTTTTTGATTCTGAACAAACTACTACATGTCCTTTTGAAATAATACATTGTGACCTATGGGGTCCAAATTTTAAATCCTTTGGTGGTTTCTCTTATTATGCTTGCTTTGTGGATGATTTTACTAAGTTTACTTGGTTTGTGCCCCTGGTTCATAAATCTGATTTCTATGATACATATATGCACTTTGAAAGGTATGTAAAAAGACAATTTGACAGGGGCATAAAAATATTTCACTCAGACTGTGGGGGTGAGTTTGTTAATCATAAGTTGGATAATCACTTTACTAAAACTGGCATTATACATCAACTTTCCTGTCCACACACACCTCTACAGACTGGTATGGTAGAAAGAAGGCATAGGACTATAAGGGAACTAGGAATGACCATGCTCTTTCATAGCTCTCTTCCTATCTACTTATGGACTGAAGCCTTTGCCACTGCTGTGTTTGTTATGAATAGAACTCATTCATCCTCATTGGGTAATGAATCTCCTTATCATAAGCTATACCAGAAACATCCTGTCTACACATCTTTCAGAGTCTTTGGCACTAGGTGCTTTCCTTATACATGGGACACAAAGCACAACAAATTTGATCCTAAAATAACTCATTGTGTCTTTATAGGTTACAGTATGCAGCACAAAGGGTACAAGTGTTTCCACCTCCCACCAGAAACGTCATAGTTTCCAGGCATGTTATGTTTGATGAGTCTAACTTCCCTTACAGACCTACATCCAATACTCCAACAGGCCATTTGTCATCTTATCCTATTAGTATCTTTGAGGATTGGACTATCCCACAAACTCATGATCATCATTCCCATCAGACTCTATCTCCCACATCAAACCATGATTCTGTTATTCCTGATATACCTCTTCCACTTATTCCAGAACCAATGATACCAGATCTCTCTCCACCTTCTGATACACTCACCACCAATGATCTGTCTAGTGACCTAGATACACCTCATATCACCCCACCACAAAGTCCTATTCCAACACCACCTCAGTCCCCCATTCCACAACCTATCCACCCCATCATCCACCCTATGGTCACTAGGGCATAGAGGGTATCCTGAAACCAAATCCCAAATATGCTCTTACTGTCTCAACTTTTCCTGATGTTCCTAAGGAACCAAAAACTGTAGCTGAAGCCTTAAAACATTCTGGTTGGAAAACAGAAATGCAAGAGGAATTAAAGGCTCTTCATGACAACCAGACTTGGGATCTTGTTCCTTTAACACCTTCCATGCATGTTATGTTAGGAAATCACTAGTTTAACGCAGCGGAATTTAAAATTTGATTTCCTTTTTCTAGATCGTTCTTCGTTTAATGCAATAAACACGTTAAGTAGTTTGACGGTTATACCTCAGATGATCTATAAGATCGTCGCTTTGACCGCCAACGGAGAGTAGTTCAATGCGCAAGACATCCACGCGTCCGGCCTCTATCGTTAATCCACATGAACCCCTTGCCGGAATCCTTCTTGGATTGCTATCGGAAAAGCTCCGGTTGCTAGACCGGACCTTTTCTTCCCTCACAAACTCACTATGGATAGCTCTCTATTTTACACAAGAACTATGAGCTCTTGCAATTGTGATGTACAAAAGAGCTTGACACCCACCTCCTATATATAGTTGTTGGGGCGCCCTATATGGTGTGGAGGAGAAGAAAACCTTTTTCCAATAAAATAAAGAAAATCTCCTAGATTGATTTATCTCTTTAATTATAATTTATTTTGCCAATATCTTATATTGATTATAATTATCTTATTACCATAAATCTATTTTTCAGAAATCAATTAATATCTTATATTAATATTATGCCAATCTTATTAATTAAAGTGCACAATCCAAGTGTATCTCATACACTCAATTGTGGCGCCCCATATGCCAACTAATTGACTTCCGGAATATTCTTTAATTAATAAAATTTATATATAATTAATATCTTGTATTTTATTTATTCATAATAAATAAATACCACCATATTAATTTACCACTATAACATTTATAGTCTATAGATAAACTTTCCTTATTTGGTTATCAACTATAACCGCATTTTAATCCAACTCGATGTTCATATGTGTGTGACCCGATAGGCTTCCGAATATGTTGGCCGTAGACACAAAGTGCAATTTACTAAAATGCCCTTCATACCTAACGATCACGGGATAGCGTCTAGCAACACACCGTGACCCCCAATCATCGGAAGAGTCAAAAGCAATGACTACTACCTTTCATGTGAAGCAGTTGCCGTGTAACTTACAATCCTATCACTGTAATAATATCCATACGATCGTATCTCGAGTGTCAACACATTAACGATCGTATCTTATAATCTGGATATCATGCTCTCTCGGAATAACACATTTATTCCCACTTTGCAAAGATTCTGGAGAGCTAGACATTCCTTATAAGAAGGCCATTTCGGATATTCGATCCAAATCATAGGATACGCGATTCCCGGACGACCAATCATGTATACTCCGCATGCTTCAATATCATACCCAATCACTACCGCATGATCGCCCCGTGGTTAGGAGAAATCTCAATAGTGTCAAAGCATGACAATCCACACCGTGATGCCATGAAGACTCGGTCAAAAGGATAATTACACAACCGCCACATAGTGTGACACTTAATGTAAGTGGGTCGGTCTAACGTCGCGCATTCTCTAATACACGCCCACGTCACGGTCAAGTGTCCCTACACTTCGATAGACGAGATCTATCCCTATCTTCTAAAAGATAGAAGACATCCAATACGTGTTAGTCTGATTATACTATCAATGTCCCATTTGATAATATGTAAGACTAGAGACATTTAAGTACCAACCTTGTTATAGTGATTAGAGATCTCATCAACCATAATGACTATCATGGTTTCTCTATCACAGATCGATACTAGGGACGTTACTATATATATATACAACAAATAATATGAACACAAACAATATATAATAACATAAGTGCTTTTATTAATCATAATAAAGTTATTACATGAACTAAATAGACTGTAAATGACCCGACCCGGTCGGATCCGGTCCAACCCGATTGGGTTTAGGACACCTTTCCAACATGTTATAGGTTCCAAGTGGGTTTTCAAGGCTAAATTAAAACCAGATGGAACTCTTGAAAGGTTGAAATCCAGATTAGTTGCTAAGGGCTACAATCAAGTGGATGGTATTGATTATACTGAAACTTACTCACCTGTTATAAAACCAGGCACTATCAGACTTGTCCTTTCTGTTGCTTTATATCATAAATGGCAGGTCAGACAGCTTGATGTGAAAAATGCCTTTTTGCATGGCTCAGTAAATGAGGTGATTTATATGACTCAACCACCAGGTATGCATGACTCTCAGTTCCCTTCACATGTCTGTAAGCTTAAGAAGGCACTCTATGGTCTCAAACAAGCTCCAAGAGCTTGGTTTGATAGATTCAGTTCCTTCTTAATCTCTTATGGTTTTTACTGCAGCTTAGCAGATCCATCATTGTTTGTATATCACACTTCAACAAGATCTCTATTCCTCCTTTATATGTTGATGATATACTATTGACAGGCTCAAAGGATGCCCTACTTACTTCATTCATTCACACACTCAGTACTGAGTTTGCAATGAAGGACCTAGGTCCAATTCATCATTTTCTTGGTGTTGATATTTTTTCCATAGGAAACAGGTTGCTGCTCTCTCAAACTCACTATGCCCTCACTATTTTGGAAAAAGCACACATGGTGGATTGCAAACCAGTAGCCACACCACTTGAGGCCAATCCTCAACCAGATCCAGATGCTCATTTATTGGCAAATCCCACAGAATTCCAACAACTCATTAGTTCCTTTCAATATCTCACATTCACAAGACCTGATCTCACTTATAGTGTCAAATATGCCTCTCAATTCCTACATGCTCCTATGACATCAAACTTAAAGATGGCTCACAGAATGCTAAGATATGTCAAAGGCACTCTCTCCATTGCATTTCACCTCACAGCTACCTCTCCACTGGTACTTTCTGCCTTCTCTGATGTAGATTGGGCAGGCTGTCCAGTTACAAGATGCTCCACCACTGGTTACTGCACTTATCTTGGCACCAATCTCATATCCTGGTGTGCCAAGAAGCAACCAACAATATCCCGGTCTAGTACAGAAGCTGAGTATAGAGCTCTTGCACATACAGCAGCTGAGGTCACATGGTTACAATACCTCACTAAGGATTTGCTTCTGCCTTCCACTACTCCTCCTATTGTATATTATGATAATCTTAGTGCTCTACACATGACTATCAACCCTGTATTTCATGCTAGAACTAAACACATCGAATTGGACTATCACTTTGTACGAGAACGAGTGGCCCAAGGTAAACTTGTTACTAAGCATGTTCCAGCAACATTTCAAGTGGTTGATTTGTTTACAAAACCAGCAACTCGATACTCCCTTCAACAATTTCTCAGCAAACTTTGCCTTTACCCCAAGCCAAGTTTGAGGGAGGGTAATAACTGCAACAACATTAAATTAAGTGAAGAAGGTGGCCATGCAGTGACACCTTCGAATTATCATACTAAATAGCCACTGGAGTGATAAGGTGTTATTGGAGTGATAAGGTGTTTGAAGTGTGTTGGAATATGTGAAATAATAAGCTTTATCCGAGGGTTACAAGTTCAAATTCAAATGTGATGGTCTAGCTTGATTATAACAAGTTTTATTTGACCAAACCCCTAAGTATCCGATTGAAATAAGGGTGGTCAAGTATCTTTGCTGATTTTTAGCATCATGTGTAGCTATTATTAAGGAAGTTAGCTAATATTTAGCCATGTGTATTACTATTTAAACACAGAGATAATACCTTGTAATTATCCGAAGAGGAAATTAATAAAAATCAGTGTTCTTCTTTTCTTATTCTTTTTACATATAGCTAAGGATTTAGATGGGAGATTTCTACTTACTTCTCCATGCTTTCATGTGCTCAGAGCACAGGTTGTGCTTAGCTAGCTAAAATCGCTTATTTCTTCTTTAATCCCGAGAGGTTGTTGCTTATCTAGCTCTTATACTGGTGAAGAAATGCAATGTATCTCGAGTGTCAACACATTAACGATCGTATCTTATAATCTGGATATCATGCTCTCTCGGAATAACACATTTACTCCTACTTTGCAAAGATTCTCGAGAGCTAGACATTCCTTATAAGAAGGCCATTTCGGATATTCGATCCCAATCATAGGATACGCGATTCCCGGACGACCAATCATGTATACTCCGCATGCTTCAATATCATACCCAATCACTACCGCATGATCGCCCCGTGGTTAGGAGAAATCTCAATAGTGTCAAAGCACGACAATCCACACCATGATGCCATGAAGACTCCGGTCAAAAGGATAATTACACAACCGCCACATAGTGTGACACTTAATGTAAGTGGGTCAGTCTAACGTACGCATTCTCTAATACACGTCCACGTACAGTCCAAGTGTCCCTACACTTCGATAGACGAGATCTATCCCTATCTTCTAAAAGATAGAAGACATTCAATACGTGCTAGTCTGATTATACTATCAATGTCCCATTTGATAATATGTAAGACTAGAGACATTTAAGTACCAACCTTGTTATAGTGATTAGAGATCTCATCAACCATAATCACTATCATGGTTTCTCTATCACAGATCGATACTAGGGACGTTACTATATATATATATACAACAAATAATATGAAGACAAACAATATATAATAACATAAGTGCTTTTATTAATCATAATAAAGTTATTACATGAACTAAATAGACTGTAAATGACTGACCGGTCGGATCCGGTCCAACCCGATTGGGTTTAGGACCCTTTCCAACAATCTCCCACTTGGCCTAAAGCCAATCACCCATGTGCCTAAGCCCGTGCAAGTGAACATGTTTCTCATGCTTAGCTTGAGACAATGCCTTGAATTAACGGATCAGGCTATGTTATCATCCGTGTGGTCTTTCTCTATCTTTACATCTCATCTATCTACTATCTCTCTCTAATCAAGTGATAGCGCCAGTAGCACATGTTTGGACTTCGATGAGACCTTGGTTCCTTTGATCGAGATATCGCTCCATTATTATCACAAGATCTGAGAGACACTTTGGACCTTCAATGGAGGAACCACACCAAGTTCGATGAATGAACTTCTTCATCCAAATCGCTTCCTTTGCCACCTCCGAGGTCGCTATGTATTCGGCTTCCGTTGTAGAGTCTGCGCAGTAGTCTCCTCGCTTGGAACTCTTCCGACTCACCGCTCCGCCGTGTTAGCGTGAAAACAAATCCAGTTGTGACTTAAAGTCGTCATTGTCGGTTTGGAAACTGCCATCTGTGTAACCTCGTAATACTAAATCATAATTCCCGAAAACCAGGAACATATCCCTAGTACGTCTCAAGTACTTAAGGATATTCTTGACAGCAATCCAGTGACCATCACTTGGATTGGACTGGTACCTACTAGTCATACTAAGAGGGTACGAGAAATCCGGTCTTGTGCAAATATGGCATACATGATAGACCCGATTGCCGAAGCATAAGGGACTTTACTCATTTGTGCCCTCTCCTCCTCTGTCTTAGGACTCATTCCCTTCGACAGGTAGACCCCATGTGACATGGGCAGCAATCCTTTCTTGGACTGCTCCATGCTGAATCTCTTCAACATCTTGTCTATATAGGTGGACTGCGACAGACCAAGCAACCTTTTAGATCTATCTCTATAGATCTTTATTCCCAAAATATAGGCTGCCTCACCCAAGTCCTTCATAGAGAAGTTCTTGGATAACCAAGCTTTGACTGACTGTAACATAGGCACATCATTCCCTATGAGAAATATGTCATCTACATAAAGCACCAAGAACACAATGGCACTCCCACTAACCTTCTTGTAAAGACAGGGCTCATCTTCGTTCTTGATGAAATCAAACTGTTTGATTATTTCATCAAAGCAAAGATTCCAACTCCGAGAAGCTTGCTTTAATCCATAAATGGACCTTTGCAGTTTACACACCATCCACAGGCGTCATTGGTTGTGAAACCCTCAGTGTGTCATATACACTTCCTCGAGATGAGTTCCCATTAAGGAAAGCTATTTTCACATCCATCTGCCAGATTTCGTAATCATGGTATGCTGCAATAGCGAGCAAAATTCTAATGTAATTTAACATGGCAACAGGCGAAAAGGTTTCGTCATAGTCAACTCCTTGTCTTTGCTTATAACCTTTTGCCACTAACCTAGCTTTGTAGGTAGTTACGTTACCGTCCATGTCGGTCTTTCTCTTAAAGACCCATTTACACCCTATGGGAACTATTCCCTCAGGTGGATCAACTAAGTTCCAAACTTGGTTGTCTTTCATGGATTCCATTTTAGAATTCATGGCTTCCAGCCATTTCTCTTTGTCATTCCTTAATAGCACTTCCTCATAAGTTCTAGGGTCCTCATCTTCCATGAGATACACGCCTGTGTACCTTTCAGGTTCACGGCATTCCCTGGTGGATCTACAAGGTGCTAGTGTGTCCACGGTAGAGGATGGTGTCACATCTGTATGTGGCAAGTCCTCTACTTCCATCAACCGATCGTTATCCGTGGCGGTTCTTGAATTTCTTCAAGATCAATTTTACACCCACCGACCCTATCCGAATAAACTCTTTCTCCGTAAAGTGGCGATCCCGGCAACAAACACCTTTTGTTCCTCAGGATGGTAAAATTGGTACCCTTTGGTTTCCCTAGGATATCCCACAAACAGACATTTGTCAGACCTGGGCTTTAATATGTCAGGCATCATCCGCTTCATATAAGTCGGACAACCCCAAGGTTTTAGATGACCTAGGCTTGGTTTTCTCTTGGTCCATACCTCGTATGGCGTAGATTCAACCGTCTTTGATGGAACTCGGTTCAGTGTATAGGATGTGGTTTTTAGAGCATACCCCCAAAGCGATTTTAGGAGAACTGCATAGCTCATCATGGATCGCACCATGTCTAACAAGGTGCAGTTCCTCCTCTCAGACACGCCATTCATTTGTGGCGTCCCGGGAGGGGTCCATTCAGGTAGAATCCCATTCTCCTTCAAATAGTCTTGAAACTCTACATCTAGGTATTCTCCACCTCGATCGGATCGAAGTGTTTTGATTTCTTTACCTAGTTGTTTCTCCACTTCACTTCGAATTCCTTGAACTTTTCAAAGGCTTCAGGACTTATACTTCATTAAGTATATATAACCATAGCGAGAATGGTCATCAGTGAAAGTGATAAAATAAGAGTATCCTCCTTTGGCTTGAATTGACATTGGGCCACATACATCGGTATGTATGAGCTCAAGCAATTCATTGGATCTTATCCTTTGCCACTAAAAGGTGACTTTGTCATCTTGCCAAGTAAACAAGCTTCGCATGTATCAAAACGATTCGTGTCGAATTGATCCAACATTCCATCTTTATGGAGTTTGGAAATGCGATTCTTATTTATATGGCCAAGTCTACAATGCCATAAGTAGGATTCATTCAAGTCATTTGTTTTGGCTTTCTTGTTATTTATATTAAGTACGTCAACATTCATATCTAATATGTAGAGACCATTGCTAAGTATGCCAGTACCATAAAAGATTCCATCACATGAAGAAGAACAACATTTATTCTCAAACGTAAATGAAAAACCATCAACATCTAATGCGGAAATGGAAATAATGCTCTTCGTAAGAGCAGGAACAAAATAGCAGTTACTAAGTTCAAGTACTAGCCCACTGGGCAATGAAAGAAAATAAACTCCTACGGCTAGTGCAGCAACACTTGCTCCATTTCCAACGCGTAGGTCCACCTATCCTATCCTCAGATCTCTAGTTCTTCTTAGTGCCTGCATATTCGTACAAATATGAGAACCACAACTAGTATCTAATACCCAGTGGTTAGACTTAGAAGAAGCAATATTGATCTCAATCATAAATATACACAAGTCGAAGCATCGAATGCTTCTTCTTGGTACTCAAGAAGCCTTTGCAGTTTCTCGTTCAATGTCCGGTCTCACCGCAATGGAAGCAAGCATCCTTGGATTTGTCTTTCGCTATCTTAGGCATTGGCTTAGGTGCAGCCTTCGCCTTCTTGGACTTCTTTTGGGCTTTTGCCTTGCCCTTGCTCAAGTGACCAAAGAACACTTGCTTTCCTTCCCCACGGTGCCCTCAGCAGTCTTCAACATGTTCAATAACTCTGCAAGGGAGCAATCTATCTTGTTCATGTGATAGTTCATCACGAACTACGAGAATGAATCAGGTAGAGATTGCAGAATCAAGTCAATACTCAACTCTCGTTCCAACTTGTGGCCCAGCTTCCCAAGCCTCTCTATGTACCCGATCATTTTAAGCACGTGTGACCCCACAGCAGTCCCAGATGCCATCTTACAACTAAACAGGGCCTTCGAGACCTCGTACCTCTCAGTGCGAGACTGAGAAGCATAAAGTTCCTTCAGGTGGACCATGATAGAGTAGGCGTCCATGGACTCAAGTTGTTTATGCAATTCAGGTGTCATAGAAGCAAGCATGATACATGTAGCATCAGTACTGTCAGAACAGTGCTTGTTGTACTTCTCGACAACATCTGCAGCCGAACCCTTAGCGGGCTTTTCCGGTAGGGCCTCATCCAAGACATAGCCAATCTTCTCGTGCCTCAAAACGATTTTGAGGTTTCTTTCCCAATCGAGAAAATTTGTCTCGTCAAGCTTGTTTTCGATGATAAACGAAGGTTCAATTTGTTTGACATTTTCTACAACAATAAATAAAGATAGAATAAGTAAAAGATCATGTATAAAAAAACCTAAGTTTGCACTTAATAACTCTATAAGGTTTTTACTCCCACTAGCCAACTATTCCCTATTGGCTTTCAAGAAAATAATTCCTTTAGTGGGCAAGATCCCATCGAACTATCCCGATCCTCAACTTTGGCTGATGGGCCGAAAATAATTAAACAGGTGGACAACGATTTGTCGATCGTATCTTATACGATTCTTGTTGTTTGACTACCAACTCTTTGACAATATTTCATCTTATGAAAGAATAGTCAAACCCTTGCCTCTAAAATCCAAACGACCCGCTTTGGTGGTGACCGAGAGAATTCTTAGTCCACCATAACCCCAATATTCATGAGATCTCTTTCGATCATATCTCGATAACGACGATATACCCGAGGTAGGTCAACCCCGCTTTGGTGGTGAGTTGGGTCCGAACAAGGGCTCTTCACCGTCGTTATAATATGGGAGAACAACTCCGACTTGATTTTTGATGTGGGAATAATTTTAAATTAATTCACTTAATTAATTTGGTTTAATTATGGTCTCATCTACTATGTGCATATTACTACTATATCATATAAAGTAAAACATACACAACATTCCGCGCACAAAAATAACCGGTATGATCATGGACTTTTTTCTAGAGTGCGGTTTGAATACAAACCCATTTAAACCGCGGGTCACAAACTAAGGGTATATCGCAACCGCCAATAGGATCTTTATTCTTTGTGCGCCAATGTGTTCTTTATCTCTCCTCGGTCTTCAACTTCTTGCTCCATTCTTGTTACATAATAATTTATCTAATAATTACACCCGCCGCACACAGGGGGGAGCTAACAGGAATGGGATAAATACAAAAAATAAACTAGGTCACGTTCTTCATAACGGCCTAGGACAATTTTTCAAAAACCAACATAAAGAAAACATTCCCATCTATCCTATTTGGTGAGTCCATGATCAATCGAGTCCATATAATCACATTATATCTACACATCTAATCCATACAATTTTATCTTATGAAAAAGATTAAATTCTAATTTTAAATACTCATGCGTCTTTATTTTATCACATCAAATAATTAAATAACCTTTAATTAATTATATGAATTAATCGAAAATTAAAATTAACATTTAATTTTGATTTTAATTTTAATTAAATTTGAACTATTCAAAATAAAATTAAAATTACTAAGTCTCCTATTTGTTTCCTTTTTCAAAACTTAATTTAGCTTAGGCCTGACCACTTTCCAAAATCAAAATTTTGAAAGTGGCCTAGGCCTAGGCCTATTCCAAATCAAATATTTGGAAATGCCAAATAGTTTTGGTTTAGGCTTGGCCACTTTCCAAAATCAAAATTTTGGAAGTGGCCTAGGCCTAGGCCTATTCCAAATCAAATATTTGGAAAGGCCAATATGCCATATGGTTTCTCAATGGTCCAAACTATTTGAACCAATGGTTGGCCATATGACGCAACTAAACAAACGAGATATCTATGCACAATAAATATCACAAAACGAAAAGGGTCGATCTCCCCCATTGGAAGAGGACAGCTGACAGACGGCAGCCCTAGGGCCACCGCCGCCACCGCCGCCGCAGAGGGAGGGGGCCGCCGCCAGTCGGCCGAGCCCCCCCATAAACCCTTTTTTTTGTTTCAACGTTTTGTGATTTAAATCTTGCATCTATTGATTAAATACTACGCATTTAAATTATGCTTATTGCTTAAGCTCGAAGTCTGTCTCTGATACCACTGTTAAGAAATCACTAGTTTAACGCAGCGGAATTTAAAATTTGATTTCCTTTTTCTAGATCGTTCTTCGTTTAAAGCAATAAACACGTTAAGTAGTTTGACGGTTATACCTCAGATGATCTATAAGATCGTCACTTTAACCGCCAACGGAGAGTAGTTCAATGCTCAAGCCGTCCACGCGTCCGGCCTCTATCGCTAATCCACACGAACCCCTTGCCGGAATCCTCCTTGGATTGCTATCGGAAAAGCTCCGGTTGCTAGACCGGACCTTTTCTTCCTTCACAAACTCACTATGGATAGCTCTTTATTTTACACAAGAACTATGAGCTATTGCAATTGTGATGTACAAAAGAGCTTGACACCCACCTCCTATATATAGTGGTTGGGCGCCCATATATGTGTGGAGGAGAAGAAAACCTTTTTCCAATAAAATAAAGAAAATCTCCTAGATTGATTTATCTCTTTAATTATAATTTATTTTGCCAATATCTTATATTGATTATAATTATCTTATTACCATAAATCTATTTTTCCAAAATCAATTAATATCTTATATTAATATTATGACAATCTTATTAATTAAAGTGCATAATCCAAGTGTATCTCATACACTCAATTGTGGCGCCCCATATGCCAACAAATTGACTTCCGGAATATTCTTTAATTAATATAATTTATATATAATTAATATCTTGTATTTTATTTATTCATAATAAATAAATACCACCATATTAATTTACCACTATAACCTTTATAGTCTAGAGATAAACTTTCCTTATTTGGTTATCAACTATAACCGCATTTTAATCCGACTCGATGTTCATATGTGTGTGACCCGATAGGCTTCCGAATATGTTGGCCGTAGACACAAAGTGCAATTTACTAAAATGCCCTTCATACCTAACGATCACGGGATAGCGTCTAGCAACACACCGTGATCCCCAATCATCGGAAGAGTCAAAAGCAATGACTACTACCTTTCATGTGAAGCAGTTGCCGTGTAACTTACAATCCTATCGCTGTAATAATATCCATACGATCGTATCTCGAGTGTCAACACATTAACGATCGTATCTTATAATCTGGATATCATGCTCTCTCGGAATAACACATTTATTCCCACTTTGCAAAGATTCGGAGAGCTAGACATTCCTTATAAGAAGGCCATTTCGGATATTCGATCCAAATCATAGGATCTGCGATTCCCGGACGACCAATCATGTATACTCCGCGTGCTTCAATATCATACCCAATCACTACCGCATGATCGCCCGTGGTTAGGAGAAATCTCAATAGTGTCAAAGCATGACAATCCACACCGTGATGCCATGAAGACTCGGTCAAAAGGATAATTACACAACCGCCACATAGTGTGACACTTAATGTAAGTGGAGTCGATCTAACGTCACGCATTCTCTAATACACGTCCACGTACAGTCCAAGTGTCCCTACACTTCGATAGACGAGATCTATCCCTATCTTCTAAAAGATAGAAGACATCCAATACGTGTTAGTCTGATTATACTATCAATGTCCCATTTGATAATATGTAAGACTAGAGACATTTAAGTACCAACCTTGTTATAGTGATTAGAGATCTCATCAACCATAATGACTATCATGGTTTCTCTATCACAGATCGATACTAGGGACGTTACTATATATATATACAACAAATAATATGAACACAAACAATATATAATAACATAAGTGCTTTTATTAATCATAATAAAGTTATTACATGAACTAAATAGACTGTAAATGACCCGACCCGGTCGGATCCGGTCCAACCCGATTGGGTTTAGGACACCTTTCCAACATGTTATAGGTTCCAAGTGGGTTTTCAAGGCTAAATTAAAACCAGATGGAACTCTTGAAAGGTTGAAATCCAGATTAGTTGCTAAGGGCTACAATCAAGTGGATGGTATTGATTATCTTGAAACTTACTCACCGTTATAAAACCAGGCACTATCGGACTTGTCTTTTACATTGCTTTATATCATAAATGGCGGTCAGATGACCTTGATGTGAAAAATGCCTTTTGCATGGCTCAAGAAATGAGGTGATTTATATGACTCAACCACCAGGTATGCATGACTCTCGCCTTCACATGTCAGTAAGCTTAGAAGGCACTCATGGTCTCAAACAAGCTCCAAGAGCTTGGTTTGATAGATTCGATTCTTGCTTAATCTCTTATGGTTTTTACTGCAGCTTAGCGAGATCCATCATTGTTTGTATATCACACTTCAACAAGATCTCTATTCCTCCTTTATATGTTGATGATATACTATTGATGAGGCTCAAAGGATGCCCTACTTACTTCATTCATTCACACACTCAGTACTGAGTTTGCAATGAAGGACCTAGGTCCAATTCATCATTTTCTTGGTGTTGATATTTTTTCCATAGGAAACAGGTTGCTGCTCTCTCAAACTCACTATGCCCTCACTATTTTGGAAAAAGCACACATGGTGGATTGCAAACCAGTAGCCACACCACTTGAGGCCAATCCTCAACCAGATCCAGATGCTCATTTATTGGCAAATCCCACAGAATTCCAACAACTCATTGGTTCCTTTCAATATCTCACATTCACAAGACCTGATCTCACTTATAGTGTCAAATATGCCTCTCAATTCCTACATGCTCCTATGACATCAGACTTAAAGATGGCTCACAGAATGCTAAGATATGTCAAAGGCACTCTCTCCATTGCATTTCACCTCACAGCTACCTCTCCACTGGTACTTTCTGCCTTCTTTGATGTAGATTGGGCAGGCTGTCCAGTTACAAGATGCTCCACCACTGGTTACTACACTTATCTTGGCACCAATCTCATATCCTGGTGTGCCAAGAAGCAACCAACAATATCCCGGTCTAGTACAGAAGCTGAGTATAGAGCTCTTGCACATACAGCAGCTGAGGTCACATGGTTACAATACCTCACTAAGGATTTGCTTCTGCCTTCCACTACTCCTCCTATTGTATATTATGATAATCTTAGTGCTCTACACATGACTATCAACCCTGTATTTCATGCTAGAACTAAACACATCGAATTGGACTATCACTTTGTACGAGAACGAGTGGCCCAAGGTAAACTTGTTACTAAGCATGTTCCAGCAACATTTCAAGTGGTTGATTTGTTTACAAAACCAGCAACTCGATACTCCCTTAAACAATTTCTCAGCAAACTTTGCCTTTACCCCAAGCCAAGTTTGAGGGAGGGTAATAACTGCAACAACAGCAAATTAAGTGAAGAAGGTGGCCATGCAGTGACACCTTCGAATTATCATACTAAATAGCCACTGGAGTGATAAGGTGTTATTGGAGTGATAAGGTGTTTGAAGTGTGTTGGAATATGTGAAATAATAAGCTTTATCCGAGGGTTACAAGTTCAAATTCAAATGTGATGGTCTAGCTTGATTATAACAAGTTTTATTTGACCAAACCCCTAAGTATCCGATTGAAATAAGGGTGGTCAAGTATCTTTGCTGATTTTTAGCATCATGTGTAGCTATTATTAAGGAAGTTAGCTAATATTTAGCCATGTGTATTACTATTTAAACACAGAGATAATACCTTGTAATTATCCGAAGAGGAAATTAATAAAAATCAGTGTTCTTCTTTTCTTATTCTTTTTTACATATAGCTAAGGATGTAGATGGGGAGATTTCTACTTACTTCTCCGCAGTTTTCATGTGCTCAGAGCCTGGGTTGTGCTTAGCTAGCTAAAATCTGCTTATTTCTTCTTTAATCCCGAGAGGTTGTTGCTTAGCTAGCTCTTATACTGGTGAAGAAATGCAATGGATAGTCTTGGAGTCATGATCTCACTATTCTTAAATGGAAAACTCACTTTATATCATTAAATGACTCAGACACTTGTACTTTGGTTTGTATTAGGATACTAGGGCTATTTTTTGAACTTTTTTTGGATCATAGTCTAACCCTAATTGAAAATCCGGTAGGTAAAGTACTGAAAATAGACACTGCCTCTCTTGAAACCTCATGGGGTAATTAAATTTCCATATCGGTGGACTTGTATAAATTATCGGTGTCTTATTTTGGCATCCTGAGTGACATCTACCCAGTCTAATACCCCCCCTCAAGTAGGACTATGGGGGAGAAAGGCCAACTTGCCCTTGAACTGTGTAAATGGTTGGCGAGCGATCGAGAGGCTTAGTCAATGCATCGGCAAGCTAATCAGCACTACAGGCATGGGAGACTCAAACTAAGACATGTTGAACTTTCTCACGAATAAAGTGATAATCAATGGTAACATGCTTCATACGAGAGTGAATAACAGGGTTCGTAGACAATTGCATGGCACCAACATTATCACAAAAAATGACCGGAGTAGAAGAAGAATGAAACCCGAGATCATGCATAAGGAAAGATACCCAAGATAATTCAGCAGTCGTGGAAGCATCCAAACGATATTCAGCCTCAGTAGAAGAGCGCGCGACGGAGGCTTGTTTCTTTGAATTCAAGGAAATCAGATTACGACCAAGGAAAACTCGATAAGCACTCATTGAAGAATAATCACAATCTTTGTTACATCCCCAATCCGCAGTGGAAAAGGCATGAAGATCAGAGGTCGAGGAGGTGAATAAATATAACCCATGAAGAACCGTGCCAGCTAAACAACGAAGAACATGTTTGACCAGACACCAATGAACAACGGTGGGTGAATGCATGTATTGAGATAGGTTATTAACCACGTAAGCAATATTCAGACGTGTGAACAATAAATATGATGTGCCCTAGAACTTGTTGAAACTGAATAACATCATGATGATGTTCGGTCGGCTTATGTAATGATGAAGAAGCATCAAAGGGTGATGACATGGCAACGGGTTTGGTATCGTGCGTGATCACCCGATATAATAAGTCCAAAATATACTTGGATTTCATGAGAAGTAACACTGAAGTATTAGGAGTGACCTACACACCAAGAAAATAAAATAAGGTCGTGAGATATTTAATAGAAAACCGATCGAGTGGCAAGATGGTCAATAACTAACTCAACATGCTGAGAGGAAGAGCATGATATAATAAGATCATTCACATATACAAGTAATACATTAATGATGCAGTCAAAGAGATAAATAAGAGAGATGAATCAACGATAGAGTGGAAAAACCCCAGTGACAGAATAAATGTTTTTAACTCATCCCGAGGTGTCTAATTAAGACCATAAATCATCTTATGAAGTTTACAAATATGATTAGGATGACCAGAATCTTCAAAACCTGGTGGTTGGGCCATGTAAACATCTTCAGTAATAGTTCCCTGCAAAAAAAGCGTTATTCACATCTATTTGACGAAGTGGCCAAGCAAGTGATACTACAATCCCAAGAACCAAACGAACTATGGTGTGTTTAGCCACTGTACTAAAGGTCTAAAAGTAATCGATCCCAGGACATTGTGTAATTCATTTGGCAATGAGACGAGCCTTGTAGCGTTCAATCATGAGATCAGAATAACGCTTAATACGAAAGATCCACTTACTACCAACCATATTGAGAGAACTATCAGATGGAAATAAAGAACAAGTACCAATATGCATAAGTGCATCAAATTCATCGGACATAGTCTGATACCAATAAGGACTCTGAAGAGCCTGCTTAATTATAGTGGGAGCAGTATTAGAGCCGAGAGTCTAGTTGGGTTGTGAGATTGAGAAGGGTGTGTGGTTTGAAGATATGATTCCGAGCTCTAGTGACCATGGAATGTTAAGGGGAGAAGGAGTGGGTAAGGCCAAATAGGAAGGAAGTAGGGGTGGTAGAGGTGGAGAAAGAGCGGGATACGGGTGAGGAAGGAGGGACTGATGAGGGAGGGATCAATAATAGCATTGAAGGGTGGGGAGGGTCGGGTACTGGGCCTGAAATGGGAGGGATAAATGAGTCATGAGGGGGAGAAGAGGGGTCAGGTGGATTGGAGGTAAAAAGAAAATTGTTTCAACGAACCGAACATCACGTGAAACAAACATGCGGTAAGAGGAAAGATCATAGCATAGAGAGGCACTACGAGTGAGTGAATAGTCTTGAAAGACACACGGAAGAGAATTGGATTCAAGCTTGTGAAAAGTGTAGGGTATGAGCCAGGGACAACATAGACAACCGAAGGCATGAAGCTTGGAGAAGTTAGGGGAATTAGAAACAATTTCTCATAAGGGGAGAGCATATCTAGAGTTTTGGAGGGCATACGATTGATGAGATAAACAACAATATTGAGTGCATATATAAGACCAATAAGTCAGTGGGATAGAGGCATACTGAAACAAGGCCAAGGAAGTTTCCACAATATGTGAGTGACGTCTTTCAGAGATGCCATTATGTTGGGGAGTGTGAGGGGGTGTGGTATTGTGAGATATACCACGTGTGGATAAGAAAGGTCTAAGAGTGATGTATTTTGTGCCATTATCTGATTAAATAAGTTTTATGGGGGCAGATAAAAAATTTCAACATACACAACAATTTTTCAAACACTAACAGAACATCAGACTTACAAACTAAAGGGTATATGATCGCGTGTAAGTCACTAACGTCGATATTACTAGCAAGAATACTAGGTCAATCGTAGTATAGTAAAGGTGAATCAAGGTCGATGCCACAGAGACAATGCAACTCAAGTATAAACGATCCTAATCTTAATTAAGAAGACACATATAAGTGGTCATTGACCAACAATAAACAAAAACAAAACGTGGTATTCCTCCCCTCTTCCTACCGATCTACTAAATTGGATTAGTTAATCTTTATGTTTACTTCTTCACATAATTTCCTTAAATTAATCGAGCGAGCTTTTAATTTAGTCTTCAGCTAAGGGTGAAACTCCTAACCCTATCTACTCCGACCATGGTAGTAGATAATCTATATGATAGCTACCCTCCTTACTTGGTCCGTAATGGCCCATACGCATAAAGAACTAGAATTTCCGGTATTGAGCGCTAACACATACCGCTAACCCGCCTAGGCAGCTATCGACACTTATTAGCACGTTCCCAGGGTCCATCAAGACAATGTCCTAAGTAACACTTCACTATCAGTACTTCATGTTAATTTACGGATTACGAATACTAGATTGGCCAGACCAATTACTCGTTTTAATTATTTCTGTCGATCAACGTAGCAGACGCTGAGCCTCCAGATTAAGTTTCCTAAATTTTGCCTCGGTAAACTGGTATAGACCGCCGGTTTACCGGAGGCGGCTTTTCTTAATTCTGGATCCACATTTCTCAATTTCGATTAATCTAAGTAAATTATGGTCTCGTTAAACATGCAGATTAACGAAAACACGTAAATACAAACAGATCCACCACATCAAAGACATAAAGGAACGTTCAAAGCTTCATACCTTCAACAATGAAGATCTAGCTTGATCCACTCAAGCTAGAGATGGCGAGGAAGGGAAGGAAACCAGCAAATAACTCCCCAAAAGCTTAGGAAAACTTTATTTCATCAAATCGTATAATGTATAGAATAAAAGATAGAATATAATTGAGAACTTATGCAATAATCTGTTGATGCGGCTTTTTATGGATACAATAGCTGACTTATGACTATCAGAAACCCTAACCGCATAGTAAACACGGCAGAATCGATTTCGTGTTCCACAAGACTCTCGGATTACCTGACCTAGCCCACTGTAAACCGGGCTCACTTTTCTTTTTTTTCTTCAGCAGATCCCTTCTTGGACTTCATTCACTTGGCCCAGCATCCTTCTCTTGATCCATCCCTGCCTTTAAGTGCTCTAGATTTGGTACATCCTGTAAAACACATAAAACGAGGCAAAACAGTACCAAATCTTTGGGATAATAACACAAATGCAGAATTACGAACTTAGGAACACGAACATAGCATTTAACACATATCCCATATATTAACAAGCCTGTCTATCCTCTCTTGAGCATAATTCGGGGTAAATAGAGTTATAATTAATGGTACTATTTAGAGCGTTATCAACTACCCCCCCTCCCCACATAGCTTTTGATCGTCCCGAGCAAAAAGGCGAAAAGAAAACGACATCCTAATCAGTATACGAGTTAATTAAAAACAACAATGCCTCACAAAGTCAAAATAAATTAAGATCATGTCACTCATATCCATCAGTAACGCATTAAACAATATTCATGTCATGAGCCAGTGAGTGTGTGCAATAACTCCACATCCTCTTAGTAATACAAACAATCTCGCATTACATTAACCCGTAGTCAAACTAACCAGTCTCAAACATGATTTTATTAATCAAATTAGCTGGACAAGGCGGATCGAGAACCGAGTATTACTTTTAGACTCGCGTTTATCGGTCTATGCAAAGGTCGTGCGTCTTACGCTCCATCGACTCAAATTTATTTTGCCAAATAAATTCTTTTGCCCTTATAATCATTGGTGGAACATTATTCGGGATAAAGCCAGGGCCAACTCTAGTCAAGGTAATGCGCTGTCGACTACACACTAAGGGAAGTGAGTTATACGTTCTTAAAATGGTGGCTCATAACAGAATATACGCTTAATACGCCACTACTTCCGAAGTGGAAACAACTTTACTTGTACAAAGTGAAACAACGATGTAATTAATTAACTCCAAAAGATCAAAGATGTCATGTTTTTTTTGAAATTTTGACGAAATAAATCAAAGTCAATGTGGTGAAAAATGCATCAAAGAGAATCAAGATAATCTATTAATTTTGGAATATAATGTCAAAAAGCTAAGTGACGTCCCTTACCCCCTACTTAAACGAAACATTGTCCCCAATGTGTAAGATGAAAATAGAAAAGAAAAAGGAACTTAGCTTCGTTAAGGGTGGAGCCAAAGGAACAACTGGATCGTCTTATAATGCATCGGGTGTATGTAAGTAGTCCTCGAATAATCTGTGCTAAGTCACTCGAACAAACCAAAAAGAATGGTGGTGACAAGAAACCGTATAATAAAAATGCGGCAGTAAAAGAGAAAATAAATAACTCCAAACAATTTAAGCCGACAAAATCATTATATTATGATCATAAAATCTGCTACATTACTAGATACGAAATAAAAAACAAGAAATAGAAAATAACCACAAAAAAAGAAAGAAAACTAGTCCTCATCAGAATAATCCTCTCAGTCATCTCTAGGCTCAAAACCGGGAGGTGGTCCAGAACTCGAGGCAGTGATGAGAGAAAAATACACCCACTAAAATATTGGTCCCCGGCAACGGCGCCAATTTTTTGATGAGCTAAAATTTACCCCTCAAAAATACATTTATAAAGACTCATAAAACCATGGGGTAAACTAACTCTAACTGGCAGAGAGTACTGTGTCGATTGTTAGGATAGCTACAGGAGTACGAGGTCGTCCCAAGAGAAATGTGGTTGTGAGTACCAAAGTGAACTTGTTTCTTAGTCTAGGCGATCAAAGTTGTGGTGAAGAGTATTATAACTAATGCAGAAAATAAATATTATTCTAACGAGATTAACTAGGTGATTAAAAAGCATAGCCGAGCCATGATCCAGCAGGTTATCTCCCCACAGGAAAAACTTGATAAGGAGTGTGTTTTATCTGATTCAGTTCATATGATATTCACGGGAGTCAACTCTTTATTCTTGCGTTAAGATCTGAACAGCTCTCACTTAACCCCCATACTAGGTTTATTAACCCTCCCTTTAGAGAGCTAACTTGCCTAACATGGTTGACCGGAATAAAAAACCGTTGAAAAACCTCACAGAAAACATAGTTTTAACGTGTCACTTAGGTTGCCAATCTAACGATTAAGACTATGGTTTAGTGATTTTAAAACATGTTTCGCACATCTCGTAAAAATAAGAATCTCACTTAGGCATAGTCCGATCGCTCACTTAGATTGTCAATCTAACAATCGTGACTATGATTAGTGATATTCATATCTCACATCTCACCGAAAAATACATTTATAAGCTCGATGTAACCGTGAACAAAGTTGTCAATTTTATTCAAAGTTAGGAAAATGATCAAAACGGGTTTTAAAACATGAGTTTATCATACTGAACGCTTTAATTACGCACACACAACTCCCATCTCGCCTCCCGAGGGTCAATTTTACCCGTTTTCACATAATTCGGCTATGTATATATTTAGCTACCCATATAAGCGGATTCTCACAACATGTCATGGATTAAAATGGCGGAAATTTTACATAATAGCCTTCACAATTATGGCGAAATTCTATTAAAACCAAATTAAAACCGAAATCCAATCATTTGTCAGATTCTCCTTTATACGGATACTACTACAAATACATATATATATATAACGAGAATGAAAGGAACAAGAAACAACAAGAAAGAAATAGCTAGATATAGATATAACAATAATGAGAGAAAACAAAAGCAAACTTACTATTATAACGGAGATATCAAAAGCTTGATATTACAACTATTTCAGCAACACCGAACTTCCACTAATTTCCCGAGCATTAAAGACGATACTAATATTACTAAATTTATTTTGGCATAAGGCCTTATTTACAACCTAAAAACTAAAGAAAATAAGAAGGATAGATATATATATATATATATATATATATATATATATATAGTGTGTATATATTGTATCCCCATTCTCCGCTCTCTGAATGATCATTTATATAGGCCAAGTTCCAGGGGCCGGTCTACGCCGGGTAGGGGCCGGTCCACGCCGGGTGCAATGATTACATTCATCCCCCCTAATTTATATTTTTCGGATAAAAATTATATATTTTGGAATAAAACTTCTAAAATTCATATCTCGAGTTGTAGGCCTCCAAAAATCATGATTTAAACGTCATTAGAAAGCTCTCGGAAAACTCTACAACTTTCATGAAGGACACTTCTTCAGAAAACGCCTTTTTGATGGGCCATTCCCATTACGTGTCGCGTTTAAGGATTTTCATTGATCTGAATCGATTAGCCACTTGACCATCATTTGAGTTGTACAAGTCCGATTGACTTGATTCAAAATGCGTTGGAAAGATTATTTGAAGATCTACAACTTTTATTAAGGCCACTTCTTCAGAAAATGCCGTTTTGAAGGGCCATTTGTTCGTCGAAGATATAAATCGTTAGTGATACACTAACTAACCACCGATCCACTTGACCACTTAAGTTAGTGGCACACTCTTTATCCCTAAAAACACCTCTTTTAGGCCTCGAAACGTGTCGTTACTCGGGATTTTGGTCAACCTATAATTCTGCAATAAACCACCAAAATACCAAACGTAAATCCGACACGACACTCCGGTTACTAAACCGGTACAAAAACTAGTAAAAACACATAAAAACACGATATTTTATAAAATAGTCACGACTTATACATTTTTATGAAACTAAGGAATTAATGACTTAAAATGATATAAAAATGCTCAAAATGATATTAGAAACGGGGTAAATTGTTATTAAAATAACAGTGAATTTTTCCGTCATCACAACCCCCCACTTAGCTTTTGGTCGTCCTCGAACAAAATAAGCGATAAAATAAAATGAATGAGGAAAAATTCATGAAGATAAAAGGTATAAAGGACAACCAGATGATGCAACCATTCGAATCATAACCACACGTTAACCTTAATATAAATGTATAACAGAGTGTGTGTGTGACAAGCCTTTTCAATTTCCACTATCCTCTCTTGAATAATTCAAGCAAACACACAAATATCCATTCGCAGACAGCCCTAATGATTTTCCTAGGTATAGCGATATGAGCCTCCACACAACATCCTCCTGTGTACTTATTAGGATAATCCCTAAAGCATATCATTCAGTTTATACTGGGGATAGTAAGAAGATAACTAGGTTGTTGTTGTTGTTTTTTTTTTTTTTTTTTTTTTTTTTTAGGATACTAACATATCCGAACTCATTGTCAAAATCGACTATCTTTCAAGCGTCATGAGGTGAGATCGAATACATCAATACTTATCTAACTTTTCACTTAATTTCATGTGTAGCATATGCCCTCATTCCCAAAGAATAGGATGTTTCGTGATAACACCCTAGCCGGACTACTATCATCAGCGATGGGAGCTTTTAAACCTCATAGTGATATAGGACGTTTCGTGATAACGCCCTACTACACTCAAATCATTGGTAGCTACATCCGGCATATAAATAGCTCACTTATTTTGACATTCTTTCTATCACATTCAAACCTTCAGATATTCACAGTACATGTTCAGAAATTAGGTACTAAGCTACTGCTATTTCTAGGATAAACCACTAGAATACTGAATGGGTACAGTTTAAAATTTTCGCTTCAATCTCAAAGGCTTACGTGAAGGAATTCATGTTACACAAATAAATTTAGGCTAAAATGCACTTACGGTTCACATTGGTTATATACATCCAAATCGATCATTACATCTTCAAATCCATGAAATATATACCTTATACAGATTATTTTAATCAACTAAATAATACTCGAAAGAGAATCAAAAACTAAGGGTTTAAACACTTACTGCCATTTCTAAGCCAACCACGTTTCTACCCCCCACTTACTATTTTGCATTATTCTCAGAGTGTAAATGAGATAGAGAGGAAGACTTAGCTTATAAACCAGTGAAAGGTGCTATCGAATCCCGTAAATGCCATGAGAAAGCACGACCAATCCTGTACTAAAACAACCAAAACAAAGCAAACACGGGACATAGTCCTCGTGCCAAAGTATGCAATAGGGATATGGGAATAATAAGAAAATGGCCATGTCACGTCAGAAAATTCGATAAGCAATACATAGCACATCACATAACAGCTTTAGATGGAAAAATAACCCACACGGGTAAAGCACAGAACATCTAAGCATATACGTATCATATGAGCATATATCATAGTCAAGTCAGCTATTCCTAGATTCATTTTTATTACACACGCTTTATTAAAGCGGGAATACTCACCACTATACTACAACGACTTGAGAATTTGAAACAGACTAGATCATAAAATGAAATGTAGTGAGAGAGTATTGAGTCTTTTATACCCAGATCCTCAAGGGTTCAATAACCTAAGTCCAAGAAATGATACATTTGAATTTTTATCTTTTTTCTCCATCGGGATTTTTGGATAACCACCTAATCATTCCCTCTTAATGACATTCAAACATTCATCCTGAGACTTGGTTGTGTTTTGTGTTCATCTTTCATACAGATTCTACATTTCATTAAGACTAGGCTTATCCAAATTATTATTATCGGGCTGCCTCCCGGTAGCGCTTTTGTTTAACGTCGTTGGCTCGACAGGTTGACTCTAAATAGACTCAATCAACCAAAATCTGAACTCAAGAAGATCAATAGCTTAAGAAAAGTGATCAAAGCGAGAACCATCGAAATTAAATTGTCTAGAAACGTACCTTGTTTGGTTCTCGATGTTATCTCCTCCCGCCTAGAGAATCTTCTTTTCATCACTGTCGAACCATCTTCTTTTGAAAATTACCATAAAGCTCATCCATCGGGAGTACACAAAGCCGGACCGCTGGAAAATTCATCCTCACAGAGTGGGGACGAATGTAGTAATCCGGGACCAACATATCTACTATTACCAACTCTCCCAAAGGCTTTACTAAAGATGGCCAATCAATCTCTCGCTCCTCTAACTCTGTCATCTCCAAATCTTGCACTTTTTCTTTGCAAACCGAATTATCAACCTTATTCTCATCCTGAACTTTTTCGGTGATAACATTTTCATCCCTAACCACCTCTATTGCACTTGTCTCTCGCCTCTTTCACATACCTCACTAATTCAATCAATTGCCCCACCTTGTCTTGAAGATTTCTTATAGCGGAGTCGAGATTTACCTTGAACTCCTGCATGTCCAACGATCGCTCTTCCAAGATCTGGTTCAATCGTTCTAGTTGCTCTATTTGACTCGTCGGTGAATTCTTCTTGTGGCATGGAGGCGCACCGATCATATTGACTTTGATTCATCGGAGGTGAGTAGTAGTCCTCTTGCCATTCCGCATACATCGATCGATGGTCAATATGGTTAAAGCTATCAACGTCTTGAGTATGAACACCGTAATCCCGATAAGCATTAGGGTTCGGGTAACCTCGTAATGTTGTGGCTCATAACTCGAATAACCATAATTCGGTCCTGGTATGCACTAGGGGCACGATAATTCCATGAAACTTGGTTATTCTCTCTGTTGATATTGAGGCTCGATACCTAACCGTTGTTGATAAGGTTGGTAGGGTATTGTTGTTCAAATTGAGTAGTTTTGATTGAAAAATCCATCCATTTAAGCTCAATCAGTAAGATCTCGTAAAACAACAATAAAACAATAAAAATTTCTTCTTTTTTTTTTTTTTTTTGGTTTTTTTTTCATAAACACACGATATTTAGACCCCTCAAAAAGTTATGGTTGCCGAAGGCCCTAATCCCCAGTTTTAGCCAAACTTACAAGATATCACCCTCCGAAGAGGCTAAGTACCAAAGTCGTATTCAAACCGAGTTCAGGACAATATCACTTCAGCATCCATAGCTCTTTGTTGACATCTAAATAAAACAAGAAAATAAAAACCTAGGCCCAAGCCTTCGGTTCACTTACAAGATATCACAACAATATCACACATTTCCCCGGCAACGGCGCCAATTTTTTGATGAGAGAAAAATACACCCACTAAAATATTGGTCCCCGGCAACGGCGCCAATTTTTGATGAGCTAAAATTTACCCCTCAAAAATACATTTATAAAGACTCGCAAAACCGTGGGTAAACTAACTCTCTAACTGGCAGAGTACCAGGTCGATTGCTAGGATAGCTACAGGAGTACGAGGTCGTCCCAAGAGAAATGTGGTTGTGAGTACCAAAGTGAACTTGTTTCTTAGTCTAGGCGATCAAAGTTGTGGTGAAGAGTATTATAACTAATGCAGAAAATAAATATTATTCTAACGAGATTAACTAGGTGATTAAAAAGCATAGCCGAGCCATGATCCAAAGAAAGTTATCTCCCACAGAAAACTTGATAAGGAGTGTGTTTTATCTCGATTCGGTTCATATGATATTCACGGGAGTCAACTCTTTATTCTTGCGTTAAGATCTCGAACAGCTCTCACTTAACCCCCATACTAGGTTTATTAACCCTCCTTGTAGAGAGCTAACTCGCTTTAACATGGTTGACCGGAATAAAAACCGTTGAAAAACCTCACACGAAAACATAGTTTTAACGTGTCACTTAGGTTGCCAATCTAACGATTAAGACTATGGTTTAGTGATTTTAAAACATGTTTCGCACATCTCGTAAAAATAAGAATCTCACTTAGGCATAGTCCAGATCTCACACTTAGATTGTCAATCTAACAATCGGACTATGATTAGTGATATCCATATCTCACATCTCACCTAAAAATACATTTATAAGCTCGATGTAACCGTGAACAAAGTTGTCAATTTTATTCAAAGTTAGGAAAATGATCAAAACGGGTTTTAAAACATGAGTTTATCATACTGAACGCTTAATTACGCACACACAACTCCCATCTCGCCTCCCGAGGGTCAATTTTACCCATTTTCACATAATTCGGCTATGTATATATTTAGCTACCCATATAAACGGATTCTGTCAACATGTCATGGATTAAAATGGCGGGAAATTTTACATAATAGCCTTCTGTCAATTATGGCAGAATTCTATTAAAACCAAATTAAAACCGAAATCCAATCATTTGTCAGATTCTCCTTTATACGGATACTACTACAAATACATATATATATATATATAACGAGAATGAAAGGAACAAGAAACAACAAGAAAGAAATAGCTAGATATAGATATAACAATAATGAGAGAAAACAAAAGCAAACTTACTATTATAACGGAGATATCAAAAGCTTGATATTACAACTATTTCAGCAACACCGAACTTCCACTAATTTCCCGAGCATTAAAGACGATACTAATATTACTAAATTTATTTTGGCATAAGGCCTTATTTACAACCTAAAAACTAAAGAAAATAAGAAGGATAGATATATATATATATATATATAGTGTGTATATATTGTATCCCCATTCTCCGCTCTCTGAATGATCATTTATATAGGCCAAGTTCCAGGGGCCGGTCTACGCCGGGTAGGGGCCGGTCCACGCCGGGTGCAATGATTACATTCATCCCCCCTAATTTATATTTTTCGGATAAAAATTATATATTTTGGAATAAAACTTACAAATTCATATCTCGAGTTGTAGGCCTCCAAAAATCATGATTTAAACGTCATTAGAAAGCTCTCGGAAAACTCTACAACTTTCATGAAGGACACTTCTTCAGAAAACGCCTTTTTGATGGGCCATTCCCATTACGTGTCGTTTTCGGGATTTTCATTGATACGAATCGATTAGCCACTTGACCATCATTTGAGTTGTACAAGTCCGATTGACTTGATTCAAAATGCGTTGGAAAGATTATTTGAAGATCTACAACTTTTATTAAGGCCACTTCTTCATAAAATGCCGTTTTGAAGGGCCATTTGTTCGTCGAAGATATAAATCGTTAGTGGTACCACTAACCACTGATCCACTTGACCACTTAAGTTAGTGGCACACTCTTTTATCCCTAAAAACACCTCTTTTAGGCCTCGAAACGTGTCGTTACTCGGGATTTTGGTCAACCTATAATTCTGCAATAAACCACCAAAATACCAAACGTAAATCCGACACGACACTCCGGTTACTAAACCGGTACAAAAACTAGTAAAAACACATAAAAACACGATATTTTATAAAATAGTCACGACTTATACATTTTTATGAAACTAAGGAATTAATGACTTAAAATGATATAAAAATGCTCAAAATGATATTAGAAACGGGGTAAATTGTTATTAAAATAACAGTGAATTTTTCCGTCATCAGGCAGCAGCGGCGGAAGAGGATGCTCCGTGACGTGGGGCAGTCTAGGTGGTGGGGTCGATGGAGGAACGCCAAAAAAGTCTATAATTCTGTCCATTTTGCGATGTAAACTCACAATTTCTCTTGAATGCTCCTCCAACAAGGCTCTCTGGGATCGAGGTCCTCCGAGGACCGGAGTACACTCTCTCTCAGCTCTCTGACTGACCCGTCTGGGTACTTTCAGAACCGACTGCAAACTGATCTTCGGTTCATGGTCCTCCAAATCGTCATTGACCAGAACTTTGACCTCGTCCTCCAGAGCGAACATGTCAATCATTGGCCCATACGGCAACTGCTCTCGCTCGGATGTAGCAGAAATCTCATGAATACGGCTGCGCATCAGTAGACCGATGTTGGCTGGAGATCCCTGCTCCAGATAGAACATCAACTCCACCCTTTTTGGTGTGACATAGACCGTATGCTTGGTTGGCAGAAGGCGGGCACAAACAAATATGTTGACCATCTACCAATCCCAGGATAACTCATTCTCCAGGAAGATGGCGGGGGCTCCTATAGGGTTGCGCTTCCATTACACCCTAAAATAATCAGCAATCATCTGCATCCTCCCTAAATCTTCAATATTGGTCGATGATGTATACTCATCTGGGCCCAATGGTAGATTGCAAACCCTGAAATGTGCATTGATCCACTCAATCGTTAAGTCAACCTTTACTCCACGGACCATAACAAATGTAGCTCCCGGGTTATGTGAAAGATACACATAAAATTCCCGCACCATTGTAGCATTGAATTAGCTCGTTGCCTCTGCCATGTCCAAAATATCTTGTGCCTTCATAGCTCTTGGCAAGATCGAGCCACAATCTTCTAAATCCTCGCCGCGCTCACGGCTAACAGGCTGGCCGTTCCAGTGTCCTCTGAACGACTCGTAAATCTGGAGTGAATCAAATTGCTCAACACCATTGATTAAGGGATTGGAATCTCCATATAGAAACAGTTGACCGCTCGGACGACGTGTGGTTCTTCTATGTTTGGGACCCATCCTAATTGATACAGAGACTGAAGATGATGCTGAATCTGAAAATGCACCCTCGGTAAACCGGCCCTATGTCCTGATTTACCGGCATAAATTTTTCTCAGTCTTACTGGGACTCTTCTCTGATGGTGGAAGAGAAAGAACTATAGCAACTACGCTTTTGCCGCAGCACCCCTCAATCAACAGAGAATGGAAAGATGGTGTTTTGGGTGTTTAAATAGAAGGAAAATGTTTGATTTAGGTGGAGGTATTGGTGGTGATGGTGGTTGAGCTTTTATGAATGAGAAGAAATGGAGAAATGGTTAATGAAGAAGAAGAAGAAGATTGTTGAGGATGGTGAATAATGGTGGTGGAAGGGTGTTTATATAGGAGAAATGGGTAGAAGGTGGAAGGATTTTGTGGGATTGTGGGTAGAGGAGTAATGAGGGTGAGGGATTTGAGGGGTTTGATTGATGGGATTGAGGTGTAGTTATGGTGGAGTGTGGAAAAGGATGAAAAGGTGGAAAATTGGGGAAATAGGATGGATTTGCTGAATGGGTGGTGTCTAATGCAACGTGTGTCCTTCACGTGTCATCGAAAAGTCTGCTTTTTAAACTGACACTCATAAACTGAAAAAACTTAGCTCGGTAACCCGGAGGTAACTCCCGGTTTACCGGGGCTTATTTTCCCCAGATTTTACTGTCCACCTTCTCTGCACACTTTAATTTAGCTCTATGTTCAATCCTGGTCTCAAAATGACTAGCTTCTTACTCCTTTTGTTGCTATTTCCGAATCAATCCTAACCTACTTCACTAGAATCCACAACGAGCAAAAAAAACCTTCCAAACAACCATCGGTTTCAAGCCTAAGGGTGAGGTAGGATGAAAAAAAGCTCATCATTTCATCCGGCAACTTTTATTGACTCATATCCTAACTAAGGGTTCAAGAGAATAGTTCTGAATTTAAAGTCGTCAGCTCGACTTACCTTCGGATCTTCACTCAGTCAAAAGTTGGGGCTTTAACTCACCAAACTCGCATCTTTGAGGTTTCAACCATCATGCACTTCCCTTCTCGTCTGTCATTATCTTTTAGGAGTGACATTACACGGTTTTCTGTAGAAACTTTCTGAGCTCTCTTCTTAGAACACCTCTCACTCTCTTCTTGCGTACTAGGTCTTCCTCTGCGTCGAGATTTAAACTTGAAGCCCAAGGATTCTATATTTTCCACTGTAAGCTCTACTCCGTCACTACGCAATAAGGAAGGACTAGCTTCCGTGAGCGCCTTGTTGTGGTCCTTTTCTTCGCGCTCTCTAAGCATTAATCTCATGAATTTCTGCTCACAAGTTTCCACTAGAACCTCTCGTTGTCGTTGCCTTTCCTTCTCTATCTCCATGATTTCCACTTTCCCTGAATCAACTGAGAAGAGGTTGAAGAATACCACGTTTCGTTTATGTTTATTGTTGCGGAATATACTATATAAAATCAACTGGAATATACATAGAGTAACAAGGGATGTCAGAATTCAATTTTCTGGACCTCGGTAAACCGAGGGTAACCCACGGTAACCCGGGCCAAGAATTTCTTATTCTGGCAGTTAAACAGTGCAGGTTTGATCCAGAATGACTCAAAACTCAAAAAGAAAATAAATTTAAAAGAAAACGACTACTCAATTAGAATTAAAACGTTTATTCTTGAAATTGGCCATTGTCCCCGGCAACGGCGCCAAAAATCTTGATCGCGTGTAAGTCACTAACGTCGATATTACTAGCAAGAATACTAGGTCAATTGTAGTATAGTAAGGGCGAATCAAGGTCGATCCCACAGAGACAATGCAACTCCATTATAAACGATCTTAATCTTAATTAAGAAAACACATATAAGTGGTCATGGACCAACAATAAACATAAACGAAACGTGGTATTCCTCAACCTCTTCCCACCGATCTACTAACTTGGATTAGTTAATCCTTATGTTTACTTCCCCACATAATTTCCTTAAATTAATCGAGCGAGCTTTTAGTTTAGTCTTAAGCTACGGGTGCAACTCCTAACCCTATCTACTCCGACCATGGTAGTAGATAATCTATACGCCAGCTAACCTCCTTACGTGGTCCGTAATAGCCCATACGCATAAAGAACTAGAATTGCCAGTAATGAGCAATAACTCATACCGCTAACCCGCCTAGATAGCTATCAAAACTGATTAGCACGTTCCTAGGGTCCACCAAGACAATGTCCTCTCTAACACTACACTATCAGTATTTCATGTTAATTTACGAATTACGAATACTGGATTGGCCAGACCTATTACTCGTTTTAATTATTTCTGTCGATCAACGTAGCTGACGCTGAGCCTTTAGATTAAGTTTCCTAAATTTTGCCTCGGTAAACCGGTATAGACCGCCGATTTACCGGGGGCGGCTTTTCTTAATTTTGGATCTACATTGCTCAATTTTGATTAATCTAAGTAAATCATGGGGTCGTTAAACATGCAGATTAACTAAAACACATAAATACAAGCAAATCCACCATATCAAAGATATAAAGGAACGTTCAAAGCTTCATACCTTCAACAATGGAGATCTAGCTTGATCCAATCAAGCTAGAGATGGCGAGGAAGGGGAAGAAAACCGGCAAATAACTCCCTAAAAGCTTAAGAAAACTTTATTTCATCAAATCGTATAATGTATATAATAAAAGATAGGATATAATCGAGAACTTATGCAATAATCTATTGATGCGGCTTTATATAGATACAACAACCGACTTATGACTCTCAGAAACCCTAACCGACCTAGTAACGCGGCAGAATCGATTTCGTGTTCCATAAGACTCTCAGTTTACCGGACCTAGCCCACGGTAAACCGGGCACACTTTTCTTCTTTTTCTTCAGCAGGTCTCTTCTTTGACTTCATTCACTTGGCCCAACATCCTTCTCTTGATCCATCCCTGTCCTTAAGTGCTCCAGATTCGGTACATCCTGTAAAACACATAAAACGAGGCAAAACAGTACCAAATCTTCGGGATAATAGTACAAATGCAGAATTACAAACTTAGGAACACACACATAGCATTTAACACAAGCTCCTATAATAACAAACCTATCTATCCTCTCTTGAGCATAATTCGGGGTAAATAAAGGTATAATTAATTGTACTATTTTGAGCGTTATCAGTATAACCAGATATAACGGATTAAATTGTCAACGAAGACAACATAGTACTTGTAACCATCAATAGAATAAATAGGGACGGTCCATTCATATGAATAAATAATTTCATGGGGACGGGTATACCGTAAAGTAGAATCAAAAAAGGATAAACATTGACTTTTATGGCGTAAACAAGTGTCACAATGAGATAAATGAACAGACGACGGTACGAAACATTTATTCTTAACTAAATTTTGAATAATGGGAAATGTTGGATGACCACATCGATGATGCCAAGTCGATGTGGGGGCTTTATTAACCGAAAAGGAAAAGAGAGGGCTGGTGACCAGTAATATACACAATCTCTAGCTTGACCCTGATGAAGACATGCTCCTATATTGAGATCTTTTACAAGAAAGGAATCAGATAAGAATTCAATAGCGACGGAATTATCATAACATAATTTTGAAACAAACAATAAATTTTGGGAAATAGTTGGGACACACAACACATTAGACAATGTAAAGGACAAAGTAGATGAAGAAATAGAGACATAACGAATATAGGAAATAGAAAGAGAACTACCATCATCAATAATAATTTTATCAGTACCAGTGTAGAGATCATGATGGGATAGCAGGCTGAGATCATGAGTCATGTGATGTGAGGCACCATTGTCGAGCATCCATGTGTGAGGAGTGGACGCAGTAGGATTAGCTTGAGTCACATGACGAGGATCAGGAGAGCATATAATTGACCTTGGACCCCACAGAATTGACACTTTCCAAGGTAAGGGCGTGGTTGATAGTTCAGTCTAGGTTCTGGGGGACAAGCCATTGTATACGTTTTTTAGATGGACAAAAGAAATATATTTGGTGGATTGGAATGAAGTGGAACGAAAAATTGCAAAATAGGGATGATTTATGAATTGATGATCCGAGGCATAATTTTGAGGAGGAAACGAAGCGGATGATCGGTGGGAGCTGTGTGGGTATGGTGACGCCGGGAGCTGTGTGGGTAGGCTGATGCCAGAAATTATTGAGAGCTTGCGGGAAAAAGAAAAAGGAAAAAAATGAGAGACAAGAATCTCAGAGCCCTGATACCATAATAGATTATGAGGGTCTTTATTCACACCACAACAAATCTACCACTACACCACGCTTCAATGAAAAAAAACGACATCTACCTCTTGCACCAAATTCTTATATTTTATATCTTCCCAAAGTTTTTAAAATTACAAACCCCCCACCACCACATAAAAAACCGCCCCCTCCCCCTCATTTCTTCTCTTTTTAACTTCTTCTTCCACTTCTTCAAAATTTATTAACGTGGAAAACGGAATGAAAGGTAAAAGACGGTGGATTTTGGTTCTGTGTAAACATCCGGAGACGATTGAAACGGTGGTGATGGGAGCAGATTTGAAGGAAAAATGGGAATCGGATTTAGAAACATTTCAAAATCGAAGAAGAGTTACAATCGACTCTGACGAGTTTGGAAATGAAGTTACCTACATTACGGCCCATCCGGTAACGGAAAATCGACTTTTATAGCCGCAATGGCGAATTATTGTTTCAAAATAGGTGAGAAATAAAAAGAAATCTACCACTGTACCACCACTGCACCGCCGTCAGAAGGTATGTGCGAGGAGTTCGACTAGAACCCAGATCTGGATGGATCTATTGATTCACCATCATCATTCAAAATTTATTACATAAGCAATGAATCAATCCTGTTAAAAGCTCAAAGGTAGGATTGTTTTGCACCGTGATGTTGTTAAATGGATTGATGAAGAGGAAGGTTAATTGAATTGAAGGGAAAGAGAAGATGGAGAGCGAAGAACTCATAATGTCCATATCTAGTACTAAAAGCCGTCTTTGGTATATCTGCTACCTTGATCTTCAACTGATGATAACCCGACCTAAGATCAATCTTAGAGAACACTCTCTTACCTTGCAACTGATTAAACATATCATCAATCCTTGGCAAGGGATACTTATTCTTGATGGTAAGGTTATTCAAAGCTCTATTGTCGATGCACATTCTCATGCTACCATCTTTCTTCTTAACGAACAAAACAGGGGCTCCCCAAGGTAAATTGCTAGGCTGAATTATGTTTCTTTCAAGCATATCTTTAAGTTGAGATTTCAACTCTTTCAATTAAGCCGGTGCCATCCTATAGGGTTCCTTAGCAACTGATGCCGCTCCTGGTACCACCTTGATCTCGACTCTATTTCTCTATCCGGCATGTTTCCCGGTAACTCTTCTGGGATCACTTCAGGGTACTCCTTTACTATAGGGGTTTCCTCTAACTTAGGCTTCACTTGTTCTACATCCATTGCATACAACAAGTAGCCTTCACAACCTTTTTGACAAGCTCTTATAGCCTTAGCTGCAGAAATTATCTAGTGACGCTTCTTACTAGGCTTGTAGACATTTCCTTGAAAAGTCTTAGACGATTTTCCGGGTACTTTAAAAAGTCACTCTCTTTTCTCTACAATCCAAGTGCATATAATTCTCGGATAGCCAATCTATTCCAAGAATTACATCAAAGTATGAGAAGTCCAAAACTGTGAAGTCACTTTTGCACCGATACGATCGTACTCGAAAATCCACTTGAGGTATCATCCTAGTTACCTTAGTTACATTTCATAACGGTGTGGTTATCTCCAAAGTGTTTCTTAAGGGTTCCAAAGGTAGATTCAACTTCTTAGCTATCTTAGTCGACACAAACGTGTTAGACTCTCCGGTATCAAACACGGTCGTAACTGCTAAGTTGTCTAATATTATTGTACCTAAGATGTGAATTCATTTATTTAAATACAAATACAACATGATTTAATCGTGCTACACAAGTACTCTAATAAAATTGAATAAACAACATAAAATTACCTGAGATAACATTATCGTCTAGTTCCGCAACTTCTGCATCCACTGTAAAAACTCGAACAAGCCGACTTGGGCCGCTTTTTCTGCTTCCCATTCCTTGCTTCCCTTTGTTTCCTTTGGTTGGACATGTCTTAGCAAAATGTCCCGGTTCTCCACAGAGGTAGCAACCGTTTACACTGGCTCGGAACTCACCGGTATGATTTCTCTTGTACTTCGGGCAAGGTGGTGTGCCAGTGGAAGGAGTAGCAGCTGATGGTGTTGTCGTCCTTTTCGCGCTCTCTTATGGTGCTCCCCACTTGTAGCCTTGACTTGTTCCAAAATTTCTCTTAGCGCCAATAACGACGGTAGGCTTCTTCTTAAACGTCTCAACCTCCATAGCCTTATTCAACAACTTATCAATACTTCTTGCTGTAAAACCCAACATGCCATCTTGTATTTCATGGGATAACCCATTCTTGTACAGTGCCATCTTCCTCTTTTCAATTCTCATAAGTTCAGGGTAGAACCTACCCAACTCATTGAACTTGTTGGTGTACTGTGAAACTGTCATGTGGATGCCTTGCTTATGGCTTAGAAACTAGCTCGTCTTGTCTGCTTGAACTGTAGCTGGGAAGTACTCATTATAGAAAAAACTCTTAAAACCTTCCCAATCTGTCACCTTCCCGTTGCAACTCTGAATAGCATCAATCCATGCTTCAGCTGCGCCTAAAAGAAAACAAACTTCCAACTGGGCCATTTTAGATTCAGAGACGTTTACGTTCCTGTAAGCCTTCTCAAAACTTCTTAACCATATCTCTGTCTGTGCCGTAACTACATTTCCATGAAACTCTTGAACACGATTCCTCTTCAACTTTGAGTACCAATCAACCAGAGGTGCCTGACCAAAGGCCGGTGGTGGTCTAACTGGTGGGGCTGGTGGGTAAACTTGAGGTTATCCAAGAGGTCCTTGTGGTTGGTAAGGCTGTTGTTGTGGTTATGGTGGTGGTTGAGGTTGGTGAGGAGGGATCACTTGAGGTTCAGTATGATAGGGGTGGTATCTTTGATGATGTTTCTGGGTGTTGTGAGGTTGGTGGAAAGCATAGGGTGGGTAACCAACACCTTGCTGGTGATCAAAACGTGGTGATGACGGTATGGTAGGTTGAGGGGTGTGACCTACTGGTGGAGGATAAAAAGTCTGTTGTTGATGGTGGTGGAATACGGGTGGAGAAGTGTGGCTTACTGGTGGTGGTGAAGGGTATACACTTAATGGTGGAGGTACACAAATTGGTGGGATTTCACCTACAACGGTAAAGTGTATGGGCGCTTCCCCAGGTTCACGATAGATGTAGTTGTAGTGTGTCTCTTGCTGAAACTGAGCCCGTGGTGTCTGACTTGCATAAGGCCGTGGGGTGTGGTTCGGGTGAGGTGACGGATTCGGTCGCACAAACCCACCTCCTACTATGGGTGTCGGACACTCTTCTCGTACCCCAGAGGTCTCTTCGCCATGAACTCTAGTTATTGTGGTCACCATCATGATGATCAAGGAAAGAATCATAATGTTACTAAAAGATCAAAAGAATTATTATCTTAAAAGAAAGGAAGCCTAAAGACGCTTCGCTCTGATACCAAATGTAACGCCCCGTTCCCGGACACGTAGTCCATATCCGGAAAAGGAACGTTCGGCACGTATAATATAAAAAAAAATCTCATATTATACGTAAGCCTCTACTACGTCGTATCGAGTTAAGCAAAACGAAAGCAAAAGACTCGAGCATTTTTTTTTTCCAAACATCCAAGAATAGAAACTCAAACTTCTAAAGATGAAAATGTAACTTATTACAACAAAAAAAAACCCAAAGAACTTTTTACGTACGAAAACCTCCAAAAGTAATAAAGAAAATAAATCGAGGAAAACATATCATATTCCAAAACCAAAAGAAACATCTAGTCTAAAAAGTCATATGATAAAAGAATAAAAGTAAAGCTTCAATGGTGGCGTCCTCAAACGTTGTCTTCGAATTCCTCATCGAATTCTGGATCAACCTGTTCGTCTTCAAATCCCCAAACACATAGAAAACATGCACTTGAGGTAACTACAATGTACTCAGTAAAAGGTAGAAGCTACAATTTAATTAAGGTTTATAACGCAAGATTTATAATTAATAGATTATCTTTATAAGACCGGCTCAATCTAGGGCTCACTTCATGTCCATCAACATGTCATGACTATACGTATCTAGCTTAACTTATCTTGGTTACGTCAGTATTCAAGGGCACTACGCATGGCGTGTATCAGCCTGAAGATATACTTGCTAACAATCGGTGATTTACACTGATAGCTCCAGGGTCTCCCCGGTATGCGTATACGTTCGATGAATTTCCTCCACTACCCTTCAGCCTTTTGAGCCAGTGGCATTGTTCCCCTTTAGAACGTATCACATCGCCGATATGAATCGGTGCCTTACCAAGAATAGCATGACATTTAATCTTTTTACTAACACGTATGTAATTTATTATGCGTTAACTAGCCACCTAAGTGTTTTCAAGGCAAAGCTCCCCTTAACCACTCTACTCCCTCACTTAGACAGCTAGACACCACATCCTATAAAGTACACAGACATTGGTGGATTCTAAATCCCCAAAGCACAAGTCTATCATGCCCTTCCTACGGTCCCGAACTCCAACTCTTTGGAATAGTACATTCGGTGCTGTAACCAAATGCATCAGAAACTCAATCAAGGCTTGTTCAAGTTTAATTAACGTTATTAGATCAAGAAACAACATTTAAGACTCATACCATAGCTTAAAACAACATTTTCCCTAAAACAGGAGTCAGTGCGGGCCCACCCTTTTGGAGTGCCGGCGCACCGAATGACCTGAAGCAATCCAAGTCTTTCTGCTGGCCTGTGCGCTTGCATTGGCCTCTAGTGCTCTTGCACTTTGGTCAAAATGCGCTTGCACTGGCCTATGGTGCGCTTGCACTGCATTTAAAAATCTCAAAATGGACATTCTCGCTTTCTCGATGCATCCATGATCGCCCCTGATAACGGTCATTTTGTGCCCATTATTCTATGACCTTTACCCCCGATTCTAGTTTAAAAGAGGTATAATAGAGTAATAATAAGTCGTAATACGCTTAATTTACATATGTCGAGAGTTACGATTCATTATTATGTATTAAGAGGTTTTATTATATTATTTGATATTACAGACTATATTTCACGTTATATTTGTAGTAACTCATTTGGGAGCACAAGGATGGACTTCGAAAAGCTTTGATGGATCACGCACAAGTTCTCGAGGCCCAAGACAGAAAAGAGGAGAAAGCCAGAGCATGTAAGGCTCGGTCGACCGAGCCCATGCATTCGGTCGACCGAGTGGGCCTACATCCGAGAAAGTTCGGCACATTATTTGAGTCGGTTAGGGTTGAGTGTTTGGCATTTTAAGTCGGTTTTCTATGACGGCCGAGGCTCTATATAAACACAAGTCTTTTGTATTTTTAAGAGGCATTCACGAATACTATTTCATATTTACAAATAAGCTAATAAGGATTCTTTAGGCTTCATGGAGGTTGCTAGGGTTGCAAACATGTAAGCCCTAGTTTATCTTCTTGTTTTCTTTTAAGTAATCAATTTCCCAATTATGCTTTGATTGTTTGAGTAGGTATTCATATCTAGATGATGTAGATCTAGGATATGACGCTAGGGCAATGGTGATACCTTGTCTATAAGGATCCCAAACCCTACGCCCTCTACCTAACATCTACGGATGAATCTGTGTTTAATTTACGTGTATTTAGATTAGTCTATATGATGTCCTGATGATTCGCTATATAATCCGATTCGTATATGAAACGCCGAGAAATATGTTCGGGATGTAAATCGGGAGTCGACTCGGGTGACCGAGAGGTGTCACTCGGTCGCGACGAGAGCACCTATTCGGTCGACCGAGAGTTGTCAAGCCTGCTTTCATCCGTTAATCGATCCACGCCTTTATGATTAGGTTAGCTTAATTGAATCATTATCTCGTGAGGTATGGCTATGGCTACGCCACTCACTTGATTTAATTAAAACGTGTAAAAAGGAAATACCGGTATAAAACTCTTGGTAGGCTCATGAATTGATCTTCGGACTTTCAAATATATCTAGGTAGGGTTATATTAGGGAATTGCGCGCACCTTCTTATAATGTAGATCGTAAACTAGCATGAGACTATAAATTGGTAATTGTTAGTTGGACGAGAGTTTGAGTGATCGTCTAGGAAGTACGCCTAACCAAAGGAATGTTGCCTGGACGAGGTGTACGGTTAATATCGGCATCCTTAGAGTCGTAAGCGTGTGAGTTATATGAGATGGAGGCACCAAAAGGCGAAGTCACGTAACAACATCACACGATGATCTAGTGACCTAACCGGTGCTAAGTCAAGTAAAAGAGGATGACTCCCGTAGCCACTATAAATGAATATGGACGGATTAATAGTTGATAAGTCTTGCTGTTATATAAATTGTCTAGATCCAGAGGATCACGGTTATAATTGGGGCGCTTGATTACGTTATTTGTTTATGTGTTATTTATATGTTTGAGTGTGTCTTTCTTTTCTCGTGATTTGATGTTGGTCATAGACCGTATTTGTCAAACGAAATAATCGGTTGACTATTTAAGTTAGGATCCACAAATTGATTCTCGTGGGATCGACCTCGACTTATCTAGCTATACTGCGATTGAACCTAGTTCACTTGCTAGTGGTTTATTTAGGCATCGAGTTAGTAATTTAACTTGACCGCAATCAAGTTTTTGGCGCCGTTGCCGGGGAATCAATGGTCCAACCGCTTAAATGATCTACTTGTTATTTCGCTTTTTTTTTTTCGCTTTCTTTTACAAGTGAGTAAAATAAATAAAAAAAAAAAAAAAAAAATATTTATATATATATGTTCAGATGTTCGGTCGACCGAACAATGCCGCTTTCGATCGACCGAGTCCTTTCATTGTTCTATATCATCCGACGGCATTGTTTTCCCTTCGCTTCTATTTTTCCCGTTAGTAGGTTGTAAGCCTAGCGCCAGTATGAGCAATCGTCTTCGATCGTTAGTTTATTGACCGCTTGTTGTTTTTCTCATGTTGCGAGATAATCGTAACTAAATCACTCGTAAGATTGTTCGTGATAAACAATATGTCATCAAAACAATTTTCCAAGGTTAAGGAAGAGGATGTTAACGCTTTTGAACCAAGACAACACCAATGAAGCCGATGACGCAAAAAGTCAAGGAGAGAATAGCAAAATGAAAGAACGAATTCGTGAAGCCGTGAAGTCAAGGGAAGCAAGTGAAGCGTATGTAAAAGAGGTATGTGTGCTTTAAATCCCGAAGTGATTTCTTCGGATTCGGACTCGATTCGCATTCGTATATTGATTATATGGATTACATGTCGGAGATGTAGTCCGTTCCGAGAGTAGCGTAGATATGGAACGACCTATAGTCACCTGTGCTAAGGAGGCAAAATATGTTGAAGATGAATCTCGGTTAATGCCCAAGTTAGATGACCCTGGGGCATTCCTTGTAGATGTTACCCTAGAACAAGCACACTTGGGATTGGCTTTAATTGACTCGGATCGAGCTTAAACATTTTCCCTAAAAGCCTTTGCGATAGGAATATGATTCGACTCCCACAAACACCCCGCTAAAAGTGAGATTCGCGGATAGTACTAGAACCATCATGTCAGACGGATGAATAACATGATCATTGGTATCGGACAACTTCGGTTTAAGATAGATTTGGTCGTAATGGACATGAGGAGCATCCGTGATAGCCCAATTATCTTGGGTAGGCCCTTTATTAATACCTCTGAGCTCTTATTCGTATGACTAGGCATGAGATCACATTGTTTGATGCTAAAGGTTACTGAGACTTTTGGGATAAAGAACCCTGAGTTCCCTATTCCGGTAAGTTTAAACATTATAGAAGTCGTTGGTTCTAAACCGGATGTGATTCCAAGTTCGTGAGGAGTGTGATGATGACAATGTTGACGATCGAGATGAGAAAGAGGTCCTTACAATCCTAAGCCGAGATAGAGAGTGCTCGGCTGCACTTTGTAGTTAATAAGGATGATCTGAAGCCTCGCTTTGAAACCTAAGGATAGGAGGAGGAGAGTTAAGCGGCGAACTCGTAGAGTTCGAAATCAAAAGCTCATCGAAATCAAAACAATCCCGCAAGTCGGTGCCTGCTTAGATGGACAATTTGATTGTCTTTTAAATGACGTACATCCCACGGAAAGGCACTCGTGCAAAGGAATGGCAAGACGCTGGTGAAGGTTAGTCGGGTGAAGACCTGGCAAGTCAAGAACAATTCTTAAAGAGTGATATTTTGGGAAGTCGAGCTACCGACTTAAATCAGTAGAACTAATTCTATCCTTCATTATTTTTATCTCTATTTTTATTTTTCTTTTCTAAACAAAAGTAGCATGAAACGATAAGAAGTTTTTTTCTATTTTGCCATGTTCCGACGATCGTTGAGTTAAGGATGTGCAAAATAAATTTTTTTATTCGAATCGTTTTCATGTGAAGTGAAGCGCCGCAATTGAATCTTTGTAAAAATTGTTGATTAAGGAAATGATAATGCGTTATCTTACAAATGCTTAGACCAGATTGTTTGATTTATTTATGATAAAATGAGGTGGCTTTTATGCTTGAGACGACCTATTGGTTAGAAAATTCTTTGCGTAAGAGTGAAATAATACATTTTGGCAATTATATATATTGTAGTTATTTTACGGTATGTGTCAAATTTATTAAAATGGTCAACACCATTAATTTCTACACATCCCCACTCACCTTCCCTCTTCCCAACCATTCACCTTTTTCTCTTCCCAACTTCTTTATTATCCCAATTCAAATTTTCAAATTCCACCTTTCCACCTCCTCAATCCCCAACAACTTTTCTACACCAATCACATTCCATTTCTTCAAACTCCATTTTCCTATTTAACCCAACATCCTCTCTTTCATTCTCCTCATTCCTATTCCCCAATTCCTTCATCCCAAATTCTCCATCCAACTTGTTTTCTCAAACCCCTGTAGAAATCAAATGGAAATGTTCAAAATCTTCATCCATTTCACCATTTTCACTCACCTTGAAAAGCCTATCGAATTTTTTTCTCGATCAATAGATTCGATCACGGGAAGGGTAGAGGACCGGAGAGGTCGCTTCATCGATTCTCCACACTCGGTCAACCGAGTGATTGCTCTCGGTCGACCGAGAGTCGGGCCGCCTTTCGCCTGTCTGCTGCTTTGCTGCTTATCCGCCAGGATGCCACCGAGAAGACGCAGAGCCGCTCGGTTGTGGTCATGGAAGGCGATATTCCAATGATCAACGGGGTCCCACACCGCGAGTCGGGAGGTATATTCTTCGCTTACTAATCATTTCGTTAATGCCCCGCACATCGAGCTCGGGGTCTAGATTTGGACAATTGTGGGGATGAGCTTTTGGAGTTGGTGGAAAGTTATCAATGGCGTGATGTCGCCGCACTTCGGCCGGGTCAACGCCAATTGGGTAAGAGAATTTTATGCTTATTTGCGTATACACCCCGACACCAATGTCGTTATTATTCGTGGATCGACCAATTATCATTTCTCCGGCACGATTAATGATTATTTTGGGTTGATATCTCGGAGGACGGGCCGCAGTATATGGCGACGCTTTGATGGGTCCGATGCTTGGTTGGAGGAAGTTGGAGCCTATCTAGGAATAGAATGGACTATAGGGAGGTTGCCCGCACATTTGCGGAAACAGACTTTAGGAGATGGGAGGATAAGTGCCTTAATCGGCTTATCCGTTCTAATATCTTCCCGGCTAAGCATGTATCTACGGTTTACTATACTCATGCCACTTTGATCTATTGGTTGTACATGGGATGGCCTGTGAATGTGGGGGCATTGATACGCAAGGAGATGACAGACGATGCTCTCAAGCCTCGGCATACCTTACCTTTGGTTCACTAATCACTACATTCTCGCGAGGAGCCGAGTGCCCGGTGTTAAGCGGCGATTCCTATGTGGAACCAATGCCTATCCTATCTTTGAGTTCTGTCCCACCGCCCGCTGCTCACGGCCACGATCAAGAAGGGGAACCCGAGGATGATCTTGTGGCTTTAATTCGAACAATTTGCAACTAGCACCATTCAATCCAGATGGGATTAAGTATTTTAATTTGAGTGTTGGCATTTCCTATAGTTAACGAGTTTTTATTTTGATTCATTTCAACTAGTATGTCGTGTTATATGAGCAAGTTTCTCTGCTTCCTAAATTCGAACTTATGTAATGTTTTGGACTTGTTGAAATGTATTGAAATGTAATCATTAATTAATGGACTTAAAAATGTTTAAGGAAATTGTTATACCTTTTACGGTCCCATTTTTCTGATTATTACGGTTTGGACTAATCCTGTAACGAGTTGCGAGCTTTGTTTAAGATATGTGTTGCAGTGATTATTTTTCTGCCCTGCTATGGAGCCAATGCTCGTGCTGTTGAATCGCAACAAGTCCTACGACTTGTTCAAACTTCCACGCTTATCCAGAGCTAAGTTCCTTTTTCTGAGCGTGTTATTTCGGTTTTTATACATTGGGGACAATGCATGGTTTAAGTGGGGGGTACAAGTCACTTAGCTCAAATGAGTAATTCCATATATCAAATAATCAATAAAATGAAAAAAAAAAAATTATTAAAACTTTTAAACTTAGAATCACATTTACTTTTGTGAAGTCCTGATAATTATATCTAATAAGAAGTAAACCATATTTCATGAGTACGTGATCACTTTATACTCCTGCGATTTCTTGATTAGTAAACTTAATGATATTCATATTGTCCGTTGCAAGTAGTTGTTTATTATTCACTTATTCAATAATTGAATCGAGATGTACTACGCTTGTTATAAAAGGTAAAATTATAATGTGTACATTGCATAGATGATTGATTATGCTTACCTAGTGTCAAATTTATCGTCGGATGTGTTCCTAAAACTTCTAGCCACAAAAGTCGAGTAATAAGCTTGAGACGTACTGTGTTTGACAATGTTAAAACACTTGGGCTTGTAGTAAGTTACCAAAGTAGCCTCGCTTGTGGTAATATTCGATGCTAAGATTTGATCTAAGATGAGGGAAATTCTAAAAGTTTTCCTTCTTGAGATTGATAGTATCTCAAAAAATATGAAGATATGAAAAGAATATTCAACTCTTTAAGAGGCTTTGAGTAGTACTCGGTCTCCGGTCCAAAACCCTATAGATACGCTCTTGCTTATTATTCTAGTGCTTGAAAATTAAAAGGCTTGAGAAATGGGAATACTGAAGTTGGTAGGTTAAGACTACGGTTCGTTCGCATAGCTCTAATCTTGCTACGAATGTTTAAAACTCAATGCACATGCACACAACACATCGATTCATGATGAATAGTGGATAATGGATAAATCATGAGCATAGAGGATATGAGTTGATTCGAGTTTCTTGTGTCAAGATAATTGTGACCACCTGAGAGTAGTTTATGGGGAATAACTTGTTGATATTTTGATCGGGACGATCAAAGGCTAAGTGGGGTAGTTGATAACGGTCATTTTGTGCCCATTATTCTATGACCTTTATCCCCGATTCTAGTTTAAAAGAGGTATAATAGAGTAATAATAAGTCGTAATACGCTTAATTTACATATGTCGAGAGTTACGATTCATTATTATGTATTAAGAGGTTTTATTATATTATTTGATATTACAGACTATATTTCACGTTATATTTGTAGTAACTCATTTGGGAGCACAAGGATGGACTTCGGAAAAGCTTTGATGGATCACAGACAAGTTCTGGAGGCCCAAGACAGAAAAGAGGAGAAAGCCAGGAGCATGTAAGGCTCGGTCGACCGAGCCCATGCATTCGGTCGACCGAGTGGGCCTACAGTCCAGAAGAAGTTCGGCACATTATTTGAGTCGGTTAGGGTTCAGAGTGTTGGCATTTTAAGTCGGTTTTCTATGACGGCTGAGGCTCTATATAAACACAAGTCTTTTGTATTTTTTAAGAGGCATTCACGAATACTATTTCATATTTACAAATAAGCTAATAAGGATTCTTTAGGCTTGCGGAGGTTGCTAGGGTTGCAAACATGTAAGCCCTAGTTTATCTTCTTGTTTTCTTTTAAGTAATCAATTTCCCAATTATGCTTTGATTGTTTGAGTAGGTATTCATATCTAGATGATGTAGATCTAGGATATGACGCTAGGGCAATGGTGATACCTTGTCTATAAGATCCCAAACCCTACGCCCTCTACCTAACATCTACGGATGAATCTGTGTGTTTAATTTACGTGTATTTAGATTAGTCTATATGATGTCCTCGATGATTCGCTATATAATCCGATTCGTATATGAAACGCCGAGAAATATGTTCGGGATGTAAATCGGGAGTCGACTCTCGGGTGACCGAGAGGTGTCACTCGGTCGACCGAGAGCACCTATTCGGTCGACCGAGAGTTGTCAAGCCTGCTTTCATCCGTTAATCGAACACGTCTTTATGATTAGGTTAGCTTAATTGAATCTGTTATCTCAAGTAGGTATGGCTATGGCTACGCCACTCACTTGATTTAATTAAAACGTGTAAAAAGGAAATACCGTATAAAACTCTTAGGTAGGCTCATGAATTGATCTTCGGACTTTCAAATGCTATCTAGGTAGGGTTATATTAGTGGAATTGCGCGCACCTTCTTATACGTAGATCGTAAACTAGCATGAGACTATAAATTGGTAATTGTTAGTTGGACGAGAGTTTGAGTGATCGCTTCAGAAGTACGCCAACCAAAGGAATGTTGCCTCGACGAGGTGTACGGTTAATATCGGCATCCTTAGAGTCGTAAGCGCGTGTGAGTTATATGAGATGGAGGCACCAAAAGGCGAAGTCACGTAACAACATCACGTTGATCTAGTGACCTAACCGGTGCTAAGTCAAGTAAAGAGGATGACTCCCGTAGCTACTATAAAATGAATATGGACGGATTAATAGTTGATAAGTCTTGTTGTTATATAAATTGTCTAGATCCGGAGGATCACGGTTATAATTGGGCGCTTGATTACGTTATTTGTTTATGTGTTATTTATATGTTTGAGTGTGTCTTTCTTTTCTCGTGACTTGATGTCGGTCATAGACCGTATTTGTCAAACGAAATAATCAAGTTGACTATTTAAGTTAGGATCCACAAATTGATTCTCTCGTGGGATCGACTTCGACTTTATCTAGCTATACTGCGATTGAACTGGAGTTCACTTGCTGAAGTGGTTATTTAGGCATCGAGTTAGTAATTTAACTTGACCGCAATCAGCCCCCGGTGCGCTTGCACCGAGCGCAAAAAGCCCTAAACTCGATATTTTTTGCCCTTTATCGATTCCTACTCGAATCCAAACAAGTTCAACATCATATTACTCAGAAAAATAACAGAAAAGCATAGTTTTTATAACCAAAACAACCTTTGATTCTTAAACAACATATAGGTATGATTTCTAGCACAAAACCACATCAAAACCTCAACTTAAACCCTATAAACCGTAATTAAATCATAGGAATATCCTTTTACTTGATAGCAAGCAAATCCAAATCCAACTTCTAGAAAAACAGCAGGAAAACGACCCTTTTTCTCACAGAAAACCTATGTGATCAATTCCAAAATATGTTAGATTCGATCACACGCTTCTATTGTAACAAAACTACAAAAGCTATGAGTTTTAATCCCTGAAACTCATCCAAGAACACATCTAGGTCGAATTTACATACCTTGACAAAGCTCCAAACTTTTAGTACTGAAACGACGCCCTCTTCACGACGATTCCAGTGCTTTACTCGAATCTGAAAACAGTTGAGAAACAGCTTAGAATTTTGAAGAAATCTCCTAGCCCTTTTTCCTTTGCTCCAAAGCGTTTTCTCAGAGTTCATGTAAGTCAAATTTTCGGCTAATAGGTTATATGACTAATGATTTGATTATTTTCCTTAAATAGCCATTCCCAAAAATAATAATTCTTATTATTTTATTCAATTATTCCTTAATTAAATTAACTCTGATTTCCAAATATATATATATATATATATATATATATATATATATATATATATATATATATATATATATGTATATATATACTTAAATCCACAAAAGGCAAATGATATAATATTTCGTTTCGCAAAAATAACACGTATACTGCTTTCTCTAAAATCGAAATATTACAGTGCGTGATAGATCAACAAGAGTACAAATAAAAGGCTTTTTAGATTAAAACTGGAGAATGATTTTCATTGATACAATCATTGTATGTGGTACACTATATATATATATACGCCTATGAAGTGCTCTGGAAGTATTCCGAAGTATTCTAAAGATAGATACAAAATACAAAATATTATTCAACGTAATATAATATCCTAATCCTCAACGTAGAAAGTTGGACCCAATGAACCAACATTAATCATCAGCTATAAATTGACTTCACCAGGAAAGAATAGATGTATCGCTATCTCATTTTCAGCAACTAATGTATAAAGTTAATTGCAATTCCTTCTGCAATCAAAACATTCTGAAATCCTTAATGTGTGTTTCATATTAAACACTTTTATTACATTTCTTGATTCGTTTTATACGGAAAAAGACCATTTAAGTTTTACTTCCCTGCCCTCAAATTGTTTGCCAAATACAAGAGTAGAAGATAAATGGTGTCGAAACATACCCGTAGTTTATTGTGTTTTGCTCTATTTTGGTTAATTTATTTTAGTATTGAGAATAATGTTCATGTATAATTACTTGACTTCCTATAGATATTTATATTATAGACATTGATATCACGATTCAAACAAGAATTTCAGAATGCTAATTTTATCCATGTGTCTTCACATTTGCATCTTGGTGGGTGTATATATATATATATATATATATATATATATATATATATATATCGAGTGTGTAAATTGCATTTCCCTGATCTGAAGTCTTTACGAAAATGAAACGCTCACATATATATAATATTAAATAAATCCAATATTACACTAAAATCTACTACTACGTCATTATCGAGTTTAGAAATGTGTTTAAAAAGACTCGGAAAAAACATCATAAATGCTACTATGAAAACAATTCAACATACTAAAGATAGAAAGATGCTCTTATATCACGAAAACCAAAACAAAGTACGATGTCCCAAACAACTTTGTCTTAAAAGAAGTAAAGCTTCCTTAACGTCTAGAAATAAAAGAACAATATCCGTGTAAAGAAGGGAAAACAACAAAGTCTAGTGCAACAAGAAATAAGGAAACTGGATGCAACATCATTGCATCAATGCCATCAAGCGTCATCTTCATCACATATCCTAGTCATTGAACTCATGGACAACATGTTCATCTTCTCACCCCACAATGCATACAAAAGAAACATGCAACGGAGGTAAGTACATAGGTACTTAGCAAGAGTGAGAAGCTAACGAATAATTAAACTTTACAACAAAAAGGTTCATGTTATTAATTAAATTGTCTTTATGTGACCGACACGACTCTAGGGTTCACCTCATGCTCATCAACATGTTGTGACTATTAGTTTCTAGCTTACCTTATCTCTGTTACATCAGCATTAATGGGAACTACGCATGGTGCTACTCACCACAAAGTAACTGGGTGCAACATATTGGTGGATCACACCAACAACCACGGAAGCCTAGTCTGGTAAACTCCGATAGTGTACATTTTTGGTGAAGTCCCTCCGTATGTAGGGTCTCGGACTTACGGGGTGGTGTTCCTCCGTACGTAGGGTCCAAAGACTTACAAAGTTATTCACTTTATCTGAACGCCCACACATTGCGATATAGACTTGTGCCTTACCAAGAATGGATTGATGTTTAATCTTTTAACTGCACAAGTACGTAATTTATTAATTGTTGTTAGCTAGCCACCTAAGTAATTTCAAATAAGCTCCCTCACATCCTTTACTCTCTTTCTTAGACCATTAGACCCGGACAAGGCCTGGAAATTACACATACATTCATGAATGCTAGTTCATCAAAGCACAAGACCCTTCAGGCCCTTCTGACGGTCCCGAACTTCAACTCCCTTGAAGAGTACATCGGTAACGGAACTAAACGCATCAGAAGCTCAATCGAGGCTTGTTCATGTTTAATTAATGTTATTAGATCATGAAACAACATTTAACATATATTACATAGCTTAAACAATGTTTTATTAAAACTGGGGGTCAATGCGTGCGCATTTCTTGGAATGCGTGCGCATTTCTTGGAATGCGTGCGCATTCCCTGACCAGAAAACATGTTGGGGGTTACTGTCCAGCCAATGCGTGCGCATGGCACATGCCGGGAGCAACCTGAACCATTATGAAACAGCAATGCGTGCGTATTCCCTTGAATGCATGTGCATTGCTCCTGTAGTGAGAAAGGATTTAACATCCTAAACCACGAATGCGTGCACATTCCTATGAATGCGTGCACATTCTACCTGCTGAGACTAAAACCATACATCTTGTAACAGGAATGCGTGCGCATTGCTAGCCAATGCGTACGCATTCAACACAGAAAACCCTAAACACATGATTTTTTACACTTTGCGATCTCTACTCGATTCCAACAAGTTCTACATGATTGTAATCAGAAAAACATAAATTTTACAAACCATAACCTCCCATACTTTAACTGCAACGAATGAAATGGTTTCTAACCATGATTTCTACACAAACACTCAACCTTAACATCATAAAACCTAATTACGTATTAGGAAGAGCCTCTTACCTTTTAGTAAGCAAATCCCAATCCAAAACCTTCAGAAAATCTGCAGAACTTTCCAAGATTTCACTCAACACCTCTTTGATCAACCCCAAACTTGGAGTAGACTTGATCACAAACATCTAATACAACAACTCTACGATTTTAGAAGATCAAAAACACAAAACTTTGATCAAAACTGCATCTAGGGCTAAAATTCATACCTTTACAAAACTCTTAACTTTTGCTATCAAAAAGATCCTTCTTTCCCGCTGATTCCGTTTCTCCAATCCGTTCTGAAAACCGTTACGAAACGCCTTAGAAATAGGAAGAAAAACTCTCAGCCCTTTTTTGTGCCTTTCGCGCCATCTCTTAGGGAACGTAGGAAGATTTCTGATCTCTTTTAGGTTATGGGAACTGATGTGATTTATTTTCCTTAAATAGATAATCCCAAAAATAATAATTTCTTATTATTTTCCTTATTATAAAAACTATCAGATTTTCCCATATATATATATATATATTTTTCCAGAAGGACAAAATTATCAAAAATTCAGGATGGAAGGAAACCGTAATTTAATAAGGACAAAAGTAACAATTATGAAGTAACAAATGTGGAATAGAGTAAATATGAAGTAACAATTGTGAAACACAAAGTAACATTAACACGTGAAGTAACAATTTTAAAGTAACAATTGTGATTTTTGTCCTTTATAATCATGAAAATGTTACTTTAGTCTTTCCAGACCCATTTATTAATTTTTTTTATCCTTATGGCCCCTTCCCCATATATATATATACAAAATACTTAACTCCATAAATGAAGTAAAGAATAATAATATTTCGTTTTCTCAAAATGACACGTCTGCCCTTTCCCGAAAATCGCAATATTACATTCCTCCCACCTTAAGAGGAGTTTCGTCCTCGAAACTTGATCGTACTCAATCCTTTGACCTTCCTTAGCAACTCCTTCTTCAACACAAACCGAAACCGAAGCTTCACTTGTTCCCCACGGACAACCTTTAACAAATATGCTCTTGTTAACCTCGTTGTCAAACGCTACTGATTTCCAGACTGTCCCAAACCCTTGCACAAGAAACCAACTGACCAAACACTCTTGATCCACTTGAACCGCATTAACTAATATTCTACCAAACGCTTCAGCCCTATTTAATTCACCGTACCCGGATGGTGTCCATAAAGGTTTCTTAAAGGTTGAGGGGTAGACTTAACTTACTAGCTATCTTACTTAACACAAAAGTTTTGACACTCTCGTATTAATTAATATTGATATAGCTATGTTATCCATTATTAATGTGCCTAAAAGTTAGTTCATTTACTTAACTACAATTACAACGTGAATTTAATTCATGTCATAAGAACATTTTATGAAAACAAACAACTAAGAGGTACCTTGTATGGCTGCACCTGAAGCAAAAACTCTTGTTGGTCGACTTGCCCTTCCTTGGTTGTTCCTCTGATTCCTTCTAGCACTCTTTACAGGGCAAGCTTTTGAGTAGTGTCCCGTATCTCCACAAAGGTAACATCCATTTGAATCTTCTCGACATCAACCGGAGTGGTTCTTTTTGCACTACGGACAAACTAAAGCACTGCTAGATGCCTTTTCCATCAGTGGTGCCGAAATCCTTTTCTCATCTTGCTGCTGAGGTGCTTCTTGATTTTCTACTTGGCTACCCTCCAAAGGTCTTTTTACTAACTATCGAAGGTTTGTTCTTAAACGCCTCAACTTCCAAAGCCTTTTTCAGCATCTACGCCATGGTCCTTGGTGTATATCTCAACATGCCATCTTGTATTTCTCATGATAAATGATGACGGAAAAATTCACTGTTATTTTTATAATTTTTCACCCCGTTTCTGATATCATTTTGAGCACTTTTGTATCATTTCGAGTCTTTAATTCCTAAATTTCATAAAAATATATAAGTCATGAATATTTTATAAAATATCGTGTTTTTATGTGTTTTTATTAGTTTTATGTACCGGTTTAGTAACCGAGTGTCGTGTCAGTTTACGTTTGGTATTTTGGTGGTTTATTGCGAAATTATAGGTTGACCAAAATCCCGAGTAATGACACGTTTTGAGGCCTAAAAGAGGTATTTTTAGGGACATAAGAGTGTGCCAATAACTTAAGTGGTCAAGTGGCTCAGTGGTTAGTGGTACCACTAACGAATTATATCTTCGACGAACAAATGGCTTATTAAAACGGCATTTTCTGAAGAAGTGTCCTTAATGAAAGTTGTAGATCTTTGAAGGAGCTTTCCAACGTATTTTGAATCACGTCAATCGGACTTCTACAACTCAAGTATCATTAAGTCTAGTGGTCAAGTGGCTAATCGATTCGATTTAGTGGAAATCGAGAAATATCTTCGACGAGCGAATTGCCCATCAAAAAGACATTTTCTGAAGAAGAGTCCTTCATGAAAGTTGTAGATTTTTCAACGATCTTTCCAATGCCTCTTGAATCATGTCATTTGGAGATCCAGAACTCAAGATATGAATTTTAGAAGTTTTGTTCCAAAATATATAATTTATATCCGAAAATTGGAAATTAAGGGGGATGAATGTAATGATGAAACCCGGCCCAGTCCGGCCCCTACCCGGCCCGGTCCGGCCCAAGAAGCTTTGCCTATATAAGGAGCATTCAGAGAGCACAGATTGACGCACCATTATATATATATATATAGCGTGTATATATATATATATATATATATATATATATATATATATATATATATATATATATATATATATATTCTTATTTTCTTTAGTTTTTAGGTTGTAAATAAGGCCTTATGCAAAATAAATTTAGTAATATTAGTATCGTTGTAATGCTCTAATTATCGAAGTTCGATTGTTCTTTGAAATAGTTGTAATATCGAGCTTTTGATATCGCTGCTATAATAAGTAGCTTGTTTTTTATCGTTTTCTTCATTGTTGTTTCTTTCATTTTTGTTTCTTTTATATATCTATCTACACATATATATATATATATATATATATATATATATATATATATATATATATATATATATCTATGTATCTATATATATATTTATAGATCTATATACCTATATCTATATATACTTATGTATTTATATATATATTTATATATTTATATATATATTAACTATATGTGTAGCTAAATATATACATAGCCGAATTATGTGAAAACGGGTGAAATCAACCCTCGGGAGACGAGATGGGAGTTGTGTTGTGCTTAATTAAACGTTTTTATGATAAACTCATGTTTTAAACTTGTTTTGATCATTTTGATAACCTTGAACGAGATTGACAACCTTGTTCATTGTTACATCGAGCTTATAGATGCATTTGCGGCAAGATGTGGGATATGAGTATCACTAATCATAGTCTTGATTGTCAGATTGACAACCTGAGTGACAGATCTGGACTATGCCTATGTGAGATTCTTATCTTTACGAGAAGAATGAAACATGTTTTAGAATCACTAAACCATAGTCTTAATCGTTAGATTGGCAACCTAAGTGACACATTAAAATTATGTTTTTGTGAGGTTTTTCAAATTTTTATTCCGTCAACCATGTTAAAGCGAGTTAGCTCTCTAAAGGGAGGGTTAATAAACCTAGTATGGGGGTTAAGTGAGAGCCTGCTCATATCTTAACGCAAGAATAGAGAGTTAACACTCGTGAATATCATATAAACTGAACTCGATAAAACACACTCCTTATCAAGTTTTTCCTGAGGGGAGATAACCTGTTGGATCATAACTCGGCTATGCTTTTTAATCTCGTTAGAATAATCTTTACTTTTTGCATTAGTTATAAACACTCCACCTAAACTTTGATCGCCTAGACTAAGTTTTACGTTAAACTTTAGTACTCACAACCACATTTCTCTTGGGATCGACCTCGTACTCCTGTAGCTATTCTAACAATCGACCTGGTACTCTGCCAGTTAGAGAGTTAGTTTACCCACAGTTGCGAGTCTTTATAAATTGTATTTTTGAGGGGTAAATTACGCTCATCAATAAACCATTCCTATACAAGGCCATCTTCTTCTCTTCAACTCTCATAATCTCCGGGTAGAACCTTCCCAACTCATTGAACTTGTTGGTATACTAAGATACCGTCATATGAACACCCTACTGAAGTCTTAAGAACTGGCTCGCCTTGTCTACTTGCACTGTTGCTGGGAAGTACTCATTGTAAAACATAGCCTTGAAGCCTTCCCAATCTGTGACTTTTCCATTACTACACTCTATGGCATCGATCCAAGCTTCAGCTGCACCCAAAAGAAAACCAACTGCCAACTAGGCCATCTTAGATTCAGGAACATTAACGTTTCTGCATGCTTTCTCAAAACCTCTTAACCAAGATTCATCCTAGGACGGTTCTACATTACTATAAAAATCCTGAACCCGATTTCTCTTCAACTTTGAATACCAATCAACCGGCTGCGCTTGCTCATAGATCGGCAGTGGTCTAACTGGTGGGGCTGGTTGGTAAAGTGGAGGGTATCCAAATGGTGCTTGTGTAAGGCTGTTGCTGAGGGTATGGTGGTGGTCGATAGAAACCATAAGGTGGGTAACCAACGCCTTGCTGATGATCAAAACATGGTGAAGGTGGTATAGTAGGTCGAGGAGTGTGACCTACTGGTGGTGGGTAGAAATTCTGGTGTTGTTGATGATGGAAAACTTGAGGAGAAGGGTGACTTACCGGTGGCGGGTAGACACTGATCGGAGGAGGATAGATGTTGGTCGTTGGAGGAACATAGACTGGTGGAATATCTACTATCACAGTGACACGTATGGGCACTTCCCCAGGTTTGTGGTACATATAAGTATACATTGGTTGGGGTCGTGGTGTAGGGTTCCATTGAGATCGTGGGGTAGGGTTCTGACGAGGTCGCAAAGTCTGGTTTGCTGAGGCCTTGAAGTGTGGGTTGGGTGAGGTGACGGATTTTGTCGTACAAAACCACCTCCTACAACTTGTGTCGGACAATTCTCTCGTGCTCCAAAGGTCTCTCCGCCATTAGCTCCAGACCTTGTGGTCACCATCCTGATGAACAAAGAAAGACCCGAAGGTTACTAAAAGACCTAAAGAAGTCTTATCTTACAAGAAAGGAAGCCTAAAAGACGCTTCTCTCTGACAACAACTATAACGCAATGCTCCCGGATACCGAGTCCTTATCCGAAAACGAAACGCTCGGCACGTATAATATTAAATAAACCAATATTACACGTAAGCCTCTACTACGTCGTATCGAGTTTAGCAAACGGAAGCTAAAAAGACTCGTTAAAACATCATAAATGCTACTATGAAAAGAATTCAACATACTAAAGATAGAAAGATGCTCTTATATCAATGAAAACAAAAACAAAGTACGATGTCCCAAACAACTTTGTCTTAAAAGAAGTACAAGCTTCCTTACAAACGTCTAGAAATAAAAGAACAACATCCGTGTAAAGAAGGGAAAACAACAAAGTCTAGTGCAACAAGAAATAAGGAAACTGGACGCAACATCATGGCATCAATGCCATCAAGCATCATCTTCATCACATATCCTCGTCATCGAACTAATGGACAACATGTTCATCTTTTCATCCCAAAATGCATACAAAAGAAACATACAATAGAGGTAAGTACATAGGTACTTAGCAAGAGTGGGAAGCTAACGAATAATTAAGCTTTACAACGAAAAGGTTCATGTTATTAATTAAATTGTCTTTATGTGACCGACACGACTCTAGGGTTCACCTCATTCTCATCAACATGTTGTGACTATTGGTTTCTAGCTTAGCTTATCTCTGTTACATCAACATTCAAGGGCACTACGCATGGTGCTACTCACCACGTAGTAACTGGGTGCAACATATTGGTGGATCACACCAATAACCACGGAAGCCTACTCTGGTGGACTCCGATAGTGTACACGTTCGGTGAAGACCCTCCGTACGTAGGGTCTCAGACTTACGGGGAGGTGTTCCTCCGTACGTAGGGTCTAAAGACTTACAGAGTTATTCACTTTATCTGAACGCCCACACATTGCGATATAGACTTGTGCCTTACCAAGAATGGATTGATGTTTAATCTTTTAACTACACAAGTACGTAATTTATTAATTGTTGTTAGCTAGCCACCTAAGTAATTTCAAATAAGCTCCTTCACATCAACTACTCTCTTTCCTGGACCATTAGAAACGTAGAAGGCCTAGCAATTACACAGACATTGATGAATGCTAATTCATCAAAGCACAAGCCCCTTCATGCCCTTCTGACGGTCCCGAACTTCAACTCCCTTGAAGAGTACATTCGGTGCCGGAACTAAATGCATCAGAAGCTCAATCGGGGCTTGTTCATGTTTAATTAATGTTATTAGATGATGAACAACATTTAACATATCAATACATAGCTTAAACACGTTTTATTAAAACTGGGGATCAATGCGTGTGCATTCCTTGGAATGCGTGCGCATTCCCTTACCATAAAACATGCTGGGGGTTACTGTCCAGCCAATGCGTGTGCATTGCACATGCTGGGAGCAACCTGAACCATTCTGAAACAGCAATGTGTGCGCATTCCCTTGAATGCGTGCGCTTTGCACCTGCTGAGAGAAAGGATTTAACATCCTGAACCACGAATGCGTGCGCATTCCTATGAATGCTTGGGCATTCTACCTACTGAGACTAAAACCATACATCCTGTAATAGGAATGCATGCGCATTGCTAGCCAATGCGTTCACATTCAACGCAGAAAACCCTAAACACATGATTTTCTACACTTTGCGATCTCTACTCGATTCCAACATGTTCTACATGATTGTAATAAAAAAAACATAACTTTTACAAACCATAACCTCCCATACTTTAACTAAACGAATTATATGGTTTCTAACCATGAGTTCTACACAAACACTCAACCTTAACATCATAAAACCTAATTACGCATTAGGAAGAGTCTCTTACCTTTTGGCAGGAAAATCCCAATCCAAAACCTTCAGAAAATCTACAGCACTTTCCAAGGTTTAACTCAACTCCTATTTGATCAACCCCAAATTTGGATTAGACTTGATCACAAACATCTAATACAACAACTCTACGAATTTAAGAGATCTAAAACACCGAACTTTGATCAAAACCGCATCTAGGGCTAAAACTCGTACCTTTACAAAACTCTTAACTTTTGCTATAAAAAAGATCCTCCTTTCCCGCTGATTCCGTTTCTCCAATCCGTTCTGAAAACCGTTAAGAAACGCCTTAGAAACTGGAAGAAAAACTCTCAGCCCTTTTTTATGCCTCTCACTCCGTCTCTCAGGGAACGTAGGAAGATTTCTGATTTCTTTTAGGTTATGGGAACTGGTGAGATTTATTTTCCTTAAATAGATAATCCCAAAAATAATAATTACTTATTATTTTCCTTATTAAACTATCAGATTTTCCCAAATATATATATATATACAAAATACTTAACTCTATAAAAGAAATAAAGAATAATAATATTTTATTTTCGCAAAATGACACGCCTGTCATTTCCTCGTTCCTAAAATCGAATATTACAATATATATATATATATTTATATATATATATATATATATATATATATATATATATATGAATAGGAATTTCTGCTAAATTTGACATGCATGCATGGTTTATTCCATCATCAGATATCTTCGAGCAGTTCACCACACCAAATGGAAAGTTCAAAGATTCTTTAAAGGGTGACACAAAGGGTTTGCTAAATCTGTACGAAGCATCATACTTACGGACTCATAGAGACAACATCTTAGAAGAAGCTCTAATTTTCGCGAAAAATCATCTCAGCGCCGCTGAAACGCTACACCTACACTCATCATCATGTCCATCGATCGAGAAACAAGTGAAGCGTGCACTGCAACAGCCACTTCACCGGGGCATACCTAGAGTCGAGGCTCGATATTTCATCTCTGCTTATGAAGATGATTTGTTGAAAGATGAATCGCTCTTAAGGATGGCTAAATTGGACTACAACTTGCTGCAGCTCAAGTATAAAGAAGAGCTAAGTACACTGTTAAGGTAAGAAATAAAAATGTTGGAGGCACACTTTCTTTATTACGTCTTTGCTCTGTCATCTTAAGCTTCTGGTGTTTAATTAACTTACCATTTTATCATCTGAAGCTTATAATCTTGATTCGTTCTTTCTTACTCGAGCACCAAATCAGTTGTTTTGTTTTTTCAATCAATACATCTGTAGACTGACACTATCACCTTTGCAAGTTGGACATCGCGTAAAAGATGAAATTAAAAACGCCCAAGGAAGATAACAAACTTTGTACTTATGAGCATCAATAGGCTTAGGATATATAAAAAAGTACAGCTTGAAACTTCTCTCGGACAAGGTGACAGTCTAAGTCAATGTTCTTTGCTAGCTTATGAAAGATAGGATTTTCAACCTTGTAACGAGCAATTTATTATTACAATATAAAGGGATGATGCTTGAAACCGGTATACCAAGATCATGAAGGAGATATCATGACATAGGAGTAGAAGCTTTTTTCAGCCAATTAAGTAAACCATGGTCTTCTAGAATGCATGTTAAGGATATATTTTTTTTGATAAAGAAGTGTGTTATAGGTCCTCGATCTTAAAATTAAGCGGAGTGAAAATGGTGCTCTGACTTGCTTGAAACGGATTGCAAATGAAGACACGGAATAACATACCAAATAACGTAAATAATCTAGCATGAATATAAACACGAAGAACACGGCGATTTAACGTGGTTTCCGACATTATGCCGACTACTCCACAGACAGAAAGATGAACTTTTATTAATTATGCATAGAATTACAAGAAGGTACTTGCTTAATTAGAATAAATGGTATATATTTATAGCCTAGAAAACCTCACTCTAGCCGCCATAATGGACCCCAGTCAAAATATCCATAAATATCTTCAGATGTGATTTCCCAGAACTCAACTGAAACCACCATATGTAGCCAAACTCAGATGCAGAGCTGATTCAGAAATGTTCAACAGACTCAGCTGAGATCACTCAGCTGAACACCACTTTAGCTAATCTCCCAAACTTGAACACCTCAGCTCAGCTGACCATCACTCAGCTGAACTTCCCAGACTTTAGCTTTGACAGATTCAGACGTAAAGATCAAATCACCTTGACTAATAGGTACCACATGATAAAAATCGCTTAAGCATGTGTTCTTTTATGAACCTTTGTTTTAGGAGATTATACTGTTAATTACTATCTCTCTTAAAAACTTAACTTGATGAAAGGTAGTAATTAATTAACTTCTTAAACACTTCAACATATGCATTTTTCTCTGGATAAGTAAAGATATGTACCCCACTTTGAGATGATGTACCAGGGGCGGCGCCACCTTGAAGAAAAAGGGTCATCTGACCCTTAAAACAAAAACAAAAAAAAAAAATCTATGTATATTATACACAATTTAAAATTTTTATGTACTAATATCTACTTACTGACCCCCTAAAATTTTCAAATATTTACCTTTGACCCATAATTATACATATATATTTTATGTAATGTATTAAAAATTTATAATACGGTGTGTCGATCTCGATCTCTGACCCGTGTCATATAATTCCTACAGCCGCCCCTGTGATGTACAATGGTACATCCTTGGCATTATGTTGGACCTAATTTATAGGTGATAAAGTGATAAAATCAGAAAATAAAGGACTAAACACGCCGTATTTTATTTATAATACGAGTGTTTTATGTGCACTAATCATTCTATAAAGCAATATCTTGTTGTTGGTATTTATTATCATCACTTGGAATTGGACAATATTATGAAGGTGGTGGAAGGAAATGGATCTACCCGCAAAAGTCCCATACGCAAAAGACAGATTAATTGCAAACTATTTCTTTGGGATGGCAATAGCGTTTGAGCCACAATACTCCATGCTACGCCTCCTTCTCACTAAAGGCATGACAGTGGGAACATATGTTGATGACACCTATGACGCTTATGGCACTTTAGATGAATTAGATGTTCTCACCTCAGCTATGGAAAGGTAATTATTTTCTTTTATTTGTTTTCCTAAAATGTCTACTAATTTAAAAGAAAATTGTCTCATAAAAAATATCCATTGAAAACTAATATATTTAATGCATTTTTCCAAAACTTATCCATAGCCTAACATATAATGTTTGTATATTTATTTCATATTTCAAAATAGGTACTTATGATGTTATAGAGGTATATATGTAAATTAGTATTACATTTGTCCCATAATAAGTGTCCATATTTTAGGGAAAAAATTGTTCTATAAAAAATGTCAATTTATATTACAAATGGATCATTTAATGCTTATTTTCCAAAAATAACTTTAGTCAAACATTTATTTATTGGACTCATTCCACTTCCCAAAACAAACATTTATTATTTGTGAGGGGTAAACATGTCAATGTAGTATAAAAACGCAACCCATTAATTACGTTTCTTAATATGTGTGAAAACTAAAAGAAGACACTTAATATGGGACATAGGTAGTATTTAAAATAAGACATATTAATTATTTTTTTAATCTGTGTGTATCATAAAAAGTGAACACTTTCTGTAGGATGGAGATAGTAATTGGTCTTTGAGTTTATTCAAAGGAAATAAAATGTTAAAGGAACTAATTAACACAATTTACATGTTGGGAAACGATATTGATTTCGGATTAGTTGGATCAGTTGGTTCCAGATACAGGAGGTTTTAAGAAAGAATTTAAGGAAAAACGATATTGATTCCCGATATTTATATTATTGTATCGCGAAATGTTATAGTCATCTTTAATCGAATTGTCCATCAAAATTATACAAGTGTAAAATGATGCATGTTCTAATTATCAACATCTTCAAGTTTATGCTATTTAGGTGCTATATAAAGATATAATTTTTTGAGATGTGTGTATACATGAAGTGGCGGATGCACTCTAATCAAAATGGGTCTGCGGACCTCTAATCTTATTTATAGAAAAATATTTCGGATAATGTGAAAAATAAAATTACTTTAAAAAAAAGGGGGAATGAGGGAGAAGGACATAAATATTTTATCAATTGAGTAGAAGGACAGTTTTTTAAAACTTTTGCATAAAGGACAAAACTATTTATTCACTGTCGAAATTCACTTGTGTTTGTAATTCACTGTTTAAATTCACTGACGAAATTCACTGTCGAAATCCACTAATTTTTAAAATTCATTGTCGAAATTCACTAATTTTCGGGATTCATTTATCGAAATTCATTTATCGAAATTCACCGATTTCGGGATTCACTTGGGAGATTCACCGATTTTTGGGATTCACTGTTTGTCATTCTCGCTATAAAATTATGCGATTGTCTCTTCTCCCTATAAAAATATGTAATTGTCTCATTCTTAAAAATATTTAAGATTGTGTCCTTATCCCTAATTTCCCTTTAAAAAAATATGCGGATCCCAATGAATCATTTTTTTGAGTCGTATGCATGCATGAATAAGTGTGCACACATATAAGCTCATTTACACTTACACACACATATAAGGGCTATAAATTACCGCATTTTACACACAAACACAACAACTCAAAGTGATTTGTATATTTTCAGATGGGATATCAACGAAATAGATCACCTTCCAAAATACACGAAGATTTGGTATGAAGCTTTTCTGAAGACTTTAGAGGAACTTGAGCACTTTTCATTACAACAAGGAAGGCCCTATGCATTTTACCATGTCAAAGAAATGGTGCGTTTCTCTTTAAACAGTCGATCATTCTCACTTGTTAGCTACTTAGCTATGGGAAATTCTTACACGCACTCTCATCGCGTGCACCGATCCGTTGGATGCGCGACATGTGTACAAGAAGACAAATTAGTATTTGCCTTCTTGTACACATATCGCACATCCAAGTACAGACGGTACACGCGAAGACTCATCGGGTAAGAATTTCCCCTTAGCTTGCTATTATCCAACGTTTCAAAACATGTACTTGAAAAGAAGAACTAGAAAACAGTTGAATGTCAAACTAATGTAGGGACATCTAATGTAGATGTGGGGAGCACTGATGAGGTGGAAGAGGGGCATAGCTTATTAGATATGAACATTGCCATTTATTCCAGATAGAAATTAGGAGAAGAGTAAACAACAAAGAGATGGTAACTTCATCTTGTTTAGTCATTCAATGATCAATTGTTCTTGCTCATACTGAGCTACATAAAGAGAAAGCAACGGCTAGCACACAATCTATTCTCAAGATTTGTGCAGAATCTAATAATTAACTGATGACTCACACATACTACAACCATAGGATCATAATACACATGGACCATCAGGATGATGCCAAGTCATGAGTATATCTTAACATCCCTCTCAAACTCAATGGTGGGGAAAGAACATTGAGTTTGCTTATGAAATGTTGAAACTGTGTCACTGCCAGAGTTTTTGTTAGGCAATTAGCTAGCTAATCAGATGAGGGAATGTAGCAAACATGTAGCTTCGTGTTCAACACTTCATTTCTCACAAAATTCACATATATTTCTATGTTCTTAGTCCTAGCATGGTAGACAGAATTCTGGGCAAAGAAAGATGCACTAGTGTTATCACCACCAGGCTGTAGGACAAGCAACAAGTTTAACATGTAATTCAGCAAGCAAATAGGTAATCCACTTGATTTCGGCTGTGAAATTTGCTAGAGCTTTGTACTCTGACTCAGCACTTGATCTGGAGACCACATCTTGTTTTTTGAGCTCCAAGAAACAAGAGATTCACCAAGAAACACACAATAACCCCCAACAGACTTTATGTCAACTGTGAACACTCCCCAATCTGCATCACAAAAACCTGCAAGGTTCAGACAGATAGCAGGCTTAAAATGTAAGACATACTTCACTGTGCCTAGGACATATCTAAGAAGTCTCTTCACTAATTTCCAGTGCTCTAGTGTGGAGTCTGCATAAACTGACTCAGATAGTTTATAGCAAATGTAATATCAGGCCTAGTCCAAGTAAGATACTGCATGCAACCAATAGCACTTCTATATAAAGTAACATTTTAAAAGGGTTCACCAGGATCCTCTTCTAACTTCTTGCTAGGAACAATAGGAGTAGGACAAGGATTGAGAGAATCACATCCCAACCTGTGTAGCAACTGGGTGGCATACTGAGTCTGAGTGAAATACAAACCAGAAGAATTTCTGACTACCTGCATTCCCAGAAAATGTGAGACAGGTCCCAAGTTCTTCAATGCAAATCTAGAATCCAACATGTGTATCAACTTATTAATAAGAGTGGCGGAGCTGCCTGTGACTAAAATATCATCAACATATACCAATACCAACAGAGTGTGACCAGAAGCTCTCAGGGTAAATAAGGAATTATCACAGACAGACTATTTAAAAGACCATGCTAACATCTGAGATTTAAGGGCTTCAAACCATGCCCTAGGAGCCTGCTTCAAACCATAGAGTGCTTTTTTCAACTTACAGACATAACGAGGTCTAGTAGGATCAACATATCCCTCAGATTGTGCCATATACACAGGTCATTTAATGGCCCATTAAGGAATGCATTATTGATATCCACCTGGATGATAGGCCAATTAAAGGTGACTACCAATGAGAGAAAAATCCTGATGGTTGGTGCCTTTGCCACAGGACTGAAAGTCTCTGTGAAGTCCACCCCATAAGTTTGGCTAAAATCCTTAGCCATTAATCTTGCTTTATGCTTCAATACATCACCATTTTCCTTGAGTCTTAACTTGTATACTCATACAAATCCCAGAACAAATGTCCTAAGATCTTCTAAAGGAATCAATGGGTAGCTCGAAACAACGATCTTAGATAATCCAATCGAAGAAACGTTTGCAAGAATACCACAATGCTTGCTCAAGGTGCTGATAAGTTCTTAAAAGGTTGTACTCTACAACGAAGAGATCCTCACTCGTAAGTGATAAACAAGTCACAAGACTTAATCGAAATTTCACTCAAAATAGAACTGTTTGTTACTATGACTCTATTTGCCTTTATATAGGCTACAAACTCAAGGACAAATTGCTAATTTAGCAATGTGGGAAAAAATAACAATACATAAAAATAATAACAAAAATAAAAGGCTCTCTAACCAATGTGGGATAATAAAGGACTAATGACTCAAATAAATGCTAAACAACTTATTCAGGCCAATAACATAAATAATTGCGCCTCTTCTGCATCACCATGGATTTTTTATTTTCCTTCATTCCGAAGCCCTCCATGGATCACATCATTCCCCCCAGTTGGAAATTGTGGAAATATTACCTTATTATTTCGTGTAACACTTTAGTTGTATACATTATTTGTAACATGACATATTAATTGTATTGTATAAACAATTAATATGTCCTAAAGTTACTTTATTTTGTCCTATTATGTAATAGCCGCCCATAGAAGTATCTAGCCGCCCATAGCACTTAATACTCTACTAGGACCTCTCACCTTCAAGCTTGTATCTATTAATACTCATTCTTTTATCTTGAATAAACAAGTTGAGTTTACTCAAGTACTATTGCTTTCTCAAACTCTCTTCATGGTATCGGAGCCATAATCTCCTTTAATCCACTACAAAATCTCATATCGTATCAAGAATGTCTTCAATATCCGAAGCCTCTTCACCCTCAGTAGAGCCCTAGCAGCCTCAGCAGGCTAGGATCACTGAAAACACTTCTTTTACAAATCACAGACATGATGGCAGCAACTACCTGTTGTGGTCAAGATCTATGAAAATGTACATCGATCTCATGCCAGAGCAAGATGGGATACTTGTCTGGCTCCAAGCCTGCCCTGCTAAAACTGACACCAAGTTTGAAGCATGGGATACAGAAAATAACCAAGTCATGACCATCCTCACGAGGTCAATGACAAAAGAGATCAGTGAGAACTTCATGATGTATGACACTGCTAAGGAAATCTGGGATAATTCCAGAGACCTTTACTCCAAAAAGGACAATACATCTGAGGTCTATGATCTTGAAGCCAAATCCCAAATTGCAGACAAGGTGATATGTCTGTAACTCAGTACTTCAACCAACTATCTAAGGCATGGCAACACCTAGATATGTTGGAAACTCACCCATGGAAGGATGTAGAGGATGCTACCTTATACAAGGATATCATTGAGAAGAAGAGGGTATTCAAGTTCCTTACTGGCCTGAACCCATCTCTTGATGATGTTAGAGGTAGAGTCCTTGCTACTAAACCTCTCCCCAACCTCAAATCTGTGTTTGCTGAAGTCAAACATGAGGAAAGCAGGAGAAAAGTGATGCTGCAAAGCAACCCTGCTGATCACTCTATTGAGAGCTCAGCATTGATGGTGGTCAGGAAGCCTACTGAGGCCATTGAGACCTACAGAAGGCCTACTGAGAAGACAGGAAAGTTGTTCTGTGACCACTGCAAACACACAAATCACACCAAGGACACTTGCTGGAAACTACATGGTAAGCCTAACTCCTCTAAACCCTCCAAACCAACCAGGGAGAGTCAGGGCAGACATGTCAGTGAAGAAGGGAACAAGGACACTACTTTGGATGCTCAGTTTGCTGTCTTCAAAGCCTTCCTTGCTCAACAAAATGGAGGTAGTTCTATCATTGACATAGCTACTCATGCTAAAACAGGTATATTCCACTCACCTCTCAGTAGTGATACTCTGATTGTTGATTCTGGGGCATCATCCCATATGACTGGTAACAAGAGACTCATATCTCACTTTAAGCCCTGTCATCAGACCCACAATATTAAGATTGCTGATGGATCTATTTCCTGTGCACAAGGTTTTGGAAATGTTAAACTTACTGATAAGATCTACCTACAGGATGTCCTGTTTGTTCCAAAATTACACTGTAACCTTATATCTGTCAGTAGACTCACTAAAGACCTAAATTGGACAGTCATGTTTAATAACAATCAGTGTATATTCCAGGATATTTCTTCACATGAAGTGATTGGGAGAGCTAAAGCCTGTTCAGGATTGTTTATGGTCAACCTACCAAGAAGACGCAAGATTGAAGATTGAAAGCGCCTCAAGCGACACATAACCAAACCTTAGACAATATCATGTTGTGGAATTATAGACTAGGTCATCCAAGTTTTGGTTATTTAAAGTCTTTATACCTCAGTGACCTTCAATGTGATATTTGTCAGTTTGTCAAACTTACTAAATCTATGTATACTAAAATATCTTACTTACCCTCCACACCTTTCACTTTGATTCATAGTGATGTATGGGGACCTTCAAGAGTTAAAAGTATAACAGGAAATAGGTGGTTTGTCACCTTCATAGATGACCACACCAGGATTACATGGCTGTTTTTTATGAAAGATAAATCTGAAGTTGGAACCATCTTCCAAGAGTTCTATAACATGGTATCCACTCAATTTGACACTAAGATTAAAATCTTAAAAACAGACAATGCCTTGGAATGCTATGAGTCCAACCTCAGCACCTTTCTGAATGATGAGGGAATTGTTCACATAAGTAGTTGTGTAGAGACACCTCAGCAGAATGGGGTTGCTGAGAGGAAGAACATGCACTTATTAGAGATGGCTAGAGCAATTATGTTCACCACACATGTGCCAAAATACATGTGGGGTGAAGCCATGTTAACAGCCACATATCTGATCAACAGGTTACCCAGCAGAGTGTTAGATTTCAAGACTCCCATCCAAACTCTACTGACAACTCATCCTTGTCCTCATCTCATTGCTGACTTGCCACCAAAAATCTTTGGATGTAATGTTTTTGTCTATATTCATGCCCAACACAGAAGCAAACTTAAACCTAAAGCTCATAAGTGTATTTTCCTAGGTTATGCCAAAGATAGAAAGGGCTACAAGTGTTATTCTCCCACTGAAAAAAGGTTCTACAACTCTATGGATGTAAAATTCTTTGAAAAAACCCCATACTACAGTAAACCTACTGAGACAGTCACAGATGGAAACCTTATTGAAATAGAAGCATTTCCCTCTTCTCATAGTCCTCTAACTCCCACTACATCCTCAGTTGAGGAAATTGAGCCCATTCCAATTCCTCAGCCAACTCCTAACATTCAAATAGTTCCTCATCACATTCCTGACATTCAGCAGCCTCCTGACACTGAACTCCTTACACCTACTGAACCTCAGCAACCTGCTGATACTCCTCAAACTCCTGAACTAATGAACTCTTCTACTGATATTGATGACAGACCCAATGCTGTCAGAAAGGGAAAGAGATCATGCACTGATCACTCTATTCATAATTATGTGTCATATGATCACATGTCTCATGGTTTTGCTATGTTTACACAGGACTTGGATACTCATTCCATTCCTAAGAATATACAGGAAGCTCTCAAACATGACAGGTGGAAGGCTGCTGTCAAAACTGAAATGACTGCTCTTCTTGACAACCATACTTGGGATCTCACCACTCTCCCACGAGGAAAGAAGACAGTCAGCTGTAAATGACTATTCACCATCAAGTACAATGCTGATGGTACTATTGACAAGTACAAAGCTAGACTGGTCGTAAAGGGCTTCACTCAAACATATGGACTTGACTACAAAGAGACATTTGCACCTGTGGCAAAACTAAACACAGTCAGGGTGCTGATGTCCCTTGCGGTCCAACTTGAATGGCCACTCCACCAATTGGACATCAAGAATGCCTTCCTAAACGGTGACCTCACTGAGGAAGTCTATATGACTGTACCTCCTGGTTTCACCAACACTCACACTAAAGGGAAGGTTTGCAAACTGAGGAAATCTCTATATGGCCTGAAGCAGTCCCAAAAGAGCATGGTTTGGAAAACTTACTACTGTGGTTAAAGCTGCTGGATATCATCAGTGCAACTCAGATCACACCATGTTTATCAAAATCATCAATAAGAGAAGATCCATCCTTATTGTCTATGTGGATGATATCATCCTTACTGGTGATGACCCTACTGAGATCTAAAAATTCATGACCCTACTGGCAAAAGTGTTTCAAGTTAAAGATTTGGGCTACCTCAAGTACTTCCTTGGCGTGGAAATAGCAAGAAACTTGACCGTGGTATCTCGATCTCACAGAGGAAGTATGTCTTTGGACTGCTTGAAGAAACGGCATGCTAGGGTGCAAACCAGCTATCTCTCCAGTAGACCCTAGTAATACACTAGTGCATGGTAATATTCCTATAAGAAAGGAACAATATCAGAGGCTTGTAGGGAAACTCATTTACCTCTCTCATACAAGACCTGATATTGCGTATGGAGTCAGCCTTGTCAGTCAGTTCATGCATTGCCCTACTGAGCTACATTGGGATGCTGTCTACAGAATACTGAGGTACTTAAAGTCAACTCCTGTCCAAGGCTTAAATTTCACTAAGTCTACTGAGAGATCAGTTAAGGCCTATACTGATGCTGACTGGGCTAGTTGCCATATTGACAGAAGATCTACCACAGGCTTTTGTTCATATGTATGGGGTAATCTTGTCACCTGGAGAAGCAAGAAACGACTCATCGTCTCTCTAGAAGCGATCTTGAAGTCGAAATCGTGGCACTTGTTTTGGGCATTTGTGAAGCACTTTGGCTGAAAAGAGTCCTTACTGAACTTCAGCAACCCCTTCAACAACCTATCATACTCTGCTGTGACAATAATTCAGCAGTATGCATGGCAGAGGATCCTGTTCATCATGATAAGACAAAACATGTGGACATTGACAGACATTTCCTTAAAGAGAAGATTGATGCCCAGATAATTCAACTACAATATGTTCTCTTAGCAGACCAGAATGCTGATATTCTCACAAAGGCCATTCCACCACTTATGTTCAGCAGACTGAGTAGCAAACTTGGTTGTATAGACATATACAACCCAGTTTGGGGTGTGGAAATATTACCTTATTATTTCGTTAACACTTTACTTGTATACATTATTTGTAACAAGACATATTAATTGTATTGTATAAACAATTAATATGTCATAAAGTAACTCTATTTTGTCCTATTATGTAATAGCCGCACATAGGAGTATCTAGCCGTCCATAGCACTTAATACTCTACTAGGACTTCTCACCTTCAAGCTTGTATCTATTAATACTCATTATTTTATCTTGAATGAACAAGTTGAGTTTACTCAAGTGCTTTCTCAAACTCTCTTCATAAATGATTCATCCTCGAATCAATAAGACGTCATAAAATCGAGCACCATCACCATCAAAACTTGAAAAAACACAAAAGATCACCAATCGAACACCAAGATTAAATATAAGTCGAATAAATAAATTCTCATCAGTGGCATGCTTTGTTGCATAATCACGCTTCAAAAACGCATCATCATAATAGTGGGACTTTGATTTAAAAAACATGTGGATAACTTCCTGTGACAGAACAAAATAATAATGATAGCAAGTCCCGGTCGAATAAGTGTCAATAAGCTCAGAAAATAGATCAGAATAAGTATGCTCTAGTTTGCCACTATTGTGATCACGATCAAGGACCACCACAGGCAACGAGCTCTCCTCAATTGGATAATCGCCATGTACCTACAAAGACAACAAGGACGAACTCGAACCAGTATTTATTAATATAGGAGCTTCATGTTCCTCCTCAACTTTCTTCCCCACAATCTCCGCCAATGTTGGCTCATTCTCAATATTCATCTCTAACACTTATCGTCATCATTTTCTAACCCATCAATAATTTGTGCTTCTTGCAAATGTACATCATGACACTCACCGTCCTCTCCAATGACATCTCCTAAAAATTCTCCCACGGATTCTGGAGGACAAATGATTTCAAATTCCTTTCTCTCATTGACTACCTTCGTCATGGGTTTACTACTCACCTTACCATACAAAAGAAATTCTTTATATTTGGGGGTTAGAGATTCCAGAGCTAAATTATCTGCTACACTTGGATTTGCATCCCTTTTCACTCTCTTATCACATCGGTTACCACCTTTCTTCGGCGTAATACCCAAAGCTTCAAGTTGTTCCATTATCCTACCCAAAGCCTCGCTCATACGTCTATTTTCCTCATGAAAACGTAAATTTTCCCGTTGTTGAGCAACCACAAACTTATCCCAATCACGTAGGGAAACCCCTTGTGAACCACTCTCCTCTTCCGCCATTATGCAACATTCAAAACCTCACAACTCTTGTGTTTACACACACCCTCTCTACAAGTTGTAAAGATAACCCTTTTTCAAACACATCAGAAGATCGAACAAGGTGTAGCAAGCGAAACCAACACGATCCTAGAAACATACTTATCCAGAATTTAGCTCTGCACTTATTGGCACGTGTAGCCAAAACAATATTGAAATTGAACTTGAAATAAATAAGAGACTTTTAGATTAAGGAGTTTATCAGATGATACTCAAAAATCAGAATTATTGGACGAAAATAAATTGACCAAACAACCGTTTTTCAACAACTGCACCAATCTGTCAAATATTTCATGAATGATAACAATGGATGAATTTGCTGATTGTGATCGATCTATAACCAATTAGTAATACCTCAAAAGATGAAAGTTTTAGAGAAGACGATTTTACATAGCAACACAAAATTTTGGGTAATTTGAAGTCTTCTAATTCACTGAAACCTAATTCAAACAATGATTTACTGCAGCTGTTTTTCTGGACAGATGGTTTCCATTGATCTGCAGTTTTTGGCAAGATTTAATTTGAATTTAGATTTGATGTAAAGAGACAAAATGTAGAACGGAATGTTGTTGAGATGTAGAACGGAATTCTTTGATACCAAATGGTACGATCCCGGAAAGAATTTCACAAGATCTTTTAAAGGAATCAATGGGGAGCTCGAAATAACGATCTTAGATAATCCAATCTAAGAAACGTTGGCAAGGACGCTACAAGGCTTGTTCAAGGCACTGATAAGTTCTTAAAAGATGTAACTCTACAACGAAGAGATCCTCACTCGCAAGTGATAAACAAGTCACAAGACTTAATCAAAATTTCACTCAGAATTGAACTGTTTGTTACAATAACTCTATTTGCCTTTATATAGGCTACAGACTCAAGGACAAATCGCTAATTTAGCAATGTGGGACAAAATAACAATAAATAAAAATAATAACAAAAAAAGACTATCTAACCAATGTAGGATAATAAAGGACTAGTGACTCAAATAAATGCTAAACAGTTTATTCAGGCAATAACATAAATAATTGCGCCTGTTCTGCATCATCGTGGATTTTTTATTTTCCTTCCTTCTGAAGCCGTCCATGGATCACATCATACACCCATCTGCTGCCAACTACATTCTGATGAGGAGAAGGAGGAACCAAATCCCATGTGTCATTCTTCATAAGAGCCTGATATTCCTCTTGCATGGCACCCTGCCACTCAGCAATAGACAAAGCCTCTGATACACTTGTAGGTTCAGTATGATAAGCAACTACAATAAGAGATTTAGGTCTAAAGATGTCGTGTTTGGCTCTGGTGAGCATAGGATGAGTATTAATAAGTTTAGGATTTATGGGATGTGGTGGTGGTGTATGTAAGGAAATCTACGCGGGAACGCAGCGGAATTCAAAATTTTGATTTCCTTTTTCCCAAGATCGACTTCGTTTAAGCAATAAACGAATAAACTAAAGACGGCGGTTACCTTGGTTGATCTAAAAGATCGGCGCTTTGACCGTCTAAGAGAGTAGTTCAACATGGAGCCGCCCAAGTGTTCGGCCTCTACCGCTAGTCCACACGAACAGCCGCGGAATCCCACCATGGATTGCTATCGGAAAACCCGGTTGCTAGACCGGACTTTTCCTCCTCACAAACTCACTATAGGAAGCCCTCTTTCTTACACAAGAACTATGAGTTCTTGCAATTTTTCACAAGAACAATTGCTCTTGGAAGAATGGTGTACCAAAGAGAGCTTGGCAAGCCCTCATATATATAGTAGTTGAAACGCCATATATCCCTTGGAGTGGAGGAGAAGAAAACATTTTCCAATAAAAATAAGGAAGAATAATTAATGTGATTGATCTCTCTTTCCATAATTTGATTTTCCAATATCTTATATTGATTATAAATTATGTTATTACCATAAATCTATTTTTTTCTCAAAATCAATTAATATCACATATTAATATTATGGTAATCTTATTAATTAAATTGCACAATCCAAGTGTGTCATACACACAAATAAAGTGGCGCCCCAATTTTCCTTAAATTGACTCATGGAAAATTCTTTAATTAATATAATGCTATGATTAATTAATTTGCAAAATCAATATATATCATATATCATTAATTTCGAAAATATATGTATCAATATACATATTTAATTAATCATCATAATTAATATCTTGTATTATATTTATTCATAATAAATAAATACCACCATATTAATTTACCACTATAACCTTTATAGTATAGAGATCAACTTTCCTTATTCGGTTATCGTCTATAACCACATTTTAATCCGGCTGGATGTTCATATGTGTGTGACCCGATAGGCTTCCGAATATGTTGGCCGTAGACACAAAGTGCAAATTACGAAAATGCCCTTCATACCTAACGATCACGGGATAGCGTCTAGCAACACACGTGACCCCAATCATCGGAAGAGTCAAATGCAATGACTACTACCTTTCATGTGAAACAGTTACCGTGTAACTTACAATCCTATCGCTTTAATAATATCCATACGGTCGTTAGTCGAGTGTCAAAACATCAACGACCGTATCTTATAATCTGGATATCAAGCTCTCTCGAAGTAACACGTTTACTCCCACTTTGCAAAGATTCACGAGAACGAGACATTCCTTATAAGAAGGCCCTTTCGGATATTTACCCTACTTGATAGGTACGCGATTCCCGGACGACCAATCATGTATACTCCGCGTGCTTCTTCATGATCACACCCAATCACTACCGCATGATCGCCCGTGGCTGTGGGAAACCTCAATAGTGTCAAAGCATGACAATCCACACCGTGATGCCATGAAGACTCGGTCCTAAGGATAATTACACAACCGCCACATAGTGTGACACTTATACGTGTAAGTGGGTCGATCTAACGTCGCATTCACTAATACACGCGTCACGTCATGGTCCAAGTGTCTCTACACTTCGATGAGACGAGATCTATCCACCTTACTAAAGACAAGACATCTAATACGTGCTAGTCTGCTTTTATACTATCAATGCCCTGTTTGATAGTACGTCGACTAGAGACATTTAAGTATCAAACTTATTAAAGTGATTAGAGATCTCATCAACCATAATCACCTATCATGGTTTCTCTATCATCACGATTTAATACTAAGGACGTTATCATATAACAATTCATAATTGGTTCTTTAAAAGAACATATATATGACAACGAGAATAAGCCATTTTATATATGCATAAACATAAAGAAATAGTACAAATGATCCGACCCGGTCGGATCCAGTCCAACCCGATTGGGTTTAGGACACTATTTCAACAGTGTAATGGGAGGTGATGAGGAACGTTGAGGACTAGGTGGAGAAACAGAGGGACTAGGAATATGAAGGGTATGAGAAGAGGGACTGGATGGACTATTTGGAGTGGAGATGACTGGAGTATTTGCAGAATCATAAGGACCAGTAGTGTATGAAATAAGTGAGGATGAGTTGGGATTAGGGGACAATAGGCAAATGACTCAAAATAGGTGTAGTAAAACTAGAAGTACCATTACTTACCTGAACATCTGAGGTGTCTATACTGATCTGAGACATGTCATGAGAAGAAGTCTGTGGAGTAGGCAGTAGAAACTGACTTTGAGCCTCATATGTAGATTCAGGAGTAACATGGATAGATCTATTTGGACCCTGTGAAAAACCAGTAGCAAAGGGAAAGGCTTGCTCATCAAAGACAACATCTCTAGTGATATATATTATACCAGTCAAATCAAGACACAGATAACCTTTATGCACAGGACTAAGGCCTAGATTTACACACTTAGTAGAATGAATTTAAACTTGGTTGTTTGAAAGGGTCTGAGATAGGGAAAAAAGGCACAACCAAAAATGTTAAACAACTTATAGTCAGGTTTAGTGTGAAGCAAACATTCATGAGGAGGCGTAAGGTTGAGGACAGGTGTAGGAAGGTTGTTTATAAGTATCATAGCTTGTTGAAATCCGTGCCACCAAAAATTTAATGGCATTGAGGCTTGTTCTGGGAGAGTTAGGCCAAGTTCTACAACATGCATGTGCTTCCTTTCAGATCCGCCATGTTGGCCATGGGCATGGGGACCTGGATGTTTGAACAAAATACATTGGTCTTTGAGATAGGTCTCAATACTCCTATATTCTCCCCCAATAAGATTGAATACATTTGATAGTGGTACTAAATTGAGTTTCAACAAGTTTCTGGGATTGTTTGATAACAGTATAACTTTAGATTTTTGTTTTAAAGGGAAAATCCAAGTATATCTCGTGTGGTCATCCAGAAAATGTACATAGTATGAATATCCATTTGTAGATTTTACAGGTACATGTCCCCAAACATTAGCATGCACAAGCCCAAACATACACTTAGCATGAGATGCAGATAAATAATAAGGCAAGACATATGATTTTCCATACAGACAAGATTCACCAAAAATTAGATTTTCATTTAGAGAAACATACAGGACTTAAGGACTTGACTCAAACTCCTTTGATAAGGATGACCTAATCTATTATGCCATACAAGAGGATCTTTGTTGACACTAACAACTGAACTTTATTGGATTCAGAACAGGACTTAGACTCAACCAGAGAGGCAAACTTGACTTGAGAAGGTTGTTTGGAGTGAAGAGAGCTCATGACATGTTAAGTTGGACTGCCCATCTTGTACAAACCACCCTCCAGAGTTCCTATGAGTAGAGGCATCCCTGTGTTCTTGGCCTTCACAATACAAGCCGAATCAATAAATTCAATAACAACATCATTATGACAAGCTAGTTTAGAGACACTAAGTAAATTTTTAGTAATGGAAGGAACAAGAAGCATGGTGTTAAGTTTAAGAGGCTGTGAGTGTGTGGTAGGTATAGTGGAATAGCCAACATCTAGGATACAAAGTTTCTCACCATTACCAACTCCAAGTGTGACAGAACCTATATATCCAGAAATGAGGTACAGATTGTTGAGATCTTCTGTAATACGGTTTGTAGCTCCACTATCCATGTACCAGGAAGAGTCATTGACAGATTGTGGTGATGCCATAAATGCAGAAGGTCTGGGGTTCCCTGAACTTCCATTAGGGCTTGGTGTATTGCTGTCATTATTCCCAGGTCCAGTGAAACTTACATCAAACCTATGGTAGCATTCAAGGACATTGTGTCCATTCTTTCCACACAACTGGCAGACACTTTTATTGTTGGAGCTTGACCTTCCACCACCACTTCTGCGACCCCTAGATCTGCCACCTCTAGATCCACCTCTTCCTATATTGGAATTTTGGTACTGAGGTCTAAAGTCATAGTTTGAGCCCCTAGGATGCATTTGTGCTTAGTTCAAAGAGGGATTAAATCCTGCTGCACTAGGATTAAACCTAGCCACCAATCTTTCATTCGTAAGAAGTTGGGACTGAACTTCTTGCCAGCTTAAAAAACCAACTCTAGCAGTCAAATTAACAGTGATGGATTCATAATCCCTGTTCAAACCTTCAAGAACAGCAAGGATAAGCTCAGATTTAGACATGGGATGGCCCACTGCAATCAATTTATCTGAATTAGACTTCATAAGTGCAAGGTAATCAGCCATATATCTATTTACTTTCTTTGTCCTAGTTATATCACTCTTATATTCTAATAATCAAGCCTCTGACTGAGTATTAAACAGACTTTCTAAAGTACTCTAGACCTCATATGGATTACTACAACCAATTACCTCAGAAAGAGCTTGTTCTGTCATGTTACTGATGACGTAGATCAAGTAATAAAATACTTGACCACCATAAACCAATACTAGCAAGAGGACTAGGCCCATCGTAGTATAGCTATAGTGAATCAAGGTCGATCCCACAGGGAACCAATTGTGGGTCATTTTATATACAAACAATTAATTAAACATGTCAAGGACATAGAGGCGGTCTACGACCAACATAAGACAAGACAAGGTAAAGGACTCGACGCGACACAACACAAATAATGTAAATAACCTCCCCAATTATAGTCTTTATCGTTTGGACTTAGATAATTTATATAATAAACTGAACTTATTAACTGTCAATCCGTTTGTATCTATCTTAGATTGGCTATGGGAGTCATCCTCTTTAACTCGACTTAGCACCGGTTAGGTTGCTAGATCACTGTGCTACATCACGTGACTTCACCTTTTGGGTATCCATCTCATATAACTTGCACGCTTACGACACTAAGGATGCCGATATTAATCGTACACCTCGTCCAGGCAAAATTCCTATGGTTAGGCGTACTTCCTAAACGATTACTCAAGCTCTCGTCCAACTAGCAATTACCAAGTTATAGTCTCATGCTAATCTACGACGTACGTATAAGCAGGTGCATGCAATTCCCGAATATAAACCTACCTAGATAATGCTGAACGTCCGTGAAGAGCAATTCATAAGCCTACCTAAGAGTTTTATATTGGTATTTCCTTTTTACACGTTGTCACGGATTTTATCTAACAAAGCAAACAAGTAATAAAATTTATAAATCCGGTATTCCCCAAGTGTAGGGATCGTAGCATAGCGATTAATACCGGAGTCGGTCACAGGGAATCGGGGTATCTAGTTCATTAATTTTCCTAAGGTTGTTACTACTAAAACGAAACTAACAAAACGAAAAGATAAACTGGACAGAGGATTGTCAGTCCAAAGCCAGGAAGGATAAAAGTGAAAATTAATAAGTAAAACTATAAACGAAAAGAACATAAAACAAGGATACATGGGGTCAAACAATATACAAACCAAGTGATTTCGATCCTAGTTCATCTCATGATTTTAATTCAATATTGCGGTTTCACCTATCAAAGGTATGAATTTCTACTCTCGTAGATAACTCGCCTATCAATCTCTCATCTCTCGATATATCGGATTGACGCTATCAAAACAAGGTGTAAGATCTCTCAATCTAGCAACCTAGATATCTAACCTATCAACTCTCGTTATGTCAAGATTAGAAATCCCATCTTCCCTATGGTGATCTAAGGTTTACACCGACTCTCGTCATACGGTAAACATCAATAACAATTCATCTTCCGATATTGATTGCATAGCACATAAGCATAGGGAGATACAAAACGAATCAAAGATCATAAAGATAAACAAAGGATTGAATAAATTAAAAGATAAACTCACATAGTTTCTACATTGGATGATCTCCATGAATCACAAATAAAACAAAAGCATCCTAATCTAACCCGGATCACCCGAGCACAAGGCTCGGGTGATCGGCCTTGAAACTCTCAGAAAGCGGCTGCTGTTATGAGAAAATCTGATGTCAAAACTTGTGTGTTTGGGTTTGGGGCGCTGCTGCTATAAATAGGAAAATAAGTCGGCTAGGTCAAAAACTAGGTCGGTTGTGCTTAAGTCGGCCGCGGACGCCCGTCCGGAACACTTGGACGCTCGTCCAACTTCTTTGGACGCCAGCACGCACGCTCGCCCAAATCCGACCTCTGTCCAAACTCTCTGTTCAAAATTCTTCTCTGAGACGCCAGATTTGATTCAATGGGCGCCATCCAGGCTGGACGGACGTGGTGGGCGTGCGTTCAGCTCTTTTTCTTCCAAATTCATCTTGATCTTCATTCCAACTTCATCTCTATCTCTTCCCTTCCATTCAAATCATCACTTGAACATCTTTTAAGCTCCTTTCACCTCATGCAAGCGTACCTACATCACGATAAAAACATGCAAAATGTAACATCTTACATCTAAAGATATTTATCCAATAAAATCACATAATTAACCCGATTTTGCACTTTAATACTTCTAAAACTCATTTGCTCAATATTTCAATATAAAGCTCGATTTTTATGAGAAACATACGAATATGGGGGAAATTGATATAAAATATATCCTTATAAAACGTATAAAATCACCCTTAACAACTCCCCCACACTTAAACCTTGCTCGTCCCGAGCAAGACAAAACAAAATCAAGACTCGAGACATATAAACATTTATGCAACCATAAAGCATATTCAATAGTTTAGAGGTTCACCCATGTGTGTGTGCATAGCCATAACAAATTTCCACTACATCCACACTTGAAATTGATTCAAGCAAAACTAGCCAACATCCCATTTAAATTAGAAATAAAAAAAACGATTATAACATGCACCTCACAAAACATACATATCCCGAAAAGGATAATAAAATGCGCTTTGGATCTTTCCGACATACTCAAAGGATAATCCCTACAACATATCTTTCAGTTTATGCTGGGGATAGTCAGAAGATAACTACGGTTCTCACCCATCTTTTCACATTACCATTCACTAAATTTTTCTTTGAGATTAACTTAATTCCACATATATAGCATATGCCCTCATTCCCAGCAATAGGATGTTTCGTGATAACACCTCTTTGGACTACTATCATTAGGCGTTAAGAGCTATTGAACCTCATAGTGGTATAGGACATTTCGTGATAATGCCCTACCGCACTCAAATCATCGGCAGCTACTTCCGACACTTATACATATATATATATATCTTATTCATATTATTCATCTTAGACTAGTATACAAACCTTAAATTATATCCCTCCTATCACATTCAAACCTTCAGATATTCACAGTATGTCATACTTTAATTCTAAACACAAACTATTAAAATTTTCAAAATTCGTATGTACGCAAAGAATCATGCGATAATCATCAAAAATCTCTAATCAAATGGGCATAGCTTTAAAATATAGCTCATCATTTACTATGGCACGTGAAAAATAGTGTTGGGTGAGACATCTAAATTTACTAAATATGCAAAATAATGCACCAATGATATAAAAACTCAAATAAAGATATGCCTTTGTTCACTTGGGACAAAACAAACAAAAATTTTAAAATTTAGCACTTTTTCATAGAAATATAATAGTATGGCAAATGAATGTAGATACATAAAACCATTTCCCTCCCCCACACTTAAATTACAACATGTCCTCATGTTGTGCAGAATTAAAGAAAGGATAAAAGAACTTAGCTGATTGTAGTTCGAAAAGGAGCAGTGCAGAAGTGGCCGAGATCCAATCCAGAAACGCTCGAGGAAGTCGGTAAATAGCACAATCGCTATCGACAATATCCTGCATACTTGAAAAACAAGGAAGTATCTCGGGGACACGGGGGAATATAACAAATCACTAAAATATAATGAAAGACAAGAAGTAAGCACATGATATAATTGCTCAGATGGAAAAATCACCACACAGGGAAAGTACAGAACACCTAAGCGTCGAATATAAAGCCACAGAAGCTCGTAGAATAATATAGACCACATGTGCAAACAGAAACATCAGACTCCAACGAATAATGATAGAGGATTATACATGGAAAAGAAGTCATAGAGATTTTTCAAATTAAGCCCATATAAAGATGGAAATTATACACGGAACATTACAAAACAGTAGGGCTAGGTGCAACTACATGAAAAAGATATTACAATGCAATCTACATGATAAAGTGGTAGCGTACGGCAAGCCGACAGTAACTACCCTCAAGAAAAATAAAAGAAAAATAGAAAAACAATGCAACTAGATGACATGCAACTAAATGATATGCAAAAATAAAAGAAAATAAAAGAAAGAAAACTAGCCCACTCATTTGCAACGCGACATGTATATAATAAACGTCTACCAAATAATGATAGTTTACGATAAACGACGATACTCTTCATTATATGCGACAGGTGAGCGCGCTTTAAGACTCATCAAAGGTGATAGCATTATGGAGAACCAACAGTTAGCTATACTAAACAGATATAACTCATAAGAAGACATGGTAGCATACGGAAAACCGACAGTAGCTACCCATATGAGTTACAAAAATAACAAGAAAGCACATAAGTTTCAAAGCTCACAGGATTCATCACAACGATATGTAGCATACGGAAACCGACATTAGCTACTAAATAACAATAAGAACAGTTATAGCATACGAGAACCGACAGTAACTATAACATGCATGGATGAATCCTAACACCCTAGATAGACGACAACAGGAACATCATAAGTCATATTAGAATCACGTCTAGCTAGGTGAATTACTCAACATGGATTGCAATAGATGGAAAGAAAACCATAACGGTGAAAGAACAGGACATCTACGCATATACACAATGGCCACAGAGGCTCACAATAAAACATCCATGTCAATTAATGAAGCATGTATATAAAGATTAACCAATTATTTAACATGGATCAGTAGATGGAACGATGTAAACATGCAAGTTCAGAACATCTACGTAGAAATAACTAGCCACAGAAGCTCATATGAAAGGATCCACGTCAAATAAAGCATTAAAAATCAAGTCAAGAAAAATTGGAACCTGAACGTGCGTCCACTCATACCAAACGGGCATTCTCACGGAAATTTTGCATCGGGGCGGGCGTTCAATGAGCGAGCACGCTCGTCGACTCGTAAAATCGGAGCAGAGTTGAGCAAAAGCTCGACGGACGGGCGTCTACTAGCCAGGGCGCCCGTTCACTGCATGTTATGGATCGGGCGGGCGTCGCTTACTTTGAGCACGCTCGTCCACACATCGAATTTGCACAGAAAAGCAGGAAAAACACAGCAAACCCTAAATAGATCATCAATTCACAACAAACCAGAACGCATACAGCAGCCAAGGATAAATTTAAGCACAGAGGGCACTAGGTTACTGATTAGGTTACACTTCACGTTTCACAAATCGAGTAAAAAACTTTTTGCACATTCTTAACCCAACGGTCATCGAAACACGGAAAAAATAAAAACTCTCAACTTGTGTGACGCTACTTTTATTGAAAACTACCTAAAAAGACACGGAAACAGAAACCTAACCCTAAACTACGAAAAATTTAAAACAGAAAACCCTAAAAAAAACGTGTTGAAATCTTCTGAGCCCAAAATGGAAGGGAAAACAGTGGATTTCGACCTCGAAAACGGCACTGAACGGCCTATGGCCGTTCATCACGTCGTCGGCGTCGGAACGAGCTTTCCGAATTGGGGTCCTGCGTTCCAAACGGACACTCGAGCCGAAAGTTACGGCCAAAATACTAATGAGTGCTAAAACGATCCCTTTTATCCAAAATTTTGACCGTGAAAAACGTGGAGTCAGATAATTCAACCTCAGAACCCTACCTACGAAAAACAGAAACCCTAAACCACGATATCTACCTAAAACAAAAATAAATAAATAAAAATCGGTGAGCGAGGCAGGCCAGGCGGCGTCAAATTCTTTGGGCGGACATCTGGCCGAGAAAGAAAAAAGACGGGCGTCCAAATTATTGGCCGCTGTCTCGCTCGGGCAAAACACAAACAGAGACGATCAGATTTGGACGGACGGGCGTCCAATAGCTCAGGACGCCCGTTTACGTTCAAACTGAAGCACATAAACGCTGCTAAACACGAAAACATCCAAACAAAACACGAAAACTAAACAAAACCCTACTTGGAACCTAAACACAAACCTATGAAAAATTAATAATCACTAGATAACACAAACTACCTACGAAAAACCAAACAGAACAACCTTAGAAAAAATTAATAATGAACTGGACAACCGCACCGATTCCCCGGCAACGGCGCCAAAAACTTGTCACGGATTTTATCTAACAAAGCAAACAAGTAATAAAATTTATAAATCCGGTATTCCCCAAGTGTAGGGATCATAGCATAGCGATTAATACCGGTCGGTCACGTGGAATCGGGTATCTAGTTCATTAATTTTCCTAAGGTTGTTACTACTAAAACGAAACTAACAAAACGAAAAGATAAAGCGACAGAGGATTGTCACCCAAAGCCGTGGAAGGATAAAAGCGAAAATTAATAAATAAAACTATAAACGAAAAGAACATAAAACAAGGATACATGGGGTGAAACAATATACAAACCAAGTGATTTCGATCCTAGTTCATCTCATGATTTTAATTCAATATTGCGGTTTCACCTATCAAAGGTATGAATTTCTACTCTAGAGATAACTCGCTTATCAATCTCTCATCTCTCGATATATCGGATTGACGCTATCAAAACAAGGTGTAAGATCTCTCAATCTAGCAACCTAGATATCTAACCTATCAACTCTCGTTATGTCAAGATTAGAAATCCCATCTTCCCTATGGTGATCTAAGGTTTACACCGACTCTCGTTATACGGTAAACATCAATAACAATTCATCTTCCGATATTGATTGCATAGCACATAAGCATAGGGAGATACAAAACGAATCAAAGATCATAAAGATAAACAAAGGATTGAATAAATTAAAAGATAAACTCACATAGTTTGTACATTGGATGATCTCCATGAATCACAAATAAAACAAAAGCATCCTAATCTAACCCGGATCACCCGAGCACAAGGCTCGGGTGATCGGCCTTGAAACTCTCAGAAAGCGGCTGCTGTTATGAGAAAATCTGATGTCAAAACTTGTGTGTTTGGGTTTGGGGCGCTGCTGCTATAAATAGGAAAATAAGTCGGCTAGGTCAAAAACTAGGTCGGTTGTGCTTAAGTCGGCCGCGGACGCCCGTCCGGAACACTTGGACGCTCGTCCAACTTCTTTGGACGCCAGGCAGACGCTCGTCCAGCCTCTGTCCAAACTCTCTGTTCAAAATTCTTCTCACGGGCGCCATCGATTCAATGGGCGCCACCGGCTGGAGACGGGACGTGGACGTGCGTTCAGCTCTTTTTCTTCCAAATTCATCTTGATCTTCATTCCAACTCCATCTCTATCTCTTCCCTTCCATGCAAATCATCACTTGAACATATTTTAAGCTCCTTTCACCTCATGCAAGCGTACCTACATCACGATAAAAACATGCAAAATGTAACATCTTACATCTAAAGATATTTATCCAATAAAATCACATAATTAACCCGATTTTGCACTTTAATACTTCTAAAACTCATTTGCTCAATATTTCAATATAAAGCTCGATTTCTATGAGAAACATACGAATATGGGGGAAATTGATATAAAATATATCCTTATAAAACGTATAAAATCACCCTTAACACACGTTTTAATTAAACTAAGCGAGTAACGTAGCCATAGCCATACCTACTGAGATAATAAATTCTATTAAGTTAACCTAACCATAAAGACATGGCTATCTAACGGATGAACGGGGGGCTCGGTCGACCGAACAGACACTCGGTCGACCGAATGGTCCTTTCCCCCAGATTGCATCCCTGAATATATCTCTCAACGTTCCATCATACACAACGGATTAAACTGTAATTCGTAAAGCATTCATTTAAACCAACTTAGATACACATTAATTAAACAATGCAGATTCATGGATAGAAACTAAGTAGATGACGTAGGTTATGGGATCCTCATAGACAAGGTATCGCCACCTTCCCAACGTCATAGCCTAGATCTACATCATCTAGCTATGATTAACTAATTCAAACGATAAAGCATAATTGGGGAATTAATTATCAAAATAAAAACAACGAAAAATTAAAGGCTTACATATTTGCAAACCATAATAAATCTATTGGACGACTACATTGTAACGTACCAAAGCTATGAATGTAATTGATAAAAAGGTATAAGGTATTGTATGTATGTCTAAGGTGTGTTCTTACAAATTTCGTAGCTGCTACTTATATAGAGGTTGTAACCGACCTAGGGAGGATCTAGAAGATATACACGCGAAAATCCCGTGAGTGACCGAACCGACATACTCGGTCGACCGAATGAATGGGCTCGGTCGACCGAGCCTCCTCTCGCTTTGTGTTAAACGCGCTTTTCGTCTATCTTGTTCCCCACTGCATCCTTCCGTGCTGATCTGATTCCTCTGATTTATCTCTTGATTAATGCTCCGATTTTCTTCCTTATTATCTCGAGATTTACTGATTGAATGACATTTATCCTCTCGATTTGTCGTGATCTGCAAAATCAGCATTTATCGCACAATAAATCGGTCTTTTAATAATAAAAGCAGCTAAATACCAAATATCATATTAATAATCACTTAACATTAAATAATAAATATAAACGAGTGATTCAATATGAAATATACATTGTTAATCTCGATTTAAGGTCAATGTTGATGACTTTTACGGGTATAATTTGACCGTCATCAGTTACTCAGCAACCACCCCATTAAAAGGTGATCGGTAGAATTCTAGTGATCTATAGCAGAAGTAGCTTGTATATTGAGCCCATATATAGGAGAAATAAGAGAAGGTTTGGGTGTGGTACCCAGGAGGAAACCTCCAAGCTTGTATCTTTTGACAATCGGAAGTACAATGTACTTCCAAAGAAAATAGTTGTCCCGATTAAGTTTGACAGTGTAGGTGTATCGAAGAATGGAGGTAGTATCACTGGCATGCAAGGTAGAGGTCAAGTTTTGAAATAGTGGATTTGTTGTGAGCACAGGAGTTGACATCGGAAGGGATGGCGCTCCGGTAGACATGAAACTGGGAAGTCACCTCCTCCAGAGTAAAATGGAGCTCCAATGGAAGAAAACTGAGGAAATAGTGACGTTGGCCATGGAAATGAAGAAGAATACAACACTCCACTAGTGGGATTTGCTGGTGACGACACTAGATTTACTTGAGCTGAGGACACCGGGGTTGTAATATCCATATTCGCCGGCATAGTGGTCGCTGCAGTGGTTGAAGAATCTGTAGTCGCCATTTCCTAGCTCCGACACCGAGATAGAAATTAGGAGAAGAGTAAACAACAAAGAAATGGTAACTTCATCTTGTTTATTCATTCATTCATCAATTGTTCTTGCTCATACTGAGCTATATAAAGAGAAATCAATGGCTAGCACACAATCTATTCTCTAGCTTTGTGCGGAATCTAATAACTAACTGATGATTCACACACACTACAACCATAGGATCATAATACAAATGGACCATCAGGATGATGCCAAGGACTGACTATATCTTAACAATTCATTTTTCTGTTATTCCTTTTGTCTTTTTGCTTAAGTTGTAGAACTATATCCTACCTAAATTTAGGAGTACAACTCTTAGATTTCTGCTACTAGATTACTCATATTTCCTTTTTTCAATAGTAATCCAAACTTTGAGTTGTGTTGCTTTGTTTTATCTATATCATGAAGGAGTGTTTTCTCCGTTATTTGATATCAAGAGGCAAGGTTCTTTAATTCTCTTGCTCCACTGATGGAAGATTATGATGAAGAAACATGCCGGATCTCCGATGTCGCTCGAGATCTGAAGAACCTTTGGGAATTAAACGTCGAACCATTTGGAGCTTAAGCTGGAAACCTTCAATGGAACTATGCATCCTGAGGATTTTCTAGACTGGGTTTGATATCTGTTCGAGACTACTTTGAAGGTATGGATCCACCTGAACTCAATAGATGCAAATTAGTGTCGTATAATTTAAAGGGAGGAGCTAGATCTTGGTGAAAAGATTTGCAAAACAACGGGGTTTTAAAGTGGAAGATCTTAATCAATAGCTGGTCTAAGATGAAACAACTTTTCAGTAGTAGGTTTCTTCATGTGAATTAGCCAAAACAGACCATTTTGGAGTTCTGTAATTGTAAGAAAAATGGGAGAACTGTTAAGGAATACACTAATGAGTTTTGCAAAATAGGTTTCAGAACCAACAACCCAGACGGTGAGGATGTTCAAGTGGCTATATACATAAGGGGATTAGGAGAAAAGTTCTTGGAAAAGCTTGAATTAGCACCCATCTGAAGTCTCAGTGGAGCTGTGTCAATATGACTTACAATGTAGAGAAACCGACTCAAAGAAGATCAAGTAAGGCCCCACCACCAGAAAATTGTTTCAGAACAACTACTTTCAAAGTCCTATAAGCTCCCTTCGATCAAAAGGACCTGAAACTGAGTCATCATAATCCAAAGTTGCCAAGAACCCATAAAATAAACCCTTGGACCCTTACGATAAACCTGGTGGCTTGTAATGCTTTAGATGTGGCTAACAAGGACACAGATCTAATGTCTGTACGCCCTCAATGAAAACAGGTAACCTTGCTTGACAAACAAGGAGAGGACTCTAGGGATTCCAGAGAAGAAGTAGAAATGCATGAAGGCACTCTTCTAAACTTTATTGTGGAAAGACTTTTTTGGTTGAACCTAGTCCCACACAGAAACATGATCTCTTTAGGACTATGTGCACTATCAAACCAAAAGCCTGTTAGGTGATAATTGATAGTGGATCAAGTGAAAATATATCTCCCAACGTTGTTGCAAAGCCATTAGATCTAACCACCACCACGCATTCACACCCATACCGCGTGGGATGGATAAAGAAAGGACCTGGGTGTAAAATTAGTGAGACTTGCAAGGTCGGTCAGATTCTCAATCTCAATTAGGAAGTCATATGTATATGAGGTGACCTGTGACATAGTGGACATGGATGCATGTCATTTACTTTTGGGGAGACCCTGGCAGATTGATAGGGAAGTGATGCACAAAGGGAAAGACAACACATAATCATTCTCTTGACATGGCAAGAAGATGGTATTAGTTCCCATGACTAAAAAGGAAGTGACTAAAGAAACTAAGCTCCCTAGTGCTCATCTCATCTAGCGGGCATTTCAGAGCTGAATTAGAAGAAGACTCTAGTGTTATTTCGACTTTATTGTAGAGAAGTTCAAGATCCCCAAGGGGAAGAGCTGATCACTACATATACCAAGATGTTATTAGAAGAATACAAGGATCTGTACCCTACATAATTACATTCTGGACTACCCCATATTAGATAAATCCAACACAGTATTGACTTCATGCCAAGAGCTTCATTGCCAAACCTACCACACTAATGATTATGTCTCATAGAGAAGAAAATGTCACAAGATATAGTGGATGGACTTATAGACAAGAAGATAATCAGTGTTGGGGTCAACAGCAGTCCTATCTACCTATGCGTAAGCAGGTTTGACCGAGGCGCTGAAAATATGTGCGATATAAGAAAATATAGTAGCACCTAGACTATAACCAATTGACTTTAGTACAATGGTAACCGCTTAATCCTAACAACTGGTATTAGAGCAAGGTTACCAGTAACACCCCATTCCCGGACACCGAGTCCTTATCTGGAAATGAACGTTCGGCACGTATAATATAAAATAAATTCTATATTATACGTAAGTCTCTACCTCGTCGTATCTAGTTTTGCATTAATGAAGCTTAATGACTCGGGTATATATATATATATATATATATATATATATATATATATATATATATATATATAATTTTAATGGATGAGAATAGAAAGCTACCAAACCAAAGATAGAAAGGTAATCATACAACAAGGATAAAAAAATCTTACAAAGGCACGATGTCTCAAAGGAAATTACAACAAACTTGTCTAACAAGAAGATCCAAATAAAAGTACAACATGTCTTGGAACTTAAACAACATCAACATAGTTTGATACAACATATATGATAAAAGTGAAATGAAAGCATCATGCATAATATTAGCAAACGTCATCCTCGAGATCCTCGTCGAACTCAAGATCAACATGTTCATCTTCTCTTCCCCAAACACAAAAAAACATGTATTTGAGGTAGGTACAAAGGTACTTAGCAAGAGACATAAGCTATTGTATTAAACAAGTTTATAAAACATCATTCATGATTAGTACATTATCTTTATGAGATCGACTCAACTCTAGCGTTCACTTCATGCTCATCAACATGTCGTGCCTATTGGTTTTTAACTTAGTTTATCATTGTTACACCAGCATTTAAGGGCACTACACATAGTGCTACCCAGCATGAGGTATTGTTTGCAACTTATTAGTGGATCTCACCAACAGCCACGGGCTAGTCCTGATAATGTACACGTTCGGCGAAGATCCTCCGTACTTGGGGTCTTGTAAATCTATGGAGTTATTCACTTTTACTGACCACCCACACATTGCGACATAAACTTGTGCCTTACCAAGAATGACATGATTTTTAGTCTTTTACTACTCAGGAATGTATTTTATTAATCGTTAACTAGCCACCTAAGTGGTTTCAAGGCAAAGCTTACCTACTCCTTAACTTAGACATCTAGACACAACATCCTAAATACATACACAGACATTGATGAAGTCTAATTCATCAAAGCAAAAGCCATTCATGCTCTTCCGACTGTCCCGAACTTCAACTCTTATGAAGAATCTATTCGGTGCCAGAACTAAATGCATCAGAAGCTTAATCATGGCTTGTTCATGTTCATTTGATGTTATTATATCAAGAAGAAACATTCAAACCCCGTCTCGGGGCTTAAAACTCGTCATTTCACAAAAACAGGGTTAATTCGTGCGCTATGCCTCTTATACGAGCGCTAAACTCACTCTAGCCTGCCCAAAGCACGTGCTGCATGCTCAATGCAAGCGCTAAAAACTTCTTGAATCGTTCAAGATTCTCTCTGGACCCAATGCGTGTGCTATATGCCCTAATGCATGCGTTAAAATGTCTCTGTATCTTTTTCCCACTTTCTGACTCCGGGATAGCGCGCGCTATTGACCTAAATTTAGCCCTAACAAGAGTTATCTGCACTTTTACGAATTATAACTCTTTCCAATCATGTTTAACTTCAATTTAAGCAACAAAACAGCAGCAAAACATAACTTTAACATGCCATAACACTTTACATACCAAAACCAACATTTAGGCATGCTAGTTAACATCAAAACGATACCGAAGTACAATCCAACTTTATAAAACTTGAATTAACACAGTAGGAAGATCATCTTACTTGATCAAAGAAACCTTCAAAGAAAAACTCCAAGAAACTACGGTCCTCTTCACAAAACTCAACCAAAAACCTATTTGATCCACAATCAATTCAAGAACTAATTAGGACTAAGGTTTCTAACTATTCAGAACTACAAAATTCACCAAACACAACCTTGAAACTTGATCAATTCACAATTAGGGCTAAATCTAACCTTTTCCAAAACTTCAAACTTTTAGTATTAACACGATCCTTGTCTTCTCATGATTCTTCATCTCTACTCAAATCTGAAATTGGATAAGTATCTTGTGAGAAATTGGAGAAAGCCTTATTGTCTATACTATTGCTCTCAACGTTGAAATTGAATGTAGAAGGAATTCTAACAACCTCATTTAATTAATGGGGGGTTTATTTCCACAAATAAAACCTCCCTAACTACCCATTATTTCCTTAATTACAAAATCCATAAATTCCCAATATATATATATATATATATATATATATATATATATATGTGTGTGTGTGTGTGTGTGTGAGAGTGTGTGTATATATATATATATAATTTCTTAAATCCATAATATAGTAAATATAATATTACGTTTTCGCAAAATGACACGTCTGTCCTTTCCCGAAAATCGGAATATTACATTCCTCCCCTCTTAAGAGGAGTTTCATCCTTGAAACTGAGACGTACCTGGTCAATCCTAAAAATCTGGAAACTCAAGGATGATATCATCCTCAACTTCCCAAGTTGCCTCGTTCCGTGAATGATTGCTCCATTGCACCAACACCAAAGGAATCAACCGTCTTTTAATAATCTTTTCCTTCCAGTCCAAAATCTTAACTGGATTTTCAACATAGGCAAGGTTGTCTTGAAGAACTTCCGGATCAGCTGTAGCTTCAACATCTGTTTTCGTTAAACACTTCTTCAACATTGAGACGTGGAACACATTATGAACTCTTGACATTGAATCCGGTAAATTTAACTTGTAAGCCAAGGGTCCAACTCTCTCTAGAATCTCAAACGGTCCTACAAACCTTGGACTTAACTTTCCTATTTGTCCAAACCGTTTAACTTCCTTCATTGGTGAAGCTCGTAGATAAACTCTTTCCCCAACATCAAACTCCAACGGTCTTATTCTATCATCAGACCAACTCTTCTGTCTGTCTTGAGCTGACTTCAAGTTCTTCTTCGCTAACAAAACCCTTTACTTATCTTTTTCAACCAATTCCGGCCCGGTAAGTTGCTTTTCCCCGAATTCATCCTAAAATAGCGGCGTTCGACATCTTCTCCCATACAAAGCTTCAAACGGTGGCATACCCAAACTTGCATGATAACTATTGTAGGCAAACTCTGCTATAGGTAGGTAATCATCCAATGATCCGCCTACTTCCAAAACACAAGCTCTCAACAAGTGTTTGGATTTTCCTTTCTGATTGTTCATCTGTTTGAGGATCAAAGGTTGTGCTCAAATCCAACTTTGTACCTAAAGCCTTATGCAAACTCTTCCAAAACTGACTGATGAACTGACTGTCACGATCCCGGAACTATTGATATAGGCACTTCATGAAACTTCACTATATTATCCAAATATAGTGTTGTCATCTTCTTCAAGGACATATCAACCTTAGTTGGTAAGAAATAGGTGGATTTGGTGAATCTATCCACAATCACCCAAATCATGTCATGTCGACTCTTTGTTCTTAGTAAACCGGTGATGAAGTCCATTGTGATCTTATCCCACTTCCACTCGGGGATATCTAAAGGCTTAAGCATACCTCCTAGTCGTCTATGTTCCGCCTTAACCTTTGACAAGTATCACATTCATCCATAAACTTAACTATTTCCAACTTCATTGAAGGCCACCAAAAGCGTTCCTTCAAGTCCCTATACATCTTTTTTGCTCCTAGATGAAAATCAAAGGAAATTTTGTGTGCTTCATTCATAACCCTTTGCCATAAGTCACCAACATTAGGCACACACAACTGATCTTGTTACCAAAGGTTTCCATTCTTGTCTAACACGTATCCAACCATAGGATTTTCTATTGCAACCCGCTTCAAATCAACCAACACTGGGTCTTCATCTTGGTTTTCCCAGATATCATCCAACAACCCCGATCTAGCCAACAATGGAGCCAGAAACTAGCGATCCCCAAACTGCTCAACCCCAGATTTTCAGCCCGTTTAACTGTTCTGCCACATCTTGAACCCTAAAACCGCAAACACTGGCTTCCTACACAAAGCATCTACAACAACATTGGCTTTAATTGGAAGGTACTGATTATCCAAGTCATAATCCTTCACAAAATCTAGCCATCTCCTTTGTCTTATATTCAAATTTTCTTGAGTGAAGAAATACTTTAAACTCTTATCCAAGTCTTCAAGGCAAATACTACCGCTGCTAACTCCAAGTCATGTGTTGGGTAATTATTTTCATGCACCTTTAATTGTCTAGATGCATAAGTGATAAATTTTCCTCCTTGCATCAACACACAACCTATACCTTGTCCTGAAGCATCGGTGTAGACGTCGTAGTTATCAAAGATCTCCAGAACTGCCAAATCCGGTGCTGATGTGAATCTCTCTTCCAGTTCTGAAAACCCTTTTCACACTCACTGGTCCATTCACACTTCACATTCTTTTGTGTGAGTCTGGTGAGTGGTGTTGCTATTTTTGAAAAGTCTTGCACAAACTTCCGGTGGTAACTGGCCAAACCAAGAAAACTTCTCACATCTGAAACTGTGGTAGGTCTAGGCCATTTCTCAACCGCTTTAATCTTTGCCGGATCGACCTGTATGCCATCCCTAAAAATCACAAGACGCAAGAAACTCACCTGATTCAACCAAAACTCGCACTTCGAAAACTTAGCATACAATTGTTTCTCCTTCAAAGTCTTCAACACAATCCTTAAGTGTTCTTCATGATCTTTTTCATCCTTTGAGTAGATAAGGATGTCATCTAAGAATACTATCAAAAATTTATCCAAATAAAGCCTGAAAACACGCTGCATTAAGTCCATAAATGCTGATGGATCATTAGTGAGTCCAAATGGCATAACCAAGAACTAAAAATGTCCATACCTCGTACTAAAAGCTGCCATATGTATGTCAACCACTTTGATCTTCAACTGATGATAAACCGACCTAAGATCAATCTTAGAAAACACCCTCTTTCCTTGAAACTGATTAAACAAATCGTCAAACCTTGGTAGAGGATACTTGTTCTTGATGGTGAGGTTATTCAAAGCTCGGTAGTTAATACACATCCTCATACTACCGTCTTTCTTCTTAACAAACAAAACATGGGCTCCCCACGGTGAAGTACTTGGCTGAATTATATATTTCTTTCCAACATATCCTTTAATTGTGCCTTTTTAATTCCTTTAATTCATCCGTATCCATCCTATAAGGTGCCTTAGCTACTGGTGCCGCTCCCGGTACTAACTTGATCTCGAACTCAATCTCCTTATCCGGCATATTTCCCGGTAACTCATCCGGAAATACTTCGGAGTATTCCTTTGCTTTAGGGTTTTCTTCCAACTTAGGCTTAACTTGTTCAACATCCATTTCATACAACAAGTAGCCTTCACAACCTTTTTGACATGCTCTTATAACCTTAACCGCTGAAATCATCGGATGACGCTTCTTACTCGGCTTGTACACATTACCTTGAAATGTCTTAGACGATTTCCCGGGGACCTTAAAAGTTACTCTCTTCTCTCTATATTCCAAGTGAACATAATTATTGGATAGCCAATCTATTACAAGAATTACATCAAAGTCTGAAAAGTCCAATAATATAAGGTCACTCTTACACCGAACATCCACTTGAGGTATCGTCTTAGTTACCTTTCCTAAATGTGTAGTTATCTCCAAAGTGTTTCTTAAGGTTTCAAAAGGTAGATTTAATTCCTTAGCTATCTTAGTCGACACAAAAGTATTAGACGCTCTGGTATCAAACAAAGCCGTAACTGGTATATTGTCTAATATTATCGTACCTAAGATGTAAATTTCATTTATTTAAATATAAATATAACGTGATTTATCATGCTATAAAATTACTTTAATAATATAGGATGAACAAATTAAAGGTACCTGAAATAAAATTATCGTCCGGTTCGGCAAATTCCGTATGCATAGTAAACACCCGAACGGGGCGACTTGAGCCTTCTTTTTCGCTTCCTTGAATCCGGTTTCCCTTATTCCCCTTTGTTGGACAAGCTCTTGCAAAATGTCCCAGATATTCAGAAGAGTAGTAGCCACTTGCACTTGCCCAACGCTCACCAGTATGATTTCTCTTGCATTTAGGGCAAACCGGTGTACTTGTTGCAGGGGTAGCTGCCAAAGATTATGTCGTCTTCTTTGTATTCTGTTGTGGTGCTCCCCGGCTGTGGCCTTGACTAGTCCCAAATTTTCTCTTAGTACCAATGATCACCGAAGGCTTGTTCTTAAAGGTCTCAACCTCCAAAGCCTTATTCAACATCTCAGCCATGGTCCTCGGCGTAGATCCCAACATTCCTGCCTAAATCTCTCGGGTTAGACCATTCTTGAACAACGCCATCTTTCTTTCTTCAACCCATATAATCTCGGGGTAAAACCTTCCTAATTCATTGAACCGATTCATAAATTGTGAAACCATCATGTTTAGACCTCGCTTGAGATTCAGAAAATGGCTTGCTTGATTTGCTTGAACCGTCGGTGGAAAGTATTTGGTGTAAAACAGTTCCTTAAACACTTTCCACTCAAGAATCTTACCACGGCTACTCTCAATGGCCTCAATCCAACTCTCAGATGCACCCAACAAAAACTCAATGGCTAGCTGAGCCATCTCCGCCTCGGGTACGTTCACATTTGCCTTTTCGAAACTTCTTATCCACACTTCAGCCCATGCCGGATCTACGTTCCCAAAGAAATTTGGAACCCGGTTCCTTTTCAACTTCGTGTACCAGTCGCTTGTTCATGAACCGGTGGTGGTCTAACTGGTGAAACACTTGGTGCATGGACCGGAAGGTATCCAAAGGGTACTTGTGGTGGATATTGGTATTGCGGAGGGAAAAATGGTGGCACTTGTTGGTAAGGGTGGTATCTTTGATGGTGTAGGGGAGTGTGGTATGGCTGGTGTAGTCCATAGGGTGGATAGCCAAAACCGTACAGGTGATCAAAACTTGTTGATGGCGGCATGGTAGGTTGAGGTGGATGACTTGTAGGTGGAGGGTAAAAGGTCTGCCGGTAAGGCGGGATAACTAGAGAGTGTGGGTGGCTTACCGGTGGAGGTGGAGGGTCCAATGTAATACCCTACTCCCGACCCCTAAGTCCACTAGGGTCATTCTAGGAGGGGTTGCGAAGCTCTCGCCGCGACTTCGATAAAATGACTATATTCCCAATATAACAAAATAAATACACAAAATAATTCACTAACTCCATAAGCTATTTTACACTAATTCAATAATTATTTTCATTACAGCGATTACAACACATAAAATTACAGTAGGTCTTAAAATAAAATGAGGCACCAACCACAACATCAATTTCTTTTTCCTCGGATCTCGATCAATATCATTGCCTATACTCTTCATTTCTCTCGATCATTAACATGTATTTATATTCATAGAAGAAAACAAAACAAAACAAAAACAAAAACAAAAACAAAAACAAAGAAACTCAATTAAATCAACAAAGAAATTTGGTATGAGCCGTGTGTGTGAGTGTTATATATATATATATATATATATATATATATATATATATATATATATATATATATATATATATATATATATTGTATATTTATAAAAAAACCAATATTTTGTACAACTTTTAAAAATAACAGTGGAAGTCTTCATTACATGATAGAACAAAGGAAGGACAATGTTTAATATTGAAGTGGACGAGCATTAAGAAAAACATGTCGAGTCATTTACAAGCACCAGCTTTGGCCGAGCCGATGAGTCAAGTACCGCCCAAACACCATATGTACCCAAGGGATTTCAACCGCACTTCAAGAGAACTAGCCATTCCTGATAACTCCGGCCGATCGCCAGGGAAAAGAATAAAATTTCACCGTGCAAACCTCCTACACAGTTCCAGCCAACCCTATTCATGCCCTAGGACCCACACACCAACCGTCAGCCCTTGCTTTTCCCGGTTGTAGCATGAATCTTCAGGGAAAAGGTACCGTCCCCACTCTTACAAGCGAGCACTCTAGCTACTGCGGAAAGACTTTGAGTCAAGAGGCCCCGAGAACGGTGACTAGCCATTCTCCTAGAGCGGTAACTCTAATCCCCTTAACCACCAGAGCTTTGATACTTCCGTGCCACTAGCGAGCGAGCGAGCAAGTATTGTCCGTCAATTCCAAGTATCATTTGTTATTATAAAAAAAAATATGCACTAGCTCAAAACAATTGATTAGTAATTTTGAAGAAAATCATTCGAAAATGACTTCCGAGTTTGAAATATCATTTTGAAATAAGTAAAATACTTGAAAATAATTAAAAAGACACACTTTGGCTTTTTATCAAAATAAAAGACTCACCGTTGATTTGGTCGTGCTAATTGTGTGTGATATCCCGATTAATTTCTCACGTGTAACTGCTTGTATTTTAGAATCGTTAAAAAAACACTCTTCAAAAATCACTTGTATCCTTAAATAAAATTTCGATAGTCATACTAGCTATACCCCTCTCCTTCATCACTTAATTATTTGCTTTGAAATATATGAGCGCGACTTCCTACGTCGAAAACAAACCTAAACCATGGAAGCTGCTCATATATTTTAAATCCTGGCTCCATCCTTGCCTGAACCTATTCACCATCTTGCCAACGCGGAGAATGCTCTTGATAAGCCTGAGGTGGTGGTGTCTGGTTCAGATGAGGCTGATGATTCGGTTACACAACACCGCCCATCAGACTATCTTTCCGTACTCCTGAACTTTCAACGCCATGGACCCCTCTGCGGGTAACTACCATTCTGAAAGATCAAGGAAAATCAGAATGTTACTGAGTGGTATAAAGATATATACTTATCTTAAAGGAAAATAAACCTAGAGCAACAAGGACGCTTTTCTCTAATACCAACTGTAATGCTCCATTCCCGGACACCAAGTCCTTATCCGGAAACGACACGTATAATATAAAATAAATTCAATAATATATATAAGTACATGCTTTGCGTCAGATCGAGTTTAGCATTAACGGAAGCTAAATGACTCGGGTATATATATATATATATATATATATATATATATATATATATATATATATATATATATATATATATATATTAAGGATGGGAATAGAAATCTACCAAACCAAAGATAGAAAGGTAATCTTACAACAACGATAAACAAATCTTACAAAGATACGATGTCTCAAAGGAAATTACAACAAACTTGTCTTATAAGAATATCCAAATATAAGTACAACATGTCTTGGAATTTAAACAAAAGCAACATAGTTTGATACAACATATATCACAAAAGTTAAATGAAAGAATCATGCATATCATCAAACATCATCCTCGAGGACCTTGTCGAACTCAAGATCAACAAGTTAATCTGCTCATCCTCAAACACAAACAAACATGAATTTGAGGTAAGTACAAATGTACATAGCAAGAGACAGAAGCTATTGTATTAAACAAGTTTATAAAGCATGATTCATGATTGTTACATTATCTTTATGAGATCAACTCAACTCCAGGATTCACTTCGTGCTCATCAAACATGTCGTTCCTATTAGTTTCTAACTTAGCTTATCTTTGTTACATCAGCATTGAAGGGCACTATGCATAGTGCTACCCACCATGAGGTATCGTTTGCAACCTATTAGATCACACCATAGCCACGGGCTAGTCCCGATAGTGTACACGTTCGGTGAAGTCCATCCGTACTTTGGGTCTTCTAAACCTACGGAGTTATTCACTTTTACTAACCGCCCACACATCACGATATAAACCTATGCCTTAACAAGAATGACATGATGTTTAGTCGTTTACTACTCAAGTATGTATTTTATTAATCGTTAACCAGCCACCTAAGTGTTTTCAAGGCAAATCTCACCTAATAGCTTTACTCTCTCACTTAGAAATCTAGACACAACATCCTAAACACATACACAGACATTGATAAAGTCTAATTCATCAAAGCACAAGTCATTCACGCTCTTCCGATAGTCCCGAACTTCAACTCTTACGAAGATTCCATTCGGTGCCGGAACTTACCACATTAGAAGCTTAATCATGGCTTGTTCATGTTCATTTTTTGTTATTATATCAAGAAGCAACATTCAAAACTGGTCTCGGGGCTTAAAACTCATCATTTCAGAAAAACAGGGTTAATGCGCGTGCTATGCCTCTGATGTGCGCGCTAAACCCACTCTGGCCTGCTCAAAGCGCACGCTGCACGCTTAATGCGCGTGCTAAAAGCTTTCTGAATCATTGAGGATGCTCTCTGCACCCAATGAGCGTGCTCTACGCCCCAATGCGCGTGCTAAAACGTCTATGTATCATGTTACCACTTTATGACTCAGGTATAGCACGCGCTACGCCCTCAATGCGCGCGCTATTGACCTAAATTTAGCTTTAACATTAGTTTTCTGCACTTTTACAAATTCTAACCCTTTCCAATCATGTTTAACATCAGTTTAAGCAACAAACAGCAGCAAAACATAACTTTCACATGACGTAATACTTTACATACAAAATCAACATTTAGGCGTGCTAGTTAACATCAAAACAATACCAAAGTACAATCCAACTTTATAAAACTTGAATTAACACAATAAGAGGATCCTCTTACTTGATCAAAGCAACCTTCAAAGCAAAACTTCAAGAAACTGGAGTCGTCTTCACAAAACTCAACCAAAAACCTATTTGATCCACAATCAATTCATGAACTAATTAAGATCAAGGTTTCTAAAAATTCAAAACTACGAATTCCACCAAACACAACCTTGAAACTTGATCAAATCACAATTAGGGCTAAAACTAACATTTTCCAAAACTTCAAACTTTTAGTATCAACATGATCCTTGTCTTCTCACGATTCTACTGTTCTTCTCAAATCTGAAATTGGATAAGTATCTTGTGAGAAATTGGAGAAAGCCTCCTTGTCCATACTATTGCTCTCAACATTGAAATCGAAGAAGGAATTCTGACAACCTCATTTAGATAATGGGGGTTTTATTTCCACAAATAAAACCTCCCTAATAACTACCCATTAATTCCCTTAATTACAATATCCATAAATTCCCAAATTATCTATATATATATATATATATATATATATATATATATATATATATATATATATATATATATATATCTTAAATCGAATATAGTAAATATAATATTACGTTTTTTGCAAAATGAGGCTTCTGCACTTTCTCTAAAATCGAAATATTACATTACAGCTTTGAATCCCAGCAATAGCATTTTGTGTAGTTGCGGCTGGCAAGTGTTGGGGGGATTTTTAGGGTTGCCAGCAGTCCTTCCTGCCCAAGCGTAAGCGGGTTCGAACAAGACGCTGAAAATTTGGGCGGTATAAGGAAATATAGTATCACATTTACTATCATCAATCGGTTTTAGTACAACGATAAGCGTTTGAACCTAACAATCAAACCTAGTACCTACCCATGTGCATTCCATGCATTAGTGGTACCAAAGATGGAGGGCGGTAGAGGATGTGCACTAATAGAAGAGCTATCAACAAAATCACAATCAAATGCATGTTCCCAATACCCAGGGTTGATGACCTATTTGAACACCATACCAAAGCCAAGATTTTCTCCAAGATTGATCTTACCAGTGGTTACCATTAGATAAGAATCAGGCCATGAGGTGAGTGGAAGACCAGTTTCAAGACTCAAAAAGGGAATTGGTTAGTTATGCCTTTTGGGAAGTGCAATGCTCCCAGCACATTCATGAGGTTGTTGCGTAAAGTTTTGAAACCCTATCTTCACAAGTTTGTAATAGTATATTTTGATGATATCATGGTTTTCAGTCAAGACAAGACATAACACGTCGTACATTTGAAGAAGTTCTTTGAAGTCTCAGGAGCAATATACTATATATGAACCTAAAGAACTAAAGAAGCGCATATTCCCAAATCCCAAATTGTTTTTCTTAGGTTTCATAATCAGCTCAGAAGGGATAAATGCAGATCCTAAGAAGGTAAAAGCTATTAGGGACTGGCCTATTCCAACTAACATCATCACACTTCAGTGATGGGTATAAGGGCTGTTTTAAGCCAGGAGGGCGAGCCAGTTGCCTTTTTCAGTGAAAAGCTATCTTCAGCCATATATGGCAAATTGGACAACCTATGAACAAAAGTTTTATGCCATTATCAGAGTGCGCCCTCCAGCAGTGAGAGCAAAGAGTTTGTAGGTGATTTCCATCTGGTCCAAGGGTTCTTATTCAATGGTGATCAATTATGCATACCCAAGACTTTAGTAAGGGAAATTATCATTAAAGAACTTCATCAAGGGGGATGTTTGCACACACCGGCCCGAAGAGATAAAAATACATCATCGGTGGGGGAGAAATTTTACTGGCCACAACTAATTAAAGAAATATGTCAGCAACTATGTTCACTAATTCCGATCCAATAAAATTTAGCAGGATTAATGATACGAGACACGATGATTGTCTTCTGACAAGTGCACAACCGAGATTCTAACATGTGATCATGATGTATGGCTTGTTGTTTATGATGAATTTTCATCATAGTTAATAAGGGTAGGAAGTTTGGTTGTGTCCGGATCATTACTTATTTTGCTAACTATTTTTTGTCAAAATGTGTCGAAATTCAGAAGGATTTTATCTGACATTTTTGACAAATATTGAATTTAAAAACTCTCATTAAACTAGCTTGGAACAATAACCACTTTGTATTAATGTTAATAGATTTGGACATTGCCTTATGTTTGGTGAAAACAAGTTAGGTTTTTCCTCAAAAAAATAAAAATAAAATAATAATAATAATAATATTAATTTTATTTTGTGTGAGCATCTCTTAATTTGCATTACTAAAGTAGTAATTAAAGACATTACTCCACTGTAGGAAGCTGCACTACGCCAAGCGGGATCTGCACTACATGCACAGCTTCTCGAGGTGGAATACACATGCCCGTGTGTGGAAATTGTGTAGTCAGATGATCTTCTTAGCGTGAGCTTCGCAATAATAAAATTCACTATGATAGAATTTTCCTATTGACGGACATGGGATTTAATTAATCAGTGGAAAGAATATTGTCGGTGTTCCAACATTCAATCAAAATGGTTATTTGGCGGCGAGATTCCAACATTTGATGATTACTTGAAGATGGGATGGATTACCAGTGGTTTGAAGGCTACTATTGTCATGTGCTATTTAGCAACTGAGTCAGCAACTCAGACTGTTTTTCATTGGCTCTCTCATGATCCTCAAATGCTTGTGGCTGCCTCCTTAACTTGCCGGTTACGAAATGATTTAGCTTCACACAAGGTATTTTTATTTTTATTTTTTTTATTTTTTTTTTTGGCGGTTCGGGTCATTTTGGATCGAGATATTTAAAAAACAAAAAAAAAAACCGAAGAAGTCTCACCGGAAAATATGAATGTCTTGAAATTGAATTTTTTTTTTTAAAAGTTATCTTGACCAAAATTGATAATTGCTAGAACAAAAATGATGTGTTTCTTCTAATTTACGGTACCAAAATAGATATAATTGCAAACGTATGAAATTAAAATTGATACGATATCAAAATTATGAGACTAATATTGTAATTTTCACCTACCTTGTAACGTCGTAAAATTGTCTGATTGGTCCATGAGTAAATCGGCATTAAAATGAGCTTTTACACATATAATCATTTTGGCAGGATATATGAGGGAAAGGGGAGGATTTTATTCATTTTATTAGGAGGAGATGATGATTAAAATTTGATTAATACGAAACCAAAATCAATTTTCCTCTACCACTTAAGTAAAAATCTCATCGATCATTTGGTCAATTATGGTTAATGCAAATAACATGAGATATTTAGCCACAACATATGTATCGATTTATTGTTTCCCTACACACAATGTCGCTCTTTGAAGAAATTCATAATCCATAGTAATGGATGAATTTTTATGACTGAAATTTAAAAACAAGAAAGCGGGAAAACTGTAAAAGTTGGAAGTAAGAAGATGAACTCAGTTTTCATTGATTTCACTAAATGTATTTTATAACTACACAATCTAACGTATATATAGGCTAACAATCAACTCAATCGACTAAAGGAACGGTTACAAGTTGTTTAATTCTGTTGTAACTTCCTTCAACCGTCTGTGGTTGAAGGTGTTCGACAAGTTGCCTGACCCAAACACCTCAGCCGCGTGCCTGAAACCACAACAGCCTCAGCAGCGTCCTTGAGACCAAACCTCAGCAGCATCAATCTATTCTTTTCACTCTTGCACGTAAAAAAAAATGGTTTTTTTTTTATGTGTGGAGAATTACATTTCTAAACATAATTAGGGACATAGGACATGTTTAAAAGTGAAGAAATCAGAATAGACACGCGGAAACGTAAACACTGAACTTGTGGTTTTATTGAATTGATAAATAAAAATATTACACCGCCTCTCTTTATATATAAGAGAAGTCTTATCCTAATATAATATTAAAATCAAATTATAATCTTTTATTTAAAAGACTCCTATCAATATTTAATAATATAGCATATCTATCTCTCCAATATAGGTCTTTATCTTGCCTTTAAATATATCATTTTGATATTATGAGATTTATCTTCTATTAAAAAGATCCTAGGTTTTAGAAGGACAAAATAATTTTGTTGTACTGATTTGCCCTTAAAATTACAGATTAAAGGTTGTGAGGGACTGTCTTATTTTCCACCAATTTTTAATACATCAGTTTTTCTCTTTCACTCTTTATTAAAATTGCTCTATGATCTATATTTTTTTATCTACATCTCCAAATAACATGATTCTTTCACCGAAATTTTTATTTTTTTTCGTGCTCTTTTTTAAAGCTCCAATTTGTTATATTTTCTTGGCATGTGATTATGTAACTGAGAAATGCAGCAACATCAAACCTGAAAAGACAAGCGAACCCATATATAGAATCTGATGAACAGATCAATGCAAAACAAGATAAAACAATCGTAAACGAAATCAATATACAAATAGCATAATCTAAAATGGGTTGAAAGCTATTGTACATTATTCTCTGTAGATTTTTTTTTCCCAACCTTTGTTACGACCAGTGGCGTATCCAGAAATTTTGTTCAGCAGGATCCGTAAATATTTAACAAAGTAAATAATTTTTTTCACAGGGTTCGAAATATTTTTTTAATAGGTAAAATATATTTTTATTAAAAAGTAGTAAAGGTAGATCCACCTATGGTTACGAGCTACAATAATTCTCATTGAATTTAAGATATAGAGGAAATTCTCATTGTTACTGTTTTGCTAACAATCTATGAAATATGTGTATAATATGTTGTTGCAACTTCATCTTGATACTAATGTACCGACAATTGTCATTGTATAAGCATTGTCACTGTATCATCAATTTTGTTTTTGCTTTGTGAAATATCATTGAAGATGAAGTGTCACCGAAAATACAGTGACAAATTAACTATTATAGTCGCTGCATTTTCAACTGTCACATTATCCGCATAATAGTGACAAACCAAATCTTATTTGTCGTCCAAAAAAAATTTCAAATTATTATTATTATACATTCAGTAAATCTAAATAGATAATTAGAAAATAAGAAATACTCAAATATTTTTTATAGAAAAAATGACAACTTCTATAATATTTATAGTTTAGAAAAGAAAGAAAAAGAAAAAAAAAAAACCAAAACAATTTTTTAATAAAAGGCGAAAGAATAGTTTGCTTTGAGTTTACACATCTTTAGTAAAAAAGCAATACACATTTGCCAGGGTTTTTTTTTTTTCTCTTTCGTAATTCATTTTTAAATACTCATATATTTTGATCTAGATCTTCAAACGTGATGAAAATTTCACCAATTTTTATTTTATTTTTTCATACTCTTCGTTTTAAGACTTGGTTCGATATAATTACTTCGCATTTCGTGAGATTCACTCTCGTTACAGAAGCAATCTGTGTACCCCTTGCACCACAGTTCTTGCTGTGGAAAAACGACATCGTTTGTTTTTTTTTTTTAGTTTCATTTTAATCTTACACTACACATCTATATAGTACGGACACAGATACGGAGACGTCATATGGCACGACACGGAAAATTTCAAAATATAATAATACGGCAGGTCATGCGACATGTGTAAAAAATGGTTGCATTTGGTAGACCAGGGCAAAACTTTAAATAATAATTGAAAATGACTAAAGTATCCTTTTCTTTTTCACTTTTTTAAATCCAGCAATTTTTTTTGTATACCAATTTTGCTCTGCATCACTTTCCTGAAGAAAAAAAAAACCACCTGCACTAGTGCACTGCTCCGGTGCGCCACCTCCCTCTTACCCCATATCCACCACTTTCTCCACCACAACCTTCCAATTTCTCTACATTTCTACTGACTGTCTCCTTCAAATTTGTTACTTTTGCTCATCATAATGGTAGGAGAGAAGAAAGAAACCCCTACTTCTCACCTCAAACCAAATTATAAGAAAGATCTCTTGAAGAAGGGGACCTCCCACCATGAATGATTTCTCCTCCCATGAAGATGATGAAGCTACCAACCCAATTAATTAATTATTTAAGGGCAAAATTGGTAGCACGGGTTAAAAATTAAAGTTTTACTCTGGGTCTACCAAATGCAGCCCAGTCCATACCGACTGCCTAAAAATATAGGGGGAATGAGGGAGAAGGACAAAAATATTTCATCAATTGAGTAGAATGACAGTCTTTTGAAACTTTTCGTAAAATGACAAAACTATTTATTCATTTGTCGAAATTCACTTGTGTTCAAATTCACTGCTTTAAATTCACTCCAAAATTCATCAATTATCGAAATTCACTAATTTTCAAAAATCATTATTTAAATTCACCGATTTTCTGATTCATCATCAAAATTCACCATCGAAATTCACCGATTTGGGATTCACTGAGGAGATTACCGATTTTCCTGATTCACTGTTGTCATTCTCGCTATAAAAATTATATAGTTGTCATTCTTCCTATAAAAAATATGTAGTTGTCTGTTTCTTAAAAATATTCCAGATTGTGTCCTTATCCCTAATTTCCCATAAAATATATATCATACGGAGACTTCGGATGACACGACATGAAAATTTTTAACATTTAAAGTAACAACACACCAAAGGAAATTTTTTTTTCACCTACACATTTAGTTTACAAATGTCTTATAATGAAGGGGCCACTTCCGTGCAAAGCACCGAACAATATATATAAACAATCATTAAAAATTTTGTTGGAAATGTAACGCTCATGTTCCGGATACTGAGTCCTTATTCGGAGAGAAACGTTCGGCATGTGACATTTAGAGTAAATCATAAATCCCACGTAAGTTTTATGTCATATCAGAAAGCGTGGCACAAAAGAAACAAACAAGAGACTCGGTAAATTGACACGTAAGACTTTCCATTAACAAACTCAACAGATTACATGTACAACTGCTGTCAAGCTAAATCATAATTAACTACTAGCATCTACTACTCAACTTGACTAATAAGTGAACCACCTATACATAAAGAACTTCAAAGCTCCATTCGTAAGCTTGTTATTCATTCTCGTTTATCCAATTCGTCTTTAACATGCATATCTTCTTATTCCAAATAAAGTAGTGAGCCCGTGCACAAGCTCGGTAAGGAGAAAGAAAATCAAAAGAGAGATTCATGCATGTCGGATGCCGGGAGACGTGACATGAATCTACTTTATCCACTTTCACACACTATTTAAGGACATTACTTGTAACATAAAGAAAACTACCTTTAAAGCATAACTTTAAAACGTAGAGGGAAGCCACCTTTAAAAAGTTACTTAAAATGCACGAGAAACATGCCTACTTACTACATTAGTTTATCTTGCATATACTTGTTCGTAACATTAATTACTTACTGTATTACCCTATTGATCAAACTTACGTAAGCTGTCTATTAACACATACTTTACTTGTCTACTAACCATAGCATGTCCGCGTCTTGTCTATCTTGTGTCTGTCTCTTACTTACTTGGAATGGGACTTAACACCCATTGCCTTGATTGTCATATCATGGTTTCACAAGTGGGACTTAAAACCCACGGGTCTTCATGGGACTTAAAACCCATGGGGCTCAGCATACTTTACTGACTTATCATGGAACTTAAAACCAACATAACTTAGCATAAAGTTTTTGTGCAACACAGTTAATATGACTCTAACCATGGGACCTAAAACCGTCGTCTTGGGAACGACATGGTGAGAACAGTTAAGCATACCTCCGACACATGACTTAAAACCCATGGTACTCCGCACAGTACATTGCAAGTCACTAACTATAAACACGTAGGAGTACATGAAGCACATAAGATCATGTTTAAAACCATATACAACCTATGGGAACTTACAAAGGCCATAAGAACATCAAACTCTCAACCTATCTCCACTACTCGTAACTAAAACGCGTAGAAGAAACTACCGAAAATTATCCAAAGAACATAATAAAGCTTTAACAACGCTGTTTATTTTAAAGTAACTAGAAAACATAATAACGTTCTGAAAACACAGTTTGGCAGTCACCAAGCAGCACATAATCATGTCTAATTTTGTGCATTTTAACATAAAACAATATTCAAAACACATATAAAAAAACATAATCTTTAAACTAAAAACGGAACCTTTTGATACAAAGAACTGCTTACCTTAAAGACGAGCCGAACTATGAACTGAACAACATCTTATTTCCAAATTATACGTGAATCTAAAATCCGACAACAAATCTATCAACGATTGAACTTTTTCGATCCTCAGTTAATTCTAAATAAACCCTAATAACTAAAGGCAAAATCTGTAATCCTAAATCCAAAATTACAACCCTTAGAAGACAATAAATATCATAACTTAAACTTACCTACAAATCACTCCTGAAACGGATTGAAAACAGTGTATCGAATCGTGACCGAATCATCTTCTTCTTTTATCCTTCTCTTTCTTTTCCTTTTCCTTTTTCCATCTTCTGCCGAACCGTTGATTGCTTCTTAGTTCTTATTTTCCCTGGGAGAGTTGCCGGCTATTCTTTTTCTTTTTCTTAATATAAAATACCCATCACACCACACATTTATTTATAGTGTGTAATCTTTTTTTTCGAGTAATTCAATAATTATCTCAATTAATCTTAACTTTTAAATATCTTACCTAAAATAACTGATCCCAATAATTATCTCTTTAATTAAAACAACCACGATCCTTGTCAACCACTTCTTTTTCGATTACTTACTAATCCATAAAAATTATTATCAAAATGACACAAATACCCTTAATAAAAGTTCACGGTTTTACAGGACACCTAGGAGGTCTCCCAAAAGTTTAAGGTGATAAGAGGTAGATAATCAAAATTATATCTCAATCACTACCTCCGAGTGTGCGCGCATAAGATTTAGAGAGATGTCTTTGTCTGCAGTAATGCGCTTGAGTAGATGATTAATATTATATATTAATACAGCCCATCAAGTGTTGGTCTATATATAAGAGAGGAGAGAGACCCGTGTAAGCCTTAACCTTTAAGAAATAAGATAGACCCAACACTTGTAAGCATGGTCCTTTTTTTTTTGGGAAAATAGTGATTGGAGCGGGGTTTGAATCCAGGACATTTCGCTCTGATACCATGTTGAACTACCATCTCTCCTAAAAGCGTATATTTGTCTCTAAATTAATGATAACATGAGTTTTTTGTATAGTGAATAGTAATTTCCCCCTAAAACACTTCTTCCACGAACTAACTAACTAATGTATGTTCATTCATCTATTGAAGTTTGAGAAAGAGAGAGGAACTACCACATCAATACAGTTTTACATGAAAAATTACGACGTAACTGAGGAAGAAGCATGTAAGAAGTTTAATGAAATGTACGAGGATAGTTGGAAAGATTTCAATGAAGAATATTGCCAAAAGGCGAAATCTCCCATCGCAAGAAGTTTCCTCCAAATGATTCTCAACGCAATACGCATAAAGGATGCTGCTTACAAGAACAACCAAGATTGTTTTGCCGACTCTGAAAAAGTTTTGGGACCTATTCTTGACCAGTTGCTTGAAAATCCATTCACTGTTTAGACAAGTTATCCGGGATCCCTCGTTAATGTTGGGGGGTATTTATTTGCATCATCACGACACTGAATTCATTGACCATGTGAAAGTCAAATCTATAGCCAAGATACAGCCTTCCCAATGTCGATCGACTTTCACATAGTCGATTCTGTGAAGACGATGTGTGCAAATAATATCCCTTATAATGTTTCATTATTATTTTTTTCCTCTGTATTTGCAAATAATTTTTCATTACTTGTTAGAAAATGTGCTGGTATATTGCCGGTATATTTTCCTATGCTTGTCATTTTTCTTAAGCTTCTGCTTTCCTACAATGTTTCAGGTTTCTTGTGTTCCATGGATTTATCATGTCCTTGTGAAAACAGACTGATGTTCAATTACAGTTTTTTTTTTTTTTTTTTTTTTTGTAAGGTAACATAATTTGATATTACAGTTTTTTTTTTTTTTTTTTTTTTTTTTTTTTTTTGTAAGGTAACATAATTTGATATTTTTGGTATGGCAAGAAAGGGAAAAATAAAATTTATAAAAAAAAAGGAGTTATTTATGCATTCATATATATATACTAAACAAGCATCAAGAAGCCCCTCACATATAAGTGTGCTTGGCTAAGAAGTATGTTGGAAAATTACTACTATATATAAAGCAGATCTTAAGAAAATCATGGCTTTAAACTTGCAGTTCCCAAGCTTCAATGCCATGTTACCTTTTAAAGCACATCTTAAGAAAATCCGTGTATAAAGAGTCTCTGTTGCATCGAACAGTGGGGTAAAGTGTCATTTATGTAGAGTATGCAGATCACTGTCAAAGTTCTAGCTATTTTTTCAGGCTCTGAGGAGAAGCTCATAAACGTTGCTGTTGTTATCCCCGGAAACACGTTTCAACATCTCAAAGCATTTACGACTGCCTATAAAATCAATCCGCTTGAAATGTAGACCGCCATGCTCAGTTGCGTCCTTACTAGAATAAACTGATCGAAGCCTGTCGGCATGTCTTGAGTCGGTGTGAATGGCAACCTCTATTTCAGCCTCCGACATATTCTCCTAAACATTCGAACAAAAAATATCATATTTTGCTTAAACTGCTTAAAAAAGGAAAAGAAGAGTTACAGTTATAACTATTTTAACATAAAACGAGAAGAAAAACGGTAGAATTTACTAATTTCATCACGTATACAAAATGTTTATACCTGGTAAAATGCATAGATTAAATCCAGGACTTGCAAACACGTAAAGCCGTTCTCACTGAAAAATGTCCTCGAACAAGGGCCAGCCTCAGAAAACCGATCAACTGGAAATAAAATTGTAAGGAAGTGGTTCTTCAGTACTAATGCTGCCTTCTCACTGCAACTTCAAATAACTCGGTTAGATGCACTGTATTTACTTCAATATACCAAGAAAGTTTTGAAGGTCTGGACTATTACAGTGAAAGACATAATTTTTAAAATAAAAAATAAGTTTGGCAAATTGGGCTGCTACATGATTCAGAGCAAGAAATGAGTGTGTGCATATCCGGCTTTATATGGTTTATATTCTACATTTATGAAATCGAGTACGCATACTCGCCTATTTAAAAGTCGATTTTTAGTGTGGCGAGGCCAGTGTGGATACGTGTGTCGCTAAATGATGCATAAAAGAGACAGTATTACAACCTTTCACTTAGTGGTCGGGATAAATTAACAAATGAAGCATCTGATTCTCTCCCGTCTGCCTTTGCATCAAAGAATTCAGTTGTATTCTGTTCATTAGACTCATCAATAATGGAAGAGTCCGCATAAATAGAAGCAGAAGAGGTAGGCTCGGATATTGACCAACAGAGAGAATCCAAGAGGGTGTTTGGTGTTATTGGACGTATCACTGTTTGACAGATCTGCAAAAAGACTTACAGGTTGCAATTGATACAAGAAATGAACAATGCAATACAAAGACATTTATTTCAATTTAAAAGCACGTTCCCAACAGATCTCGGAGAATCAAGAAATGCAACACCCCCCGCAAACTAAGGATAAAGGTGCATACAAGGGCATAAAAGGATGCACGTGGTTCATAATTATAGGGGTCTTTAAACGCAACACACCCAACTTCTAATGGCATGGCACCACACTTATCTAGCACCATGTTGAATATCGACTTTCACAAAGTCGAGTATGCAACATTTTTAAAAGTTGATTATATGGTGCCACATTCAGTTGGGTATGGTGCACTTAAAGGGTTCCTAAATAACATGCAATGTAACCAATGACAACGAAAAATAACTTACAGAACAAGTAATTAACAGGCACTGGACCATGTTACAAGCCTAAAAGGTTTACCTGCATGCGTCGATCACGCCGTTTCCTAATGCCTTCTTTGGCAAGGCAGGCAATCTTCTGTCGTTCTTCATAGTTGGCTCTAAATGCAGAATCACGTGCATCTTGGTTGATAGTTGCATTAACAGCCTATATAAATTAAAAATTAAAAAAAAAAAAACAAACTTAAGCATACCACCAATAATGGAGAATGCATCCCAGATGTCTGATTCAATTGTACTCTCAGAAGCATATACTAAAATGCCCCTTCAAATTAAATCCCGAATTACATAAAAAATATGCACATGTCTGAATGGTCAGAGTCCGGAAAAAGGTACAAAACAAATATAATAATAACATAAAACAGACCAAAGATAAAGCATATACCTTTTCGCGTGTCACAGGATGACTAGCATCCAGTGTTGTTGCTATTTGCCTAGCCAAATCAACAGAAATGTGAACAAGCCTCTGAAGACTTTTTTCTCTTGAAGACTTCAGAAACCATAGCGGCTGTTAAAAAGAAAAAAAAATTGAACATCCAGGCACAGTTTAGTATTGATGCTCAAATTGAAAAGGATAGCCTTATTGAATATATATAAATCAAGATTCTACATTAAGGTAAAGGTCATTTACATGGCAAAAGAAGAAAGTACGTAGAATTAAAAATCGAATCAGACATTTTAAAATCAAAGCGAGATAGTCAATATTGGCTTATAAATGTGGCAAAGTAGCACATACGGTAATTAGGTTGCCGGAATGACCAAGATATTTTGTAACTGAAGTTCCTTCACAAACTACATGGGTAGCACCGCAGCCTACATACCATTGGTCCACCAAACTGGCACCTTCTGTTGAGGCAGCTTGAACTACCTAAACAAGAAATCACACCTTCTTACAAACCCACAAAAAACTTAAACATGTTTCAAGAACTTAACTTTATTGTAAAGGTCATAATCGCAACAAAAAAAAAAAAAAAAAAATGAAGTGACATTCAAACATTCCATTTGCTACTTAGGTCTACCTTATTCTTAAGCTCAGCAGACACTTCAGGATCAATGTAAAAGGTAAACGCAGAGAGAGGCAAACTCAAGTTTCTTCTCTTAGATTCTCTTTCGGTAGCATGCAACCGTTGTCTTTCAATGACTTCACATTTGTTATTGTATTCATATGGACCACGAGGAATACAAGATTTCACGGTCTCCGCATCCTGAAATAGTCGTTTCAAATCGTCCAATGCAAAACCAGTTTCACCAACCGTCCTAACGCTATAAAGTGACTCACTCATCCGCACTGAAAGCACAAAAAGAACTAAGATTTTATTTAATCTAAAAAAATTGAGATGATCTTTTTTAGCACAACACGTGACTTAAAAGAACACAATGAAACTTAATCGCCTGATCAATCTCAACTAGAAATCTAGAAGTATGCACCAAAAGGAAGAAAGTCTTACCATTTCTTCTCACACTGTCCACAAACCATCCGAGAGTAACAATAGAAAGACCGTTTCTTGATCCATGTTTCAAAGCATGCTCAAACTTGCATCCATTAATGCTGTAAGGAAGCTAAGGAACCCAAAAAGATCTATCTACGTCACAAGTTTTATAGCTTAAAGGTAATTTTGCAAATCTGGGTATGGCAGAGGACGGCGATGTAGTGCTCCAAATAAATACAGACATTGAAACTGTTCTTATATGTCACGGAGCAAAGCAAAACTGATGAAAATGTATAACAAGGGATGGAGGCAAAGATGCATAGAAAATGAGGGATGAAAACCAAAAGAAAAACTACGATAAATAGATGCATAAGCAAATAAAACGCTTCTGCCGACAAGGATATTTGAACAACCAGATGGGTACATTGAGGATGTAAATGTCGGCTGTATTCCCCACCTAGTCTTTCAGTTGCTTCCATCACTTGTTTCCGGGCCTCTGCAAATCAGATCGCAGCAAATCATGAATTGAAGGGAAGAGATATCTGATGCTCAGAAGAAATGATGCCAAACGTCAAATGATAACATAATGCGAAATCTAAGAGCATATGTAGTATGTACAACACTCGCTACATTTTGGATTCAGCTATTAGAACGGCACACAGCTCCTAATGGCGGTTTATCGATGAAACTGTGAATGTGGCTTGATCCTAATCATAATCAACAGCACCATGGATTAGGCTTCTTAGAAAAGTAAAGGAAATCCATAATACATGAATGTGAACACCGACTACACTTATTTGCACATGAAAGTAATAAACATTATATGAATTTGAACACCCATTAATGGATCCTTCAGTTCTACGCTAAGTAGAAGTCAAGGACCCAAGTCATGAGTTTGAGCATACTAGGCCAAAAGCATCCTGACCATTCCTGGACCAAGGCATGCCTGATTCACAATTTACAGAATCCAATAAGTTCAATTCAAACTGTATCGGAGAAATTTTAGAGTACACTGTGAATCTGTGATAGCTATCGGTATAGCAAACACATCTGCACACTCATTATGTGAAATGGAATAAAATCATCCATTTTTCATTCAGTTAATAAAACAGTAGTATGTAGTACTCTAAAATAATTCAACTGCATACACCTTTACTGAACACAGTGTTCACATGTAAAACATTCTACTACTACTCTAGGAGAGAAAGATAACTCTTAAACAAAAAATAAAAGACAACGCTTTTGAAACTGAAGAAATATAGCATCAAATTAAATTGAGACAAAAATGAAGTACCTTTAGAGAGTCCAGTAACACATATGACGAGACTGGAAAAGGGTCCTTTTGACCGGTTTTCACCAGCCGATTCTGAAACAACAGAGATAGATGAAGCTGGAGACATGTCATCCGATCCATAAGAATGAAGCCCATTTCCCCTAAATGAAGGAACTGTACCGGATACTTCTGTCAATAGCCTTGAACAGCCATTGCTGCTTATTACCTCTACCTTCCTGCCTCCCCCCATTTATTCAGATTATATCCACACGAAGCAAATGTGTACTAAAAAACATTCAAGGTAAAACTATTCCCCATCCTCACACAAGAAACCCCATTACATTTCTTCAAATATTCAACTCTGAAAGGGGAATTTTAAGGAGGAAAAAAGAAAAAGGGAAGATTTGGAATATGCTATCAGAAAAGGGTGAAAAAGACAAAGGAATGTCCATAAACACGTCAATTTGAACAGATAGGAGTAGGAAGATCTTTAATCCTTCTGACCAAATGATGAAAAGGGGTCATTTTAGTTTGGAAAAGAGAAATGGAGGATAAAGCGTAGAGAGAAAGAAAACGACAATTAAGAGAATTCTACAGCAATAGGTTTGACGGGAGTGGGAGAGCAGGATTTAAAGGAGAATTGGCGTGCAAAATGGAGAATCAAGTAACATCGACTTGGTGCTTTTCATGATTCAATTTAAGATACAAAAGCATTTTCTCGCCCCCTGCCCGCTCTGGTTGTGCGACTGCACTGGAACGGAGTGGTGCCGATAACAAGCTATTCTTGAAAAAATTTGAATTATGACGGTATAAACTAGCGAGACCGGCTACGATCCAGTTTTTAATTGTCCGGTCTTTTAATCTTTACCGATAAAAAAAAATATATAAATAATCGTGTATGTTGGATTATTTTTTTAATACATCATAGTTAATGTGTATAATAACACATCTAATTAATCATTTAACCTCCTAAACCGGGTCGGGTCAACGAGCGGGTCAGACCTTTCTTCTTCACCCGGTAATACTGCAAACAAGAAGAAGAAAAAAACAATATTGACCAATGATATCTCGCAATTTCGAGATTCATTTTTCGTACCGTTTGTTGCGTTGGACTCCAAAAATCAAGAACTATTCAAGGAATAAATAGAAATGTATTTTGAGCAATTTTCTGTGTCGGATTTCTGAACAAACAATGGCTTTGATACCAATCTGTTGTGCGAAATCATCCGAAACGAAATTAAAGCATATCGAAATATACATGGAAGAACAAGAATTCCGAAGAAGAAAAAAAGATGGTACAAGAAGAAGAGGACATGAATGTATACGAGGTGTATGAAAGTATATGAAGTGTGGAAATTGAAAAAAAAAAAAAAAAAAAAAAAACAAAAAAAAAAAAAAAAAAAAACCATGGTGAAGAAACTGTAGGATGAAAAAATATTGTGACGGAAAAACAATTTGTAACGTGATTGCTGTTTTTTTTGTGTGTAATGGATAACCTACACATTTGCTCGATGTTAAAATATTTTTTATGGTACACAATAAGTAATAGTGTGTCAAATCAATCCAACACCTTTCCAAAAAAAAAAAAAAATCAATCCAATGGTTGCTATTATTTTAATATTGATCAAACGGTAAACTGAACCGTCCAGTTCTTTTATACTGACTAGACTGTAGTATTTCCTTAAACTAGTAGTAGTAGTAGTATTTGTTTGGTTTTCTTAATTCAATTTGAATTATGACGGTATAAAGTAGTAGTAGTAGTATTTGTTTGGTTTTCTTAATGTTTTGAATCTCATTAAATGATCCATTTTTTTTTTTTTTTTTTGGAATTCTAGACATTTTGGGATGTTTAATAATACAATTTTTTTTAGGAAAAAAATTTATTGATCAAAATCTGTCAAACAAGCAGTCAAAACGTCATCACAGGGTGATGTGCCTTAAGATGCCTGAGCATAAATTAACAAAACATGTCTAACTAAAAGATAAGATGGGCATTCCTCACACGCCGAATGAAAGCAATAAACATATACGAAACTAGACAAGAGGGCCAAACAGTCATGGCGCCAACATGGCATCGTCCCAGCGGTAAGTGATGTGGTTATTAATCCGGAGGTTCCGAGTTCGAGTCTCAATGGGAACAAAAAGTGTGCATGTGTATATTTCTTATCCGTGGAAAAAAAATGCCATGGGCTGTGAGGTCTTCCACCGGTCTTCGAAGACACGAAACACACACTAAAGAATCACTTTTACCACTAGTCATTTGAATCCCCAAACGCCTCGCCTCCTATAGAGCCAAGAAAATAGCCTTAAGCTCCATGTATTCCACTGATCCCCCGAGTCAAAATGATACGCAAAGAGTGTAGAATCGCCTCTACGTGTATCACGGAAAATGATTCCAACACCCCATCCTCCTAGTGTGATCGACGCATCCACGATACGCTTAATCTCCCCTCCAATGGTTTCACCCATCTATCCGCCGATGATGATGGGATGAGGCTGCACCCGATAGATTTCCAAAGCCTCTCGCATACTCGGCCAACAATACCGAGAATGCGTCGTACGCACTGCATGCGAAAACATAAACTGTCTGATCACCAAACACCACGGAGCTATTAGGTGTAATGTCCGAAAGGCAATTTTATAATTGTTTTATTTAAATAAATGACAGAATTATATATTCATTTTATTATTTGCATTTATGCTTATATTATACACTGCGGAAAACCCTAAGTATATCGGTATGTAATCACATAACTCAGTGTATGGCATACACACGAGTATTGAGTTAGTGATGACATGCTTAAAACTAGTTAGTCCGTGGTGAATTTATTTAGAGTATGGGTCTCATGATTAATATACCAATAATGCGCCCAGAACAATTAACGGTGTGACCGTCTTATCCGGACCGTCGGTATAGGGTACCTAGTGGGGCATTTATATATGATGTCTGTCATATAGGACTGGACCGATTTGATTTGAATTCTCGATATAATTCCGTAATCGAGAATCTTATCGAATCACAATATGATCATTTATGGATTAATCTCAATCCTGATGTGATCACAGTCTACTGCTTGGTTCAAAGTGTTAGGAAATCTACGCGGGAACGCAGCAGAATTTAAAATTTTATTTCCTTTTAACCAGGATCGACTTCGTTTAAGCAATAAACAAACGAGTTAGTAGACGGTGGTTACCTTGGTTGATCTAAAAGATCGACGCTTTGACCGTCTGGAGAGAGTAGTTCTCGCATAGAGCCACCCAAGTGTTCGGCCTCTACCGCCATCCACACAAACAAACCGCTGGAATCACATCATGGATTGCTATTGGAAAACTCCGGTTGCTTGGACCGGCCTTTTCCCCTCTCTCCAACTCTCATAGGATGCTCTCTATTTTACACAAGAACTATTAGTTCTTGGAATTGTGATGTACAAAAGAGCTTGACACCCACTTCCTATTTATAGGGAAATTGGCGCCCCAAGAAGTGTGGAGGAGAAGAAAACATTTTTCCAATAAAATAAGAAAAATATATTTGATTGATTTATCTCATTTATTATAATATCTTATATCAAATAAATCTAGGATATTGTCAATATCTTATATTGAATATTTCCAAGATATTGTCAATATCTTATATTGACAATATTTATCTTTTATTATATTACCATAAATCAATTTACATATGTGTATATATCACATATATATATTACACAAATAAATCTATATATATATATATAAAAATATATGGTGCGCATGAATCACCAATTTGAATTGGTGCAAACACACGTTGTATGTACATATTTATAAATATTAATATCTAATAGTAATATATGGTAATACCATTAATTAAATTGTACAATCCAAGTGTATCTTATACACTCCAAAATTGCGCCACCTATCAATATAAGTGTATTTAATTAATCAACTTAATTAATATCTTGTATTTAATTTATTCATAATAAATAAATACCACCATATTAATTTACCACTATAACTCTTATAGTCTCGAGATAAACTTTCCTTATTTGGTTATCATCTATAACCACATTTTAATCCGACTAGATGTTCTTATGTGTGTGACCCGATAGGCTTCCGAATATGTTGGCCATAGACACAAAATGCAAATTACGAAAATGCCCTTCATGCCTAACGATCATGGGATAGCGTCTAGCAACACACCGTGACCCCCAATCATCGGAAGAGTCAAATGCAATGACTACTACCTTTCATGTGAAACAGTTACCGTGTAACTTACAATCCTATCGCTGTAATAATATCCATACGGTCGTACGTCGATAACATTAACGACCGTATCTTATAATCTGGATATCATGCTCTCTCGAAGTAACTCGTTTACTCCCACTTTGCAAAGATTCACGAGAGTAAGACATTCCTTATAAGAAGGCCAATTCGGATATTCGATCCCAAACATAGATACGCGATTCCCGGACGACCAATCATGTATACTCCGCGATGCTTCAAAGATCATACCCAATCACTACCGCATGATCGCCCGTGGCTGTGGAAACCTCAATAGTGTCAAAGCATGACAATCCACACCGTGATGCCATGAAGACTCCGGTCAAAAGGATAATTACACAACCGCCACATAGTGTGACACTTATCCGTGTAAGTGGGTCAGTCTAACGTCGCATTCTCTAATACACGCCCACGTCATGATCCCAAGTGTTCTACACTTCGATAGACGAGATCTATCCATGCCCTTAAAGACAGAAGACATCCAATACGTGCTAGTCTGTTTATACTATCAATTCCCTATTTAATAGTACATCAGCCTAGAGACATTTAAGTATCAAACTTATTAAAGTGATTAGAGATCTCATCAACCATAATCGCCTATCATGGTTTCTCTATCACAGTTTAATACTAAGGACGTTATCATATAAAAATTCATAATTGGTTCTTTAAAAGAACATATATATGACAAATGTAAAAGCCATTTTATATATGTATAAACATAAAGAAATAGTAGAAATGATCCGACCCGGTCGGATCCGGTCCAACCTGATTGGGTTTAGGACACTATTTCAACACAAAGTAGGGTTTGATGTGTTAGTTAAGGATCACTTGGATACATGTGATCTGAACACTTCTCGTTGGCTCTATTCTAGAATGGGTGAGTAGTCTGTGACTTCACAGATATGGAATCTATTCCTTCCTGCGGGAAGTAGACAGACAGTTCCCTTATTTGTTAATCCTAGAAACTGATCGATGGGCCCAGTTCATATTATATTAGTTATGAACTAATTGATCACAAGGGGTTAATGGTAAATAAGGATAAGATGTTTTGAGAAGGGTTTACGGAAATATCCCGAATCAAAACGAACAGTCTATGGAGGATTTATCCGTATGTAATGATTATATCAATGGACGATTTTACTCAATGATTAAAGTGTAAGTATATATCTATAATCGATAGAGTTCAGTTTCAGGTTTATGGTGGCGTAATTCCGGAATTAATAGATTGAATAAGAATTGTTCTGTTCGATGAATAATTTTATTTAATTTATTGTAGCTACTCAAGTTATAGTCCATGGTCCCGATGTGGCTCCTAATATGCATATGTTTCTTGACGTTGGGCCTCAATAATAATTAAGTAGTTGGACTATTTAATTGATGTGCGATTTATTATTTATTGGAATAAATAATAAAATACATGGAAAATACATTTTTTTTGTGGACTCGGCCCATTATGTGAAATTTCGTGTGAACCCTAATTTTCTAGTATTGGGGGCGTGTTTTTGTCTTGGTAATTATTAAGGAATTAGTTTTCTTGATAATTATAAGACATATGATTAATTGTTTATTTGTTAAATAATTAATTAAAGAAAATATATTAAATTGATCCTTAAATATTATAGATTTATTCTAGATTATTCTAGGAGTATCTTTTATGGAAAAAGATTATTATAATTGATTTTGTATTAATTATTAAATCATTGGAGGACAAGGATTTATCTCCTATATAAAGAGAGTTCTCTTAAGCATTTTATCCTAACACAATACACGCATCATACACATAGTATTGGCTTAAAATTTTCGGCCAATAGCTAGGGTTTAGAGTTGGGAAAATCTTCGGGATTTTCCGGGTAGGATATCAAGGAGGTCAAGCATCAATGATCAACATCCACCGGTTGTTGTTTGGAGATACACATCGGAAGATCGTGGCATCTCAAATTGGATCTCGACTTCATCAATCTTTTGGATCTCGCTTTTGATTGGTAAGTAGATCTCACCTTCTTGTAGGTAGATCTTAAATTATGTAGTTTAATTTTATATGATCGTGATCCTCTTGTTTATTCCTCTGCGTAATCGGATGGATCTAGATCCGTCCGGCGATATTACATCCAACAAGTGGTATCAGAGCCTCCGATCTATAAATTAAAGTATATAATTGATAGATCTAGGAGTGGATTTGCATGTTTAGATTGCATTGTTGTTGGTTTTTTTTAAAAATTTGAAAATTTTCATGATGATGAATGCTTTGATATGTTCTGGTGAAGAGATGGATTGAGGTTGGTATTGTTTACCCGTTAGATCTATTTTGTAACTCTTTTGATTAATAACAATTGAGCATAGGATGGTGTAGTTTTATCATGCGAAAATTGTAAACTTTTTGTATGTAAAAAATTCGAAACGATGAAGATCATAGTGAAGATCAAGGCGAAACCCTAGGTATGAATAAGGTGAGGGGCGGCTTAAAACACTTTAGGCGGCGTTTTTCCTCTTTTTTTCCGCCGCAGCATGTTTTTTAAGGGTTTAGCGGCATTAATGAGCGCCGTAATAATTACCCTTAAGCGGCTAGAGTTTTTTGTTTTTTTTTTATGAAAACGGTTTTTTTTATTTTAATTTAATTCGGCCGTAAGGCCATAAATTTTATAAAAAAATAAAAAAAAAACTGGAAAAGCCGTGAGATAAAAAAAATAAAAAAAAATTATTTTATAAATAGATTATATATTTAATAAATAGCCCCTCTCCTTTTGGGTTCGTGGTTCGTGGTTCGAGATCCGGAAGTTCAAGATCAAGATTTCAAGATTTGAAGATCGAAGATCGATTTTTGGTTTTTATTTACTTTTTCCTAGAAAATAGGTTAGATACGGGGGTACCAACGATCCATCTTTTTGTTTTATTTTCCGTAATTTGCGTGTATGATCGTGATTTTGTGTTTAACCGGAAATTGCCATGACATGCATTATATCATTAATTTCACTCCATATGCATACATGTAGCTATTTAATTCTGGATAATTAATTAGGCATGTATTCAACTCGATTAATTAGTTTAAGTTTTAATTAATTGTTGTGGAAATTAATTATTATAAACTAATTATAGAACCGGGGAACCGGGTTTTGTCAATCGTTACGTTTTTCGGTGATGGATTCTCGGTGAATCCACATTAAATCATTAAGTTTTCGGTGATGGGTTCTCGTGAATCCCACCTTAAATCGAACGAGATTGCGGGTTTGTTCCGTAGTGTCTACGGAAAGTTTGACAATTTAAGAAATCGGAAAATCATGATATATGGGTTCGAAATGGTCTAACCATGGTTGGGTAAGTTCAATCGAGCTACGGCTCGATCGACTCACCCTCCACGTGTGACGCTTGCACGGGGTTCGGCATGACTTAGCATATCCAACAAGCCTTTACGGCTAAACAGGCTTCTTTAGCCGGATCCGACCGATACCACATATGTTCCAATGAATAAGACGGGTAGGCTTGCCTACATTACCGACACCATTCGGGTACATGATTTGTTGTTTCTTAAAATATTGTCAAGTCCAAAACCGCGATCAGTAAACCCACCACTTTTTCAAAATATTGAGTGGGAGCGGGGAAGGCGACAGCCTACCCCACGGCCTCCACTATTAGATGCAAGCAAGTGAGAGAATGGTGACGCCTCGTGCCTCTTTGATTTTGGCCCCCTTTGGATGGTGTTCACCGCTATCAAAATTCAAGGCTTGGTCTCTGATGATGCAGAAATCATCACGGTGGGGCGACGGTGGATGTTTTGTGGATATCTGGCTTATCTGTGGGTGATTAAATGTATGCTAGCCGGAGTTGTGCGGTGGCGATGGGAGGAGGAAGAGAGGTTTTGTTTTTGCAGAGCTTTGGCCTGATTTTGCATTAGAATGAATGATTTAGGTTACACAAGACTTCCTTTTATAGGAAGAGAAATCTTAGGAGCCAAGTAATGGACAAATGCTGCGAAGCAGCTTAGTCACTAATCTTACTTAATAGTTAAGCAAACATTAAATATCTAACCACAAGTGGGTAAAGTATCTAGCAGCAAATGGGTATAATATCTGGGCGGCGATCCTTCGGGATCCCTGGGGCCGCCAACACTGTTCTTTGCCTTTGCTCCCTGTTTCTTCTCAAGTCTTATGCGGCACTTTAAGGGCAATCGATCCAAGGCCTCGATCCGGCCATCTAGCTCTGGCGACGCTCTAGGAGGGGTTGATGGTAGCGGCCTTTACTAGATATCATTGGCGTCGCCGTTGCTATGGTCGCGGACCTGCCTCAGTCGCGGTGAACCATAGGCTCTTTCTAGGACTAGACGGTGGCGACATTATTTATATCATCAATGGCCCCCTACTCCATGTCTTGATCATTTTTTATAAAAATGTCTAGCGGGGAGTAGCAAGTACCAGGACAATGTATTTGCGACCTTTTCGTCTGATTCGACTTGTTCACTAAGGGCCGTGCTTTCGAAGCAACTCTGGGCCTGTTTTTGCGACCTTGTCGTCTGATGCGACTTGTTCACTAAGGGCCGTGCTTTCAAAGCATGCGGCCTTCAAGCAACTCTCGGCCTGTTTTGCGACCTTGTCGTCCTGATGCGACTTGTTCACTAAGGTCGTGCTTTCAAAGCATGCGCCTTCAAGCAACTCTGGCCTGCTTTTGCGGCCTTGTCGCCTGATGTGACTTGTTCACTAAGGGCCGTGCTTTCAAAACATGCGCCTTGAAGCAACTCTCGGGCTGCTTTTTTGCGGCCTTGTCGTCCTCGATGCGACTTGTTCACTAAGGGCCGTGCTTTCAAAACATGCGGCCTTCGAAGCAACTCTGGGCCTGTTTTTGCGACCTTGTCGTCTGATGCGACTTGTTCACTAAGGGCCGTGCTTTCAAAGCATGCGGCCTTCGAAGCAACTCTGGGCCTGTTTTTGCGGCCTTGTCGTCTAATGCGACTTGTTTACTAAGGGCCGTGCTTTCAAAACATGTGGCCTTCGAAGCAACTCGGCTGCTGCTTTGCGACCTTGTCGCCTGATGCGATTTGTTCACTAAGGGCCGTGCTTTCAAAGCACGCGCCTTCAAGCAACTCGGGCTGCTTTTGCGCGCCTTGTCGTCTGATGCGACCTTGTCGTCTGATGTGACTTGTTCACTAAGGGCCGTGCTTTCAAAGCATGCGGCCTTCGAAGCAACTCTGGGCCTGTTTTTGCGGCCTTGTCGTCTGATGCGACTTGTTCACTAAGGGCCGTGCTTTCAAAACATGCGGCCTTCGAAGCAACTCTGGGCCTGTTTTTGCGACCTTGTCGTTTGATGCGATTTGTTCACTAAGGGCCGTGCTTTCAAAGCATGCGGCCTTCGAAGCAACTCTGGTGTCGTCTGATGCGACTTGTTCACTAAGGGCCGTGCTTTCAAAGCATGCGGCCTTCGAAGCAACTCTGGGCCTGTTTTTGCGGCCTTGTCGTCTGATGCGACTTGTTCACTAAGGGCCGTGCTTTCAAAACATGCGGCCTTCGAAGCAACTCTGGGCCTGTTTTTGCGACCTTGTCGTCTGATGCGATTTGTTCACTAAGGCCGTGCTTTCAAAGCATGCGCCTTCAAGCAACTCTGGGCCTGCTTTTGCGGCCTCGTCATCTGCGGGCCATCCGTAAAGCCTCAATGGGGCGATTAGTCAAATCGTGGTTGACGCCACCCCTTGATAACTACAATTATGTGGTACTAACGCTTGGCAACCGCCTGCGTGCACGTGGGCATTGATTGGCCTCCATAATGATTGCGGTTTTCGAATTTGAATTTGAATCGACCGCGCAATCCCCAACCGTTGGATGGTTTAACTCCTAGCCCCACGATGTCCACTCGCTTGCCTATATAAGGCTAGCCTCCTCAACATTCCCTCACTTTTCACTCTTCTAATTTCCCACAATTTTTCTCCGAGTTCTCTTTTTCTAGGATTAGCAAAAGCTTCCATGCGAGTCTATTAGTAAGATTTGACGGTGGTGGAAGTGGGTTTCGAGGTTTTCCGGCAGGAGTTTGAAGATTTCAACGTGCTTTTCAGGCTGATCTTTCTATTTTTCCCAGAAAAACAGGTAAATTTTCTCCCCTATCCCTTTTTTTTTTTGTGTTCTCCGTTTGTTTTTCGAGTCCTTCCCTGGTATTTGATCCAATGTTTGGGCAATGCGCTTGGATGTAAGGTGTTTTTCTTGAGAAAAAGTGAGGTTTTCTGGGTTGGTGTTTTTTATTGTGATCCCTCCTGAGTGGAATCATCGTGCCCAGAATCCTCTACTTATTATGTTTGCTTTGGAGTCCGTGATTTCTTCCTACGGCAATTTGCTTTCCGCTTCTCCCAGTAAAACGGAGGGGAGGGCGCCGAGATGGGTGCGATTACCTTCCTGGTTTAATTTCCATTATCCTGTGTCCGAAAGCTCCACATTTTCCTCTTGTTTTTGCAGGATATCGGACGGAGAGCATTCTGTCAGAGGTGACTCAGGCGAGGAGCAGGAGTTTTACGATTATGCTCATGAGGAAGAGGGTGATGACCCCTCTAGTCCTAAGAAGTCCGTCGGGGGCGACCCTGTTGAGGAGATAACCGGCGCCGAGGCCGCTATTCGAACAAGTAGCGATCCTTTTGACCTAGATTCTCTGTTTCCTGACCCCATCCCTCGACGCAAGAAAATCCGTAAGGAAATGGCACGAGCTCAAGGGACGAGCACCAGCGAGGCCGATGAGAGAGGGATGTCGGACGTCGAAGAGCAGGTTTCCGATCCGAGTCCTAGTGGCGCCGCTGATCATAACGATGCATATATCGAAGACGCCGCTCTTCACGAACTGATGGGGTCGAGTGAGGACGAAAATGTCCCCTCGCCGCCAAATTGTTTGGGAGCTCCCAAGAAGCCAAAAAGAAGAAAGATCCCAAAATCACTGCTGGGAGGCCGCTGCTAAAGCGAAGAAACCCGTGCCCAATAATCCCGAGGCGGTGAGGAGTTCGCTATCCTGGCGGAGTTTGAAAAGGCGCTGGAGAAGAAGTGGGCGCAGCTTTGTGATAGCAGAGACCTTAACCAATTTATCCATCGTCGATTTAAAATTGACACGAGCGTGTATCGATTTTCTCCTGCTTGATTATTCGAAGGAGGAGGATAAGTTTAAACCTGGGGATCGCCAGGATTACGTGTGTGCTCGCCGTTCAGATGACGCCCTGATTCTGCACTTTGATCATTTTTACGCGGGACTCCGACCTCCATTCGACCCTTTCTTTGTGAGGATTTGCGAATTGATGGGAGCTCTCCCTTCGAATTTTGCCATTGGGACCGTTATTCAAATCATGGCCTTCATTGTGATGTGTCGAATGATGAAGATAGAACCTTCGCTGACCTTGCTGGGCCATTTTCACTGGTTTTGTGGGACGAGCATCGCGGGGCAAATATCTTTAAGGTCCAAGACGCCCCGCCTACTATTCTTGCTACCGAATAAGATTCACAGATGGCAAAAGCGGATCCTCAAGGTGGAATCCAAGGTTGGCTGGCCATTTCCTAGGGCCGCAAAACGCACGGGGAAATCTACCCTCACGATCGACGAGCCTCCTATACCAGAACGGCGTTTTGTTAAAGGGCTCATGACCCTTATTCAATCTGATGGGATCGATGTCTCCTTAAGGAATATCGCTCTGGTTGATCTCCTGGATCTGGCCCTTCCATTTGCACGTATGGCGGGCCTCGCGGGTCCGGGTAAGGCGGGGCCAGTGGTTGCCATGGTTCCTGAGGAGAGCGATCCTGATTGGATAGGGGATTGTCATATAGGGCAATGCTTTCCCTCTGAGTGTCCTGTATGCGGAGGCGATCCGGAAAGAAGACCGCCCTGTAAACTTCCTTGCCTTTATTAGATCTTTAAAGAGCTCGAGGTGTTACTTTCATGCGTTATTTTTTCTTTCGAATCTATTTTTAATGGACTTTTTCTGCAGGTATGGACGCTAATGAACGCCGAGCTCAAAGGAAGAGGCTTGCTGAGGAGGAGGCCAAGACTCGGCAAACGACCTTGAAACAGGTCCTTGGGAAAGTTCCCCGTACTGTGGACGCCACTATCATTGACGAGGCGTATGATCCTACGAAGGTCGCAGTGGCGCCCGCAGGTACGAGCTCAAGTCAGACCACTACCCAAAAGAGGCCACAGGTTGATGATCCCACAAAGGAGAGCCAGGGCCAGAAACGACCGAGGGTTGAAAAGACAAAAACGGCTGGCGCTGGTAAAGCATCTGATCGCACGGATAAACGAGCTGCTGATAAGGGCTCTGCGCGGCCTGAGACCATTGTTGAGGAGGTCCCTGAGGGGGCGGAGCCATTGCCGGCTGGGACACTGCCCCGCGGCTACAAGGGGAAAGAGGCGGTGTGGTTGGACCCCAACTTTACTCAAAACCTCGACATGAACAAGGCGGGCCAGATAAGAGAGGCCATTGCTGATGTTATCCCCTTGGGCCGCCTGGCATGGGACTCACCGCACGGGGTTCAACTAGAAATCGGGAGGGGGATCACATCTCGCGTCGTGATTCAAGAAGATGCCCCTGCTGGCGATGAGGTCGCCGAACTGAAAGACCTTTCAGGCCATTTGGGATCGCTGCTTCAATGGTAAGCTTGTTAATCTTGTATTTTTCCCCTTCGTATTTTGCGCTTTCCTCGGACTTATCATTTCCTCTTTTTCAGCTTGGGACTCGTATAAACAAGGCGATTGAAGCCGCGGAGAAGCGCAAAGCTGAGCTTAAGAAAGTGACGGCGGCCCTTGGAGCCTCGGAAAAAGCCAGGATCGCTTCTGAAAACAAAGGCTTGCAGGCGGTAGCTGAGGTTGAGCGGATGAAGAAACTCATGGCGGAGAGCGCTAAACTGGATGCGGAGCTGCAGGAGAAGGTGCAAGCCCTGAAGGATGAAGCCCGTAATTCCGCTGAAGGCTAGTGGTGGCACGTGAGTGAGGTCGCAAATTTGAAGGAGAAACTTGCACGCTGCAGAGAAGGCCGCAAAGATGGCGGGTCCAGCCGCTGTGGAAGCCTACAAGCTTTCTGATGAGTTCGGTGACTTCCAGAGGCTAGCTTCGATCAAGGTTTTAATCACCTCGCTCGTTGTCTTTGGGGCTTATCATGGCCGGAGAGCATTACCTTGGAGGAAATGCTCCGTTGGGTTAACATATCCCAAATGATCTCCCGACTTGTTGGCCATTCACCCGGATATCCCTTATGCAAAGAGATCACATCGTCGCCATCCAAACTAACCAGATAGAGCGCGCGACCCAAAGTGGGATCCTCCTCCACTAATCCCGTTAACTTTGCGATCTTGAAGAATCCTCCGGCAAGAGATCAACCTGGTGATGAGTACATTGACACTCCCCGGCCCGCTTAAATGCCTTGTGCTTTTGTTTTGAAACAATTTATGCTTCGCGGCTCAGAATAATAACTTTGGCTCGCAACTTTTTGTACTATTTGGCGCCTTCATTTGATGGTCGTAATAACTTTATCTTTTTACTTTCAGATTGACATTGTGGCCGCTTTGGCCCTCTTGGTTTATCTAACAGTGCTTTGTTTCTCTGATTTATTTCCTGCTATCTTGTTTTGTATGTTTATGCCCCCTTTATTTTGGCGCGAGATTTGTTGAGCTCGCGAAAATAACTAAGGCTAAAGAACCAAAATTGAGAAATTCTGTTGTGCGTTAATATTTTCCCTCCCTCTGCTTTGTTCGAGGTGCGAGGAGACTTGAGCAAAATAGATCGCCGCCACTATTCATTATAGCTCGTCTGCATGGATTCGCTGCAAGCAATGGTGGTCTATATTTTGTAAAGCTTGTTTTTCTCGGCCCCCAGTTTCGAGGCGAGTGGATGCTTGCCGGAAACTTAGGAGCCGAGTTGATTTGATCGAACTAGCCTCTCTCGATCGTCGTGCTTGCCGGGAATCCAGGATCTGGATTGATTTGACACCACACGGCGGCGGTATGTGTGTTCAAAACGGCCTAAAATCTCGGGCTAGTAATCGTGCATGAATATGGCCAAGAATCGTAAGCGATAACCAATAGGCATTAAATACGCCCTTTGAATTTCAAAATTCAGATAAACCGCGCTATGCCTGGCCGTAGGATCGGATTGATCGTGGCTGTTCCTTTTGCTAACCTCTGCTATAAAAGGAAGAGGCACACTAACCTTATTTTTACTCTTTTTTTGCTGCAGATTCTTGTTGCGAACCATGTCTCTTCCATCCTGAGAGGGTAGAGTGCGTGTTTTTAAAGCCCGTCCTATTCGTGATGTATCCCCTTTCTTCTTTACTGCCTCTGACGTTGCTAAAGATCATTTCTGGCGCTATTTTGAGTGGGTTGAGCCTGCGAAGGAGAGGGGTTTAAATCAGAGCAAGGTCGAGGGTGACGGCTCTCTTCTGCGCGTACGTTTCTCTGGGTGGGCAGATTTTGTTGCACCACCTTCGTCAATACTTCCCAATCTTTCAATAGTGAGGGAGTTCTATTCCATCTTGTCTGAAGTTGCTTCTGAGGGGACTGCCAGCTGTATTACCCTTCGTGGCGTCGCGGTCATTTTTACTCCGGAATCCATCAATGGTGCCCTGGGTATACCCGCTATCGACCCCTCATCCCATTATGAGCTCGCTGGAACCTTGCCGATGAGTCAAGTAGACAATCTTGCTTGCGACAAGCCCTTCGCGAGCTCTTTCCGATTATGAGCGACCTGCGTGTCTTCGGGACCTGCCTCGATCTTTCTCGCAACAATCGTGAGTGGAAAAGGTTCATCAACTCGCGCGCCCTCTTGTCCACGGATAACGAGGCTGTTAGTGAAGCCGAAGCTTTGCTTTTGCACGCTATTCGCGATCATCGTGTTGATATTGATTGGGGATCTTGATACACCGGAAGCGGTTAATTTTGCGGTTTCTATGGACCGACATCGCCGCTTCCTTTGCTTCATTAACAAAGGCTATGCAACAAGCGAGGTGCCAAGCATTCATCGGATCGTTATAGGTACACTCATTAGATAGAGTGTAACCTTTTTTTTTTTTTTTTTTTATCGAAAGGCATGGTAGGCCGCAGATTTGCTGGAAACAATTGTACTTCTTAATAAATGAAGATGGCTCTTTTATTTTGATTTCCCTTTCCATATGCCCTGTTCGTACGCGGGCAGACATACGCTTTACATATAATATTTTTTCATTGTCCGCATGCCGTGGTCGGTTGTACTCGCGACCTTGGTTATCGCTTAGTACGTAAGTTCCTTTTTGACTATCCGAGCGATCCTCTCCAGGCCTTCCTGGCTTTTCCGATAGTTTTCCTTCTTGGCCTCGTGGCCGGTGGCTTGTCTCCTTCGCAAAACATAATCTCCCACGGCGAAGTGACGCCCGCGAATGTGCTTGTCATGGTGACGCTTGGCGGCTTGTTCAATTGAGCAGACGGCCATATGATTCAATTCGCCTTTCCTCAGCCAAATCAAGATCGAGCTTTCTCTTGAGCGGGTTATCGGCCTCGCTAAAATATGCGACCCTTAAACTTGGTAGGGCTATTTCCACTGGTGCCATAGCTTCGGATCCATAGGTTAGAGCAAATGGAGTTTCCCCTGTAGTTGTTTTCCGCGATGTTCGGAGAGCCCATAAGGCCGCGGGGAGGTGGTCAGGCCATTTACCCGCCTTATCGCCCAAGCTCTTTTTAGTACGTGGAGTACCTGCTTGTTTGCATTTTCAGCCTGACCATTTCCCTGAGGATAGCATACTGATGATTGCCAATGCTTGACGTTATTTTCTTCGCAGAATGTGTCGAATTCCTCTCTGAATTGAGGTCCGTGGTCCGATACTATTACCCTGGGGACGCCAAATCTTGTCCATACTTGATCGAGTAGAAAATAGGTTATGTCTTTGGTGCTGATTTTTACCAGAGCTTTAGCCTCGATCCACTTGGTGAAATAATCAACAGCGACTACCACGTATTCGCATCCGGAGCGACCCTTTTTTAATGGCCCAACGAGATCGATGGCCCACATGACGAATGGCCATGCGGCGACGACGATGCTTTGCTCGACTGAGGGTAGCCTGGGGATGTCCGCAAATTTTTGACATACGTCGCATGCCTTGGCATATGCCTTGGCGTCCTCGGCGATTTTAGGCCGAGAGTATCCGGCCAAGAAGATCTTTTGTGCGAGGGTGCGACTAGCCGGGTGACCGCCACACGACCCTTCATGCGCTTCGGTGAGAATTCCTCAACCTCTTCAGCCGCACACATCTCAAGAAAGGTTTGAGAACGAACGCCGATATAAAACATCGCTTAAGATGGTGTATCTAGCAGCTCTTCTTACTAGGGCTTTTGCCTCGTTTGGATCATCGGGGAGTCTTCCGGATTTGATATAATCCTTTATGATATCAATCCAACAGGGATTTGCGGATTGCAAGTCCATTACCTCGACCCTGTCGTTGGCGGGGCCCGACAGGTATTCTACCAAGATCGATGGGTTGCTAATTTCGTCATCATTTGGTTAGTTTAGATAAATAGTCACTTATGATTGTCTTCTCGGGGGATGTTGGTGAACTTGCAGTATTTAAATCCGCTCTCGAGCTTCTTGACGAGATTTATATACCTCTGTAGAATCTCACGAGTGAATGCCAAACGATCCCGTCACTTGATTAACCACCAATTGTGAATCACGAAAAACTTGAACATTTTCGACCTTCATCGCTCTGGCGAGCTCAAGTCTCTCGCGATGACCGCCTCATACTCTGCCTGATTATTTGATGCGGTGAAATTAAACCTTAAGGCCTTCTCAATTTCCTCTGAGGTTCCAGGCTCTAGTAAGATGATCCCCGCACCGCAACCTTTAAGATTGGCGGCGCCATCGACATAGAGTTGCCAACAGTGACTTGGCCGTTCTAGCTCGTCCGCTGTGGTACTTTTGTCAAGGCTATTATTCGTGTCGAGGTGCTTTCGCATATTTTCGTTGAAACTTGATTCGACGATAAAATCGGGCAATGCCTGTGCTTTGATAGCCTTTCGAGGTTCGTAGCGGATGTCGAATTCGGTGAGCTCGATGGCCCAACGTAACAAACGACCTGATAGGTCTGGCTTGTGGAGGACTCATCGCGTAAGCGACGCGCGCGTCGACAATACAATAATTGAATGCGATGAGAAGTAAGCCCTTAATTTCCGGGCAGCTATGACAACGCAGTAGGCTAACTTTTCGATATTAAAATAACGACTTTCTACAGGGCTTAAAGCCTTAGAAACATAATAAACGGGCCTCTGCGAGGTACCCTCTTCTTTGACAAGTGCTGCGGCGATGGTCCTATCTGATGCGGCTAGATACAATAGTAGCACATCTCCGTCCGCGGGGCTAGTAAGTAATGGCGGACTTGAGAGGTAGGCCTTGAGTTCGTTGAAAGCCTACGAGCACTCTTCTGTCCATGAAAAGGTTTTATTCCCCCTCAGGATTTTGAAGAAAGGTAGGCTCTTCTCAAATGATTTTGAGATAAACCTTCCTGGGGCTATTACTCTTCCGTTCACCCTTTGTACCTCCTTGATGCTAGTTGGCTCACCATATATTTATCAGCGCCTCGATTTTTTCGGGTTGGCCTCAATCCCCTTTGACTCACCATGAACCCCAGAAATTTTCCTGCTTGGACCCCAAAGGTACATTTGGCGGGGTTTAGCTTCATCGAATGATTTTTTACATTTGCGAAGATTTCGCGAAGGTCCACCAGGTGATCCTGGTGACTTGATTTCACGACCATGTCATCAATGTAAGCCTCCATGTTCTTGCCTATCTGCGTGCCAAAAACTCTGTTCACCATTCTTTGATAGGTTGAACCTGCGTTCTTTAGACCAAACGGCATCATTTCATAGTAATATAACCCGCCGGCGGCCCTGAAGGCCGTTAGCTCTTTGTCCTCGTTGGCCATTTTGACCTGGTGATAGCCGGAATAGGCGTCCAGAAAGCTTAGGGTCTCAAAACCTGCGATCCCATCAACCATCTTGTCAATTCGGGCAACGCGTAGGGTCTTTGGGGCAAGCCTTGTTCGGATCGGTGAAGTCGACGCACATCCGCCACTTGCCGTTGTGCTTTTTACCATTACTACGCTTGCCCGGCCAGGTGGGATCATCAAGCTCCTTGATTATGCCCGCCGCTAACGCCGACCTCGCTTTTATTGCGACCTCTTTCTCTCAGAAAGAATTGACGTGCCATTTGTTGTATCGGTTTGAAGTTGGGGTCGACACTAAGATTATGCAAGGCGACCTCCGACTCCATGCCTCTCATATCGCTTACCTCCCGGCGGCGCGCCCAAGTTTGCCTTCGTAAGCTCGATCACCCCTCCCTATCTTTCGGGTTGTTTGCGACTCCTATCTTTATCATTTGATTTGGGTGCTCGTCATTTATGATAACCTCGACCGCCCATCCTCGGCGGTGAAATCGGGCTCGCCTCGGATTTGCAACGCCTCAACTTCTACTATTCCCACCGGGACCTCTCTTATCGCAATGATCCGATCCGGCCACGTTGAATCCTTCCCACTCGGGTCGCTTGAGTCGACCACTCGCTCTTGGTCATATATTCGAGGAAAGATCCGGGCGGCTTGTGGCGACCCGATTTCATCCCCACATGGAATTTGACCTTTTGGTGGGAACAGATGCTACCATTTGAAACTTCTTCATAGCCGGGATTCCCAAAATCACGTTGTAGTAAGAGGAGGTCGATTACCAAGAAAGTTATTGCCTCCGCTCGACAAGGCTCATAATCACCCAAAGTGATGTTGAGGTCGATCGTGCCTTTGACCCGCACCGTGTCGTTGGTGAAACCCTCGAGCACCCTGGGGTAGGTTTTAACTTGGCCTCCCGAATCCGATCTGCTTTAAACAGACGAAATAGATGATGTCGCGCCACCCCAAAGGTTTCGACCATTACTCGATTGACGCCATGCTTGTCATTCACTCCTACCTTTATGACGAGGGGTATTTCCATAGGGCACTGATCGTTGTCGGCGCTTTTGTAAATATGATCCTTTCATTCTCTCCCAACACTATCTCGCTTTTCGGCCGCGGGTATTGATTTGGTTTATCCGAGATTTCGCTTGATGGTTGCCGGGAATATTCCCATGGATGACCTGAACCTCTCTCTCGATAAACGCGGGTCGGCATCCTTGATCGGTGCGTTGTTCCTCGCTTTATATTTATTTGCCGGTCCTCACGGATCGCCCTTTCTATCTCGTGCCTCAGGGTGAAGCATTCATCGGTGATATGACCATGGTCCCTGTGATAGTCGCAGTATTTGGATTTATCGCGACTATCGGGGTCGCCCCGCATAGGCTTGGGTTTGTCAAAATGTTCGCGAATCTCAAACAGTATTTGGGATGCTTTGGTGTTGAGTGACGGACCTTTTCTAGGCTATACAGATCCTAACCGGCAGCACCGGGTCAAATCGTAGTGCTAGTATGATGAGTCGTGTCGAATCCTCGTGGAACTTGGTAATTTCTTTTACGTGTGGTTAAACACCAAAGAGTCATTATTAACTCGATCTAAATCGCAATTTTATCACACGTATCACTACTATTCTAGTTAACATAAAATAAATACGTAATTTAAAAGTTATTCTAATATAATATATATAGATATATAAATATATATAGATGTAAATAAATTGCAAAATATATATATATATATAAATATATAGGTACCAATATATTAGACAAATAATTTTAGAAATCGCCAAAACTTATATAATTGGTTTATACGATCTTTTCGATTAATTGAAATGTGTTCGATCTCTCCTTTTATTTTAGGTCCAATTGAGTAAGTGAAACGGTGCACTCCTCGAGGTGAACAATTCCTTCTCACACGAAAGCGTATGAAATTGTCATATGTCCATTGCATCACCCAAGGTCCACAATCATTACGGTAAACGAATTAATCTCGAACAGTCCCGAGTACAAATCTACCTTTAGATAAAAGGAGTCATTCCGTTCACAAACGGTCAATTTTATTTTAAAGGCTCCGGTTGTCAAAGCCGGACGATTCAACTTTCCGGTTTAAGTTTCAATTAAACTGATGATTTAACATTATTACGATCTCGAGTACAAATTATAATAAAATTCATTTCTCCCAAAACAAATTTACCCCGGTAGGAATCGGATTCCGTTATCACGTTGTTCACACGGCCAATTTTACCCTCCGGTTTTTCTATCTTTTATTTCATATCCTCGACTACGAGGCGCCAATTCATAATTAGATTATGAATTCCTCGATCTATTAAATATGTCAATACGAATACGATCAAAATAGAAAAAGATTCAATTAACTCAATTTTAGTCATTTTAACTTAACAACATTTCTTTAACGAAAAGATCGAAATAAAACCGATTACATAGTTTTGGCCAAGATTATATTTAGCCTAAAAACATTATAACAACGAAAAATACAAAACAAACATAAATACTTAAGAAAAAGTACCCGAATACGGCAGCTTGATTCGAAATCGATCTTCCGGACATTACAACTTCTTTAGCAAAACCGACTTCCGAGATTTTCTCGAGCATTACAACGATACTAAAACTACATTATTACGGCGTAAGGCCTTATTTACAACTACTACTAAAAATTAAAAAGAAAAGAAAAGGAAAGAAAGAGAGGAGATATGTATATATATGAGATGTATATATATATTTGGTACCCCCCGAATGCTCTCTCGATCATCTCCTTTATATAGGCAAATTGGTAAAGGCCGGACTGTCCGGTATTAGGCCGCTTTCGGTCCGGACTAATGATGATCCCCACTAACTTGATCATTCCAAAGACGCGGTGGAGATATTATTTTTATATATAATTATTAAACTTCTAAAATTCATATCTCGAGTTCGACTTCCAAAATTGCAAACGAAATGCCAAAATTAAGATCTCGAGAAACTCTACAACTTTCATGAAGGACTCTTCTCCAGATAACACGCTTTTTGATGACCTCGTGTTCCTCCGGCTTTTACGGGATTTTTCTTAATCCAAGTCGATTAGCCACTTGATCACTGCTTTAAGTTCTAGACCTCCAATCTTCATAATTTAAATTGCATTGGAACACTCTCGAAAAATCTACAACTTTCGTGAAGAACACTTTTTCTGAAAATATCATTTTGATGAGCCATTCGTTTGTCGAAGATATTTCTATTATTACTTATCCAGATTGGTTGGCCACTTATCCACTTAAGCTATTCAATTGACCATTTAAACTTGTGGCACTCTCTAAATCATTCCAGAGATATGATTAAACTTCAATATGTTGATTCTCGGGTCTTGGTTTATAAATCGCAATAAAATACCACAAATACCCACGAAATCGACACGACACTCCGATTTACTAAAATCGGTACAAAATTACAACTTTTTTATTATTATTATTACTAAATACTCTAAATTATAAAGACTAACACTTTATACCATAATTTCATATATTTTATATAGAATTCGTTGATAAAACATAATAATATAACGTATTTTTAATCATATAAAAATAATACATCAAATTACTCCCCACTTAGCTTTTGATCGTCCTCGAGCAAAAATAAGCGGTAATAAAAGATAGTATAATTTTTCAGATTATATTGTATATTGTCAATATTATAAATATATTATCTATCTTAATTTAAAATCTTAAGAAGACAGAAAGAGATATAATCAAATAACTTAAACATTAAATATTATTTAGATAAAATTATATATGTAATACTTAAAAGTATAAATAAAATTTCGTAATTATTTTTAATCGCAACTATTATGAAATTCGAATCGGAAATTTCAAAGAGTTGACAAAAATGGCTTATAGAGTTTAGGTTCAAGATGTTGGTTAATCGGAAAAAAGAAATCAAAAGAGAAAGAGGCAAGTCGACGCATCTACATCTTCATATTTTTGAAAAAACATATTCTTAGCATCTTTTTCGATTTTCTCTTTTTTTTTTTTTTTTTTTTTTTTAAAGATTAAGAACTAAAAGCGTGAGTGTGTGTAGAAAATCAAACTTACAGTGCATTGCTTCATCAAAATTGATCGGAGTACTACTCTTTCGATCGAAAATTACAAGTCCGGTTTCCTTAAACTTGTAATAATTCCTGAGATCTTATGATTCAACTTTTCCTCTTTCATTTTATCTTGTGCCTTCATTCCCAGCAATAGGACATTTCGTGATAATACCCTAGCTGGACTACTATCATCAGGCAATCGGGAGCTTAATTACCTCATAGTGATATAGGACATTTCGTGATAATACCCTACTCACTCCAATCATTGGTAGCTACAACCGATTTGTTCTTTTTATTTTTAAGTTGTTAATCACAGATAAGGAAGATACCTGATATTTGATTAATTCTGTGTAAATATGGTGCTTCGTTCTTAATTTTTTTATAGAATATTAATATATCCGAACTTATTACCAAAATCGGCTATGTTGCAAGTGTCATGAGGTAAGATCGAATATACTACTATTTATCTAATTTTTCCAATCTCAGCATATACCAAAATTTAGCTTTTATGTCACCATCTCTTTTATAAGTACGCATAAACTTATGTATTTCAAGGAAATGTAGACCAAAATTAGCTATAGCTTGGTTATTTAATCACAATTGACAATTTCGAGTGAGGTCTTGATCACTCTAATCAAGGCTGAGGTAGGTTATTTGGCTATAGTTATATTTTTGTGGTGCCAAAAATCAATAAACTTAATCCAATTCCAAATTCATAATTCGTATTGAAAATGATTCTAAAAATTTTACTTATAAATATCAATCATACTTATATAATTTTATAAAAACAATATCTAATATTAATTACTCAATTATATAAACTTAAAATCTTATTAAAATCTAAATTAGACATATAATATAATTATTATTTTTTTACTATTTTTCGAAAATTTTAATGAATTTTCTAACCTAACTCTACTCCCCACTTACGAAGTGGCATCGTCCCGATGTTCAATAAGTAGTAAAGAAGTAGGTTCGAAAATAAAATTAAAATTATCTATTAACGTTATTTTTCTGATTTTATTTTAGCGTATTAAAACAAACTTAAAAAACTAAGACATATATATTAAACAAGATACATTATTACAAACTAAAAACATAAACTTACTTAAAAACAATAAAACTTAAAATTTAACTAACGAACACTCATTAAAACAACTACCAACAACTCTCTAGATTGTGGATGAACATCCCGGTGTATCAACCGGTAGCAATCCAAACCGACTATCTCTAGACGGAAAAATCTCATCCGTCTCCAACTCTTCCACTCCATTCACAAGAATACACAAACGTGATATCAACCAAGAATTAGGCATAGGTTTCCCTACTACCTCCTCGCTATTGCAAAGTCCGACACATTTCTCTCGAATCAATATACCCTAATCCAACAAATTCACCAAATGCCAATGCATAGAAAGTGTACATTTCTTCTTCGTAAAGGCTAGCAAAATCCCAGTGGGATAAACTCTAGAATTTATGAAATGCTTCCACGCCTTTAGATGTGGAAGTAAAGCTCGTGTTGACATGTCGTGATTTGTATCAAAAAGCGAAAACAGACATTGGAAAGACTCGTGTACTTTATTCAAATGATTGTATGCATTGCCTAGTCCCCATTTTATTTCAAAATGTCGCATCAGAATCGGTTGTATTTCAAAGAGTTGATTTATAATAGATGAAGAGAAGCGGAACAGCCACTCCTCTTACCATAACGATTTGTGTAGACTCTATCGCGAACGTTGAAAGTAGGGCCGAGTAAAATTCCCCTTACAACCGTAATATTAACTCGCCTCGTGGTGTACTTACAAATTTCTTCCAACCACAACTACGGATCATAGTTTTTCCCATTGATCAAGCTTATCTAAATTTAAACCTTTCTCCAATCCAATAGATTGAGAATTTGCAAAACGATTGTGTAAAATGGTATTATCGTTAGAAGCTTGAGATTCGGATGATCCGTGTATCGTGCTCGTAAGAATTAACCGACGGTGAGGAGTGGTTCGACATTTTTAAAACTTGCAAAAAAATAAAATTACAGCTTGGAAGTAGATAGGCGCAAGAAAGAAATGGTATCCTTTCCTCATTCCCTGGCCTCCTTTATATAGATAGAAAGTAATACATACGTGGATGAACGAGATGCACTCAAAAAATGAGTCATGCTGTTTCCCTTCACGGATCGGGCCGAGTATAGGCCGGACCGTCCGGCCTCATCCTTGCTTTTACTGAGGGACAGAGGTGAAAGTCAATTTGAACTTTGGTTATTTTTACTTCACGTGCCTATTACTAACTCTTTCCTCAAGATACGTTGTAAAAGTTAATTTAACTTGATACGAACGGATAAAACGACACATTATATTTTTGTAAAATGACGTAGTAATTATACGAAAATTATTTTTGGGTTTTTTTTTTTTTTTTTTATAGTTTTTATAAAAACTAAACCGATTTAAAATGCAAACCAAATTTTTATAAAATCGATTGTAACATCAAACTAAACGAAAATTGAAAACAAACCAATAGTTAAATGACAAAAGTCGAATGCAATAAAATGTGTAGTAAACATGTTTAATCAATCATTAAAATTCAATCTTCATCATAATCTTCCTCCGGATCAACTTGAAAACTCGAACTCGAAACGATCGAGAAGTCGATGGATGAGTCAAGTCGTGGTCCTGATCGAACTATCAAGACCCATCGAACTCATGCCGACGTGACATGTGCAAACTCGCTGAATCCTCCCAACTCGACATCGCCGTCTCTCAACACTGCAAAATACACCGTCCCACTAGATTGGCTTCCAAAAGGATATGACGATGGATGAAAGCTCGATCGTGGTGGAATAGGTGTTTCCCAATGTGGTAAGGTATACGGATCGATCGACAAGGTGGATAGGCAGATCATCAAAGTAGGATTACGGCAAATCGCCGCTCTTTCTTAAACCTCTACGAATATCATCACACCACGCGCTTAGTACTCAAATAATAAAGCCACATTGGCTTGACCACGCCGCAACATCCGCACTAAAGATTGAAACATGTCATATGTGATAGTGTTGGAGAAAGGAGTTTGTTGAGGCCGACTAGAAAAAGATGGAAAAGAAGAAGATGTAAAACCGGTGAGCCGATCGAGTTTGACGCCTTCTAAGCAAAGAGCTAATACTACCATCCGGAAGACTAGTCAAACTAGTCCAATCGATTTCCATCACCAGAGATAACTTGTCATTAGGCAGAATGGTACTCCCAACCTACGACATAAATCGTAGATAAAACAAGGGAAGTAAAGATGACTCTCTGTCCGGCGATGACAATACTCTCAAAAATTCTTTTAAACATGACCTTTCCAACATCCACTCTAACATCATTTACCATTGCCCAAGCGATACAAACATCTTCCTTTCCAAAAGCAAGATGTTTACTCAAGGATAGAGATTATGGCTAATAAATCTTTTAATTGCCCTTAAACCTCTAAAACAGCTTCCGTAATTAAACCGATTTTCAACCCACACCGCGGTCGGGTCAAAACACCTGGCTCTCGTATATCTCGCTCAAAACTAGCAGATCATCTAAATTATAAACTACCCCGTAATCCTCCTCATCAGAAAAACTCAACTCCTAAAATTGCATTAATGACGGCAGGGTTAAAAGGAATATTTCGCTCGTAGTGGTACAGCTCCCGATCGAGTAAGTCGTTTTTTCGACAAAGTAGATAAAACCGAATAAAACTCAAATACTATAGTCGTGTTAATCTCCCTTCCTTCCGGGTCGCTAAATCTAACCACCGACGCCTTCTAAAGATATTCTTGACTTCATCACCTAAGTCATCCAAGTCTAATCTTTTTCAACCGTAACATCACACTTACTATAAATTTTCTTATATGCTTTCTTAGCCTCGTGTGATGCGGTTGTTTCAAAACTTACAAATTTTCCTCCTCAGTGTGATAAAATTATCGTGCTCACGACAGAGTTGAAATTGGAATTTTGATTTTCTTTTTTAGACTCTAGTACTGACTCACCCATTCTACGATATTGGTAATGCCAATCAACAACAAAACAACAACAAAAACAAAGAAAAATAATAATGTCACAACACACTCAAAAATCAAAACAATTGAAATTAATCTAAAAATTATGAAAATACTGAAATTGACAACTAAATAAACTAGATTATACCTTATAGTGTAGAAAACGCTGAAAAGTAGGCCGGAAAAGTGCTAAAGTCGCTGAATGAATGGAGCTTGTTTTTGACCCTTTTGATTTTTTTCAATTTTGTGTAGAAGAGAAGAGATGAAAAGAGGAAGAAATCAAGTAGTGGTAGTGTGAGAGGTGAATTTTGTGGAAGAATTGAAAAAAATTCGAGTGGTGGGGTTTGGGTTTGTGGGGTCAAAGGCTTTTGTTGGAAGAATTAGGGAAGAAGAAGAAGAAAAAGAGGTCCCCGCCTTTTTTATGATTTTTAACCCGACCGGTCCGTATTAAGGCCGGATCGGTCCGTGAACAAATTTTTCTATTTTTCGATTTTTTTATGATTTTTGAATAAAACTTATACAAATTCTAATAAAACTTAATTTAAAGTCTTAAAATAAGTTTATAAAATTTTCTTAAAATAAAATTTGAAGGAACTTTTATAATTTTATAACAATTTATAAAAATTTAATAAAATCTTTATAACACTTTAATAAAAAGCTTATAAAAATTTAATAAATTTATATCAACTTTTATAAAACGCTTAAATTAAAACTAAAAAAACAACTTTTATAAAATTTTTATAAAACTCCTCAAATTTTCATAAAGATCCAATTATAAAATTCTCGTAGTTATGCTAAAATTTTATAAAATAAAATAAAGGACTCAAACTTAAGGGTTCCCGATTCTTCGATTTCTAAATCTTCCAAAGTTCGATATAACGCCGATCAACCTAACTCCTAAAAACGAGGCATTTGAATTATCTCTCGAATTCCATCGATTTTCGGATAACCACCTAATCGCTCCTTCCTAACAATATTCAAACACTCATCCTGGATTTGGTTGTGTTTTTCCCACAAATATTCCAACATGTTCACTTTTTCCACAGATTCTGCATCTCACTAGAAACTTTGCCTTCTTTTTTATCGCACTTCTTGATGTTCCATTACATACTTCTCTTAACTGATCTCTCTCAACAATTTCATGTTTTGTTCAAAACTAAAGCTTCTATAGAAAACGCGACATCTTTATCAAGGCCTAATTTCAAAAGTAAAATAAACACTCCTATTCTATCTAAAAGACATCCAGCTTCTTTTACGCCTATCCGGTAAAAGATGAAAAGAGTTTAAACATAATTAAAATTACGTAAAAGTAGAGTAAAGATAGATAGCACCTGGTATTTGGCCGATTCCGCTCGCTTTTCAGCTTTTCATTTTTCCTCTCGCTTTTTTTCGGCTTTGTCGGGGATCAATCAAGAGCATTATTTCTTCTTTCAAGTGTGATTCCTTCTCCTCCACAAATAACTTTACTTTGTGGCCATTGGCTATAAAAGTTGTATTTCCATCGCTTAGTCCAATACCCAGCTTTGTAAACCCGTGTTACTTTAAATGGACTCGCCCATCTTGATTTAAGCTTACCTGAAACAACTTTAAACGTGAATTGTACAAAAGCACTCGATCACCTACATGGAACTCACGCTAAAGATTCTCTTATCATGGAAAGACTTCGTATGCCTTGTAGATTCGAAAGGCTTTCATAAGAATCGAGACGAAATTCTTCTAGTTCTCACAATTGAAGCAATCTATGATCACCGGCACACCTTTAGGATCGAAATTTAGAAATCTAATAGCCCGTAAGGCTCGGTGTTCTAACTCAACCGGCAGATGACATGACTTACCAAAGACTAGCTTATAGGAGAACAACCAATTGGTGTTTTAAAAGTCGCTCAGACGCCCATAACGCATCATCTAATTTAATTGCCCGCTTTTACGATTTGAATCAACTGCTTTTTCCACGATTCTTTTGATCTCTATTTGACACCTCTACCCGACCACCGGTTTGCGGATGATAGGCGTGCCTAGTTTATGTGTTACACCATATTTCTCAACTAACTTAGTAAATGGTCTATTACAAAAGTGTGAACCTCTATCGCTAATGATCGCCTCGAATGCCATATCTTGTGAATATGTTCTTTTAAGGAATCGTATGACAACCTTGGTATCATTAGTGGGAAGAGCTTCACTTTTCTACCCATTTTGAAACATAATCTACCATTACAAGAATAAATCTTTTTCCAAACGATATAGAAAAGGTCCCATGAAATCTATACCCCAAACATCAAATAACTCACATTCTAAAATAGGTTGCATAGGCATTTCATGTTTTTAGATACATTTCCCCATTTTTGACAAGATTCACAAGATTTAACATATGTATAAGCATCTTTATATAGTGTAGGCCAATAAAACCACATTGTAAAATTTTAAAAGCGCTTTTCCATCCTCCATGATGACCTCCCGCTCGCGATCATGACAAAACGATAAAATACTTAAAATTTCATTATCGTGCACACATTTTCTCGATTATCCCATCCGAACATTTACGGAAAAGGTCCGTTCTTCCCAAGAATAAAATTTTAAGTCGTAAAAGAATTTCTTTTTCTGTTGCCAAGTCCAATGAGACGGAATATAATCACAGGTTAAGTAATTAATGATATCTCCAAACCAAGGTGAGATTTCCTTAGAGGGAATTCTATTTTTTAATAATTGCATGGTTGAAGGAGTATCTATTCTAAATAGTTGTTCATCAGGAAATGAATCTTTAATTTCATTCCCTATCTCTTCCTCAGTCTCCATTCTACTTAGATGATCTGCTACTACATTTTCACTTCCTTTTTTATCTTTAATTTCAATATCAAATTCTTGAAGTAGGAGAATCCATCTAAGAAGACGTGGTTTCGCATCCTTCTTACTCAGTAAATACTTCAGAGCTGAATGGTCTGTGTAGACTATTACCTTAGAACCAACAATATACGATCTAAACTTATCTAAGGCAAAAATCACAGCCAACAGCCTTTTCTCGTAGTTGCATAATTAAGTCGAGCCGCTGCGTTTAATGTATGGGATGCATAGTAAATAGCTTTGAGAATTCTATTATACCTTTGACCTAAAATACTCCCTACAAATAAATCACTAGCATCACACATAATTTCAAAAGGTAAATTCCACCTGGTGCTACCAATACTGTGCAAGAATCAACTTCGCTTCAGGTCTTAAATGCTTCCATACATTTACTATCAAAGTTAAAAGGTACTTCTTTTTCAAGCAAATGACTTAGAGGTTTTGCTATCTTTGAAAAATCTGCAATAAATCTCCTATAAAATCCTCGCATGTCCAAGAAATCCTCTTAGAGTCCTTAGATTAACTGGTGGTGGTAATTTTTCAATCACCTCGACTTTAGCTTTATCAACTTCAATTCCTATTTCGTAGATTCTATGACCTAAAACAATTCCTTCGATACCATTAAATGACATTTTTCCCGGCTTTAGAACTAAATTGGTATCCTCACAACGTTGTAAAACTCTTTCTAAGTGCGACAAACACTTACCAAAAGAATCTCCATAAACACTAAAGTCGCCCATAAAAATTTCTAAGAATTTCTCAACCATATCGTAAAATATAGACATCATACATCTTTGAAACGAGCAGAGCATTACATAAACCAAACGGCATTCTTTTATACGCAAAAGTTCCATAAGGACATGTGAAAGTAGTCTTTTCCCTATCTCCTCGCCGCAATGAAGATCTCAGAAATAACCTCGAATAACCATCTAAGAAACAAGAATACTTATGACCACTTAAACGCTCCAACATTTGAACTATGAATGGAAGTGGATGATGATCTTTCTTAGTATGATCATTTAGTTTTCTAAAATCAATGCACATTCGATATCCTGTAATTTCCTTTGTTGGAATCCATTCATTCTTATCATTCTCTTTCACCAGAAACCTCCTTTCTTTGGTACAACTTGAGTTGGACTCACCCATTCACTATCTCGATATAGAAAGATTATCCCCATTTCTAATAGCTTAATGACCTCTTTCTTAACGATTAATCAGAATTGGTTGAGGCGGCGCGCATGTTGAATACAAGGTTTAGCATCCTCTTTCGTAATTATCTTATGAACACAAATCTCGTGGCTAATACCTCGAATATCGGCAATCGTCCATCCAAAAGCTTTCTTATGCTTTCTTAACATTCTTATTAATTGATCTTCTTGTCGCTTTCGCTTAAAGTAGATGAAATAATAATCGGTAATAGATTATCGCTTTCTAGAAAAGCATATTTCGATTTAAAGGTAACGGTTTCAATTCCAGATTCTTTGGCGGATCTTCTATTGATGATTTAAGAACCGGTCCTTCTAGTTCTAACTCCAAATACTTATGCCATGGTGGCTTAAAAGTAAAGCTTCCTTTATCTAGAGAAAGGATTATCTCTTTCATTTCAATGTCTTCCTCATCTTCTTTATAGATAGAGCGAGTTAAGCATTCTTCTAACTGCCTTCAAAAGTTGGTAATCGATTATCATAGATGTAATGAATATCTTCTATAAAAGAACATGATTCGTGATGTATATGGATGGTTCATAGCTTTAAAAATATTGAAAGCAACTTCATCTTCATTGACTCTCAAAATTAACTCTCCTTTATGAACATCGATTAAAGTTCTTCCTCAGAGCTAGAAATGGACGACCTAGAATAAGAGGCGCTCAATATCCTTCTTCCATTTCCATAACTACAAAATCTACTGGAAAATAGAATTTGTCTACTTTAACCAAGACATCCTTAATCATTCCTTTAGGGTACTTAATCGATCTATCTCGCCATTTGCAGAGTCATTTCGATCTTAGTAAGCTTTCCTATGCCTAGCTTTTTATAATCCTCATAAGACATGAGATTTATACTAGCTCCAAGATCACATAAGACTTTCTTAAAAAGAAATCCTCCAATTTCACATGGAATCGTAAAACTTCCAGATCTTTCAGTTTAGGTGGTAACTTATGCCGCAGAATGTGCAACACATTCTTCATTTAGGCATATATTCTCATATTCCTCTAATTTTTCTTATTTGATAATATCTCTTTCGAAACTTTCCATAGGCGGTATATTAATCGAGCTTCAATAATGTGGATATTAACATGAAGATGACGAAAAGTATCAAGGAAACGAGCATACTTCTTATCGCTTTTTGCCTTTTGATTTGATCTTTGGAGGGTAGGGTAAAGATTCTAAATCTATAACCTTTGGCTCCTTAGTCAATTTCTCTTTCCTTTTTCCTTAAACCTTTGAGTATTACTTAGTCGCCATGTTTCAGTTCTTGAATTTTTTTCTTTAAATTGTTCCTCGAATCAATCTCTACTTCGATTTTTCGGTTCTTCCTGCTTCTCATTTATTCTAACATGTTCCTTGAATAAATTCCTTAAATCTTTATCCATAGGGTCTTTCAAAATCCTAGGATTTTTACCCAATTTTCACCTTCATTTTCGTGTTTCCAAACTTCTATTCCTTTTCAAGAAATTATCTATAATTTCTTCTTCCTCGCGAAATTCATCTTTATCTTTAGTTTCATCATTCTTTCCATCTAAATCATTTTCTACTTCATTATTCCCAAAGTTTTCTACTCCATTGCTTCCACTAAGCTTCCTACTTCTCGTAAACACAACATTTACCTCTCTTGGGTTTCTTTCAAAGTGTTGCTTGGTAATCCTCCTGGGGTCTACTGTTGTTACGCTTCACCTTCCCTACTCAAATGATCTTCCATATTCCTCAACGAGGCTTCTATTGTTCTCATTCTCGTATCATGTCCACTCATAGATGTTTTTATTGTACTCATATCTTTAGTGATCTGTACTAATAGAAGTCATCATTGTTTCCATATTCTTAGCTTGAGTAGATACTACACCCATCATATTTTCCATTAGTTTTTCCCATTTTTCAACTCCTTCTCGCAGTTGAGTTGAACTCGAGTTACCGTATACTTTGAGTGGTATGTTGAGGATAGGATCTTGGTAATGATTGTAAATTCGATTAGATGTACTTTCTTGATAAACTTGGTTATTATTCCTATATGGGATCGGATATGGCGGTTGTCCTGGCTTACTAGGGTTTTCGCACCATCGATAAGTAGGATGATCTCTTCTAATAGCATTAAACGAGTTTGAGTATGCATTGTTCAAATTCCTATGCTGCTGAAGAAAACTCACCTCCTCTCTTGAATATCCTGTTGGTTCTTCACTCCCTAACGCCATATTATCATGACTTGAGTATTCATTTGGTGTACTATTTTCTCGAATTTTGGTTCTTATTCTCATTGTAAACCATCAAATTTCCTACTCAAATTCTCCAAGTGTGCTAGAACTTCCGATTAGACGTACATTCTCCTCGCAAAAGCTACTTTTCCGGTGCTAGAACCGGTTTCCCACATTCTCGTTATTTTTGGAAATCTTTTCTATAGCATCGTGAATCTGCTTGAGCTTCACTCATCATTAATCTAACCACCACATGCATGATCTACATCCGCACGTGAGTCTTTTCTCAATTTACTTACGTAAGAGTTGAATTTGCATATCTAAGGAATAACCATGATCGACACGCCTTAACAATTTTTTAAATCTTTCCCACGCATTCCCAAGAGTTTCCTCGATCCTTGTCTAAAGTTAGCAACCTCGACTTTTAATTCCAAATTTCGTCCAGAGTGAAATATTGTTTCGTAAATTCAGTTTGAATCTCCTCCCAACTAGTAAGTGAATGATGTGGAAGAGACATAAACCAATCTCGGCTCGCCCTTTTAAAGAAAAAAAGAAACATAGTCATTCTCGTTAATTCCTTATGAGCACCTTGACTTTTTGGTCAGATTGCACAGCTTCTTCAAAAGATAGAGATGATGATGTGGATCTTCATCATCCTCTCCTAGAATTTGGGCTCTTACAATTAAACCAAAAACATGAGACTTAATTTCAAATTATTCGCTCCTTCATTAGGTAAAAGTATGGGATTATTAGTCCGGTTTCTTCTTCTGCTTGATCACATATAGGTCTCGGGTTTGGTGGATTATTACGATTATTCTCGTTCCGATTTTGATTATTTCTATTATTATTATTATTAGGTTAATGGTGGTTTTGTCCATGCTCTGTAGAGCATGTTCCACTTCTGTTCAGTGTTTCATCACCGATTTCACCATTCTCGTATTTCTGCTTGAAGATGATTCTTGGTCGATTTCCACGACTAGTATGACCGCGCTTACTCTCTACTTTAATCGCCTTTCGTAAGTGTTTATGTCAGCTTATAAGGAACGAGAGGGCCTTACCACTTCCGGTCATCAACTAACTAAAATAGAAAATAACACGAAATTGATAGTAGTAAAATTGGTAATTTTCCTAAAAGGTAACAACCAACTAAAAATAAAATAGAAATGAGATAAGAAAAGTGTTGACTTATTCTCGAGAATTTTAAGCTAATACAAGTAGTAACCATAGACACATAAAAAAAGAAATTAGCGACGCTCCTCGGCAACGGCGCCGTAAATTCTCGACGGACCTTTTCTAGGCTATACAGATCCTAACCGGCAAAGTACCGGTCAAATCGTAGTGCTAGTATGATGAGTCGTGTGTCGAATCCTCGTGGAACTTGGTAATTTCTTTTACGTGTGGTTAAACACCAAAGAGTCATTATTAACTCGATCTAAATCGCAATTTTATCACACAGATCACTACTATTCTAGTTAACATAAAATAAATACGTAATTTAAAAGTTATTCTAATATAATATATATAGATATATAAATATATATAGATGTACATAAATTGCAAAATATATATATAGATATAAATATATAGGTACCAATATATTAGACAAATAATTTTAGAGAACTCGCCAAAACTTATATAATTGGTTTATACGATCTTTTCGATTATTAATTGAAATGTGTTCGATCTCTCCTTTTATTTTAGGTCCAATTGAGTAAGTGAAACGGTGCACTCCTGAGGTGAACAATTCCTTCTCACACGAGCGTATGAAATTGTCATATGTCCATTGCATCACTCCAAGGTCCACAACTGTTACGGTAAACGAATTAATCTCAACAGTCCCGAGTACAAATCTACCTTTAGATAAAAGGAGTCATTCCGTTCACAAACGGTCAATTTTATTTTAAAGGCTCCGGTTGTCAAAGCCGGACGATTCAACTTTCCGGTTTAAGTTTCAATTAAACTGATGATTTAACATTATTACGATCTCGAGTACAAATTATAATAAAATTCATTTCTCCCAAAACAAATTTACCCCGGGTAGAAATCGGATTCCGTTATCACGTTGTTCACACGGCCAATTTTACCTCTCCGGTTTTTCTATCTTTTATTTCATATCCTCGACTACGAGGCGCCAATTCATAATTAGATTATGAATTCCTCGATCTATTAAATATGTCAATACGAATACGATCAAAATAGAAAAAGATTCAATTAACTCAATTTTAGTCATTTTAACTTAACAACATTTCTTTAACGAAAAGATCGAAATAAAACCGATTACATAGTTTTGGCCAAGATTATATTTAGCCTAAAAACATTATAACAACGAAAAATACAAAAACAAACATAAATACTTAAGAAAAGTTACCCGAATACGGGCAATTGATTCGTAAATCGTATCTTCCGGACATTACAACTTCTTTAGCAAAACCGACTTCCGAGATTTTCTCGAGCATTACAACGATACTAAAACTACATTATTACGGCGTAAGGCCTTATTTACAACTACTACTAAAAATTAAAAAGAAAAGAAAAGGAAAGAAAGAGAGAGAGATATGTATATATATATGAGATGTATATATATATTTGGTACCCTCCGAATGCTCTCTCGATCATCTCCTTTATATAGGCAAATTGGTAAAGGCCGGACTGTCCGGTATTAGGCCGGCTCGGTCCGACTAATGATGATCCCCACTAACTTTATCATTCCAAAGATGCGGTGGAGATATTATTTTTATATATAATTATTAAACTTCTAAAATTCATATCTCGAGTTCTGGACTTCCAAAATTGCAAACGAAATGCCAAAATTAAGATCTCGAGAAACTCTACAACTTTCATGAAGGACTCTTCTCCAGATAACGCTTTTTGATGACCTCGTGTTCCTCCGAAGCTTTTACGGGATTTTTCTTAATCCAAGTCGATTAGCCACTTGATCACCATGCTTAAGTTCTAGACCTCCAATCTTCATAATTTAAATTGCATTGGAACACTCTCGAAAAATCTACAACTTTCGTGAAGAACACTTTTTCTGAAAATATCATTTTGATGAGCCATTCGTTTGTCGAAGATATTTCTCTATTATTACTTATCCAGATTGGTTGGCCACTTATCCACTTAAGCTATTCAATTGACCATTTAAACTTGTGGCACTCTCTAAAATCATTCCAGAGATATGATTAAACTTCAATATGTTGATTCTCGGGTCTTGTTTTATAAATCGCAATAAAATACCACAAATACCCGTAAATCGACACGACACTCCGATTTACTAAAATCGGTACAAAATTACAACTTTTTTATTATTATTATTACTAAATACTCTAAATTATAAAGACTAACACTTTATACCATAATTTCATATATTTTATATAGAATTCGTTGATAAAACATAATAATATAACGTATTTTTAATCATATAAAAATAATACATCATTGAGCGGGGTAAAGTTATCCTCGCTGAATTTGTATGGTTTCTTTACCTCACGATCACGATTAGCCTCTCGACCCTTTTCCCTTTTACGATCATCCGTGCGATCCTCCTTTGGTGAACGTGGCTCTGCCTTGGGTTTTGTTTTCCCTGAGGATGGTGCTTCGCTGACCCCCATCATTCTTGCCCTTTCTAACATTTCCCTGAGACCCGCTTTGGGAGGCCGCAGGTTGAATTCAGTCTTCATCGGGCCTTTGGCGATTCCGGTGAGGAAGCACGTTATAACCGCGTCGTTCGGGATGTTTCTCGTCTGATCATATGTTCTGATGAATCGCTCATAATACTCTTTTCCCGACTCATGTCCTCCCATACGAACTTCATACAGGTCCTCAATGGTTTTCTTTGGTCGGCTTGCCGATTCAAATTCTCTGACAAATTTTTCCGATAAATCTTCCCAGCTTTCAACTGAGCCGTGAGGAAGCCCGCGTATCCAGGACGCAGCTCTATCCTGCATGCTACCGACCAAAGCAATGCACCATGCGGACTATTTTGTGTGGCAAGGGTGATACGACCCTGGAACGCGGTGAGCCAGTCGTTTGGGCATGAGTTCCCGTTGTAATAGTTATAACTGGGATAACTAACCTTTTCTCTGCTGGGAGGCAGCGTTTCTGTGATCCTCCTAGCGAGCACGTCGATTCCCGAGATTGGGGCAACTTTCTCGACTGGCCTCGCCTTTTTTAATTCTGTGAGCTCTTTTTTCATTACCTCCATCTGCTTTCGCCAAGATAGGGTCGAACCTTGGTCGCGATCGTGTTTGCGTATCGGCTATCGCCTCCGCTCGTGCTCGATTCCCTAGGATCTCGCGATCCTTCTTGGCGGGCCCTTTTTTCTCTGATGATCACGCGCGCATCCTGCGCGTGTCTATCCTGCTGAATGGGTGTTTCTCCCCCGGGAAGGCTGAGACGACTTGGGGCCGAGGCCTTGTCCTTCTCACCTAACCTTTTGAAAGCGGATCCTTTATCGGCCCTCTTTCCTTTTTGGTGATCGCGATCTTGGCGGGCCGAAGTTTGTGGAATATCTCTCCTCGGTCCGTTGCGACCTGAAGAGTGTACACTCTCCTCTATATCGATCTGTTGAATTTGGCTCTGGCGACCTTTATCTAAGACCGCAGGAGCGGTTTCATTTCTGGGAGGATTTGGGGGTCAAATCGACATTGGGGCCTGGCCCTTAGCCACAAGACGAGAGTTGGTGAGATACATGGTTTCCGCGTACCTCGCATACTCTCTCATTTCTGCTATCTCCGGATCCTCCTGAGAACCTGGTCCTCCCTCAGGGGTCGGCCTTTGACTCCCCTGCGACCTTTCTCTTTCTCGGCGAGCCTCGTCAAGAGTAGCAATAGCCTCTTTTGACTTAGCTTTTTGATTAATGACATTTTGAGCGTCGGCCGGGTGCCGGGACCCTCTTGCGATCCTCTCTTTCTGTTGGGAGATTGTCGACCGTTTCGCCTACGCCCTCTCCACGAGTCTGATGCAGCATAATACCTTTTACGGGGGTTTGGGGTGTTATGTGTCCTTTACTTCCTGCCATCTCTGTGGGGTGGCTTTTTAGGGGAAGAATAGCGGCAAGAAAGGTTTATTTGCGCGTGTTATTCCCAGAAAATGATTTGCTTAAAAGGGCTTCGTCTTGATGGGGGCTTTTCTAGGTGAGCTTTTGAGGTAGAAAAGGTCGCTTTTTTGAATGATTTCTTTGATAAGGAAAGAAACAAAAGCGGTTTGAGGGCTTTCTTTGTAAGATTACCTCTTTTTCGATATGAGCTCTTGATCGCCCTTCCGATGATGCCGAAACGGACCTCCTTTTAGATCGGCGTTTTCCGTAACGAGCCAACTGATGATGCGTAAATCATCACGGTGGGGCGACGGTGGATGTTTTGTGGATATCCGGCTTATCATGGGTGATTAAATGTATGCTAGCCGGAGTTGTGCGGTGGCGATGGGAGGAGGAAGAGAGGTTTTGTTTTTGCAGAGTTTTGGCCTGATTTTGCATTAGAATGAATGATTTAGGTTACACAAGACTTCCTTTTATAGGAAGAGAAATCTTAGGAGCCAAGTAATGGACAAATGCTGCGAAGCAGCTTAGTCACTAATCTTACTTAATAGTTAAGCAAACACTAAATATCTAACCACAAGTGGGTAAAGTATCTAGCAGCAAGTGGGTATAATATCTGGGCGGCGATCCTTCGGGATCCCTGGGGCCGCCAACACTGTTCTTTGCCTTTGCTCCCTGTTTCTTCTCAAGTCTTATGCGGCCCTTTAAGGGCCATCGATCCAAGGCCTCGATCCGGCCATCTAGCTCTGGCGACGCTCTAGGAGGGGTTGATGGTAGCGGCCTTTACTAGATATCATTGGCGTCGCCATTGCTGTGGTCGCGGACCTGCCTCAGGCGCGGTGAACCATAGGCTCTTTATAGGACTAGACGGTGGCGAAATTATTTATATCATCAGTCTCCGAAAGGATAGGATCTTGAGGACTCGCCGGGTCACTGACCTGCCCTACGTAGGCATACTCGGGCCGTATTTAAAGGTCTGAAAAAGGAAGGTAATCGACGATTAAAGTATGGGATGTACGATTCCAATTAGATGTTTGATTCTCAAAGTTTAATCATAGAGAGATATTGTCTCAGTTTAACCATCATCGTGCTGATACCGAACCCCTAGGCGGCGGTACAATGCAAGGTTAAATCCTTAGAATGGTAGAATAGAATTTTTTCTAAAAGTTTATAATTCTTAAAATTTATCTAGTAGTGTTTTGAATTAATTTCTGTCATTTTATTCTCAGCAATCATGTCGTCGCAACTTTCCTTATTACTGAATGATAAACTTAATGGTAACAACTTTGGAAAGTGGAAAAGTAACATGAACGTGGTACTCATATTTGAGAATGCGCAATTTGTTTTGACTGTGGAATGCCCTGTACTTCCCGTACAGAACCCGTCTAAATCCATTAAAGACGACCGTCAAAAATGGATTGAAGCGGATAATAAGGCACGCGGTATCATCTTAGCATCAGTGTCGGAGGTCATTAGGACCAAACTTGATGGCTTTAAGAGTGCACGATAAATCATGCAGCACTTATCCTCCATGTTTGGCACCCCTTCTGATCAAGCAAGGCACGAAGCAGTGAGGATGGCCTAAAATGAGGAGAGGTCCGTCTGTAACTGGTCATGTCATGAACATGATCAACTACTTTACTGATGCAGAAACTCATGGGTCAAAGTTTGACGATGCTACTCAGGTGTCTATGATTCTTGAATAACTTACACCTGATTTCCTACAGTTCAAGACTAACTATGTCATGAACAAACTCAAGTTTGACATGCCACGGTTGATCAACGAACTGCAAGTCTTCGAATCTCTCTCGTCTAACAACAGAGGTAAAGAAGGGGAAAAGAAGGCGGAAGCCAATATGGTTGAAACCAAGGCGTCGAAATCTGGCCATAAGGGCAAGACCAAGTCTAAGTCTAAACATGTTACTGTGCCTAAACCAAAACCTATAAAGAAAAAGGCCAAATAGACCAATCCTTCCAAACCTAAAGGGAAGTGCTTTTACTATAACGAGATAGGACATTGGCGTCGTCACTGTCCAACATATCTCAAAGACGTAAATGATGGAAATGTCAAAGATGACAATTGGAAGGATAAGAAAGGTAATTCTATATTACTTGTCTTGGAATCCTTTAATGTAGCTAAAGATGTATCAACTTGGATACTGGATACTGGAGCTACTAACCATGTATGTTCTTCTTTGCAGATCCTTAGTTCGTTTGAGGAGCTAGAGAAAGGTACTCAAGTGATGAGAGTTCGCACCGGGGCGCTTGTTTCAGCTAAAGCAGTGGGAGCTGTTGATTTATTTTTTGGCAATAAAGTTCTAAAATTAGACCATGTTTATTTTATTCCAAACTTCCGTAGGAATTTGATTTCCGTTTCAGCATTGAAAGAACAAATGTATTCAGTTTCCTTTGTGAATGATGAATTTATTATTTCTAGAAATGGTTTTAATTTGTGTTCTACAATACTGGAAAACGGATTGTATTTTATTAAACCAACGCATGCTCCACTGCTTAACACTGAAATATTTAAAGTAGCACATCAACAATCTGCTAAAAGGCAGAAAGTTTCTCAAAAAGAAGATAAAACATATCTTTGGCACCTTAGGCTGAGTCATATTCCTTGAAAGACTCAAACGATCGCTAAGGGGATTCCTTAAAAGAGTTATCTGTTGACGCATTGCCGATCTATGAATCTTTCTGGAAAGAAAAATGACTAAGCGTCCATTCTCGTCAAAGGAAATAGGGCTAAAGAACCTCTAGAGTTAGTATATTTAGACCTTTGTGGTCCGATGAATGTGCAAGCTAGAGGCGGATTCGAGTACTTTGTGACTTTCATTGACGACTACTCGAGATTCGGTTATGTTTATCTACTGCATCAGAAATCCGAAACTTTTGGAAAGTTTAAGGAATTCCAAGCAGAAGCCGAAAGGCAACTGGGCAAGTCTTTGAAATGCCTTCGCTCTGAACGCGGAGGAGAGTACTTAGATACTGAATTCACTGACTATCTGATTGAACATGGGATTTGCTCTCAACGTTCTACGCCCGGGACACCTCAGCAAAACGGAGTTGCTGAAAGGAGAAACATAACTTTGATAGACATGGTCAGGTCTATGATGAGCTATGCCTCGCTACCGATTTCCTTCTGGGGATATGCTTTACAAGCAGCGGTATTCATACTGTATGTACTACCGTCAAAGTCTGTCGAAAAGACACCTTTCTAAATGTGGAGAGGACGTCGCGAAAGCATACGTCACTTCTACATTTGGGGATGTCCTGCACATGTGCTAGAAGACAAGACTACAAAACTACAAAAATGTACGAAAGTATGTTTGTTTGTAGGGTACCCCAAAGGAACACGTGGAGGTCTATTTTATGATCCGGAAGATAACAAGGTTTTTGGAAGATCAATATATGGCAGACTTCAAACCTCGAAGTAAAATTGTACTTGAGGAGTTACTTTCTAATGAGGTCAGACCACTGGTGAAACCTAGTGTGACTGACAACAACACAATGAATGCACCTATCAACCCAGAAAATCCTGTTCCACCCAGGCGTACTGAGAGAGTGGTTCGGCCACCAATTCGGTATGGGATGCAATCAGAGGTGAACGTAGCCATCTTTGATGGAGTGGAAGATGATCCAGTGTCCTTTCGGAGGGCCATGGATGATCGTGACAAGAAAAAATGGGTTGATGCGATGAATCAAGAGATGGAGTCTATGTACTCTAACTCTATCTGGAAACTTGTAGATTGCCTTAAGGGTGTCAAACCCATAGGTAGCAAATGGCTCTACAAGAGAAAGCGAGGAGTTGATGGGAAGGTTCAAACCTTCAAAGCACAGCTTGTAGCCAAGTACAGAGAGAGGGTATAGACTACGAAGAGACCTTCTCCCCTTTGGCCATGCTGAAATCTATCCGGATCCTCCTTTCGATTGCTGCATGCCTAGATTATGAAATCTGGTAGATGGATGTTAAGACAGCCTTTCTAAACGGCTTCCTTGACGAGGAAATATATATGCAGCAACCAGAAGGATTTATCGAGCAAGGCCAAGAGCACAAGGTGTGCAAGTTGCTAAGATCCATTTATGGGTTGAAGCAAGCTTCTCGGTCTTGGAATCATAGATTTGATGAGACCATTAAGTCATATGATTTCAACAAAACTTTGATAAGCCTTGTGTATATAAGAAAGTCATCAAAGATAAGGTTGCATTCTTAGTGTTGTATGCGTAGACGATATTCGCTAACCGGAAATGATAAGGGGATGTTGTCGGACGTAAAAAGTTAGTTAGCCAGAGAGGTGAATCATGTTCTAGGGATCCAACTTATAAGGGATCGTAAGAACAAGATGTTAGCTCTGTCGCAGGCATCTTATATTGATAAGGTGTTGGCACGATATAGCATGGAGAACTCAAAGAAGGGTTTTCTACCAACCCATCACGGCGTTCACCTCTAAGAAACAGGGTCCTTAGACTCCCGAAGAAATAGAGGCTATGGGAAGAGTGCCATATGCTTCGGCTATTGGTAGTATAATGTATGCAATGTTGTGCACTAGACCGGACATCTGTTATGGCATTGGAATCGTCAGCCGTTATCTGTCCAATCAAGGAATGGAACATTGGACAGCAGTAAAGAATCTCCTCAAATATGAACGAGGAATTATATGCTCGTATATTCGGGTGCAAACCTGGATATAAAAGGGTACACTGATTCTGACTTCCAGTCAGATAGAGATGATTTCAAATCTACCTCTGGCTCAGTGTTTACTCTCGGAGGCGGTGCAGTCATTTGGAGAAGCATAAAGCAATCCAGTACAGCTGATTCAACTATGGAAGCCGAATACATAGCGGCCTCTGAGGCAGCTAAGGAAGCACTTTGGCTGAAGAAGTTCCTGGGTGGTTTAGGAGTAATCCCAAATCACAACGATCCGATATGTCTCTATTGTGACAACAATGGGGCTGTGTCAAATTCGAAGGAACCCCGTAGTCATCGCAAGTCAAAGCATGTAGAGCGAAAGTACCATTTGATCAGAGAAATTGTTCAATGAGAAGACATTTCCGTACAGAAAATCCCCTCTGAAGACAACCTGGTTGATCCTTTCACCAAGACATTGTCGTTAGAAGTCTTCAACAGGCATTTGGAGAATATGGGTAATAAGGACATGACTCATTTGCTTTAGAGCATGTGGGAGATGTAGTTTGCTGTAATATAGATATAGGGTGTACTCTAAAACAATTAATCACTTGCCTTTCGTGCAAGTGGGAGATTGTTAAGTGTAGTGCCCGAAAGACAATTTTGTAATTGTTTTATTTAAATAAATGACAAAATTATATATTCATTATATTATTTGCATTTATGCTTATATTATACACTGCTGAAAACCCTAAGTATATCGGTATTTAATCACATAACTCAGTGTATGGCATACACACGAGGATTGAGTTAGTGATGATATGCTTAAAACTAGTTAGTCTGTGGTGAATTTAATCAGAGTATGGGTCTCATGATTAATATACCAATAATGCGCCCAGAACACTTAACGGTGTGACCGTCTTATCCGGACCGTCGGTATAGGGTACCTAGTGGGGCATTTATATATGATGTCTATCATATAGGACTGGACCGATTTGATTTGAATTCTCGATATAATTCCGTGATCGAGAAATCTTATCGAATCACAAGATGATCATATATGGATTAATCTCAATCCTGATGTGATCACTGTCTACTGCTTGGTTCAATGTAGGGTTTGATGTGTTAGTTAAGGATCACTTGGATACATGTGATATGAACACTTCTCGTTGGCTCTATTCTGGAATGAGTGAGTAGTCTGTGACTTCATAGATATGGAATTCACTCCTTCCTGCGGGAAGTAGACAGACAGCTCCCTTATTTGTTAATCCTAGAAACTGATCGATGGGCCCAGTTCATATTATATTAGTTATGAACTAATTGATCACTAGGGGGTTAATGGTAAATAAGGATAAGATGTTTTGAGAAGGGTTTACGGAAATATCCCGAATCAAAACGAACAGTCTATGGAGGATTTATCCGTATGTAATGATTATATCAATGGACGCTTTTACTCAATGATTAGAGTGTAAATATATATCTATAATCGATAGAGTTCGATTCGGGTTTATGGTATGCGTAATTCGGAATTAATAGATTGAATAAGAATTGTTTTGTTCGATGAATAATTTTATTTAATTTATTGTAGCTACTGGCTATAGATCCATGGTCCCCGATATGACTCCTAACATGCATATGTTTCTTGACGTTGGGCCTCAATAATAATTAAGTAGTTGGACTATTTAATTGATGTGCGATTTATTATTTATTGGAATAAATAATAAAATACATGGAAAATACATTTTCGTGGACTCGGCCTATTATGTGAAATTTCATGTGAACCCTAATTTTCTAGTATTGGGGGCGTGTTTTTGTCTTGGTAATTATTAAGGAATTAGTTTTCTTGATAATTATAAGACATATGATTAATTGTTTATTTGTTAAATAATTAATTAAGGAAAATATATTAGATTGATCCTTAAATATTCTAGATTTATTCTAGATTATTCTAGGAGTATCTTTTATGGAAAATGATTATTATAATTGATTTTGTATTAATTATTAAATTCTTGGAGGACAAGGATTTCTCTCCTATATAAAGAGAGTTCTCCTAAGCCTTTTATCCTAACACAATACACGCATCATACACATAGTATTGGCTTAGAATTTTCGGCCAATAGCTAGGGTTTAGAGTTGGGAAAATCTTTGGGATTTTCCGGGTAGCATATCAAGGAGGTCAAGCATCAAGGATCAACATCCACCGGTTGTTGCTTGGAGATACACATCGGAAGATTGTGGCATCTCAAATTGGATCTCGACTTCATCAATCTTTTGGATCTCGCTTTTGATTGGTAAGTAGATCTCACCTTCTTGTAGGTAGATCTTAAATTATGTAGTTTAATTTTATATGATCATGATCCTCTTGTTTATTCCGCTGCGTAATCGGGCGGATCTAAATCCGTCCGGCGATATTACATCCAACAGGAGGAACATGCCTTCCAAATCTCCCATATAAGCAACACAAATCTCATAGTGTCCTTAACAACATGGTCCTCTAGAAGCCTCGTGAAAACCCTGGAGAGAAAGAGAAAGAAAAAAAGTATTTACAAGGCCTTTCAGCGCTTTCACTTCCCGAGGGTGGCATCGTCATATAACCGCTAAGTATAGAAATAATATTTTCCTTTCTAATGAGAAGTGAGCGTTGGCATACTCGGTTAGGTATGCTTTGAGTGCATCAAAGGATTTTTGACATTCCTCGTCCCACTAGAACAAGTTTTGTTTCTTAAGTATCTCAAAGATTGGTTGACCGCCCGCTCATTGTGTCCATTCTCTCGCTCAACCTTTGTAATTCCTTTATACATTAAGGTGGTGGCATGTTTATAAGTACGTCCACTTTCTATGGATTTGCTCTGAATACATCTTTGTATATATCATATATCCTAGGAATTTTCCTTTTATGACCCTAAAGGTACATTTTTTTCGGGTTCAGCCGTATTTTGGTCTCGCGGAGGACTCCAGAGACTTCTCGTAAATTCATCAAATAGTCTTGAAGGGATCGTCTCTTAACCAAGATGTCGTCCACCATATCTCTGCGGATCTGATTTTAAATATCTAATCGTCTAGCCATTAATACAGTGCGCATGCATTTTTTAGACTGAACGTCATAGTGACGTAGCAGAATGTTCCGCTCTCGGTCATGAAGGAGGACTTTTTCTGCATTCCCATTGTCCATATTGATATGATGGTATCCCTTGTAAACATCAATAAAATTGAATACTTTGAACCCCACCATGGAATCCACGAGATCTTTTATGCGTGGTAGGTGAAAACAATCCTTGGGGACATGATCTATTTAAGTCGGTGAAGTCTATGCACATCCATTGGATGCTATCAGGTTTTGGGACCAGGATAGGATTAGACAACCATATTGGATATAAGACTTCTCGAACAATCCTGGCTTCTAGCAACTTTTCAGTTTCTATTTTGATTATCCTTTCAGGAGCGTAGTGACACTTCTTTCGCCAAACATGTTTTCGGTTTGGATTGACGTTCAATTTGTGGATCGCCAAGTCGGTGGGAATCCCAAGCATGTCTGAGGCAACCCAGAAAAACATTTTCGAATTTTTTTTGTAACAGACCTTTGAGCCCCTCTTTTTCTATGAGGGAATCCATGACCCAATCAAGATCATATGTTCGGGCCTTTCTGGCTATAAGCTCATACCTTTTGTGGGATCCTCAGGTCTTGAAGATTCCCTTATTTCTGGAAGGATATCTTCTATTGGGATTTGTGGGGATCGCCCATTTTTCTCATTCTTTATGGTGATTGTGTAACATCTCCTCGACCATTCCCACATCACCATTAATTTATGTCGCTTCTACTGAGGTAAGGAACTTCATAATGTTATGGGCAAGAGATACGATTAATTGCTATCAATTCGTTCAAAACTGGTCTGCCAACATAACACAATATGAAGATGATCATTCGACTACCATGTAGTTTATATGCAGGGTCCTGCTATGTGATTTATTTTCATACGCGCTGTTGAGACGAGTCATGCCCATAGCATGTATGGATGACCTAGCAAATCTCACTAGATGAGACGATTCTTGTGTGAGATATCTTCTTGTAAGTTGAATTGACTGGAGAACATTGAGGTACATGATATTGACTACACTTCATGTGTCTACCGGGATGCATTTTACGAGTGGATTATTGCCTCAAACCAAGCCATCTTTGTTTGTATCCAAAAGAAAAGGATCATAAAAGACATATGAAACTTTTCCCATCACTCTGATTTTCTTCGATTGTGGGGATGAAAAAGTAGATTCATTCGTAATCATGATGATTGCTCCGTGTTGCTGGAGGATACCACAAGAGTGAATAACATGGGCCTTCTTTCTAGCATCAATTGACGATGTTAAGAAACCGTCGGGTTACTTTTGCAGGTAATTGGATCTTTTTGGGAAAATTCCAACTACTAAAAACAGGAGATTTTTTGAAGGATTTGTGGTTGTGTCGTTGCGACTACATACGTACCCAAAGTGTGTAGAATCAAGACAATAACATAATTCTTGTTTTATGGATGAAGGGTCCTTTATATAGACGTCACTCATGAGAGAGTTAATTAATAAATCCTTGATTTGTAGGGTCTATGATTAATATGATACCAATCGTAGGGCAATCATTGCTCAATTAGGCTAAAATCGTGGGTTGTGATCAATCATGGGTTGTGGCAGTTAATGGGGATCAATTGTAGGATCCTGACCATTAATGCGATATAGCCGTCTTTGGAGGTCGGAATCAACCCGTTTTGCTATGGAGAGATCTATTTGGCATGGTCGGCTAATTGAAGCTGAGATGGGGTCGATTGAGCTCTGAGAGAGACCCAAGTGGGGTCGGCTTGTTCTTGAATAAATCCATTGGTCTTAGGGCTCAACTATGGGTTGAATCTAAGTTGTCCCATTTACTGATTTGACCCGAGTAAGGCCCAGTCTAATCTATTTGTATGACTTCCGGGTCATACGAATGTCACAAATATTATACTTTGTCTTTATTGAAGTTTGTTTCACTATGCATTGAAATAAGGGAAGTAAAGCAAGTTCAATTTGAAACACCGATGAAAGAAGAAATACGATATATACATTACATATTATGTCATAACATGTAACACAATACATTATCTGACAATTGATTAAGTGTAAGCATATATTAATTAATATGAGGCTCGTCAAAATCCATAATGATAAAAATATGTTGTGAAAGATGTAATGCATATTCATAATTGGTTTTTCTAATACCGGTGAGGAAAAGGGGGAGAAGAACATTTTTATTTTTATTTTATATTTTATGCCAATGCTTTGAGGGTGACGAAAGAAGCATGAAAGTTGAAATTGAAAACTTAATGGAGGACCACATTGTGTTCACATTTCAAAGTAAAATGCCTTAAATCTCACGACCTCTTTTTCCATCCCAGCCCATCAGATCCATAATCCAAGAGACATTGCTCCCCACCCATTTCAAACATGAATAATGATATGTGCATTGTATTTTTGTATAGTGCACAAACTACTACTCCCTCCGTTTTTTTTACATCTCATTACATTTTTTGTCGTTTTTTTTTTATTTATCTCATTATTTTACATTTCCAATCAAAGATTTATTATTTTTTCCTCCTTTACCAATAAAATATTTACATCTCCAATAAAAAAACACAATTCCAATACAAAAACTCCTTTACCAACAAAACATTTACATCTCCAATAAAAAAATACATTTCCAATACACATATTAATTATTTTCTTAATTTGTGTGATTCTTCTCTCTGCGACATATATATAAAAACGGAGGGAGTACATGTGTAGTAGTCCTTGATTAAAATGATTAATTATTTTTTGTGCTGGGTCCCAACAGAATATGTGGTGTTGATTGTGTTGTGTAAGATATTGTGGTTGAAAGAGTAGTAGATGTATACTACTGTTCAAACATTCAGAAAAAAATTGAAAATGTATACTACCCCTCGACTATAAGTCATCATATAGTCTTTAAATTGATTAAGAAAATGTGAAATTTTAAAATACAACCGTTGTATGAAGGTTTTACCAAGTGGCATATATTACAACCACTCATTTCTAACCTCACACACACGATAAAAGTGTATTATATGAGAGAGAATAAAAATGAGAGGCTATAATGTATGTCACTTGTTATAACATTGCTACAACCGTTGCACCATAAAATCTCTCGAAAATGTGATAGTTAAATGTAAGTAATGTGTGGATAAATGTCTAATACATCCCTTGACTGTAGAGTAAATAAAAGTGGTTAGATTGAACTAAATTAGGAGTACGTTCAGAAAAAATGTTCATTAATGCTATTTTAGTATTGTGAATGACTTATATTATGGGAACGAAATAGAAAAGCTATGATGACTTATATTTTGGGACATGGTAGTACTTGAAAAGTAGTACTATCTTCACCCATCAAAAATAAAAGTACTACCTTTGTCCCAAAGTCGATTTAGTTTTTTTTTTTTTTTTTTTTTTTTTTTTTTTTTTGTCATTCATAATATAAATCAATTTAAAAAATAATAGAAAGATTTATTAAAAAAAAATTATTTTATCCTCATTTATTATATATTCATCAACATTTCATTAATTTACAACTGTAAATACCCGTTTTCATAATTAAAGGTATTTAAGGCTTTTGGCTCTATTCAAGAACAAATTACGAGTAGATCAACCGCGTGATTCGGCGTTTCCTAGTAGATCTTTTGTTCATGCCTTTGAATTTTAATTGTTTCACAATTGGCATCTGTTGGAGAGGTAAGGATTAAATAATTGATGAGTTATGTTAAGTTTATTATTTTTAATTGATCTAATTTGTATTTAGTTGTCTGTATTTGAATAATTGTTGCACAAATTTTGAGTCGTTACTTTACTAGGAAATGTGGATTGATCGCCGGAAAGAATGGGAATCACACCCACCGCGATTTAAAGCCACGCCGCTTGAGGCGAGGTCTCGGCCTCGATTTTGTTCTAGCCGATTGTCTATCTAGCACGCAGTACACCGTACACTATCGCGTAAGATTCAGTCAGCATGAATTATTATTATTATTATTATTGTTGTTGTTGCATAATGTTATATGCATGTTAGAGTTGTCCGACACTACTTCGAATATGTCATTTATGGAAGCTTATTTATGATAAGGGAAGTATGATAAGTATTTATGATAATCTGTGTATGACCGCGGAACATAACGATACACAACGTGTTATGTATGACTGTGATACGTAACGGTGAATGACACTTTTAATTAATTATGGTAGACTGTGTATGACTACGATGCGTAACGGTACACGGTGTGATATACATGATTGCGATACGTAACGGTGTATATCACTAGGTATGAATATTTAGGAACTGTGTATGACTGCGATACGTAACGACACATAGTGTGATATGTATGACTGTGTTACGTAACGGTGCATATCATTAAGGAATGAGAAATTAATGTTAAGTACGTTGAACATGATTATGATAATTATTAACGCGTATTTAAAAGTATACCTGCATTAATAGAGAACTATGAGGGTATTTACCAGATCCTACCATACTTCCCTTTTGATATACCGAACCCGACCACACTGGCAAACTCATATACTGACCCGAGCTAGCAGTCACGTCTCAGCTCCCGACCTCCATCACCGCCAGCCTACCTGGCCGTAAGCCGAACGGTAGGTCGCTCAGCTAGAATGCTTGCATGCATTGATCAATATTGGGGATCGAACATGCTGCTCCCAACCCGCTGTCCGATTAACCATCGTGCCCACAACTCTAGGCAAACAGGATTCACACTTGACATTAGCAAGGACGACTATCACGCGATCAAGAGGATGGCATCGCGACTAAGCGAGCTTGTGTGTCCGATCCTTTTATTTACTTATTATCTTGATTGTACTTAATTATGTCACGTCATAGTTAATTATGTCTTGTCGTAATTAGCCTAATCTTCATTAGAATCCGCTTATAAATAGGGGCACCATGTAACACATAAAATCACGAGATTAATACAAGCGAGCTACTCGCCAATTTGTCGACTATTGTGCTCGCAGATCATTGGTCTTGTGTCCGACACTCATATATTCATCCATTTCTTGATACCCATCGTCTCCTACCAGAGAAATCATATAAAATCAGCTAGATATCCACTTTAAACTATTTATAACGCAACCGTGATATTTCAGAAAAATTAGTTGGCTCCGCTACCGGGAAAATCATCAAGATTAAGCTTTTTCCGGTAGCTTGCACCGCCGCAGATTCAGCTCCACGACATCGCCGACGAGCTTTTTCCACCGTCTTCAAGCTCTAAATCAGCGAAAACTTTGATTTTTGGGTTGTACGGCCCGTAGATCATTGTTCTTATCAAGGTAATTACCACATCTCGTAGAAGCAAGCTTGGATTCATCAAATTTACGCTCAACACTCGTCCAATTTGAAGAGCATCTTTATCGGCATCTTCATAGCTCATACACGAGTTTCTCACCATTTCCAGGTTGGTAAACGTGTTTGGCAAACTGAGCACTTCATACGTTAAGAAGATTGTATTGTTGGAACAATTTGGGGACTGCAGCACCTGAGTTTCCATCGGATTCTGGGTTTATAATTTGCTCCGGCCGGCATCACCTACTTTGCTTACTCAACAAGTCATTTATCAAATCAATCATGACTGGCGGGAAAAATATTACGCCCGAGACACCGGCCAAAGGGGCCAAACAAGAAACTCCATGTGGCAGCACGTCACATAAAAAAAACACCTTTACGTCCAGAAAAAAAAACTTTTTACATGCTGGAAAAAAAATAGCCTCCAGAAAAAAAAAAACATTAAAAAAACAACAACAAAACAAAATTAGGGGTAGTTTGGTCTCTGTACTAATTTTGTGTCCTTATAACCAAATAAGATTTAAGTGTGTCATATTTGCCTAATTAAGTCTAATATGTGTCCTTTTGAACAATTGCCCCCGAAAAATAACTCATTGTAATGTATGTCATTTGATATAACTTTCGTACGACGATTGTATTATAATTTTTTTTTTAATGAATAGATAGGGTAAATGTGTTATTTTTGTAATGCCGTATAAAAAAAACTCATCCATACGCCGATACAACCAATTTTTTTTTTTTTTTTTGTGTGACTATCATTCCCCAACAATCCTTCCTTAGAGAAACCCTAATGAACCGAATCTAGAGAGCGTCACTTTCATTTTTTTGCAGAATAGAAGAGATCTATGTAGTAAAAGCAAAATAATAAGATTGACGATGCTGGAAATCGTCCAAGAATTAAGACGGGTCAATCTCCTATGTGATAAAGACCTTAAACTCTAGAAATCCTAATTCGTGTAAAGTAGGGCGTATTTGATTATATGTTTTGACTGAGCTTCTCAAGTTATTTCTCGAGAGTTGCCTACGTATCCAATAGTCGAATTGAAATCAAGTCTCACGTAGTTCCTTAGGGTTGTTTATATAGGAGGCCTTTAGCCCCTACTTCTTGCTCCACAAGTATTATTATTTGTTATTATTCTCTAAGGATATACAAACATAAATCCCTATGATTAAGGGATAATTATGGACATATCTAATATCAATATCACAGTCATTATGAGTCAGGATTCTTTCCTTACTCATGTTCGATTATCCATACATAGGACTAACACTGGTCAGATCTTGGGTGTCCCGCTCACCCTCAGGACCTATATAGCGATCTGGGCATCTACTTTTGCCAAATCTTAACCAACTCATGGTGGTTGGAGGAGGAGTTCATGCCGATCTCCCCATTGAGCTCAGGGAATCGCCTCCTTAGTACGCTTGTGTAGACTCTTGGTCCTTATGCCCCACTTTGTGGGACCCAAGCATTTATTACACGCCTTCATCGACCGACACGCCACGTAGTTCGGATCGGGTATCATCAAAGATCATTCTGCACAAGATTTAATAGAGGTTTCTTATGCATTATCTAAAAACCGATAATGCAATTGAGAATATCAATTTTCTCTCACACAAAGAATTCTAATTTTCACCATTAGAGTGCTGTATCAATCACTTTTCATATATATATATATATATATATATATATATATATATATATATATTCCTCTATTAATTTAACCAATACTAAAAACCACTTGTCAAAAACATCTGAACAAAGAGAATTAATTTTGAGCACCATTACGGCTGCTCTTAGCATCTCCTTAAAAAAAAGTATTTCCTTAGCGACACCCACAGCGAAATTGGAAAATCGCGTCGTATCGGGCCGACACTTACAAATCGCGTCCATTCATTTTCCGATACGTGGAAAATAAGGTAAACGTAAGGATCTCTTACGCTTTAAACGTAGTGAACCTACGCCCAACGTAGAAAATTCTTGTCCACACGATGTAATAATGGACAAGAATTATTGACCCGATAATAGGTTTCTTTTTTATGTGAAAATTAATATATTAACAGATAGATCACCAGAATTTGTGTTGGTTCTATTTCAAACAGAGTCAGAAGCCTCCTTGTATTTGTTTATTGCCATCTCAACTCTCAGAATATCAACTTATCTATCTCTCCTATTCAGTTTTTCACATTACATTGCTTCCACCCCCACCCCGTGAAATGGCCTCTCCCCTCTCTCCTCCACCCTCCCCACCCACCTTGAAACATTGCAATATTTATCCATCCTTTTTACTGCATACTTATTGAAATGTGTTGAATAATTCCTATCAAATGAGGCAATTGGAGAAACCAGATGTTAGAGCAAGAGTAGTGGGGATTGTATAGCCAATATCTTTTTATCAAATGTTAGAATGGAGAGAAGAATTTTCTAAAAGATAAAATAGTGGTGTTGAATTAGAGAATATTTTTTAGATATTATTTAGTTCATTCTCTAAAATTAGAGAATTATATAGCCAATATTCTCTGCAAAAAGTGACAAAAGCAAACTTCACCTCTTCGGCCCTTCCTTTGAACAAAGAAAAAGCCGACTCTCTTTTTTAATTTAATATTATTTTAATAAATAGTCTTAAATTTTTTTTATTACCATTACAACATCTAATCAACACATATCATTTTTACTATCCTTCTATATTTTCTCTCCAGTTATCTTCCTACACATCACCATTAAATCCACCAATCTCCTAATCACCACTACTCTTGCTCTTAGGTCCACACAATACATATTATAAGTAAAGGATTTCCTAGCAAATAATGATTATAAAGTTGGGAAGAAATTCCTTCTGCATTATTACATCATGTGGACAAGAATTTCCCTACGTTTGGACGTAGGTTCCTTACGTTTAAACGTAAAAATCTTTACGTTTATCTTATTTTCGATGTCAGAAAATGCATGACCAGATTTACAAGTGTCAGGTCGTGTCCTGATTTTCTTATTTCTACACCCCACAGGGACAGCCGACTTTTTATTTATAGATTTTCCCTCCATTTTCATCTCACAATTCAAAAAATCAAAGTCACACTCACACCTTTCATTTCCAGATTCTCCCAACTCTTCGATGGCTTCAAAATGCAGAATGAAGAAAACCTCTTGTTCGCAGCCCCATAAGATCCTTAATTTACCGGCAATGGATGCTGAAGATGACGATTTTGAGGACCCATTTCCTTATATCTCCTGCTCTAAAACTGTACGATCTCAAGACTACCCTCTTAAACACTCCACCAATTGCCCCACGCGACCATCCAAGAAGCTCAAGAAGCAAATCATCCACCACGGAAAAGAGAATAGATTTCTGTCAGAGAATCTGCCGGGCTCACCGTTAGCGAAAGAAGAATATCAGAGGGCTGAGGTGGCATTTGAAATCGATGTGTTAAACGGTGGATTGGATTCAATTGATTCGAGCATGGATTTTAAGGCTAATGAAGAATCTAGTGTGGTCGATGTAAAAACAAAGAAGAAAACATTATGTTTGGTTTGACGGATATAGGGTTAAATGTAGGTGGATGCGGAGATTTTGAGGAGGAATTTGAAGGGGAGAGGAGCTTGATGTTTTGCTTAAATTGTGTGAAGCTGATGAAGTTGGAGAAAAGGAGGAAATGGGATTTGAAGGCGGAGATTACTGTGGTTTCCTGAAGATTATAGTGGGGTGGACGACAGGGAGACAGGGGATACTGGTTTGGTTGGTTGTCCTCTGTGTGGCAAGGACATTTCAGAGCTGAGTGATGTGCAGAGGCAAGTTCATACTAATGAATGTCTCGATAAAGAGGTGACACTGTGTGATGTATGTAAATTGATTTCCATTGCACATTGCGTTCTTCTTGTATATTCTTTCTTTCTGCATCATGCTGTTCGGAAGTTAGTTTATTGATTGCCTTGTGTTATCTGTCTCATGCTTATTGGGTTTCTAGTAAGCTAGCTCTTTTTGGATTTGGTATTTGAAGCTATGGGTTAGCGTAAGATTAATGTGCATAAATTCGTGAATCCCATTTTTTGGGTTCAACTCATGTGGTGGATTTCAGTACAAAAATGGCCTTAACCCTGTTATAATGAATTGGTTGTCATTTTATCAGGATTCGTTGAACTCAGTTGTCAAAGTGGAATGACTGAGAAGTTTATTAAGGTTTGGTACTCCTAATTTCAGTATACTTGGTACTTTCTTAATCGAGCCTTTGAATTGTAGCCAATAACCTGCAGTTTTATGTAATCTGATGCTTTTCTTTTGTATTCCTTTCTAGTGGAATTTAACCTGTATATATCTATTATGATTTATGAAGAAACTTTTATTGTCTGAGGGACACAACTAGGAACTAGAAGATTAACAATCGTTTCACTGGTTATTGTCATGTCACAAGCTCTTGGGATAATTTTTGCAGGACATGTCAAATATCATATATATATTTGTGATCACTCCCATATTTTCACTATTATTTGATGTTTCAGAGTACGATAAATTATTATAATGTTCCAAGAAAGATCTTTGACTTTGATGGGCACATAATTTGATGAAATACAATATCAACATTTCACTTTGTTTGTTGTAGTGACCTCAAAATTTAGTACATGTCATGTAGTATTATCTGCAGGTCTAATCTAGTGTTTTGTATTATCAGGAGCCTCTCTTGTTTGTATTGGATTTTTTATATGTTGCTCGTTCAGCATCTAGTTGGAATGGCAGTATACATTTTAGCTATTGAAATTTAATCTCTTTGTTCTATAATATGCTGCGCTTTGCAGACTGATCGTCCCTCTGATGCTGCCATGAATCAATGTCCGGGACAAGTTCTTGATGGTTCCCCTGGTCATGCTCCTAAGAAGACAGTCATAGAATGGCTGCGTAATCTGGGCCTAGCTAAATATGAAGAAATTTTTGTTAAAGAGGAGATTGACTGGGATTCCTTGAAGTGGCTGACTGAAGAGGTAAGAATCAATCACCAACTCCATCGTGAAATCATACAAGAGATTCTCGTGTGTGTGTGTGTGTGTGTGTGTGTGTGTGTGTGTGTGTGTGTGTGTGTGGTTATGCTGTCACTATTTGCTACTGATTTCACAAACAGGAAGACACACATGTAGCTTAGTGCCAGTATACTGTATATGGGCCGAATGTTTCAATCATTTCAGGAAATTCTTCGAAAAAGTATTTTAAGCTGCATAAATAAGGAACTGGAGGCATGTCTTGCCCGCACTAGTTCTGCATTTGTCAGAATATGACTCTATTTGTCTTCAGAATGCTTTAAGTTTGTTCTGAATTGACTAGGTAAACTTATCATGAGAAGGGCCTGTTAGCTATATGCCCAACGCATGATATTTTATTTATCGTGAATGTATATAAGTCTACTTGCATAAGTTGCATATACCATCACCTAAGGTAGACCTTGGTCCAATGTTATTGTTTACTTTTCTTAAAACAATCTTTCTTTGCAACTAATGAAGACAAATTGAACTGATTTTTTATGTGTGTTTTTGGTCTGAATAATTGCTGTGTACTTCACTGTCAAATTAAGTGTGTGGAAGGGCATTACTCATTAATGTGAAAGTTACGGTACTGCAACAGTCTTCTATACCTAAGGGATTACTGTAAGGTTTTGTTATCAAATTGGGTAGTAGAAATTATCTTGCTTGATCTAGATGGAACATCATTCTTACGCTTACGTATTTTACTCGGGCTTTCTTAGGTGTAATTTCCTTTTCCTGATGAATTCATCGGCTCAATATCTCTACAGGATCTTTGTAACATGGGCATAGCTGCTTTAGGCCCCAGAAAAAAGCTTGTGCATGCTATTAATGAGCTTAAAAATGGCAGTACCTGTGCAGTAGGAATTCAGCCTGATGCTGCAAATATCAAAGCCGATGAGATCAGGAAACTTGACACAAACAAGCTAATGACTGACTATTTCCCAGCTAATGTAAAAGCCGATGAGAACAGAAAACTTGACACAATCAAGCTAATAACTGACTATTTTCCAGGTTCCACAACCGAAAAGAAAAGAAACAGCATAGCTCCCAAAAAGCAGGAGATTCAGAAGAGTCATGCTCGTTCTGCTAATAGAAGTTTACAGGAGAAAAAAGGCGCAAACAATGTGAGAAACAAGGTTACACCATCATGGTGTATAATACCAGGAACACCATTTCAAGTTGTGAGTAGTGTTTGATTTCTGCACTTCTTGCAATTCCTTTTCTATATTACTTGATAGGATCAGATGGCGTCTCTCTATCAATGTTGGTATGTTAGAAACAATGACTAGGATGAGCACTATTCTGGAAATAGCTTAGACTGCAAAGGAACCAACAGGGCTAACTATCTGTGTAGAAAGAAAACAATATGAGAGAATTTTATACATTTCTTGTATATACCATTCAAGTATCAGCCCTATATATCCAATTGAATGGATTAATTATGATCTTGGGAATCAAGTGTAATAACCAGGGAATTAAGCTAAGTGGGCCTTTATTTGGACCATAATGACTCTACCAATGCACCACACTACTTATGCACCACAGTAGAATCTACCTTGTGAAAGTCGATTCTAGGGTCAAGAACCGACTTCCTGTAGAGTTGATTCATGGCTCTAGAATCGACTTTCACAAAGTTGATTCTGTGAAAACGGCGTGGTGCACCGGTAGGAGTGGTGCAGCGGGTAGAACGACTGTGGTGCAAATAATAGCCCCCAAAAGTTAATAAGACCATATCTCTACAAATTCCTAGAAATCTGAATCACATTACATATAAACACACTCGACCTTAAGTTGGATTTGTGTCTGCTATACAAATTTGTTGAAGTAATTTGTTACATGTTATTCTGTATTTAGTTTATTCCTGTTTTTACTGTTTTACCCTTGAATTCCCAGCTGTTTAGGTAGATTAAACTATTGGTTCAATTCCCAGTTTTGTACCGTTGGTACTTAGTAAGTAGTTAGGAGTTTATTGTTTATTCTCAGCCGCCCCATTAAATGCTTGGTTGGGCTGTCTCCCTTGTACTTTGTATTTGTATTTAAACCCTTGAGGTTCTCTTAATGAAACACAAGTGTTTCTTGTTCATTTTTGGCTAAATTCTGCATGGTATCAGATGAAACAACATAATTTTTCTAGAATTTTTTCTGTCCTAAAATGTCAGTTGTCCCTTCAAAAACTGGTGAATCCGCATCTGAGCATAACTGTCTTTCTATGTCAAGACTCTCTGAAGCTCAATCCTCTACTATAGTACTATCTCAATCCATAAATTGAATGGTAGTAACTATCTCCAATGGTCAAGGTCTGTCAAAATGTCCATCACAGAGCAAAGAAAGATGGAGTATCTGACAGGGACTGCTGTTCCACCAACATCCACGGACCCAATATTTTAACTTTTGGGATAGTGAAAACAACCTGGTGATGTGATGGGTCATTCACTCCATGACACCAGAAACCAGTGAGAGTTTCATTCTCTATGACACTGCCCATGAAATCTGGGTAGCAGCTGGAGAATTGTATTCGAACTTGGACAACATTGCTGAGGTATATGAGATCAAGGCTCACATTCAGAATCTTGGTCAGAAGGACCGTCTAGTCTTTGACTACAACATTTTGTCAAGGGCATGGCAGAAAATTGACATGTTCGAACAAATTCTCTGGAAATGCAATGATGACAACAAGATCTACAAAGATATTGTTGAGCATGAGAGGGTGTTCATATTCCTTATGGGACTGAACCAGTCCTAAGATGACATCATGGGAAGGATTCTCAGCACCAAACCTCTTCCAGACTCGAAGACTGTTTTTTCTGAGATGCGTCATGAAGAGAGTTGGAGACACCTGATGTTGAAGAGTCCTTTTGATACATCACTGAAGGATCTGCACTCCGGGTTAAGGCCCCTCCTCAGACTGGAAAAAGGAAACGAGACAAACCATGGTGTGACCACTGCAGAAAGGTTGGTCACCCCAAGGAGAAATGCTCGCAACGACATGGTAAGCCTGAGTCCAGCTTAAACAAAAAGGATGACTATGGCCACTTTGTTGAGTCAACCACCAAAAGGGATGAACAAATGGAAGCATTGAAAAGACTTCTTTCCCAGCAGGTATCAACACCTGCACATTCTGAAAAACATCAGCATGACAATGCCACTCCTGCCCATTTAGGTAACTGTTCCTTTGCTCTTCTTGCCCATTTGGGTTGTAGATTCTGGTGCATCATCACATATGACCAGTAATAACAACCTTCTCACACAGTTTAAACCTACGAGAAAATAAGTCACTTGAACAGTTCTAGGTTATGGAACTGCTATTTTCTCAAAGGATATCATTTTATCTGATGTCTTTTATGTTCCTAACCTTAACTGTAATCTACTTCTTGTTAGCAAATTACACAAGACTTACAGTGTGGAGTTACTATTTAACCTAACTCATATGAATTTCAGGCTTTGACCTCCAAGAGGAAGATTGACAGTGCTAGACCCATGTCAGGGCTGTTTTTCTTTGATAAAGGAGCTGAAATGAAGAATGTCAGTCAGGCCACTGTCTACCAATGTCAAGTTGATCAGTGTAGCCTAGATAAACTTTTTCAATTGCACTCTAGAATGGGACATCCTAATTTTGTTTACATGTATAAAATGTTCCCTCACTTGTTTAAGAATCAAAATCCTAAGTTACTTCAATGTGATGTATGTCAATTATCTAAACATACTAGATGCACCCATTCATAGATTTCAGAGGTATTATCAACCTTGGAGTAGAGGTCCTTGGCTGCCTCCCAAATCTCATGATCGGAGTCGTACAAGATGAAATTATCACTAAATTCACGGGTCATAGACCGGATGAGCCAGGACATAACAAGGTTATTCTTTGTATCCCAAATTTTGAATTTTGGGCCAGTCTGAGCTGGAGGTTTCGAGACACCAGTAAGGTACTCCATCTTTCCTTGACCGGTGATATACATTTTCACCGATCTGGACCATTGGAGGAAGTTGCTGCCATTTAGCTTATGGCCAGTGATTATTGTAGAGCTGAGATCAGATGCACCAGTGGGAACATTTGAATTTGATTCCTCTGTAGCTGTCCCAGATGATCCAGATGTTAGAATAAACATTCTGGAAGGAAAAAAAACGTTTGATCTCCCTTTAGAAACTTGGCTTTGATACCATGAAGAAAGTAAGAACATGGAGAGAGACAAATATTCTCTTATGATTAATTTACAAGGACCCCAAGATAGGGTATAAGTACAGGAAAGATACAAAGGGGCAGCAGACAACTGCCATTAATGCAGGCAGCTAATGTCAACCCAACTATTTAATTAAGATTTAGGACAACTAATATAATCCTTTATATATTCCCAACTGTAATACCAAATATCTTAAATAATATCTTAAATATTATCTGTATTCTTTTATTCTTCTACTCTATGTAACTTGAGCGTGTGCGTTTTGAAAGTTGACACATTTCACACCTGAAATCTTTTGGATTTTATTCTTAAACAATATTGGAAATCAACATGCAAGATAAATGAAACAAGGACGTCCAAAGCGGTAATGCCATAACATGGCATCATCTTCTTTATTGTGGTAAGGGGATATGACTCTTTCCAAATTTCAGGACACACTAGGGATATCTAAGGCCACTTTTGTGTATTTAAAGTCGGTAAATGTATAACACAACATATATCTCAGGTTGTCCAATCCTCATTGTGTCTAGCTCCTGAAATTCACAATCATGGGGGTAAAGTTCATGCAACAATTGTTATCACGTTCATACATACAAACATATACGTATGTGCATATATAAATACATTCATATATAAACAAATATATATGTGTGCGTATGTTGTGTGTGTATACATATATACGTGCATACATATAAATAAATATAAACGTATATACATATACATACATATATGCATATATATACATATATATATGTGTGTGTGTGCATGTATATATATATATATATACACACACACACACATGCACACAAATATAAATACATGGATACTATCTTTTCATTATATACATGCACACACACATGCACACAAATATAAATACATGGATACTATCTTTTCATTATATTGGGGAGGGGATGGGTTGAACCTGACTCTCATCAGATGGTGTAATGACATATTGACATTTACTGCTAGGCCAGATACAATCCACATACATGCACACATATGTATACATATATTCTCCAACAATGTATATAACTGCTTGCAAACCGAAACCAAACCGAACCAAACCATTGGTTTTCATTGTGTTTTGATATGATTTGGGTTACTATTCATGCAAACCAAACCGACTTATACTAGGCAAAAAACCGAACCAAATCGAACGACCTCCATATGGTTGGAAAAAGGGATGTAGAAGATGTTTCATTTTTGTGTTGGTCCCACCTCCTTATAGCTATCTCACTTCAAAGTGTGTAAAAATAATGAACAATGAATCTATGAAGTGATCCAAACCTTTTTGTTCTGCATCACAAGTTATATCACATCATTGGTTGTCTCTGGGGAGCCTCTGATACATTCAATCTTCAACGGATCCTCTTTGGAAATGCCAATCTACTTAATGCTTTAGTTTTGCACTTGCTTATTTGCCTCACTCTGTCCTTGAAAAGAAAAAATTGCTAGTAAATCTTGAGAACCTTAAATTGCTGTTTATGCAGGATGCATTCAAATATCTGCGAAGAGATTGTTCTCATTGGTTCCTCACTCACTTCCATATGGATCGTAAGTGTATTTTTTGTTTGTTTATTATTTCAACTGTTTGTCATATCATTCACAACAAATAGAGACTTTATATTGTAAACGGACTAGTTCATCAATTAATGCCCACAAACTGTGACTTTATATTTTTTTGTTTGTTTGACCTGAAAGCTCACATATTCATCCATGTGTAGAAACTACTACCGCCTCCATCACAAATTAGAAGTCCTTTTGCTTTGATACACAGTTCATGAAAGCTAATAAATGATCCATTTTGTAGTAATCTAGGACAAAAATACCCTTTATCTTTAAATGAGTTTTATGCATTGGAATACCAAAAGGAAGCATATTAATTAGTTGATTTGGGGTATAGCTAATAGGGGTGAAATAGGAACAAAATGCAATAAATGTTGTATTGATTTGTGAGGAATTATATTATAGGACACTACAAAAAGAATGCTAAAATGACTTATATTACGGGACGGAGGGAATATTAAGATTAAATAACTTTGCTTTTGATTTTGTCAATGTGCTTGAAGTAAACTATGGGAAAGAAAGAACTTGAGTGTAAATGGCTGGTGTTTGTATGTCTTTTTTTTGGTTTTTGGTTACTTCTATATGATGATTGCTTATTTCAACATTTTCTTATTTCGTTTGAATCTTCTGCGATTGATTCTGATTTCAGAGCAATATTTCTTGGAAAGAAAAAAAATATCATGACATGTTGTAGTTGTAAAGTTTTCAAATGTGCTCCATTCTCTTGGCTAGGTTTTTCATTTTAGCCGACTGTTGAATTTTGATGATAAATACTAAATTGAATGTTTGTGTAAGGATCTTTACGTTTGGTCCATTTTGTGATGCCATGATAACGAGGTATGAAAAGAAAGACATTCAACAAAGAGAAATATTGTAAGGACCATTTACTGCTTTTGAGTATCTTCACTCCATTCCAAAAATATAAGACCACGAAAGAGTAACAATACTGGATAGAACTTTCAAGAGTGGTATGATCTTCCGACCGTATAAAGTGCAGGACACTAAGCAAAAACTGTTATTTTGATTGTGGGAATACTTCACGATGAAAAGATTTTGTTTTCTGCCTTAAAATGCTTGCACTGTAGAATCACTGACGATTCAGTCATGTTTTGGACCCAGAAAAAATCTTGCTGAATCGGAATTTGTGCAGAATGCTGAGGCTAAGCTAAGCTTTTCATTTTTATTTTACTGTATCATTGCCCGCCATGCAGAATTTTGTGTCTTTCTTCAGAATCTTATGTACAATGAACACAACTATTGAACAAGGAAATGTAGGAACGAGACCAATTGTTATTGGATAGCATATCTCTCTCTTGACCCCCTAAAGGAAAAACAGTCGTCGAGTCTGTCATTAAATAAGCAAGAGAATGCATATGAAAAAACGCAGAAGCTAAATAAGTCGGATCAGACAGGTTCTGGGGTTGAATTTTATTTATATACTTTTCTGTGGCATACTCGCAAAAGTTTGGAAATTGAGTTCAAGATCATTTTTATTTCATGTCCAAATCAAGGGGCCTGAGAAAATTATCGAATGGTTTCACTCTTCCCCTTTGAAAGTTTATTATTTTTCATTGCAGATTATCAAGGACTCACAAGGTCCTTCTCTCATGGGATGATATATTGCTCCTCCATTACTGCTAAGCTTGTGAATATGAAGCTTGGCATTTCATGGGACAAATTAAAAGTTTTACCCCTTAATCAGAAGATCAACATTGCAGGGATTGATGTAACTTGCTTTGATGCAAACCATTGTCCTGGTGCCGTAATAATTCTCTTTGAGCCTCCTAATGGGAAGGTATGATTGTACTACTTTCTTGGTTTTAGATATGACACAAAGTTGTTTTTTTATTCTGATCCCCTTGCTTTTCCATGCATCTAGACCGTCTTACATACAGGGGATTTTCGTTTCAGTGATGAAATAGCACATATGTCTGCTCTCCGGGCTCACTATATCCACACACTGATCCTCGACACCACCTATTGCAACCCTCAGGTAGGGTACTTCGGTAACTAATGACTTATTACTTGAATTGCTTGCATATTAAGTACATAACTTATCGTCCTTTTTGATGGATGGTTACAATGAGTCGTATCTAGCATATGTTTATCACGGGTCGTAATTAAAACCTTTGATCTAACCTTGTGCTTATAACTGTTTGAAAAACACAGATATATTCGATCACATCTGAGGGTAATGAGTTCCAAAGGAATAATTCTAACTTCATATTCCGTGCTTATATTCTTCTTTGTTTCCTAAACTAAGCTTGAGTGAAAATCTCTGCTACAGACACTTCTGTTCAATTAGTGCACCAGAATAATTCTAAGATTTTGCTGTTTGTGTAGTACGACTTTCCTAAACAGGAGGCAGTAGTTCAGTTTGCAATTGAGGCCATTCAAGCAGAAGAATTTAACCCCAAAACTCTATTCTTGATCGGCAGCTATTCAATTGGTACAATTCAGGCCTAGTCTTTTATTCACACTCATACTTCTTCGGGGCATCTTTTCTTCATTTTTGTGTCCTTTATATCCAGGAAAGGAAAGGTTGTTTATGGAGGTTGCTCGTGTTCTTCGAAAGAAAATCTATGTCAGTGCACCTAAATTGCGCCTTTTGGAATGCCTCGGATTCCCAAAGGAAGACATGCAGTGGTTTACTTTAAACGAAAACGAAAGTCACATACATGTGGTGCCTATGTGGACAGTTGCAAGCTTTAAAAGATTGAAGTATATATCTAACCAGTATGCGGTGAGTTTTGCAAGTACCTTGTTAAATCTTACTGTAAGAAATTGGCATACAGAAATTTGTAGTTGAATGCTTGATAGAGACCATTGTTTGTCCTTCATTGATTGAAATAGTCTAACACGATATTATGTCGTTGTTGTTGTTGTTCACTTGTACAGGGAAGATACAATCTGATCGTTGCTTTCTCTCCAACTGGTTGGACCTTTGGTAAAGGAAGGAAGAAAACGACTGGAAAGAGGTTGCAGCAGGGTACCATGATCAGGTGATTTTTCTCGAATTTTAAAATTGCTATCAACTTCATTATGACCGACGCAGATCAGGTGACTTCTTTTTGAATAACAAGTTTGAATTCTCAACTTGAGCTGACGAAAATATCGTTTTATCCTCATCACAGATATGAAGTACCATACAGTGAGCATTCCAGCTTTTCAGAACTAAGAGATTTTGTGAAGCTCATCTCTCCTGCACAAATTATTCCGAGTGTCAATAATCATGGACCCGAATCAGCAAATGCTATGATCTCTCAACTCTTAGCGTAACAATTTCATTGTATTGGATCGAGTTTGGATATTCCGATTGTATGTTGTACACCTGATCGATCTTTAACCGAGTTGCTAGCATCTAACACTGCTGGTGAAAGATGCTTAAATTTTTATTTTTTTTTTTCTTTTTCAAACGTCAATTTGGCTATAGGATTGTGATTTTGCAGAAACATACAATTTTTGCCTTTGATTTAGTCTGTTGTATAATTATGTTTGTGGAGAAAAAACATGACATAATTTTTTTAAAGGGATTTTCTCATTTGAATACATTACGCAAATTTCGTATATCCGTTTCTATACGCTTTTGTCTGTCTATGTGTATAGTAGGGAGAGGTGTATCATTTTATTCCTCAAAATGCAGGAAATGAAATTACTTATAAAGATATGGGCAACGGTACGATCAAAACAAAAATGATACAGTCAATGACACAGCTCAATCATAATATCATACATTGTGATCATGGTATAAAAATATGTTGTGTCAATTTTGTTGTGGCCGTACCATTGCCCGAAAGATATATCTGCATATATAACTGAGAGATATATCCTTTCTTTTTATATACTTTTTCATTTACTTCATCACACTACCAAATTACTTTTTGGCACCACGTTATCCGTGTCAGAGCCACTGACGTTTTTCTTTTTACACCAATGTCACTGTTATAACTGTAAAATCACTGTCACTGACGTTGAGATTGAAAACCGTCAGTTCTAGTGACGCTCGTATGTTCAAAATACTAAAAATACTCAATGTTGTGCCAAGAGTAATTTATAAGATCACGAGAAATAATCGTTGTGCTTACACGTATTTTCTTGGTATCGATAGAAAAGTCGTGTTCGGAAGAGGGGAAAAGGAGGAGAAATCTATGCGGGGTCGGTGACTTTGTTAAAATGTCTTCCTTGTCTTTTTATGTTGAGGAGACCCTTTGTTATTTCACAAGACAAAAATACCACTGTTTGACTAGAAGACATTTCATGCAAAATACACTTTCACAAATAACAACTGTGTACACCAATTAACATCCCCATTATCATATTCACTTGATCAAAAGTATCAATAAAAAAAAATGCTACGTCCCCACGATAGAATAAACACAACACATCTTTTATCATTTTATCATTTGATTATGAAGGGACCTTCATCTATCTATAGGTCCAACACCATAATCAATCGTGTAAAATGTACGTTCGTGTCAAAAACATTTCTCTTTTGTAAATATGTAGTACAAATGAAATATCACACACACAGATACTTAAGACCTGTGGAAAATAACCAACCATTTTGTGCTGCTGTTTATTTACTTTGTCCATGCACCATCCATCAAAATACAAACTCAGAAAGCATATGCAACCTATTTTACCATTTACAAAAGAATGCATATTCACAACAGTGGAATATGTGGTTATATTCAATCAATTCACCAACATTACCAGGCAAGGCAAGGCAAGGCAAGGCAAGAATTAATCTACCTTAAGGGATAGGCCAAGCCATTCTAAAGGCTTCGGAAAAACCGAGGGTTCATAATTAAGATCAAATAGACGGATGTTGTATAAGCGGTGCAGTTCCTCCATATAGTCGATGTTGTTATCGTTGAACTCTATGGTCTTGACAACCTTATCCAATGCAATCCGGGCAGCTATTCTTTTCTTGTAATTTTCGCTTTTTATGCGCTCTCATCTTGTCTTCAATTCTTTTTACTTTACATCTCATCCGTTCTCTTTCTAGCTCTTTTTGTATCGGATCGGTTACAGATTTAAGGATAGTGTCTTCGTAGCAACTCAACAACTTAACCTCGTGTTCGGCCTTAATGTAAGTTTAAATAAGTCATCAATAATAATGGTTGAGATATTGCAGTCATCCTCCGGGATTGAATTAATATTACTCGATAGGGCAACGGTTTTGACGGAGTTTTGCTCATCTGCAGGAACATTTATAGATGTATAATCCGAGTACTGATTCACCGAATGATCGGCTGCAGGTGGTTCTTCTGAAAGGCGACAACCGACAACGGTTGGGCTGCTTGCAGTTTCTAATGATTCTTCAGGCTTGTCCTCCGAACTCAAAGTAACTTTCCTTCTTTTCAAGGCAGTGTCGTGCGTCTGCTTCGTTTCTTGCCCTTTTGGATGGCAAGATTGCTTTCTTAACTTTGAAATACATCCCGGAATCACTACGGATTGAATTGACAGGTTTACGTTTCAGACATCTACTCACAACAGGGGCTTGGTGGCTACAGGGTGATTCTCTCGGCATGAGTACTGCTTTCTTTGCTTTAGTCGGTTTCGGTTTCGGGCAAGAATTCAAATCAGCATTAGCCGTTCGGTTTTCGGTTAATTCAAATCAGCATTAGCCAGTTCCGGTTTCGGTTTCGGTTTCGAATTCAAAACAGCATCGTCCTCGTCGTCTTGGTTTCTCGAACTTTTGCAGGTGAAGAAGAATGCTTTTTTCTTCTCTATGAAATCCCTCCCGGAATCATCATGACAGCGGCTTGATGAAGGAATCAAAGTTTAATTTTCAGCACAATCTTTGGCAAAGAAGAGGAATTCATGGCTGAATCATCACCCAGCATCATCTTGAGATCACTTTTTGCATCAGATAAATTCAGTGGTTTCCCTTCCAGACAGGAATTCCAAACGGGGTTTTGGGGGCCAGGAAAATCTGATAATTCGTCTGCAGGCATCAAATATGGGTTTAAAACAGGACTCCTCATCTGTTGTTTCTTCGTAGGCATATCCTCATACTTGGTCTTACTAAGAATTTCATCCCAAGATTTGTACTTGAATTGGGGACGAGGATTTACTAAGAAACCCTTACAATTCTCTTTCTTCTTCTCGCCAACAACGTCGATAACCTGATTCTTCAAGGGCTTTTTCGCAGCAGCAGCAGCAGCAATATTACCAGAAATCTGCATTAATAATGGCTTATTATTCTTCCTCCCGGCCCCGGGGGGCAAAACGGGTGATGACATTGATAGAGAATTATTGAAGGTTTTAACGATCGATTTGAAATTGGGAGTCTCTTCATCGGTGCTTGAAAGCAAGTCGAAGACATTATGGATTGGATTGAGTGGCAGCTTCTTCTTCTTCTTTTCTTTCCGATAATTCTACAGTAGTCGATTTTCTTTGCGATGATGAACTAGTGAACTTTGCTTTTTACTTTTTCTTGATTTGGGATCGTGAAGAAGAAAAGCCTTATACCCTATTTGTAAACATAGCTTTTAAGAACGCTGTTCGAAAAGATCCGTATGATTCTTATGATATCTGTGCCCTGATAAATCCTAGTAAGTACACCACAATTTAGAATTTAATCATTTTCCAATAAAAATAATTATCTGGATATTCTTTTACGTCTAATTTACGGGTGATGTAAAATTAAGCAAGATGTGTTTTCATTAAAAAAATCACCAATATATATTTGGAAAAATTAGTTTATAGTTCATTTTTTCTCATTTAATTAAGTCTAATCATGTTTTAATTTTTAGTTGTATTAGGAACAAATAAATTCCACGAGACGAATATCACCCTGTTTAAATGGGGCCATTTGAACAACTCAATGGTAACAATGATTATGTACCTTTATCCAATTGTGTTCCATAAGTTTTGATCCGGGATTGATGTAATTGGAAACGTCTCTCTACTAATGGTTTAAGGTTTGAAGGAATAAAAGACTTGTTTGTTCTATTATCAAGGATGATTATAAATGTTTTTACGTTTTGTAGTGAAAAGCCCAACCGAACCATGATTTGGATTACGGTTTGGGAGCCGAGAATGAAATAGATGTGATGAGGAAAATCCATTACAAGCCAACGCCCATTTATGTTGAGCAAAAAGTGAAGGAAACTATCTTTGATGAATGTTTAGTGTTTCCACTTTGTATGCATGATGCACCCTGGTTGTCATACAACGGAAATCATGTTTGATGAACTTAGCAGTGAAGCTTACCCATATTACCCTACAGGCTATTCATTTCGATTTGATAGTAACATCAAATACGAGAATGGGAAACCATTAGAAGAGGTTGCCAAATTGATTGGAATTTTGGTGTTTGGTTTGATGGGGAAAGATTGTGAAGAGTGGTGTTGCTCCACCATCGATTGGAACTTCCGGAAGGAATCAAATTTTCAATTCTTCAACTTCCGAGAATCTGGGAATTCATTCTTCAAATTCAATATCTTTGTCGTGTTGATAAAGACCCTACAATGTTGCATTGGATGATTAACGTTGCAACCAATGAGCTTTTATATATGAGGACCGACATAAATTTAGAAATTGACATTCTGATTGTATATGCACATCTCTGCTGTTTGGTTTTGCCTTAGTCAATAAGAGACTTGAATTAGTACCGTGTTGTTTGTTAACAAAGTCATTTACAAAATGAACATTCTCATCTTATTCTCTTCGTTGCATATGATATTGTGTCCCTTGAATTAAGCCTTAAATGAGCCTTATATGAGCCAAATATGTGTGCCTTGAAGTAGTCACTTGAATTAAGCCTTAAATTAGCTTGATACTGATGCTAATACTGATACTGTTTACCGATACTGATTCTGTATATAATACTGTTAGTGATATTGTATGCCTTATATGAGCCATATATGATATTGTGTCCTTTGAATTAAGCCTTATATGAGCCAGATATGTGTGCCTTGAAGTAGTCACTTGAATTAAGCCTTTCGATCGATCGATACTATTTAATGATCATCGATATTGTTTCATCGATACTATGTTAGTGCAAATCTTTGCGATTAAATTCGGCTTTCAAACACTACGTCGAAAAGGTATCAAATGAGGTCTCAAAATGAAGATAAAAAATGAACTTTGATGAAACAATTTTGATGATCGGTGTTTTAAATCAAAAGTTACGTTCGTTTATAAGAAAACGCTTGGTTAATGAAAATATTTTTTAATCTTTCAAAATTTACGTCGGAAGGGTATCGTATTTGGGCTCAAATTAAAGAGCAAAAATATGAATTTTGGTGAAAAAATTTCGATGATCGGAGTTATAAATCAAAAGTTACGGATGTTTGAAAAAAAAAAAAAAACAAACAAACAACACCAAACCTGAAGGAAGCGGAATAAATCAAGACATGCGCTTCTTCCTTTTAAAAGGGTATTCTTGTCGGTTTGAAATTGTTTGTCATTTTTTTGCAACTAAAAAAGTAGTGTGTCCTATTTATTCATTTTGTAATCTTTTACTGTCTTTTTCCTTCCATCTCTATATTTTTTTCAGGGGTGTTTCGTTTCATTTTTCACTGGTGTCTTGTGCTTCTGCTGTGTGGTTCTCGTCCAAAAAAAAAAAAAAAAAATCTCTAAAACAATCACTTCTTAGTTCTTACAACCACTTCTTTTTTAAAGATACATCAAATGAGTCTATTTGAAGATTGATATTCTTCCAACTATAATCTCCTTGTTCACTTGAACATCTTAGACATGTAGGTTGTGTTTGTTTTGCCAAGAGTTTTTTTTACATCACATCACCAATCATTTCTTACAATTCTCCCACCAATCAAATCTTCAACTACAAATAAAAAATATTAAATCATCTCTCATCATTTCACTTTATCAACTTTATTACCTTTTTTTTTTTACCATTATTTTATTCATTATTCTACTTTATTTCACCAATCATTTCATAATCTACACAAATTTCAAAAAACATCTTAACTTTATAATCATTACTTCAATCACTTTATCTAAAAAAAACCCAAAAAAAACTCCAACCCAAAACAAACACAACCGTAGCTTCTATGTATGTTAACTCTAATACACCCCCTCAAGCTGAAAGTACTTGAAGCTTGCACTTGAACATCTTAGACATGTAGCTTATATGTATTCCTCAGGAAAGTCGGCTCAGTGTTACGAAGATAAAGGTCTTGATAGGTTGTTGATCTTTCTTGATCTGATTGCTCTTTGCTGAGGATTATCGACAAAATCTGGCGAGAGTGTTTGCGATGATGGTGCTGGCTGGAGGAGTGTCTGGCGATGATTGTCACTCTCGAGTGTAGCATCGCAGATCATGGCGAGAGTGTAGCATCAATTCTTAGTTGGTGTGAAGACTGAAGGTTTGAAGATGGAATAGATGGTGGTTTGTGTAGCAGATAGCTGAATATTGGAGTGTCCAGTGGCTTGGTCAATATATCAGCTAGTTGATTAGTTGTTCTTACAGGCATAAGTTTGAGAACTCTCCATGGACTTCAGCTCTAGTGATGTGACAATCCAGTTCAATATGCTTAGTCCTTTCATGAAAAATTGGGTTCTTGGCTATGTGCATAGCACTGGCATTATCACAAAAAAGCAGAACATGTAATTGAACTGGTATATGTAAGTCTTGCATGAGGTAAACAAGCCACTGCAGCTCATATATAGCATTTTCCATGGCTCTATATTCTGCCTCAGATGAGCTTCTGGCTATTGTACTTTGCTTTTTTGTTTCCAGGAAATAGGGGCTGATCCCAAGAACATGATGTACCCTGATATATATTTCCTTGTGTCCTCACAGCCTGCCCAATCAGAATCTGTTTATACCCTTTTTGAGTAGAAGGTCATTATCTGCTTCAAAAAGGATGCCCTGACCAGGATTGCTCTTGAGGTATCTCAAAACGTTATGTGCAGCTTGCATGTGGTTTACGGTAGGATGAGACAAAAACTGACTAAGTTGTTGAACTGAGTATGCTATGTCAGGTCTAGTGAAGGATAGGTAAATGAGTTTTCTTACCAGTGTCCTGTTTATGGTATTATCTAGAAGTAGTTCTGAATCCCCTGCTGATAGCTTCTGTTTGGAATTCATAGGTGTCGTAACTGGTTTTGCCTCTAAGAATCCATATTCTGATAGGAGATTTAGAATGTATGTTTTCTGGTTGATGTAGATACCTTTAATGGATCTTGCAACGTCAATTCCCAAAAAGTATCTGAGGTCACCAATATCCTTAATCTGAAACCTTTTGTGTAAAACTTGTTTGACCTCATCTATTGGACTCATTGTTGAGCTGGTTGCAATGATGTCATCCATATACACAAGTAGAGCTATAAAGTTACTACATGTGCCTTTAGTGAATAAACCGTGATCATGAGGTGACTGTGAAAATCCCATTTCTATTAGGGTCTCGATCAGTTTGAGTTCCACTTGTCTGTTTGCAGTGCTGCTTAAGGCCATATAAAGACTTGGACAATTTGCACACTTGGCCAGGTTTCTCTGTCTTGACACCAAGAGGCAGTTCCATGTATACCTCCTTATCCAAATCCCCATGGAGAAAGGCATTGTTGACATCCATTTGATGGATATGCCATTTCTTGGATGCTGCAAGTGCTAACAGAGTTATGATTGTTTTCACCTTGTCTACAGGTGAGAATGTTTCTTGGTAATATATCCCATAGGTCTGTGTGTATCCTTTTGCCACTAATCTGGCTTTATATCTTTCTATGGATTTATCAGCATGGTACTTTACTTTATATACCCATTTGCAACCTATAGTGGACTTTCCTGGAGGTAAAGAGACAATCTCCCAGGTTTTGGTAGCTTGTAATGCATCTAACTCTTTCTGCATGACCTCTTTCCAATAATCATGTTTAACTGCTTGATTGTAGGTTCTAGGCTCTTGTATATGGTCTGTCAAGAGAACAAACTTCTAATAATTGCTTGAAAGGTTTTCATATGTGACCACATTATTTATTGAATGTGGTGACTTTGTCTTAGGGACCACATATTCCTTAAGATATGTTGGGATTTGTCTCTGTCTGATAGATCTTCTTGTTTCATGTTGAACTGGTTGTGTAGTGTTGTTTGAAGCATCATGAGTAGATTCCTCATGTGTCATCTCATTATTGTGAGAGGATGTATCATGATTGTCTGCATCTCTTTCATATATAATAGGTAATGGAACATGAGCTACCACTGTACCTGTAGCTTTCAAATGTAAATGAAAAATGGTTTCATAAAATTGCACATCTCTAGATACAAAGATGTCCCTAGTCTGTTTGTCTAGTACAATGTGGCCTTTTGTAAACTTAGGAACTCCAAGATACACACATTGTTTAGCTCTAGGTTCAAACTTTGCTCTATTATGAGCAGGAGTGCATACATATACAAGGGAACCAAAAACTCTCAACTCTGTATAATCAAACTATTTACCATAGAGCAAGAAATGAGGTGTGTTACTTTTTCTTGATTTGGGATCGTGAAGAAGAGAAAGCCTTATACCCTATTTGTAAACATAGCTTTTTAAGAACGCTTTTTGAAAAGATCCGTATGATTCTTATGATATCTGTGCCCTGATAAATCCCTTGTAAGTACACCACAATATAGGATTTAATATTTTCCAATAAAAATAATTATCTGGATATTCTTTTACGTCTAATTTACGGGTGATGTAAAATTAAGCAACATGTGTTTTCATTAAAAAAAAGTTCACCAATATATATTTGGAAAAATTAGACTGCAAAGCTTTGAGGGGTTATTTCCATCAAAACTTGTAGTTGAGAAAGTTGCCTACAAAGTGTTTGATGAAATGTCAAAGTTGTTTTCTGTGGGGCAATTTCAAGAACTCAATGGTAACAATGATTATGTACCTTTATCCAATTGTGTTCCGCAAGTTTTTGATCCGGGGATTGATGTAATTGGAAACATCTCTACTAATGGTTTAAGGTTTGAAGGAATAAAAGACTTGTTTGTTCTATTCTCAAGGGATGATTATAAATGTTTTTCTGTTTGTAGTGAAAAGCCCAACCAGAACCATGATTTAGATTACGGTTTGGGAACTGAGAATGAAATAGACGTGATGAGGAAAATCCATTACAAGCCAACGCCCATTTATGTTGAGCAAGCTGAAGGAAACTATCTTTGATGAATGTTTAGTGTTTCCACTTTGTATGCATGATGCACCACTGGTTGTCATACAACGGAAATCATGTTTGATGAACTTAGCAGGCTGAAGCTTACCCATATTACCCCTACAGGCTGTTCATTTCGATTTGATAGTAACATCATACGGGAATGGGAAACCATTAGAAGAGGTTGCCAAATTGATTGGAATTTTGGTGTTTGGTTTGATGGTGGAAAGATTGTGAAGAGTGGTATTGCTCCACCACTGATTGGAACTTCTGGAAGGAATCAAATTTTCAATTCTTCAACTTCGAATCTGGGAATTCATTCTTCAAATTCAATATCTTTGTCATGTTGATAAAGACCCTAATGTTGCATTGGATGATTAACGTTGCGATCAATGAGCTATAATATATATGAGGACCGACATAAATTTAGAAATTGACATTCGATTGTATATGCACATCTATCTTTGTTTGGTTTTGCCTTAGTCAATAAGAGACTTGAATTAGTCTTGTGTTGTTTGTTAACAAAGTCATTTACAAAATGAGCATTCTCATCTTATTCTCTTCGTTGCATATGATATTGTGTCCCTTGAATTAAGCCTTAAATGAGCCTTATATGAGCCAAATATGTGTGCCTTGAAGTAGTCATTTGAATTAAGCTTTAAATTAGCTTGATACTGATACTAATACTGATATTGTATGCCTTATATAATACTGTTAGTGATATTGTATGCCTTATATGAGCCATATATGATATTGTGTCCCTTGAATTAAGCCTTATATGTGCGATCGAGACTTTCTAGGTGTCCAATCTTACCGGCAGTGTACCGGGTCAATTGTAGTCTAGTAAGTGGTCAAAGTCGTATCCCACGAGGATTGTGAGGTTGAACACCAAAAAGCTATTATTATCTTGATCTAAGTCGCAAATTAACGAGAAAGTAAATTGATCTAAAATCTACTACTACAATGGGTAATAAAATGATAAAAAGCCTAGCCAAGACAATGCATTGATCAGGTATAACTCTACTAGCATCATGAGAATGAACTACCTACCAACCTTCCTTTAGTGTTCAAGTGTGTGTTACCGGTGCACTCCTAAGCTAGTAGTTTCCCCTCATACGAGTGTACGATACTACTCTATGTCTCCTCCTTGGTCTAAGAACCCTAGACCTAATGATTCAACATGATTAAGCTCTCGAGTACAAATATTCTTTCCCCGGATAAGAAAGAGGGTTCCGTCAGACGGCCAATTTTACCTTCCGGTTCTCCTATTCCTTCTCCCACACCTAATATCTCCGTTCGGTCTCAACTAAGTGTGTGTGTGCTAGTGTTAGATGATCAATCCAACACCAACAAGCAATACAGTGAAAATAGGAAAAGATAGCAACAACACAAAAAGCTATGAAATACATGAATTAACATTCCCAATCAACATAATAGAGATTAATAATTATCACAACAACATCATCTTGGCTAGTTACAAATTTAGCTACTCATTACTACAATTACTAACATGTTAAAATTAGTATTCATAGCAATAAGATTATCAAAACAAAAATAAAACTAGAATATTACCGATTACAACCGTTGAATTTCAAAGGAAAAGCTTCAATCATCTTAAGTAGAGCATTCACGGAGCCGTGATCTTGGTGTTGAGCTTCATCAATTAACTACCCCAACCGGTTGAGTTAACATTCAAAAATTAATTTTGAGATGAAAATAGCTAAATATTGTAACTAATTTTAGTCTCTAAGAGCCTTTAACTAATGGTGTGCTGCAAGAAGAAAGAAGAAGGGGAAGAAGAAGATGGGGTTGAAAGATTGGGGAAAATGTGATCTGGATGATGTATTTATCTTTGAAATCTACTTCTGTGGCGTTTCGGCGTGCGCCTCTAAAGATCCGGCGTGCGCGCCGGTATAACTAACTTCCGACAGCATCTGACAGCTTTCTGCGACGATTTGGCGCGTGCGCCGGTAAAGATTTGGTCTGCACCGGGTCTCGGTAAAATGATCATAACTTGAGCTGTAGACCTCCGATTGATGTGATTCAAAGTGCGTTGGAAAGATCATTTCTTGATCTACAACTCTTATGAAGAAGTCTTCCGCAGAAAATGCCTTTAAGTTGGTTCAAATGTCCTTTGAAGATAGGCTACGGTAGAAACGCAAAAGACAATTGATCCGTTTGAACTTGATAGCTTCCGGCACACTCTTCTAGCCCTCAAAAGACGTGTTTTAGGCTCAACACGTGTCGTAACTCGGGGTCTTGGTCAACCTATAATCCTGCAGTAAATCACCAAAATACCAAGCGTAAACCCGACACGACGCTCCGGTTACTAAACCGGTACAAAACCTATAAAATATGATATTTTATATAATAATTACTATCTACACATATGGATGAAACTAAATAATTAATTACTTGAATTGGTACAATAATACTCAAAGTGGTATCAGAAATGGGGTAAAATGTCATAATAATAAGCGACAATTTGTCTCTCATCAATGAGCCAGATATGTGTGTCTTGAAGTAGTCACTTGAATTAAACCTTTCGATCGATCTTTGTTTCATCGATCACGATATTGTTTCTCGATACTATGTTAGTGCAAATGCTACGATTAAATTCGGCTTTCAAACACTACGTCGAAAGGTATCAAATGAGGTCTCAAAATGAAGATAAAAAATATGAACTTTGATGAAACAATTTTGATGATCGGTGTTCTAAATAAAAATTCTGATCGTTTATAAGAAAACGCTTGGTTAATGCAAATATTTTTCGGCTTTCAAAATTTACGTCGGAAGGGTATCGTATTTGGGCTCAAATTAAAGAGCAAAAAAATATGAATTTTGGTGAAAAACTTTCGATGATCGGAGTTATAAATCAAAAGTTACGGATGTTTGAAAAAACAAACAAACAACACCAAACCTGAAGGAAGCGGAATAAACTGAAGACATGCACGCTTCCCTTTTAAAAGGGTATTCTTGTCCGTTTGAAATTGTTTGTCCTTTTTGCAACTAAAAAAAGTAGTGTGTCCTATTTATTCATTTTGTAATCTTTTCTTTCTTTTTCCTTCAATCTCTCTATATATTTTTTTTCGGGGGTGTTTCGTTTCATTTTTCACTGGTGTCTTGTGCTTCTGCTGTAGTTCTCGTCCAAAAAAAAGGGAAAAAATCTCTAAAACAATCACTTCTTAGTTATTACAACCACTTCTTTTTTAAAGATACATCAAATGAGTCTATTTGAAGATTGATATTCTTCCAACTATAATCTCCTTGTAGCGGAACTTTTCAGGCAATCCATACGGCGTCCTGCGGTTCAGCACTTTGGTCTTCTGGAACCGTTGTACTACCATTAGACAAGAAAAACATTTAAGAAAAATTAGTTGAGGGAGCAAAGGCCATACAATGATCTCATTAATCAAGTACACAGAAAAAAAAATGACATTACATTGTCTCTGGGATGTATAATTGGCTAAAATCGAACTATGAATCAAATTATAATGACTTGACTCGCCATTACATTGCTTGCCAGGTCGATCAGTTCCTGGTCCGAGCTCCAATCTAAAATCGTTGCTGAATTCAAGTCGGCGGGTCAGCTTTAGAAGACATTAGACGACCTTTATGAGGTCCGGCAGGGAGTAGGTGAGTCGACTCAAAGCTATTATGATAGATTTGTCAGAGTTTATGATGAGACTTGGGGTCTAGCCGAATGCATGGTCATGACAAGCTTCTAACTAAAGGCCCACTGAAGGCTGAGTTCGCCCTCAAATGGCCCGAAAATCTATAGTAGATGCTCTCTTCGGCTATAAAATTCTCTGCCTCTGAAGATGTTCTGTGTCCACCATCCGGACGAAGAGACAAAAGCGAGCCAGCTTTCGGCAAAAGAGGGTAAGAGCTGCACTGGGGAAATCAATAGGCACTGAAAATTCAAGGAAGAAAAGTACACCCCTAATCAAGCTCCTATAGAAGAGATCATGCACGAGATCAAGGATGAACTCCCTAATCATCGCCCAATATGAAGCGACCAGAGGAAAAATCACGACATGACTAAGTACAACAAATACCACAGAGACCATGGACACAACACAAGCTTCTGCCGACTGTTGAGGAGATAAATTTAAAGCTGGTCACACATGGAGCCCTCGACAAGTACAAATCGGAGGGAAATAACGCCCCATGAGGCAGCCCACCAACCCAACCAGCACGAAAAATCCACTGAATAAATCAGATATCTCGGGTTATGGCGACCACTCCTCGAAAGTAACCACGTTTATTTTGTCATACACCATGTTATAATGTGTTGGGATATTGTTGTGCCTACAATAAACCATTAAATGGTTTGATTAATTTTACAACACTATATCTATTTTCCATATGTAGAAGTTCATTGTATGAACAAAAGAAGAATGAAAAAACACAGGATTATTCAAGTCACCAATATTTTTTTTTTCGGGGTGTTTCGTTTCATTTTTCACTGGTTTCTTTTGCTTCTGCTGTGGTTCTCGTCCAAAAAAGGGAAAAATCTCTAAAACAATTACTTCATAGTTCTTACAACCACTTCTTTTTTAAAGATACATCAAATGAGTCTATTTGATGATTGATATTCTTCCAACTACAATCTCCTTGTAGCAGAACTTTTCAGGCAATCTATCCAGTGTCCAGCGGTTCAGTACTTTCGTCTTCTGGAACCGTTGTACTACCATTAGACAAAAAAACGTTTAAGAAAAATTAGTTGATGGAGCAAAGGCCATAAAATGATCTCATTAATCAAGTACACGGAAAAAAATAATATAAAATGACATTCCATTGTCTCTGGGATGTATAATGGGCTAAAATCGAACTATGAATCAAATTATAATGACTTGACTCGCCATTCCATTGCTTGCCAGGTCGATCAGTTCCTGGCCCGAGCTCCAATCTAAAATCGTTGCAGAATTCAAGTCGGCGGGTCAGCCTTAGAAGACATTAGACGACCTTTATGAGGTCCGGCAGGGAGTAGGTGAGTCGACTCAAAGCTATTATGATAGATTTGTCTGAGTTTATGATGAGACTTGAGGTCTCGCCGATAACATGGTCATGACAAGCTTCCAAAGCGGCCTAAATAAAGGCCCACTCAAGGCTGAGTTCGCCCGAAAATCTACAGTAGATGCTCTCTTCGGCAAGAAAATTATCTGCCTCTGAAGATGTTCTGTGTCTGCCGTCCGGACTAAGAAACAAAACTAGGCCCAGCTCGGCAAAAGAGGGCCTGAGACGCAACAGGGAAATCAAAAGGCCAGAGAAATTCAAAAAAGAACAGTACACCTCCTAACTGCCCCTATAGAAGAGACCATGCACGAGATCAAGGAAAAACTCCATATTCCTCGCCCAATATGAAGCGACCAGAGGAAAATTCGTGACATGACTAAGTACTGCGAATTCCACCGAGACCATTGACACGACACAAGCTCCTGCCGACTGCTGAGGAGATAAATTGAAAAGCCGGTCGCACATGGAGCCCTCGACAAGTACAAATCGGAGAGAAATAACGCCCCATGAGGCAGCCCACCAACCCAACCAGCACGAAGGGAAATCCACTGAATAAATCAGATATCTCGGGTTATGGCGACCACTCCTCGAAAGTAACCACGTTTCTTTTGTCACACACTGATGAGATTAACCTTGACTATCATTTTCTATGTGATTATACCCCGTTTATACCTCGTTTTATATGTATACAGAGTCATTGGGTTGTGTTTTGATGTATTTACACCATGGTTTGTATTTACGAAACCTAAGACGTAATGTTCAAAAATCTCGATGTTTTAGGTGTTTTGATGCATTCTCTGTCACCCTAGTGTCCTGTTGGGGTTGTGTGTAGTACTTGTTGTGATATTTTTCAGGACTTAGGTGTTCGAGATTACCGGAATGCGAGATACGGGGGTCGGAGCATGTGCCCGAAGCTTAAACGCTCAAACATACCAAAACTCGTTGGTGTTTTCACCCTACCTTCACTTGATCTGCATTTTGATCCAATGTAGAGGCATTTTCTGGGCTGGAAATATTCATGAAAGTCGTAGACAATTCAATAATCTTTCCAATACATTTTGAATCACTGGATTTTGAGGTCTACACACAAAGTTATGGCTTATTTACTGAATATGTGTCAGCAGGTGCACACCTAACGATATGGCAGGTGCGCATCTACAAGATCAGAGACACCCCTAAATAGAGCACTTGACAGGTTCACACCAAACAATTTGGTATGTGGACACCTATCAGTACAAAGAGTTGGGGAATTTGGCTTACTCCTTAGGTGCACACCTATGAAAATGGCAGGTGTGCACCTACCGACTTTTTTTTTACTCACTTGCACCCCTCCACCTATAAATACCCCCATTTTGCTATTAGGTCATCCCCATATTCTTCAGCGTTTTCAGCAGCTTTTTCACCATTTTTCTTAGATTAACTTAGATTGGTAAATAGTTAGGTTAGATTAGGTTTAAATTGTTGTAATTCGAAGACTCGTGTTGCTAGCTCTTGCAATTTCAATTTGGATTTTGTTTTTCTTCCGGTTTCCTCAACTTCATCTTTCGGTAATATCGATTTCTTGTTTCGATCTTGATGCTTGTTCAATTTATTGTTGATTCCTTATATTTTGCTTAGATTAATGAGTAGTTAACCCGTGTATAGCCGAGTTATGCGATAATCTTCAAAATCGAATCCTAGCCTATTGATTGAGGTATTTTGATATGTTGATTGTTAGATATTGGTGTTGTTGTTGTTCTAGAACTTATGCTTAATCACGATTGTTGAATTCGCGACTCGATAATCATATCTCACGTATCGTCTTTATCAATGTATTTTGCCAGAGGGTACGGGAACCGAGGTTCTAGGATCACCCTATAAAACCGACTGAGTTGTTTAGATTCGGTTTTGTGTGTGAGGTTTGTATCAACTTGTTGAGCGTTTCATTGATCGTAGACCGTGTTAGGTCAGTTAAATCCGGTCAGCGGACTATTGAACCTGACATATGAGGGTAGATTATTGAAATAATGTCTATTCTCGGAAATTGGAGACGACACCCTTTAATGATACCAAGACCATTAGAGTAGATCAAAATCACTCCGGAAATGAGTTTGGGCTAGAAAGTAGTTGGTCGGATCATAGCTCGGCTATCTCTTCTACATAGTTTAAACTCTTTGTTGTGCATATTAGTAGTTAAAACCGGTGATCTGACAAATCACCATGTCTAGTAGTTGTGTTGGCCTGAACTAGGAACGATACCGACTTTGATACTTGACCAGATTCCTTGTGGGATACGACCTTGCTCACCATTTATAGTACAACCGACTCGGTATCCTGCCGGTTAGAGTTGGCTTTACCGTAAAACGGCCATCATACACCATATTATAATGTGTTGGGATATTATTGTGCCTACAATAAACCATTAAATGGTTTGATTAATTTTACAGCACCATATCTATTTGCCATATATATTTTATCTGTCACTAACCCTGCCAAAAGTCAAATGACTTACAAAGGCAATTTGTCATTTTTTTCAGGTACCTTGAATTACACATCATAAATGATTAAAATCAATTGTGTATGATATATTTTTATCATCACTTTATAAATATGATATGATGTTGTAATTATGGTATTATTGGGCCCAACATTATTACAATTACGTTCCAGCACTTAATATATCTGGATAAAGCATTATTGGGCCTATGAATTACCGGGCCTATTAAGTTATTATCCTACAACTACAACCCGCTGTCAATACCCGGCCTATTTGTTGAGTATTTTGTGTTGATGTATTTCAAAATATTTATTTTGGGATATATTACGTATTTACTACACGATCAGTTTTAGTCCGATAAGTGTTTTTGATCTACGTAACAAATGTTTTGAAAATTAATTTATATGGTCACATTACTTAAATGTTTTATCAACATATGTGACATTGGTATATTACATAATAAATACTTTATACGTTAATATTTTTGGTCTACTATTATATATATATACTAGTGGTAGTTGCCGTGCAAGGCACGGCGATGAACGGCCCTAGAAAGAGATTGATATTCTTGATATTGAGGTGATGAAATACATTAGACAAAGAAAATTGAATACAAAATTTACAATTTGAAAAAAAAATTATCACAAGTACTTGTTACGGGTATAATGACTTCTCCATACATTGAAACTCTTTGGTGGAGTTGATTGATCAGCTTTTAGTTGATCAGTTTTGTTACCAATGACCATATCATAAACATTAACTCATAGCACCAACAATGAGCAACATTGCGTTTGCGTATTGCATAACCACCATCAACACGTCAGATCAACGGTAACAAAATATTGATGAGCTCAATCAGACAGATACACCTGTGAAGGAAGAACCGTATATATTAAGAAAATGCAATAAATACCAAGAAAGACGATCTTTGGCTAAAAACCGCAACTCACTACTACATTGCACTACACTGATGTGTTTATATTCCAACTTGATTTTGACATGGTCACACTAATGTGTAACACCTATAAAGTAGAATGCCAAACTACAATTCTCAAACGCATTATGTTTGAATATTTGTCTCTAACACCTTTAGCTAGCTAGTGTTTTGGCTATTCTAGGAAGACATACAGTCCACTATCATCCGAAAAGAAAGTGATGGCCGCAACCAAGCATTGATGTAATGAAACATAATGGCCTACAAGTTGTCGATCCAAGAACACAGACATGATAATATTAATCAACTCTTCTACATCTAAAGCAGAGAACGTTTACCGCATACACCTATAAGTAGAACAGCAGTCAAATCAGCAAAAGCAAATAAAAAAAATGAGACATTGGAACTCCTAATCCTCCGAGGTGAACAAATCTTGGATTCATCGTTCTAAGGAAATAATTTTCTCAAACTTACAACCTCACAAGGCCATTAGAACCCTTAACAAAAAAAAAAAAGATCTTGAAAGTTACAAGGCCCCTCGTTTGACAACAAAGATCAGCGAATTCGATCCAACTTCTAATGTTTTGAGGTGGTACAGAACATTTGAGTCTGATAAGATGAAAATGGAAAGAATCAACAATGACACAAATGCCAATAACAGTAAAAGATACTTTATGGAAATAGAGTGTAAAAAGTGATTTGAATCATCAACAAAATTCATCCAGCGAAAAGCAAGCTACCTGTAGATACCTTAAAATCAGAGGATATTTTGGTAACTGCATCCGATTGAAATCCATATATCTTAAGAGCTTTCTTTAGATCTAAGAAGCAGGGTAACCACTCGATTATCATGCTAGATGGATCAGCCTGATATTGAAGACAATGAATCGCTTATAACCTGCTTTCTACAACTAACAACATTTCAAAAATCTAAGATTGTTTAAAGAACCTTGTATTTTGATAGAATGCAGACCAAAAGCTAGTTGCGGATGTTCTCAAAACTGCCTTCGATGAGTACAACACTGCAATGGAAGCCATAGATGATTATAAAGAAGAAACCAGAATAAAAGACTGAAGGACTTCAAAATGCATTGAGCTTACACAGACCAACGTCCATTTGCAATAGACGCCTCCACTCGACCAGATAAATATACCAAATCTAAGAGCCACCCTCTTCTCAATAATCCTTGAAGAAAACTTTCACCTATTACATCATATAACACATTGAAATTTCCATAATCAATGCCACTGCCAAGTTAAAGACAATCTACAATGCTACATTGCAATCGCTTTAAATGTGGAGATATATGTAGCAAAAAACATTTGAAATTAAACCAAAGCAAAATAACCAAAAAAAGTAAAATTTACATGCAACACCTTTCTCAATATCAATTTCAATGTAAGAATTGAGTTTGTAGAAACATACAATTTTTGCCTTTGATTTAGTCTGTTGTATAATTATGTTTGTGGAGAAAAAACATGACATAATTTTTTTAAAGGGATTTTCTCATTTGAATACATTACGCAAATTTCGTATATCCGTTTCAATACGCTTTTGTCTGTCAATGTGTATAGTAGGGAGATGTGTATCATTTTATTCCTCAAAATGCAGGAAATGAAATTACTTATAAAGATATGGGCAACGGTACGATCACAACAAAAATGACACAGCTCAATCATAATATCATACATTGTGATCATGGTATAAAAATATGTTGTGTCAATTTTGTTGTGGCCGTAGCATTACCCGAAAGATATATCTGCATATATAACCGAGAGATATATCCTTTCTTTTTATATACTTTTTCATTTACTTCATCACACTACCAAATCACTTTTTGGCACCACGTTATCCGTGTCGTCAGCCCACTGACGTTTTTCTTTTTACACCAATGTCATTTATTATAATCAGTAAAATCATTTGTCATTTGACGTTGAGATTGAAAACCGTCAGTTCTAGTGACGCTCGTATGTTCAAAATACTAAAAATACTCAATGTTGTGCCAAGAGTAATTTATAAGATGCCGAGAGTAATCGTTGTGCCATACGTATTTTCTTGGTATCGATAGAAGCCGTGTTCGGAAGAGGGGAAAAGGAGGAGAAATCTATGCGGGGTCGGTGACTTTGTTAAAATGTCTTCCTTGTCTTTTTATGTTGAGGAGACCCTTTGTTATTTCACAAGACAAAAATACCACTGTTTGACTAGAAGACATTTCATGCAAAATACACTTTCACAAATAACAACTGTGTACACCAATTAACATCCCCATTATCATATTCACTTGATCAAAAGTATCAATAAAAAAAAATGCTACGTCCCCACGATAGAATAAACACAACACATCTTTTATCATTTTATCATTGATTATGAAGGGACCTTCATCTATCTATAGGTCCAACACCATAATCAATCGTGTAAAATGTACGTTCGTGTCAAAAACATTTCTCTTTTGTAAATATGTAGTACAAATGAAATATCACACACACAGATACTTAAGACCTGTGGAAAATAACCAACCATTTTGTGCTGCTGTTTATTTACTTTGTCCATGCACCATCCATCAAAATACAAACTCAGAAAGCATATGCAACCTATTTTACCATTTACAAAAGAATGCATATTCACAACAGTGGAATATGTGGTTATATTCAATCAATTCACCAACATTACCAGGCAAGGCAAGGCAAGGCAAGGCAAGAATTAATCTACCTTAAGGGATAGGCCAAGCCATTCTAAAGGCTTCGGAAAAACCGAGGGTTCATAATTAAGATCAAATAGACGGATGTTGTATAAACGGTGCAGTTCCTCCATATAGTCGATGTTGTTATCGTTGAACTCTATGGTCTTGACAACCTTATCCAATGCAATCCGGGCAGCTATTCTTTTCTTGTAATTTTCGTTTTTGTACGCTCTCATCTTGTCTTCAATTCTTTTTACTTTACATCTCATCCGTTCTCTTTCTAGCTCTTTTTGTATCGGATCGGTTACAGATTTAAGGATAGTGTCTTCGTAGCAACTCAACAACTTAACCTCGTGTTCGGCCTTAATGTAAGTTTAAATGCGTCATCAATAATAATGGTTGAGATATTGCAGTCATCCTCCGGGATTGAATTAATATTACTCGATAGGGCAACGGTTTTGACGGAGTTTTGCTCATCTGCAGGAACATTTATAGATGTATAATCCGAGTACTGATTCACCGAATGATCGGCTGCAGGTGGTTCTTCTGAAAGGCGACAACCGACAACGGTTGGGCTGCTTGCAGTTTCTAATGATTCTTCAGGCTTGTCCTCCGAACTCAAAGTAACTTTCCTTCTTTTCAAGGCAGTGTCGTCGTCTGCTTCGTTTCTTGCCCTTTTGGATGGCAAGATTGCTTTCTTGGCTTTGAAATACATCCCGGAATCACTACGGATTGAATTGACAGGTTTACGTTTCAGACATCTACTCACAACAGGGGCTTGGTGGCTACAGGGTGATTCTCTCGGCATGAGTACTGCTTTCTTTGCTTTAGTCGGTTTCGGTTTCGGGCAAGAATTCAAATCAGCATTAGCCGGTTCCGGTTTCGGGTTCGAATTCAAATCAGCATTAGCCAGTTCCGGTTTCGGTTTCGGTTTCGAATTCAAAACAGCATCGTCCTCGTCGTCTTGGTTTCTCGAACTTTTGCAGGTGAAGAAGAATGCTTTTTTCTTCTCTATGAAATCCCTCCCGGAATCATCATGACAGCGGCTTGATGAAGGAATCAAAGGTTTAATTTTCAGCACAATCTTTGGCAAAGAAGAGGAATTCATGGCTGAATCATCACCCAGCATCATCTTGAGATCACTTTTTGCATCAGATAAATTCAGTGGTTTCCCTTCCAGACAGGAATTCCAAACGGGGTTTTGGGGGCCAGGAAAATCTGATAATTCGTCTGCAGGCATCAAATATGGGTTTAAAACAGGACTCCTCATCTGTTGTTTCTTCGTAGGCATATCCTCATACTTGGTCTTACTAAGAATTTCATCCCAAGATTTGTACTTGAATTGGGGACGAGGATTTACTAAGAAACCCTTACAATTCTCTTTCTTCTTCTCGCCAACAACGTCGATAACCTGATTCTTCAAGGGCTTTTTCGCAGCAGCAGCAGCAGCAATATTACCAGAAATCTGCATTAATAATGGCTTATTATTCTTCCTCCCGGCCCCGGGGGGCAAAACGGGTGATGACATTGATAGAGAATTATTGAAGGTTTTAACGATCGATTTGAAATTGGGGAGTCTCTTCATCGGTGCTTGAAAGCAAGTCGAAGACATTATGGATTGGATTGAGTGGCAGCTTCTTCTTCTTCTTTTCTTTCCGATAATTCTACAGTAGTCGATTTTCTTTGCGATGATGAACTAGTGAACTTTGCTTTTTACTTTTTCTTGATTTGGGATCGTGAAGAAGAGAAAGCCTTATACCCTATTTGTAAACATAGCTTTTTAAGAACGCTGTTCGAAAAGATCCGTATGATTCTTATGATATCTGTGCCCTGATAAATCCCTAGTAAGTACACCACAATTTAGAATTTAATCATTTTCCAATAAAAATAATTATCTGGATATTCTTTTACGTCTAATTTACGGGTGATGTAAAATTAAGCAAGATGTGTTTTCATTAAAAAAAAATCACCAATATATATTTGGAAAAATTAGTTTATAGTTCATTTTTTCTCATTTAATTAAGTGCTAATCATGTTTTAATTTTTTAGTTGTATTAGGGACAAATAAATTCCACCGGACGAATATACCCCTGTTTAAATGGGGCCATTTGAACAACTCAATGGTAACAATGATTATGTACCTTTATCCAATTGTGTTCCGCAAGTTTTGATCCGGGGATTGATGTAATTGGAAACGTCTCTACTAATGGTTTAAGGTTTGAAGGAATAAAAGACTTGTTTGTTCTATTATCAAGGGATGATTATAAATGTTTTTCTGTTTGTAGTGAAAAGCCCAACCAGAACCATGATTTGGATTACGGTTTGGGAACTGAGAATGAAATAGATGTGATGAGGAAAATCCATTACAAGCCAACGCCCATTTATGTTGAGCAAGCTGAAGGAAACTATGCTGATGAATGTTTAGTGTTTCCCTTTGTATGCATGATGCACCCTGGTTGTCATACAACGGAAATCATGTTTGATGAACTTAGCAGGCTGAAGCTTACCCATATTACCCCTACAGGCTATTCATTTTGATTTGATAGTAACATCATACAGGAATGGGAAACCATTAGAAGAGGTTGCCAAATTGATTGGAATTTTGGTGTTTGGTTTGATGGGGGAAAGATTGTGAAGAGTGGTGTTGCTCCACCACTGATTGGAACTTCTGGAAGGAATCAAATTTTCAATTCTTCAACTTCCAGAATCTGGGAATTCATTCTTCAAATTCAATATGCTGTCGTGTTGATAAAGACCCCTAATGTTGCATTGGATGATTAACGTTGCAACCAATGAGCTTTTATATATGAGGACCGACATAAATTTAGAAATTGACATTCTGATTGTATATGCACATCTCTGCTGTTTGGTTTTGCCTTAGTCAATAAGAGACTTGAATTAGTACCGTGTTGTTTGTTAACAAAGTCATTTACAAAATGAACATTCTCATCTTATTCTCTTCGTTGCATATGATATTGTGTCCCTTGAATTAAGCCTTAAATGAGCCTTATATGAGCCAAATATGTGTGCCTTGAAGTAGTCACTTGAATTAAGCCTTAAATTAGCTTGATACTGATGCTAATCACGATCATCAAGCATCGATCATCGATTCTCAGTATATAATATCATTAGTGATATTGTATGCCTTATATGAGCCATATATGATATTGTGTCCTTTGAATTAAGCCTTATATGAGCGAGATATGTGTGCCTTGAAGTAGTCACTTGAATTAAGCCTTTCGACATCGATACTATTTCATCGATCATCGATATTGTTTCATCGATACTATGTTAGTGCAAATCTCGCGATTAAATTCGGCTTTCAAACACTACGTCGAAAAGGTATCAAATGAGGTCTCAAAATGAAGATAAAAAAATGAACTTTGATGAAACAATTTTGATGATCGGTGTTTTAAATCAAAAGTTACGTTCGTTTATAAGAAAAACGCTTCGGTTAATGAAAATATTTTTTCGTCTTTCAAAATTTACGTCGGAAGGGTATCGTATTTGGGCTCAAATTAAAGAGCAAAAAATATGAATTTTGGTGAAAAAATTTCGATGATCGGAGTTATAAATCAAAAGTTACGGATGTTTGAAAAAAAAAAAAACAAACAAACAACACCAAACCTGAAGGAAGCGGAATAAACTGAAGACATGCGCGCTTCCCTTTTAAAAGGGTATTCTTGTCGGTTTGAAATTGTTTGTCCTTTTTGCAACTAAAAAAGTAGTGTGTCCTATTTATTCATTTTGTAATCTTTTCTGTCTTTTTCCTTCCATCTCTCTATATTTTTTTTTCAGGGGTGTTTCGTTTCATTTTTCACTGGTGTCTTGTGCTTCTGCTGTGGTTCTCGTCCAAAAAAAAAAGGAAAAATCTCTAAAACAATCACTTCTTAGTTCTTACAACCACTTCTTTTTTAAAGATACATCAAATGAGTCTATTTGAAGATTGATATTCTTCCAACTATAATCTCCTTGTTCACTTGAACATCTTAGACATGTAGGTTGTGTTTGTTTTGCCAAGAGTTTTTTTTACATCACATCACCAATCATTTCTTACAATTCTCCCACCAATCAAATCTTCAACTACAAATAAAAAATATTAAATCATCTCTCATCATTTCACTTTATCAACTTTATTACCTTTTTTTTACCATTATTTTATTCATTATTCTACTTTATTTCACCAATCATTTCATAATCTACACAAATTTCAAAAAAACATCTTAACTTTATAATCATTACTTCAATCACTTTATCTAAAAAAAACCCAAAAAAAACTCCAACCCAAAACAAACACAACCGTAGCTTCTATGTATGTTAACTCTAATACACCCCCTCAAGCTGAAAGTACTTGAAGCTTGCACTTGAACATCTTAGACATGTAGCTTATATGTATTCCTCAGGAAAGTCGGCTCAGGTGTTCTGAAGATAAAGGTGCTGATAGGTTGTTGATGTCATTGATCTGATTGTTATCTGCTGAGGATTATCGAAAAGCTGGCGAGTGTTTTTGATGATGGTCTCAACTGAGAGGAGTGTCTGATGATTGTCTCACTCTCGAGTGTAGCATCGCAGATCATTGAGGAGTGTAGCATCAATTCTTAGTTGGTGTGAAGACCGAAGGTTTGAAGATGGAATAGATGATCGGTTTTGTGTAGCGAGATATATGAATATTGGAGTGTCCAAAGTGGCTTGGTCAATATATCGGCTAGTTGATTAGTTGTTCTTCTACAGCATAAGTTTGAGAACTCTCCATGGACTTCACTCTCTAGTGATGTGACAATCCAGTTCAATATGCTTAGTCCTTTCATGAAAAATTGGGTTCTTGGCTATGTGCATAGCAATCGCATTATCACAAAAAGCGTAACATGTAATTGAACCGGTATATGTAAGTCTTGCATGAGGTAAACAAGCCACTGCACTCATATATAGCATTTTCCATGGCTCTATATTCTCGCCTCGGATGAGCTTCGGCTATTGTACTTTGCTTTTTGTTTCCGTGAAATAGGGGCGATCCCAAGAACATGATGTACCACGATATATATTTCCTTGTGTCCTCACAAACTTGCCCAATCGAAATCTGTTTATACCTTTTTGAGTAGAAGGTCATTATCTGCTTCAAAAAGGATGCCCTGACCAGGATTGCTCTTGAGGTATCTCAAAACTTTATGTGCAGCTTGCATGTGGTTTACGGTAGGATGAGACAAAAACTGACTAAGTTGTTGAACTGAGTATGCTATGTCAGGTCTAGTGAAGGATAGGTAAATGAGTTTTCTTACCAGTGTCCTGTTTATGGTATTATCTAGAAGTAGTTCTGAATCCACTGCTGATAGCTTCTGTTTGGAATTCATAGGTGTCGTAACTGGTTTTGCCTCTAAGAATCCATATTCTGATAGGAGATTTAGAATGTATGTTTTCTGGTTGATGTAGATACCTTTAATGGATCTTGCAACGCCAATTCCCAAAAAGTATCCGAGGTCACCAATATCCTTAATCAAAAACCTTTTGTGTAAAACTTGTTTGACCTCATCTATTGGACTCATTGTTGAGCTGGTTGCAATGATGTCATCCATATACACAAGTAGAGCTATAAAGTTACTACATGTGCCTTTAGTGAATAAACCGTGATCATGAGGTGACTGTGAAAATCCCATTTCTATTAGGGTCTCAGTCAGTTTTGAGTTCCACTGTCTGCTGGTCTGTTTAAGGCCATATAAAGACTTGGACAATTTGCACACTTGGCCAGGTTTCTCTGTCTTGACACCAAGAGGCAGTTCCATGTATACCTCCTTATCCAAATCCCCATGAAGAAAGGCATTGTTGACATCCATTTGATGGATATGCCATTTCTTGGATGCTGCAAGTGCTAACAGAGTTATGATTGTTTTCACCTTGTCTACAGGTGAGAATGTTTCTTGGTAATATATCCCATAGGTCTGTGTGTATCCTTTTGCCACTAATCTGGCTTTATATCTTTCTATGGATTTATCAGCATGGTACTTTACTTTATATACCCATTTGCAACCTATAGTGGACTTTCCTGGAGGTAAAGAGACAATCTCCCAGGTTTTGGTAGCTTGTAATGCATCTAACTCTTTCTGCATGGCCTCTTTCCAATAATCATGTTTAACTGCTTGATTGTAGGTTCTAGGCTCTTGTATATGGTCTGTCAAGAGAACAAACTTCTAATAATTGCTTGAAAGGTTTTCATATGTGACCACATTATTTATTGAATGTGGTGACTTTGTCTTAGGGACCACATATTCCTTAAGATATGTTGGGATTTGTCTCTGTCTGATAGATCTTCTTGTTTCATGTTGAACTGGTTGTGTAGTGTTGTTTGAAGCATCATGAGTAGATTCCTCATGTGTCATCTCATTATTGTGAGAGGATGTATCATGATTGTCTCAGATCTCTTTCATATATAATAGGTAATGGAACATGAGCTACCACTGTACCTGTAGCTTTCAAATGTAAATGAAAAATGGTTTCATAAAATTGCACATCTCTAGATACAAAGATGTCCCTAGTCTGCTTGTCTAGTACAATGTGGCCTTTTGTAAACTTAGAACTCCAAGATACACACATTGTTTAGCTCTGTGTTCAAACTTTGCTCTATTATGAGCAGGAGTGCATACATATACAAGGGAACCAAAACTCTCAACTCAGATAATCAAACTATTTACCATAGAGCAAGAAATGAGGTGTGTTACTTTTTCTTGATTTGGGATCGTGAAGAAGAGAAAGCCTTATACCCTATTTGTAAACATAGCTTTTTAAGAACGCTTTTTGAAAAGATCCGTATGATTCTTATGATATCTGTGCCCTGATAAATCCCTTGTAAGTACACCACAATATAGGATTTAATATTTTCCAATAAAAATAATTATCTGGATATTCTTTTACGTCTAATTTACGGGTGATGTAAAATTAAGCAACATGTGTTTTCATTAAAAAAAAGTTCACCAATATATATTTGGAAAAATTAGACTGCAAAGCTTTGAGGGGTTATTTCCATCAAAACTTGTAGTTGAGAAAGTTGCCTACAAAGTGTTTGATGAAATGTCAAAGTTGTTTTCTGTGGGGCAATTTCAAGAACTCAATGGTAACAATGATTATGTACCTTTATCCAATTGTGTTCCGCAAGTTTTTGATCCGGGGATTGATGTAATTGGAAACATCTCTACTAATGGTTTAAGGTTTGAAGGAATAAAAGACTTGTTTGTTCTATTCTCAAGGGATGATTATAAATGTTTTTCTGTTTGTAGTGAAAAGCCCAACCAGAACCATGATTTAGATTACGGTTTGGGAACTGAGAATGAAATAGACGTGATGAGGAAAATCCATTACAAGCCAACGCCCATTTATGTTGAGCAAGCTGAAGGAAACTATGCTGATGAATGTTTAGTGTTTCCCTTTGTATGCATGATGCACCCTGGTTGTCATACAACGGAAATCATGTTTGATGATCTTAGCAGGCTGAAGCTTACCCATATTACCCCTACAGGCTGTTCATTTCGATTTGATAGTAACATCATATGGGAATGGGAAACCATTAGAAGAGGTTGCCAAATTGATTGGAATTTTGGTGTTTGGTTTGATGGTGGAAAGATTGTGAAGAGTGGTATTGCTCCACCACTGATTGGAACTTCTGGAAGGAATCAAATTTTCAATTCTTCAACTTCCAGAATCTGGGAATTCATTCTTCAAATTCAATATGCTGTCATGTTGATAAAGACCCCTAATGTTGCATTGGATGATTAACGTTGCAGTCAATGAGCTATAATATATATGAGGACCGACATAAATTTAGAAATTGACATTCTGATTGTATATGCACATCTATGCTGTTTGGTTTTGCCTTAGTCAATAAGAGACTTGAATTAGTACTGTGTTGTTTGTTAACAAAGTCATTTACAAAATGAGCATTCTCATCTTATTCTCTTCGTTGCATATGATATTGTGTCCCTTGAATTAAGCCTTAAATGAGCCTTATATGAGCCAAATATGTGTGCCTTGAAGTAGTCATTTGAATTAAGCTTTAAATTAGCTTGATATTGATACTAATACTGATATTGTATGCCTTATATAATACTGTTAGTGATATTGTATGACTTATATGAGCCATATATGATATTGTGTCCCTTGAATTAAGCCTTATATGTGTGATCGAGACTTTCTAGGTGTCCAATCTTACCGGCAGTGTACCGGGTCAATTGTAGTCTAGTAAGTGGTCAAAGTCGTATCCCACGAGGATTGTGAGGTTGAACACCAAAAAGCTATTATTATCTTGATCTAAGTCGCAAATTAACGAGAAAGTAAATTGATCTAAAATCTACTACTACAATGGGTAATAAAATGATAAAAAGCCTAGCCAAGACAATGCATTGATCGTATAACTCTACTAGCATCATGAGAATGAACTACCTACCAACCTTCCTTTAGTGTTCAAGTGTGTGTTACCGTGCACTCCTAAGCTAGTAGTTTCCCCTCATACGAGTGTAATGATACTACTCTATGTCTCCTCCTTGGTCTAAGAACCCTAGACCTAATGATTCAACATGATTAAGCTCTCGAGTACAAATATTCTTTCCCCGGATAAGAAAGAGGTTCCGTCAGACGGCCAATTTTACCTTCCGGGTTCTCCTATTCCTTCTCCCACACCTAATATCTCCGTTCGGTCTCAACTAAGTGTGTGTGTGCTAGTGTTAGATGATCAATCCAACACCAACAAGCAATACAGTGAAAATAGGAAAAGATAGCAACAACACAAAAATCTATGAAATACATGAATTAACATTCCCAATCAACATAATAGAGATTAATAATTATCACAACAACATCATCTTGTCTAGTTACAAATTTAGCTACTCATTACTACAATTACTAACATGTTAAAATTAGTATTCATAGCAATAAGATTATCAAAACAAAAATAAAACTAGAATATTACCGATTACAACCGTTGAATTTCAAAGGAAAAGCTTCAATCATCTTCGTAGAGCATTCACGGAGCCGACTGATCTTGGTGTTGAGCTTCATCCAATTAACTACCCCAACCGGTTGAGTTAACATTCAAAGAATTAATTTTGAGATGAAAATAGCTAAATATTGTAACTAATTTTCGTCTCTAAGAGCCTTTAACTAATGGTGTCTGCAAGAAGAAAAGAAGAAGGGGGAAGAAGAAGATGGGGTTGAAAGATTGGGGAAAATGTGATCCTGGATGATGTATTTATGCTGAAATCTACTTCTGTGGCGTTTCGGCGTGCGCCGCTAAAGATCCGGCGTGCGCGCCGGTATAACTAACTTCCGACAGCATCTGACAGCTTTCTGCGACGATTTGGCGCGTGCGCCGGTAAAGATTTGGTCTGCACCGGGTCTCGGTAAAATGATCATAACTTGAGCTGTAGACCTCCGATTGATGTGATTCAAAGTGCGTTGGAAAGATCATTTCTTGATCTACAACTCTTATGAAGAAGTCTTCCGCAGAAAATGCCTTTAAGTTGGTTCAAATGTCCTTTGAAGATAGGCTACGGTAGAAACGCAAAAAAGACAATTGATCCGCTTGAACTTGATAGCTTCCGCACACTCTTCTAGCCCTCAAAAGACGTGTTTTAGGCTCAACACGTGTCGTAACTCGGGTCTTGGTCAACCTATAATCCTGCAAAGAAATCACCAAAATACCAAGCGTAAACCCGACACGACGCCCTCCGGTTACTAAACCGGTACAAAACCTATAAAATATGATATTTTATATAATAATTACTATCTACACATATGGATGAAACTAAATAATTAATTACTTGAATTGGTACAATAATACTCAAAGTGGTATCAGAAATGGGGTAAAATGTCATAATAATAAGCGACAATTTGTCTCTCATCAATGAGCCAGATATGTGTGTCTTGAAGTAGTCACTTGAATTAAACCTTTACTGATACTGATGCTGTTTACTGATACTGATATTGTTTACTGATACTATGTTAGTGCAAATGCTACGATTAAATTCGGCTTTCAAACACTACGTCGAAAAGGTATCAAATGAGGTCTCAAAATGAAGATAAAAAAATATGAACTTTGATGAAACAATTTTGATGATCGGTGTTCTAAATAAAAAGTTACGGTCGTTTATAAGAAAAACGCTTCGGTTAATGCAAATATTTTTTCGGCTTTCAAAATTTACGTCGGAAGGGTATCGTATTTGGGCTCAAATTAAAGAGCAAAAAAATATGAATTTTGATGAAAAACTTTCGATGATCGGAGTTATAAATCAAAAGTTACGGATGTTTGAAAAAACAAACAAACAACACCAAACCTGGCTAAAGCGGAATAAATCAAGACATGCACGCTTCCCTTTTAAAAGGGTATTCTTGTCCGCTTGAAATTGTTTGTCCTTTTGCAACTAAAAAAGTAGTGTGTCCTATTTATTCATTTTGTAATCTTTTCTTTCTTTTTCTTCAATCTCTATATATTTTTTTCGGGGTGTTTCGCTTCATTTTTCACTGGTGTCTTGTGCTTCATTGTAGTTCTCGCCCAAAAAAGGGAAAAATCTCTAAAACAATCACTTCTTAGTTATTACAACCACTTTTTTTTAAAGATACATCAAATGAGTCTATTTGAAGATTGATATTCTTCCAACTATAATCTCCTTGTAGCGGAACTTTTCGTGCAATCCATACGGGCCCTCGCGGTTCAAAGACTTTGGTCTTCTGAAACCGCTGTACTACCATTAGACAAAAAAAACATTTAAGAAAAATTAGTTGAGGGAGCAAAGGCCATACAATGATCTCATTAATCAAGTACACAGAAAAAAAAAATGACATTACATTGTCTCTGGGATGTATACTTGGCTAAAATCGAACTATGAATCAAATTATAATGACTTGACTCGCCATTACATTGCTTGCCAGGTCGATCGCTTCTCGGTCCGAGCTCCAATCTAAAATCGCTGTTTGAATTCAAGTCGGGCGGGTCACTTTTAAGACATTAGACGACCTTTACGAGGTCCGCGCGAGGAGTAGGTGAGTCGACTCAAAGCTATTATGATAGATTTGTCGAGTTTATGATGAGACTTGGGGTCTCGCCGAATGCATGGTCATGACAAGCTTCTAACTAAAGGCCCATCAAGGCCGAGTTCGCCTCAAATGGCCCGAAAATCTATAGTAGATGCTCTCTTCGCTATAAAATTCTCCTCGCTCTCAAGATGTTCTGGTCCACCGTCCGGACGAAGAGACAAAACTCGAGCCCACTGCGGCAAAAGAGGGTAAGAGCCGCACTGGGAAATCAATAGGCCTGAGAAATTCAAGGAAGAAAAGTACACCCCCTAACTGCTCCTATAGAAGAGATCATGCACGAGATCAAGGATGAACTCCCTAATCATCGCCCAATATGAAGCGACCAGAGGAAAAATCACGACATGACTAAGTACAACAAATACCACAGAGACCATGGACACAACACAAGCTTCACGATCGTGAGGAGATAAATTTAAAGTCGGTCACACATGGAGCCCTCGACAAGTACAAATCGGAGGGAAATAACGCCCCATGAGGCAGCCCACCAACCCAACCAGCACGAAAAATCCACTGAATAAATCAGATATCTCGGGTTATGGCGACCACTCCTCGAAAGTAACCACGTTTATTTTGTCATACACCATGTTATAATGTGTTGGGATATTGTTGTGCCTACAATAAACCATTAAATGGTTTGATTAATTTTACAACACTATATCTATTTTCCATATGTAGAAGTTCATTGTATGAACAAAAGAAGAATGAAAAACACAGGATTATTCAAGTCACCAATATTTTTTTTTCGGGTGTTTCGCTTCATTTTTCACTGGTTTCTTTTGCTTCTTTGTGGTTCTCGCCCAAAAAGGGAAAAATCTCTAAAACAATTACTTCATAGTTCTTACAACCACTTCTTTTTAAGATACATCAAATGAGTCTATTTGATGATTGATATTCTTCCAACTACAATCTCCTTGTAGCAAAACTTTTCGTGCAATCTATCCAAAGGTCCAAATGTTCAAGATTTTGGTCTTCCTGGAACGTTGTTGTACTACCATTAGACAAAAAAACGTTTAAGAAAAATTAGTTGATGGAGCAAAGGCCATAAAATGATCTCATTAATCAAGTACACGGAAAAAAATAATATAAAATGACATTCCATTGTCTCTGGGATGTATAATGGGCTAAAATCGAACTATGAATCAAATTATAATGACTTGACTCGCCATTCCATTGCTTGCCAGGTCGATCAGTTCCTGGCCCGAGCTCCAATCTAAAATCGTTGCAGAATTCAAGTCGGCGGGTCAGCCTTAGAAGACATTAGACGACCTTTATGAGGTCCGGCAGGGAGTAGGTGAGTCGACTCAAAGCTATTATGATAGATTTGTCTGAGTTTATGATGAGACTTGAGGTCTCGCCGATAACATGGTCATGACAAGCTTCCAAAGCGGCCTAACTAAAGGCCCACTCAAGGCTGAGTTCGCCCGAAAATCTACAGTAGATGCTCTCTTCGGCAAGAAAATTATCTGCCTCTGAAGATGTTCTGTGTCTGCCGTCCGGACTAAGAAACAAAACTAAGCCCAGCTCGGCAAAAGAGGGCCTGAGACGCAACAGGGAAATCAAAAGGCCAGAGAAATTCAAAAAGAACAAAGACACCTCCTAATCGCCTTATAGAAGAGACCATGCACGAGATCAAGGACAAACTCCATATTCCTCGCCCAATATGAAGCGACCAGAGGAAAATTCGTGACATGACTAAGTACTGCGAATTCCACCAAGACCATTGACACGACACAAGCTCCTGCCGACTGCTGAGGAGATAAATTGAAAAGCCGTCGCATACGGAGCCCTCGACAAGTACAAATCGGAGAGAAATAACGCCCATGAGGCAAACCCCACCAACCCAACCAAAGACGAAGGGAAATCCACCGAATAAATCGATATCTCGGTTATGGCGACCACTCCTCGAAAGTAACCACGTTTCTTTTGTCACACACTGATGAGATTAAACTTGACTATCATTTTCTATGTGATTATACCCCGTTTATACCTCGTTTTATATGTATACAGAGTCATTTGGTTGTGTTTTGATGTATTTACACCATGGTTTGTATTTACGAAACCTAAGACGTAATGTTCAAAAATCTCGATGTTTTAGGTGTTTTGATGCATTCTCTGTCACCCTAGTGTCCTGTTGGGGTTGTGTGTAGTACTTGTTGTGATATTTTTCAGGACTTAGGTGTTCGAGATTACCGGAATGCGAGATACGGGGGTCGGAGCATGTGCCCGAAGCTTAAACGCTCAAACATACCAAAACTCGTTGGTGTTTTCACCCTACCTTCACTTGATCTGCATTTTGATCCAATGTAGAGGCATTTTCTGGGCTGGAAATATTCATGAAAGTCGTAGACAATTCAATAATCTTTCCAATACATTTTGAATCACTGGATTTTGAGGTCTACACACAAAGTTATGGCTTATTTACTGAATATGTGTCAGCAGCACCTAACGATATGGCAGGTGCGCATCTACAAGATCAGAGACACCCCTAAACAGAGCACTTGACAGGTTCACACCAAACAATTTGGTATGTGGACACCTATCAGTACTAAGAGTTGGGGAATTTGGCTTACTCCTTAGGTGCACACCTATGAAAATGGCAGGTGTGCACCTACCGACTTTTTTTTTACTCACTTGCACCCCTCCACCTATAAATACCCCCATTTTGCTATTAGGTCATCCCCATATTCTTCAGCGTTTTCAGCAGCTTTTTCACCATTTTTCTTAGATTAACTTAGATTGGTAAATAGTTAGGTTAGATTAGGTTTAAATTGTTGTAATTCAAGACTCGTGTTGCTAGCTCTTGCAATTTCAATTTGGATTTTGTTTTTCTTCCGGTTTCTCAACTTCATCTTTCGTAAATATCGATTTCTTGTTTCGATCTTGATGCTTGTTCAATTTATTGTTGATTCCTTATATTTTGCTTAGATTAATGAGTAGTTAACCCGTGTATAGCCGAGTTATGCGATAATCTTCAAAATCGAATCCTAGCCTATTGATTGAGGTATTTTGATATGTTGATTGTTAGATATTGGTGTTGTTGTTGTTCTAGAACTTATGCTTAATCACGATTGTTGAATTCGCGACTCGATAATCATATCTCACGTATCGTCTTTATCAATGTATTTTGCCAGAGGGTACGGGAACCGAGGTTCTAGGATCACCCTATAAAACCGACTGAGTTGTTTAGATTCGGTTTTGTGTGTGAGGTTTGTATCAACTTGTTGAGCGTTTCATTGATCATAGACCGTGTTAGGTCAGTTAAATCCGGTCAGCGGACTATTGAACCTGACATATGAGGGTAGATTATTGAAATAATGTCTATTCTCGGAAATTGGAGACGACACCCTTTAATGATACCAAGACCATTAGAGTAGATCAAAATCACTCCGGAAATGAGTTTGGGCTAGAAAGTAGTTGGTCGGATCATAGCTCGGCTATCTCTTCTACATAGTTTAAACTCTTTGTTGTGCATATTAGTAGTTAAAACCGTGATCCGACAAATCACCATGTCTAGTAGTTGTGTTGGCCTAACTAGAACGATACCGACTTTGATACTTGACCGCATTCCTTGTGGGATACGACCTTGCTCACCATTTATAGTACAACCGACTCGGTATCCTCGCCGTTAGAGTTGGCTTTACCGTAAACGCCATCATACACCATATTATAATGTGTTGGGATATTATTGTGCCTACAATAAACCATTAAATGGTTTGATTAATTTTACAAAGACCATATCTATTTGCCATATATATTTTATCTCATTACTAACTCCTCGCTAAAAGTCAAATGACTTACAAAGGCAATTTGTCATTTTTTTCAGGTACCTTGAATTACACATCATAAATGATTAAAATCAATTGTGTATGATATATTTTTATCATCACTTTATAAATATGATATGATGTTGTAATTATGGTATTATTGGGCCCAACATTATTACAATTACGTTCCAGCACTTAATATATCTGGATAAAGCATTATTGGGCCTATGAATTACCGGGCCTATTAAGTTATTATCCTACAACTACAACCCGCTGTCAATACCCGGCCTATTTGTTGAGTATTTTGTGTTGATGTATTTCAAAATATTTATTTTGGGATATATTACGTATTTACTACACGATCAGTTTTAGTCCGATAAGTGTTTTTGATCTACGTAACAAATGTTTTGAAAATTAATTTATATGGTCACATTACTTAAATGTTTTATCAACATATGTGACATTGGTATATTACATAATAAATACTTTATACGTTAATATTTTTGGTCTACTATTATATATATATACTAGTGGTAGTTGCCGTGCAAGGCACGGCGATGAACGGCCCTAGAAAGAGATTGATATTCTTGATATTGAGGTGATGAAATACATTAGACAAAGAAAATTGAATACAAAATTTACAATTTGAAAAAAAAATTATCACAAGTACTTGTTACAGGTATAATGACTTCTCCATACATTGAAACTACTGGTGGAGTTGATTGATCAGCTTTTAGTTGATCAGTTTTGTTACCAATGACCATATCATAAACATTAACTCATAGCACCAACAATGAGCAACATTGCGTTTGCGTATTGCATAACCACCATCAACAAGTCAGATCAACGGTAACAAAATATTGATGAGCTCAATCAGGCAGATACACCTGTGAAGGAAGAACCGTATATATTAAGAAAATGCAATAAATACCAAGAAAGACAGTCTTTGGCTAAAAACCGCAACTCACTACTACATTGCACTACACTGATGTTTATATTCCAACTTGATTTTGACATGGTCACACTAATGTGTAACACCTATAAAGTAGAATGCCAAACTACAATTCTCAAACGCATTATGTTTGAATATTTGTCTCTAACCTGCTAGCTAGTGTTTTGGCTATTCTAGGAAGACATACAGTCCACTATCATCCGAAAAGAAAGTGATGGCCGCAACCAAGCATTGATGTAATGAAACATAATGGCCTACAAGTTGTCGATCCAAGAACACAGACATGATAATATTAATCAACTCTTCTACATCTAAAGCAGAGAACGTTTACCGCATACACCTATAAGTAGAACAGCAGTCAAATCAGCAAAAGCAAATAAAAAAAATGAGACATTGGAACTCCTAATCCTCCGAGGTGAACAAATCTTGGATTCATCGTTCTAAGGAAATAATTTTCTCAAACTTACAACCTCACAAGGCCATTAGAACCCTTAACAAAAAAAAAAGATCTTCGAAAGTTACAAGGCCCCCTCATTTGACAACAAAGATCAGCGAATTCGATCCAACTTCTAATGTTTTGAGGTGGTACAGAACATTTGAGTCTGATAAGATGAAAATGGAAAGAATCAACAATGACACAAATGCCAATAACAGTAAAAGATACTTTATGGAAATAGAGTGTAAAAAGTGATTTGAATCATCAACAAAATTCATCCAGCGAAAAGCAAGCTACCTGTAGATACCTTAAAATCAGAGGATATTTTGGTAACTGCATCCGATTGAAATCCATATATCTTAAGAGCTTTCTTTAGATCTAAGAAGCAGGGTAACCACTCGATTATCATGCTAGATGGATCAGCCTGATATTGAAGACAATGAATCGCTTATAACCTGCTTTCTACAACTAACAACATTTCAAAAATCTAAGATTGTTTAAAGAACCTTGTATTTTGATAGAATGCGGACCAAAAGCTAGTTATGGATGTTCTCAAAATCGCCTTCGATGAGTACAACACCGCAATGGAAGCCATAGATGATTATAAAGAAGAAACCGTAATAAAAGATCAAGGACTTCAAAATGCATTGAGCTTACACGCACCAACGCCCATTTGCAATAGACGCCCACTCACTGCATAAATATACCAAATCTAAGAGCCACCCTCTTCTCAATAATCCTTGAAGAAAACTTTCACCTATTACATCATATAACACATTGAAATTTCCATAATCAATGCCACTGCCAAGTTAAAGACAATCTACAATGCTACATTGCAATCGCTTTAAATGTGGAGATATATGTAGCAAAAAACATTTGAAATTAAACCAAAGCAAAATAACCAAAAAAAGTAAAATTTACATGCAACACCTTTCTCAATATCAATTTCAATGTAAGAATTGAGTTTGTAGAAACATACAATTTTTGCCTTTGATTTAGTCTGTTGTATAATTATGTTTGTGGAGAAAAAACATGACATAATTTTTTTAAAGGGATTTTCTCATTTGAATACATTACGCAAATTTCGTATATCCGTTTCAATACGCTTTTGTCTGTCAATGTGTATAGTAGGGAGATGTGTATCATTTTATTCCTCAAAATGCAGGAAATGAAATTACTTATAAAGATATGGGCAACGGTACGATCACAACAAAAATGACACAGCTCAATCATAATATCATACATTGTGATCATGGTATAAAAATATGTTGTGTCAATTTTGTTGTGGCACAGAAGATTACCCGAAAGATATATCTCGCATATATAACCGAGAGATATATCCTTTCTTTTTATATACTTTTTCATTTACTTCATCACACTACCAAATTACTTTTTGGCACCACGTTATCCGCGTGTGAAGCCACCGACGTTTTCTTTTACACCAATGTCATCGTTATAATCAGAAATCATCACATCGACGCTGAGATTGAAAACCGCCGATTCTAGCTGACGCCAGATGTTCAAAATACTAAAAATACTCAATGTTGTGCCAAGAAGTAATTTATAAGACGCCGAGAAAGAATCGCCGCGCTTACACGTATTTTCTTGTGATCGATAGAAGCTCGTGTTCGGAAGAGGGGAAAAGGAGGAGAAATCTATGCGGGGTCGGTGACTTTGTTAAAATGTCTTCCTTGTCTTTTTATGTTGAGGAGACCCTTTGTTATTTCACAAGACAAAAATACCACTGTTTGACTAGAAGACATTTCATGCAAAATACACTTTCACAAATAACAACTGTGTACACCAATTAACATCCCCATTATCATATTCACTTGATCAAAAGTATCAATAAAAAAAAATGCTACGTCCCCACGATAGAATAAACACAACACATCTTTTATCATTTTATCATTGATTATGAAGGGACCTTCATCTATCTATAGGTCCAACACCATAATCAATCGCAGAAATGTGATGCGTCATGTCAAAAACATTTCTCTTTGTAAATATGTAGTACAAATGAAATATCACACACACAGATACTTAAGACCTGTGGAAAATAACCAACCATTTTGTGCTGCTGTTTATTTACTTTGTCCATGCACCATCCATCAAAATACAAACTCAGAAAGCATATGCAACCTATTTTACCATTTACAAAAGAATGCATATTCACAACAGTGGAATATGTGGTTATATTCAATCAATTCACCAACATTACCAGGCAAGGCAAGGCAAGGCAAGGCAAGAATTAATCTACCTTAAGGGATAGGCCAAGCCATTCTAAAGGCTTCGGAAAAACCGAGGGTTCATAATTAAGATCAAATAGACGGATGTTGTATAAACGGTGCAGTTCCTCCATATAGTCGATGTTGTTATCGTTGAACTCTATGGTCTTGACAACCTTATCCAATGCAATCCGGGCAGCTATTCTTTTCTTGTAATTTTCGTTTTTGTACGCTCTCATCTTGTCTTCAATTCTTTTTACTTTACATCTCATCCGTTCTCTTTCTAGCTCTTTTTGTATCGGATCGGTTACAGATTTAAGGATAGTGTCTTCGTAGCAACTCAACAACTTAACCTCGTGTTCGGCCTTAATGTAAGTTTCGTCGTCATCAATAATAATGGTTGAGATATTGCAGTCATCCTCCGGGATTGAATTAATATTACTCGATAGGGCAACGGTTTTGACGGAGTTTTGCTCATCTGCAGGAACATTTATAGATGTATAATCCGAGTACTGATTCACCGAATGATCGGCTGCAGGTGGTTCTTCTGAAAGGCGACAACCGACAACGGTTGGGCTGCTTGCAGTTTCTAATGATTCTTCAGGCTTGTCCTCCGAACTCAAAGTAACTTTCCTTCTTTTCAAGGCAGTGTCGTCGTCTGCTTCGTTTCTTGCCCTTTTGGATGGCAAGATTGCTTTCTTGGCTTTGAAATACATCCCGGAATCACTACGGATTGAATTGACAGGTTTACGTTTCAGACATCTACTCACAACAGGGGCTTGGTGGCTACAGGGTGATTCTCTCGGCATGAGTACTGCTTTCTTTGCTTTAGTCGGTTTCGGTTTCGGGCAAGAATTCAAATCAGCATTAGCCGGTTCCGGTTTCGGGTTCGAATTCAAATCAGCATTAGCCAGTTCCGGTTTCGGTTTCGGTTTCGAATTCAAAACAGCATCGTCCTCGTCGTCTTGGTTTCTCGAACTTTTGCAGGTGAAGAAGAATGCTTTTTTCTTCTCTATGAAATCCCTCCCGGAATCATCATGACAGCGGCTTGATGAAGGAATCAAAGGTTTAATTTTCAGCACAATCTTTGGCAAAGAAGAGGAATTCATGGCTGAATCATCACCCAGCATCATCTTGAGATCACTTTTGCATCAGATAAATTCAGTGGTTTCCCTTCCAGACAGGAATTCCAAACGGGGTTTTGGGGGCCAGGAAAATCTGATAATTCGTCTGCAGGCATCAAATATGGGTTTAAAACAGGACTCCTCATCTGTTGTTTCTTCGTAGGCATATCCTCATACTTGGTCTTACTAAGAATTTCATCCCAAGATTTGTACTTGAATTGGGGACGAGGATTTACTAAGAAACCCTTACAATTCTCTTTCTTCTTCTCGCCAACAACGTCGATAACCTGATTCTTCAAGGGCTTTTTCGCAGCAGCAGCAGAAGCAATATTACCAGAAATCTGCATTAATAATGGCTTATTATTCTTCCTCCCGGCCCTGGGGCAAAACGGGTGATGACATTGATAGAGAATTATTGAAGGTTTTAACGATCGATTTGAAATTGGGGAGTCTCTTCATCGGTGCTTGAAAGCAAGTCGAAGACATTATGGATTGGATTGAGTGGCAGCTTCTTCTTCTTCTTTTCTTTCCGATAATTCTACAGTAGTCGATTTTCTTTGCGATGATGAACTAGTGAACTTTGCTTTTTACTTTTTCTTGATTTGGGATCGTGAAGAAGAGAAAGCCTTATACCCTATTTGTAAACATAGCTTTTTAAGAACGCTGTTCGAAAAGATCCGTATGATTCTTATGATATCTGTGCCCTGATAAATCCCTAGTAAGTACACCACAATTTAGAATTTAATCATTTTCCAATAAAAATAATTATCTGGATATTCTTTTACGTCTAATTTACGGGTGATGTAAAATTAAGCAAGATGTGTTTTCATTAAAAAAATCACCAATATATATTTGGAAAAATTAGTTTATAGTTCATTTTTTCTCATTTAATTAAATGCTAATCATGTTTTAATTTTTTAATAGACAGTGACAAATAAATTCCACCTGATTTAATATACCCTGCTTAAATGGGGCCATTTGAACAACTCAATGGTAACAATGATTATGTACCTTTATCCAATTGTGTTCCGCAAGTTTTGATCCGGGGATTGATGTAATTGGAAACGTCTCTACTAATGGTTTAAGGTTTGAAGGAATAAAAGACTTGTTTGTTCTATTATCAAGGGATGATTATAAATGTTTTTCTGTTTGTAGTGAAAAGCCCAACCAGAACCATGATTTGGATTACGGTTTGGGAACTGAGAATGAAATAGATGTGATGAGGAAAATCCATTACAAGCCAACGCCCATTTATGTTGAGCAAGCTGAAGGAAACTATGCTGATGAATGTTTAGTGTTTCCCTTTGTATGCATGATGCACCCTGGTTGTCATACAACGGAAATCATGTTTGATGAACTTAGCAGGCTGAAGCTTACCCATATTAACCCTACAGGCTATTCATTTCGATTTGATAGTAACATCATACAGGAATGGGAAACCATTAGAAGAGGTTGCCAAATTGATTGGAATTTTGGTGTTTGGTTTGATGGGGGAAAGATTGTGAAGAGTGGTGTTGCTCCACCACTGATTGGAACTTCTGGAAGGAATCAATTTTTCAATTCTTCAACTTCCAGAATCTGGGAATTCATTCTTCAAATTCAATATGCTGTCATGTTGATAAAGACCCCTAATGTTGCATTGGATGATTAACGTTGCAACCAATGAGCTTTTATATATGAGGACCGACATAAATTTAGAAATTGACATTCTGATTGTATATGCACATCTCTGCTGTTTGGTTTTGCCTTAGTCAATAAGAGACTTGAATTAGTACTGTGTTGTTTGTTAACAAAGTCATTTACAAAATGAACATTCTCATCTTATTCTCTTCGTTGCATATGATATTGTGTCCCTTGAATTAAGCCTTAAATGAGCCTTATATGAGCCAAATATGTGTGCCTTGAAGTAGTCACTTGAATTAAGCCTTAAATTAGCTTGATACTGATGCTAATACTGATACTGATTACCGATACTGATTCTGTATATAATACTGTTAGTGATATTGCATGCCTTATATGAGCCATATATGATATTGTGTCCTTTGAATTAAGCCTTATATGAGCCAGATATGTGTGCCTTGAAGTAGTCACTTGAATTAAGCCTTTACTGATACTGATACTATTTACTGATATTGATATTGTTTACTGATACTATGTTAGTGCAAATGCTGCGATTAAATTCGGCTTTCAAACACTACGTCGAAAAGGTATCAAATGAGGTCTCAAAATGAAGATAAAAAAATGAACTTTGATGAAACAATTTTGATGATCGGTGTTCTAAATCAAAAGTTACGTTCGTTTATAAGAAAAACGCTTCGGTTAATGAAAATATTTTTTCGTCTTTCAAAATTTACGTCGGAAGGGTATCGTATTTGGGCTCAAATTAAAGAGCAAAAAATCTGAATTTTGGTGAAAAAATTTCGATGATCGGAGTTATAAATCAAAAGTTACGGATGTTTGAAAAAAAAAAAAAAAAACAACACCAAACCTGAAGGAAGCGGAATAAACTGAAGACATGCGCGCTTCCCTTTTAAAAGGGTATTCTTGTCGGTTTGAAATTGTTTGTCCTTTTTGCAACTAAAAAAGTAGTGTGTCCTATTTATTCATTTTGTAATCTTTTCTGTCTTTTTCCTTCCATCTCTATATATTTTTTTCAGGGGTGTTTCGTTTCATTTTTCACTGGTGTCTTGTGCTTCTGCTGTGGTTCTCGTCCAAAAAAAAAAGGAAAAATCTCTAAAACAATCACTTCTTAGTTCTTACAACCACTTCTTTTTTAAAGATACATCAAATGAGTCTATTTGAAGATTGATATTCTTCCAACTATAATCTCCTTGTTCACTTGAACATCTTAGACATGTAGGTTGTGTTTGTTTTGCCAAGAGTTTTTTTTACATCACATCACCAATCATTTCTTACAATTCTCCCACCAATCAAATCTTCAACTACAAATAAAAAATATTAAATCATCTCTCATCATTTCACTTTATCAACTTTATTACCTTTTTTTTACCATTATTTTATTCATTATTCTACTTTATTTCACCAATCATTTCATAATCTACACAAATTTCAAAAAAACATCTTAACTTTATAATCATTACTTCAATCACTTTATCTAAAAAAAACCCAAAAAAAACTCCAACCCAAAACAAACACAACCGTAGCTTCTATGTATGTTAACTCTAATACACCCCCTCAAGCTGAAAGTACTTGAAGCTTGCACTTGAACATCTTAGACATGTAGCTTATATGTATTCCTCAGGAAAGTCGGCTCAGGTGTTCTGAAGATAAAGGTGCTGATAGGTTGTTGATGCTGCTGATACAGTTGCTACTGCTGAGGATTATCAAAGAAACTGGCGAGTGTTTGGCTGATGATGGTCTCACTTGAGGAGTGTTCACGATGATTGTCTCACATCGAGTGCAGCATCGCAGATCACGAGGAGTGTAGCATCAATTCTTAGTTGGTGTGAAGACTGAAGGTTTGAAGATGGAATAGATGACTGGTTTGTGTAGCAGATAGCTGAATATTGGAGTGTCCAGTGGCTTGGTCAATATATCAGCTAGTTGATTAGTTGTTCTTACAGCATAAGTTTGAGAACTCTCCATGGACTTCACTTCAGTGATGTGACAATCCAGCTTCAATATGCTTAGTCCTTTCATGAAAAATTGGGTTCTTGGCTATGTGCATAGCACTGGCATTATCACAAAAAAGCAGAACATGTAATTGAACTGGTATATGTAAGTCTTGCATGAGGTAAACAAGCCACTGCAGCTCATATATAGCATTTTCCATGGCTCTATATTCTGCCTCAGATGAGCTTCTGGCTATTGTACTTTGCTTTTTTGTTTCCAGGAAATAGGGGCTGATCCCAAGAACATGATGTACCCGATATATATTTCCTTGTGTCCTCACAAATGCCCAATCGTAACTGCTTATACCTTTGAGTAGAAGGTCATTATCTGCTTCAAAAAGGATGCCCTGACCAGGATTGCTCTTGAGGTATCTCAAAACTTTATGTGCAGCTTGCATGTGGTTTACGGTAGGATGAGACAAAAACTGACTAAGTTGTTGAACTGAGTATGCTATGTCAGGTCTAGTGAAGGATAGGTAAATGAGTTTTCTTACCAGTGTCCTGTTTATGGTATTATCTATAAGTAGTTCTGAATCCCCTGCTGATAGCTTCTGTTTGGAATTCATAGGTGTCGTAACTGGTTTTGCCTCTAAGAATCCATATTCTAATAGGAGATTTAGAATGTATGTTTTCTGGTTGATGTAGATACCTTTAATGGATCTTGCAACGTCAATTCCCAAAAAGTATCTGAGGTCACCAATATCCTTAATCTGAAACCTTTTGTGTAAAACTTGTTTGACCTCATCTATTGGACTCATTGTTGAGTCAAGGCAATGATGTCATCCATATACACAAGTAGAGCTATAAAGTTACTACATGTGCCTTTAGTGAATAAACCGTGATCATGAGGTGACTGTGAAAATCCCATTTCTATTAGGGTCTCAGTCAGTTTTGAGTTCCACTGTCTGCTGGTCTGTTTAAGGCCATATAAAGACTTGGACAATTTGCACACTTGGCCAGGTTTCTCTGTCTTGACACCAAGAGGCAGTTCCATGTATACCTCCTTATCCAAATCCCCATGGAGAAAGGCATTGTTGACATCCATTTGATGGATATGCCATTTCTTGGATGCTGCAAGTGCTAACAGAGTTATGATTGTTTTCACCTTGGCTACAGGTGAGAATGTTTCTTGGTAATATATCCCATAGGTCTGTGTGTATCCTTTTGCCACTAATCTGGCTTTATATCTTTCTATGGATTTATCAGCATGGTACTTTACTTTATATACCCATTTGCAACCTATAGTGGACTTTCCTGGAGGTAAAGAGACAATCTCCCAGGTTTTGGTAGCTTGTAATGCATCTAACTCTTTCTGCATGGCCTCTTTCCAATAATCATGTTTAACTGCTTGATTGTAGGTTCTAGGATCTTGTATATGGTCTGTCAAGAGAACAAACTTCTAATAATTGCTTGAAAGGTTTTCATATGTGACCACATTATTTATTGAATGTGGTGACTTTGTCTTAGGGACCAAATATTCCTTAAGATATGTTGGGATTTGTCTCTGTCTGATAGATCTTCTTGTTTCATGTTGAACTGGTTGTGTAGTGTTGTTTGAAGCATCATGAGTAGATTCCTCATGTGTCATCTCATTATTGTGAGAGGATGTATCATGATTGTCTCAGATCTCTTTCATATATAATAGGTAATGGAACATGAGCTACCACTGCACTGTAGCTTTCAAATGTAAATGAAAAATGGTTTCATAAAATTGCACATCTCTAGATACAAAGATGTCCCTAGTCTGCTTGTTGTCTAGTACAATGTGGCCTTTTGTAAACTTAGAACTCCAAGATACACACATTGTTTAGCTCTAGGTTCAAACTTTGCTCTATTATGAGCAGGAGTGCATACATATACAAGGGAACCAAAAACTCTCAACTCTGTATAATCAAACTATTTACCATAGAGCAAGAAATGAGGTGTGTTATTTTGAATGACTGGTGATGGTGTCAAATTAACCAAAAACACAGCATGTAAGACAAATTAACCCCAGTAAGACAAAGGCAAGTTAGACTGAAATTTCAAAGCTCTAGCTACATTCAAGATATGCTGATGTTTTCTTTCTACTATACCATTCTATTGTGGTGTGTCCACACAGGATGTTTGGTGTATGATCCCTTTTTGTGTGTAATAATCAGTCATATCAAATTCAGCTCCATTGTCTGTTCTAACAATTTTAACATGTTTTCCAAACTGTACTAAAGCAAACTCAACAAAAGATTGAACTAGTTGTCTGACTTCAGATTTTTGTTTCAGCAGAAAAACCCAAGTATATCTTGAAAAAGCATCTACTACTATAAGAAAGTAAAAATGACCATGAACTGTTTGTTGTCTATAATGTCCCCATATATTGAAGGGAACTAGATCAAATATATTGTGTACATCAGATTGACTCAAGGGGAAAGAATTTCTCTTTTGTTTAGCAAGTTGACAAACATGACATACATCTACAATGTTTTTACAAGAGGAATCAATACAACTCAAATGAGACAATCTTTTATTATGCAGATGACCAAGTCTGTAATGCCAGACTTGCTCATTTGCAATCCTAGACTGATCATCAAACTGTGTACCACTGACAGCATTGATATTATGTAAAATTTGCCTATCATTGCTCAGAACATAAAGACCTTTAGATTTATTAGCTGATCCAATCATTATCCCAAGTTTCTTGTCCTGTATGAGACAAAAGTCAAAGTTAAAGACAATAGACAAGGCAGGGTCAGCATTCAGGTTGGCCAAGGATATAAGATTGAAACAGAAGTCTGGAATGCATAACACATTGGTCAGGATTAATTTATCATTTAAACATACAGTACCAATATGTTACTGACACACTAGAACCATTGGGCAGACCTACTAACATGTGAGAAACAGGTCTAGAAGTCTGCATACAAGCTCTACTAGTGACAATATGATCAATAGCACCAGAGTTTATAATCCAAGTGATGGAGGACCATCAAGCCATCATCATTTTCTACACAGCTCTTATGGTCCACGATTTCACATTGATGATCGTTAACCGTCTAAGACTTATATCAAGTGATTTGCATGAGATCTGCATTCCATTAAATGTGGAAAACTTATGGAACTTTAATTTATCATTTATTTTGATAATTTTAAGGATACTCATAAGTATCAAGGGTCGGGCTTCATTAATGGATACAAATTGTCCTTTATTCAAGCTAAATTCGCAAGTTTGCATATTCTGGCGGACTTGCACATTTTCAACGATCCGCTTGTCACCATGTTGACTATTATCATCTAAGAGAAGCCCAATGTGATGAAGTACATGTACAAATGAAGAGAATGATTTCTTACTTTGATTATTTTAACACATTTGGGCCAAAGAGCATGGATCAAGAATTCAAGAGAAACGAAGATGGACTTTTGGCTATTTTCTATTTATTTGAAGTCTTATTATTAATATTGGTGTCCAATAAAGCCTACCAAGGCCATATAGCACGAAATTAGTAGTCTTATGATGATTGAATTCATCAAATCTTCACCTAATTTTGGTAGATAATCAATCAATCTGATTGGGGGATTATTTACGAATGATTGATTTGAAGATTTCTTTTATTTTATGAATTATTTTTATTTCTTTTTCACCTAGACATAAAAGGTGACTAGGTTCATTTTTATTTTACATTTTCTTATTTTATTTTTATTTTCTAGGAAATAAAATGCCAAATCCTTAGCCTATAAAAAAGAGGGGCACACCATATGTATTTGACACCTTGAATTATAATCATATTGAGAGTTTTCTCTTAGAGTTTTTACAACTTTTGTTAAGTGCATTTTAAGTTTGTGAGCATAGCTTAAAGTGTTTCATTGTAGTCTTTGGTTTAAGGATCATTAGAAGGGTCTTGGCTTTTTCATAGCCATTGGTTCTTCTAGTCTCATCCTTGAGTTAAACTACTTTTGCTCAAGTCTTTTCCTTCATCTAATTCTATTTTCCTTTTTATTTCGGGATATTCATTGTATTACTTAGGGTTCTTAACAATTTCATTGTTAGGGTCTAAGGTATACATCGATTGGTATCGTGAGCAAAGGTTCAATCCATTTGTTTTGGTGTTGCTGATTTGACACCCGCTTTGTTTCAATTCGTTTAATACTCATAAAACCTCAAAAAAATCTGAATTTTTTATCACAAATAAATCACCAATAGATCTACATTTTCTCTTTCTATTGTATCTGAAAATTCGAATCAGATCATACTGAAAACTGCATTGCAACACATAATACTCTGTTCTGAAATTCTGCAGCAGTAGATCTTCTTTCGAATTTCGTTTGAGTGGGTTATAAAATTCCAAATTCATTGAAAATTGGTGGTGTGATAGGAAATTCCCTGTTCTACAACTTGCATCTTTTGGGTGTTTCCATATTCGTCATAGTTTGATCACAATCGGAAAAATAAGTCACTGCTACAATTCTGGAAAATTTTGACAGATTGAGTTAGTTGACAAGAAACGATTGTTTTTTCAACCTATAAAAGTCTAAAAAAATCTGAATTTTGGGTATCATCTACATAACTCATTATTCTACAAATTTCCTTTTGCTTCCAGTTGAAATTGCTTTTGTTTGGGCTGCACGTGCCAATAAGTGCAGGCTGAATTTCTGACAAAATCAGAAGTTGTTACCGAACTCCAATTGAAGTGCTAATCATTTAGGCCATCGATTAAAAGGAGATAATCTGATCTAATCCATGTTCTTCAGAGTTTTTTTGAGTCAAACAAAAAAAAATTATTAAAAAAAAAAAAGTCATATAAAGGGTCAGTCACTCAAAAGGTGCCCCAAGTCTGTTACATCTTTGGTCTCTTCCACATCTACTCCATTATTTTGTCTTTTCTTCTCACTTTTGAATCCATCATAGCCTTCTCTTCTTGTGATTTGAGGACTAAGGATACAGTGATTCACATAGCATTGCAAATATATTATTGTGCACTTTTTAATCGTTTAATACTCTAATTGAGAAAGAGCGGTAAAAGACAATTGTGTGGTGAGTCTATAAGAGGGGAGAGAAAAGCCAGAGTGAATCATCAATCACCCAGATAAAGAGTGAAAGTGAGGATTTTTATTTTCTTTTGTCTATATATTTTTTTCCTTTCTTTGTAAATAAAAAAATAATGTCACATTATCTTTCCTTTTCTTGGGGAAATCTTAATTACAATTCTATAAAATCTTTTGATATCAAGAAAGGAGATCTAAAACTCCTAATACTTATGATCAAAATTTTAAGACCAAAAAGGAACAACTTGTAAATATCATTCTTCTAGTTCCTTTAAAACTAGAGATTTATATTGTTTTATTTGTAATAATTATGGGCATTGCGATCATAAATGTCCTACTTTGAGGAAACAATATAGTGATCCGATTCTCGATCATAAGCACATAAGAAATGCCAAAAATACTTATTGTAATTCTCATGATTCTTTTGTTCTAGATCTACAAATTTTGCACAAAAGATGTAAAAATCTTGATTTGGAAAAGGCATGGGTTGAATTGGAAGAGAACAAGAAAATTAAAAAAGGGAAAAGAAATTGAAAAGAATAATGAGGAGGGAGAAAATAAAGTTGAAAATCCGAGAGATTTTGAGGGAGAAAATTAAATCGAAAAAGAAAAATCTTGTGAGGATGTGAGGATTTCTAATTTTAAAAATGTTTCCTCTTTGGTTTATTGTGAGCAGGTTGGTGAAGGTGAGCAACACTTGAACCATGAACAAGTGGTTGCGAGTAAGGTTAAAGAAGTGGAGTTTGCCGATTCTTTGCAAATCAAGAGTTCTATACAACATTCATGGTGATGGACCGAATCTGTTTGGTAAGAATTGATAATACTTGTGAATCTAATGTGGTAAGTCAAGAAACTGTAGAAAAGCTTAATTTGAAAGTTTTTGATCATCCAAACCCATATAGTCTACAAGGGGCTTAATGAGTTTGAGGAAATTAAGGTTTCAAAGCAAGTTGTGATTTCATATTCTCTTAGACTTACCATGATCGATCTTATTTGATGTCATCCCTATGCTTAATTGTCATATAATTTTGGGAAAACCTTGGTCAAAGGAAAAGCGAGCTAAGTATGATGGTAAACTTAATGTGTTTCGATTTAAGCAAAATAATAAAACCATTATACTAACTTCCTTGAATAATCAACAAGTTCTTGAAACTCAATTAAAAATGGCTAACTCAAGAAAAGAATCATCTTTGAAATGTTTAAGCCAAACAAATGAATCATGAACCAATGGTGCATGATAATGATATGGGATGCAATGTGAATGAATCTAAATCGATTTTGATGCCTTGAATGGAAATTACGAGCATGATTTGGAAATGGATCCAACAAATTATATGGTTGAGAATGGATCTCATGTGTGTTCAGAATTAAATGTTGAAAATCTTGAAATCAAGTGGTATGACAATCCTTTGTTTGATGTGGAAGAATCGAGTGTAAATGATTCCATTGGCCAAAATAATTTTCATATTTATAATAATGAATTTTTTCAAATGGAACAAGAAGCACTTTATTCTGATTTTCGTGAAAGGATTCAATTGGAAGATGTTGATGTGAGTGAAAGTCTTGATGTGATTGAAATGCAGCCTTTTGTTGGTAAATCATGTCTTATGCAGATTGAAGAATCTCCATCTCTTGATGGTGTTTGTGGAGATAAAGATGAGAATTTTATGAAAATAAAATACGTAAGATTTTTCCATAATTATTTAGATCCGTTTCTAAGTGATAATGAAATTATCTTTAATTCTCATCATTTTGGTGATAGCGATTTGCATGTATCTCGCTTTTCCAATCATTTTTCTTGTTTTGAGAGAAATAAATGTGATGGAAATGAGGGTAAATTTGGCAATAATGATTTAGTTGAGAGAAATAAAGTGAAAGTTGAAGCATATCATCTTTATTTTAGTTGTCCACTATATAAAAATGTTGTGCTTAGTGAACTCAAAATTTTGCGTAACTCTTATGCTTTATCCTTTGCCAAGATAACTTAAGCATGTGTGGAGTTTTTGATAAGAAAATGAGAGTAAGTTTGTTTAAAAGGGAAAGAGTTTTGAAAGTTTGTCTGATGGAATTTTTGCAAACGAAAAGATAGTAAATTTACTTCATTTCTTTGTGAATGATAGAGGAAATTATTTCATGGAATAAATTTATTGGAGAAGAATACTAAACACAAAGTTAGAAGGACTAATCTACTAATCTTTTGTTCTAGCTTGGTTGTTTTTGTTGGTTGTGGTTGGCGTGATCTTGATGACGTATTCAGATTCTCCATGATGTTTTGGATTCGAGGACTAATCTTTTCAAAGGGGGGAGGATTGATGGAGGACCATCAAGCCATCATCATTTTCTACACAGCTCTTATGGTCCACAATTTCACATTGATGATCGTTAACCGTCTAAGACTTATATCAAGTGATTTGCATGAGATCTGCATTCCATTAAATGTGGAAAACTTATGGAACTTTAATTTATCATTTATTTTGATAATTTTAAGGTTACTCATAAGTATCAAGGGTCGATTCATTAATGGATACAAGTTGTCCTTTTTTCGCTAAATTCGCAAGTTTGCATATTCAAGACTTGAACATTTTCAACGATCCACTTGTCACCATGTTGACTATTATCATCTAAGAGAAGCCCAATGTGATGAAGTACATGTACAAATGAAGAGAATGATTTCTTACTTTGATTATTTTAACACATTTGGGCCAAAGAGCATGGATCAAGAATTCAAGAGAAACGAAGATGGACTTTTGGCTATTTTCTATTTATTTGAAGTCTTATTATTAATATTGGTGTCCAATAAAGCCTACCAAGGCCATATAGCACGAAATTAGTAGTCTTATGATGATTGATTTCATCAAATCTTCACCTAATTTTGGTAGATAATCAATCAACTGATTGGGGATTATTTACTAATGATTGATTTGAAGATTTCTTTTATTTTAGGAATTATTTTTATTTCTTTTCACCTAGACATAAAAGGTGACTAGGTTCATTTTTATTTTACATTTTCTTATTTTATTTTTAATTTCTAGGAAATAAAATGCCAACATCCTTAGCCTATAAAAAGGAGGGGCACACCATATGTATTTGACACCTTGAATTATAATCATATTGAGAGTTTTCTCTTAGAGTTTTACAACTTTTGTTAAGTGCATTTTAAGTTTGTGAGCATAGCTTAAAGTGTTTCATTGTAGTCTTTGGTTTAAGGATCATTAGAAGGGTCTTGGCTTTTTCATAGCCATTGGTTCTTCTAGTCTCATCCTTGAGTTAAACTACTTTTGCTCAAGTCTTTTCCTTCATCTAATTCTATTTTCCTTTTATTTCGGGATATTCATTGTATTACTTAGGTTCTTAACAATTTCATTGTTAGGGTCCAAGGTATACATCACCAAGATAAAGAATTACCAGCCCTAGAATTACCAGCCCTATTAGGATTAGACAGACTTGATGTCAGCAGCAGGAACAAAATTAGTGGCCAGTAAAGTTGCTTGATTTGCCATATGACTATATGTGCCCACTTTCTGAGTGTCCAACAACTGCTGATATTAAGTCTTATTCATGGTGAAATTGTTAGAATCATGCATGCCAGCAGCAGACTGTCCAACAGCAGGGGCTTCTTCTTGATCTTCATATTGTTTCTACCATATTAACCTTGCTTCTTGGCTTCCAACGAGGTGGAAATCCATGTTTTTGTAACACTTATACACTATGCCCTCAGATAGCCACGTAAGGTGCATTGGACCTTCTTTCCAGCTTTGAGTATTTCTTGAATTCTTCTTGATTGTTCCTATTTACTTGGTTTGTTAACACCTGTTGAAAACCACTATTCGGGAACCAGGACCGAAGAATTCTCGATTAAAAGCCCTATTATACAAAACAGTACTATCTGGGAATTTACTCGTGATTCCTCTCGATCCTCTAGCTTCAAAGCCATTGCAAAAACAAGATTCAAAGTTGACACATGCACCATTAATTGTGCTTGCGCAAAACTTGAGAAAATTCTTAGTTTAAACCTCTCAATAACTTCACTACCTACCTCAGTAAACACCTTGATAACACCACAGTACAACTAGAATGCAAGTGCAGACCGGATCAGCTTCATAATAGCAATTTCATCCCAAAGAGCCTTTAACTTGGTAAAATAAGTAGTGACATCTAAATCTCCTTGTTATATAGCATGTACTTGATCCAAAAGATCTCCTAGACGAAACACATCAAGTCTAGAGAATCTAGATTGCAAATCTTGCCATACTTCCCTGGCAGTTTCTTTGTACATCACACTCTGGGCTATATTAGGCGTAATGAGTTCGTAATCCATGTTTTAACAAAGGTATTACACTAAGCCAAACCTAAAAATCGGAGAAGTAACAATGGTCTTGACAATCGAACCATCAATGAACCCAATCTTGTTCTTGTGATAAGAGCCATCTTCATCGAATAGCTCTAAGGATGATATTCTTGTTGTTCAAAAAGGTTGAACCGTAATCAACGTGGGATTCTCATTGGGGTGTAAATACAATTGATTTCCGAAAAATTCCTTGACTCGATTTGGATTCTCCATAATCCAAAGAATTTAAATCAAGAAATGCATGAACCAAGCAAAAAGCGTAACAATTCCTCCAAAAACCAAAGAAAATGTATGAAAACGAAAAGAGAATCAGAGATTTGCAGCAGCGAACTTCATACGCTCTGATACCATGTAGAAGTCATTGTATGATGGAAAGAAGAATGAAAAAACGCATGATTATTCAAAGAACAGTGACAGAATATGAAGAACAGTGATAAGGAAAGATGACAATAGAATTTATCATAACTGTGTGTTTTTGGATTACAACTGAATGAATGAATCTCTACACTACTGCTGTGTATATATAACAGCATTATGGACTATAACCGACCCATAACCGTCCTGAATTAACTTAACTACTTCCTAACCGTTTTTGTGGTCACTTGAACATCCGATGTGTTTGATAAAATGCCCCAAAGAGTATTTATCTAACACTTGGTCACTTGAACATCTTAGACATGTAGCTTCTATGTATGTTAACTCCAATACCATATATATTTTATTTGTCACTAACCCTGCCAAAAGTCTCATGACTTACAAAGGAAATTTGTCATTTTTTTCTGGTACCTTGAATTACACATCATAAATGATTAAAATCAATTGTGTATGATATATTTTTATCATCACTTTATAAATACGATATGATGTTGTAATTATGGTATTATTGGGCCCAACATTATTACAATTACGCTCCAGCACTTAATATATATGGATGAAGCATTATTGGGCCTATGAATTACCGGGCCTGCTAAGTTATTATCCTACAACTACAGCCCGCTGTGAATACCCGGCCTATTTACCCGATTAAGCCCGTGACCAAAAGTCTTGCTACACTATAAAAACAAAAACCCTAACCCTACCCTTATTTTGGATGTCGCTCTCTTCTAACCATTGATCGCTTCTCCAAAGAAACTAATCGAATCTTCATTCGATGTGTTCACCGCTCTCCTCAATTTCTCTCTAATTCATCTCTTCAAACTATGACCTTGTCTTCGATAGTCGCTTCACTCTCTCCGATCAATGACTCGCCATTTCTCGCTATTCTCGATAATGATGATATTTCATTTCCGCCATCGATAGATGATGACGGTCAAATTATACCCGTAAAAGTCATCAACGCTTGACCTTAAATCGAGATTAATAATATATATTTCATATTAAATCACATGTTTATATTTATTATTTAATGTTAAGTGATTATTAATATGATATTTAGTATTTAGCCGCTTTTCATTATTAAAAGCCGATTTATTGTGTGATAAATGCTGATTTTGTAGATCACGACAAATCGAGAGGATTAATGTCATTCAATCAATGGTCTCAAGTTAATAGAGGAAGAAAATCGGAGCATTAAATGAAAGATTAATCGATCAACACGGAAGCGCGCAAAGGGGGAACAAGATAGACAAGAGAAACGCTTAACACGCGTAGAAGAAGCGCCTCGGTCGACCGAGCCTATCCATTCGGCCGACCGAGTATGTCGGCTCGGTCACTTTTCGGATTTTTTCGTATTTACCTTCTAGATCCTTCATAAGTCGGGCAGAAACCCCTATATAAGCAAAGAATCACGAGAAATTGTAAAACACACCAACACATTCCATCATCCATTCATTCTTTCTTCAATCTTAAAATTCACAATATAACTTTGATACAATGTAGAATAATTTGAGGGTTTCAAAGAATTTAAGGGCCGCAATATGTAAGCCTTTATTTTCTGCTTCTTTCTTTTAAGTAAGTAATCCTCCCAATTATGCTTTATCGCTTGAATTAGTTAATCATAGCTAGATGATGTAGATCTAGGCTATGACGTTAGGGAGGTGGCGATACCTTGTCTATGAGGATCCCATAACCTACGTCATCTACTTAGTTCCTATCCATGAATCTGCATTGTTTAATTAATGCGTATCTATGTTAGTTTATATGAATGCTTTACGAAAGTTATCGCTTAACTGCTCGTATGATGAAACGCCGAGAGATATGTTCGTGGATGTAATCTGGGGACGAAATTGATTCGGGTGACCGAATGAGTTCACTCGGTCGACCGAGCCCACCTATTCGGTCGACCGAGCCCTGTTTTCATCCGTTAGATATCCATGTCTTTATGGTTAGGTTAACTTAAAAGAATTTATTATCTCAGTAGGTATGGCTATGGCTACGTTACTCGCTTAGTTTAATTAAAACGTATAAAAAGGAAATACCGATATAAAACTCTTAGGTAGGCTTATGAATTGATCTTCGGACGTTCAGCGTTATCTAGGTAGGTTTATATTTGGGAATTGCATGCACCTGCTTATACGTACGTCGTAGATTAGCATGAGACTATAACTTGTTAATTGCTAGTTGGACGAGAGCTTGAGTGATCGTTTAGAAGTACGCCTAACCATAGGAATGTTGCCTGACGAGGGTGTACGGTCAATATCGGCATCCTGTAGTCGTAAGCGTGTGAGTTATATGAGATAGAGGCACTAAAAGGCGAAGTCACGTAACAATATCACGTTGATTTAGTGACTTACCGGTGCTAAGTCAAGTTAAAGAGGATGACTCCCGTAGCCAATCTAAGATAGATACAAACGGATTGACAGCTAATAAGTTCGGGCTTTATTATATAAATTATCTAGGTCCAAACGATAAAGACTATAATTGGGGAGGTTAATTACGTTGTGTCGAGTCGTGTCTTTACTTTTCTTGTCTTATGTTGGTCGTAGACCGCCTCTATGTCCTTGACATGTTTAATTAATTGTTTGTATATAAGATGATCCACAATTGGTTCCCTGTGGGATCGACCTTGATTCACTATAGCTATACTACGATGGACCTAGTCCTCTTGCTAGTACTGGTTTATGGTGGTCGAGTATATTATAACCTGATTGACCCCGATCAATAGATGCCATGTTCATGAAGAAATAGCCATAACTCTCATTCCGGTGGCTAGGTAACTTGATCTGGTGACAATCTCTGCATTTATTCATATATGAATCAATGATCTCACTAGTCGATCTTGAAAAGGTATGACCTTTGGTGGTTATGTATCCGGTGGCCTTCTACTTATACATCGAAGGACACACAACAATCTGAGCTCGCTTGACTAAAACCAGCAGTGGTATTACCTCTATCTCTTCTCTCCTTCATTGTCTCTCGATTGACTTAAATATCACTAATAATCATTCCGGATTAAGTCAATTGATTGATGTGAGTATTATTAAGGTATACTCGATTCTTAATCATATTTGCCTACTGGGTTAACAGAATTCATGCTATTTCTTGAGTACTATGAATTCTGTTTGTATATATTTCTGTGCTCGTATCTATATTTTATGGGACTATATACTTAACAATATGTTTGATGAAACTTTCAGTTCATGATTCAAACACATGCATAACTGATCTGATTTTTATCAGAAACGAAGATATTTCTTTATTCAATTCTGAGTCCGTGATGTTTATAAATCACTGATTATGGCTAATTGATAGGGTCGGATTGTGCCTTTCGGATATGTGATTTCAGCTTACCTTTATACCCATTTCATGTATAAGTATATTATTTGGATAAGAAATGGTTATCTAAATAATAAACTCTATCATTCTGCATTTGCCACAATGGGATTATCATTACCTTAACCACACTAGATGTCAGCATTTATTACTATATATATAAATATCATGCCTAGGGTCACTACATATACATATATGTATATCTCATTAATATATATTCTATATATTTCAAATTAATTCAAATAAGAAAGTTGAAAACGGTTTCTATTCCATGAAGACATTTATTGTACTTAATGAGCATTGGAATATGAAAAGTCATGTTTGTTTTGAGCTACCCAAAAAGTCTTTCAAAGTAAATAAACGGTCACCACTTTTTAGCAATGGAATAAATCTTTTAAAAGAAAACGGTCTCATATGCATTCTCTCTCATATTGCATTGACTGTATCTCATTTATAACTCACTTTTTTCATTACCCGAAGTTACTTAATGCTATGCCCATTATTGGGCTATATAATCCTATTGGCATCAATCTGATCTATCTAACTATGCTGATCAAACATTTTAGCCTATACTAAAAATATCCTTGTATTTTCATGAGTGTTTGCCGTAATTCTTGCATATATGTTCTATTGTTCGGAGAGGGCAAGTCCGAGTTCTATCTTGAATTCTTGAGTGAGTTTGAGTTTGGAACTGGTTGTGGGGATTGCTTCTGAAAACCCAACTTAGGAGAAGATGTCAGCGAGCTGCTCGGCTGTGGGCATATGAGCCATACGGATGACACCGTCCTGGACAGCATCCCGGACTTAATGACATTCTACTTCGACGTGCTTCGTGGCGCTCATGAAATCGGATTACATGCAATATGCAAGGTTGGCTGACTATCGCAAAGTAAACACATTGGACGGGGATGTGGAACGCCCAGACTACCAAGTAATGCCTTAAGCCACTTTAATTATGAGGTAACAGATGCCATTGAGCGATACTCTGCTTCGGCAGATGAACAAGATACTGTATGTTGTTTCTAGTTTTCCATGAGATTGGGGAATCGCCAAGAAATACTATCCAACCTGTAAGTGAGCGCCGCATCAGATGGAAGCTATCCCAATCAGAATCACACTAGCCCGTCAAGGATAAGACACTATCCGCTCGTAAAAGAATTCATTGACCTAGACAATCCTTCAAGTAGCACACACCGCAAATAGCAGCATCCCAATGCTCTTGGCGAGGTTGGTGCATAAATTGTGCCAAGAAGTGTACAACGTATGCCAAGTCGGTCGTGTAGAGGAGAGGTAAATGAGACGGCCCACAAAACGCCGGTATCGCTCGGATCGGCAATAGTTGGTCTTTGAGCACGAGCCAGGTTGTGATTTTACTCAATCGGAAACCAATTTGGTCTAGCACTTAACAACCGGCTTCCTCAATAATGTCAAAAGTGTATTTTCGCTGGCATAGTAAGAACCCCATCGAACTCCGAGCAACTTCAATACCAAGAAAATACTTCAAAATTCCCAAATCTTCCAATGTGAAAGCAAGTATGCAAATATTTCTTAAATGTAGCAATCGCAGAAGAATCACTCCCGGAAATAATGTGATCATCAACATAGACAAACACATTAAGCTGAATCTAGCCTTGGCGAAGGGTAAAATGGAATAATCGAGTATGACTGCTGCCTTAAAAATGTTATTCCCGCCAAAAATTCACACCAAATTCTGCCCGGGAAAAATGTATTCGCAAAAAAACAAACATGTCGTCCCAAAAAAAGGCACCCGCTAAAATTTCCCACCAAGAAAAATCATAAAAGTTTGACTTTTTCAAGGACTATTTTATGCGACGACACTATCAGGGGCGGACGCAGGATCTCGGGTGAGGGGGGCGATACTATGGGCGAGTATAATTTTTAGGGGCCAAAAAAATACACAACATACATCATAGTGTTTTTTCTCGATTCGAGGGGCGACTACCCCTATACAAAGTACATCCACCCTGGACACCATGTCATCGCATCTCTAAAAACGAAATTGTTGTCGTGTTATGAAAATTTTGTTTACTCACTGTGTTTGGTTAAATTAATCTTTTAATATTTAAAAAAAAGTTTAATATTACACATATATCGTTAATTATGTGTTTAATTTATTGAAAATTGTTATAAATTGATTTAATGCTTGGTAGACTTGTTTATTTATGTTATTCACATGCATTGAGTCACACATGCTATTTACATTTGACATTCCTTCAAATATGATAAGGATTCTTGATTACAAGATCATATGTATTCAAATGCTATATTAAAATATTTCTCTCATGTCTTTCTAAGTGGCAGGTCTAGAAAATTTCTTTGAGGGGGTGTGTGTGTTTCAATAAGAGTATTTTTTTGTGAACAAGGTTTATAACCTTTGTTTTATGGGTAAAACTTAACTACACCCTTTTTTAGCGCGGTCTGTGTACCATGTTTAGTGCTACATGTATCCACCCTCGCCTCATATATCTAAAGATATATTTTTTCAATTTCTCCCAACTTAAATAAAATCTTTAAAATAGCATGCATCATAAAAGGCATGTGTTGTTTTGAATACCTATATTTTTAGACTAACGTTCTTCTATAACTACAAATAGTATTTCTTAAAAATTTATCATCACCAAATTTATTAACCGTAAAGATGGTGAATTGTTAATTGTGTAACATGAGTACTATTGAATTATATTTATTCTTTGTATAGCGATCATTCACTTACACAAGCAAGAAAAAAAATTACATCTTAAACTCGATAATAATGAGCTAAAAATTCTCTATATTGTTGAGATAAAATATTTTTTTAATTCATGGTTTATTTTGATCCAAAATAATAATGAGAAATGTGTCATGTTGAAAATCGACTGACATTATCAATATATGTTATATCGAGAATTAAATATTATGTTTTAATGATTATCGCTTTTATCATATAATTACAACATCATTTTATTTCTAGTTAAATAAGGGTCAATATATTTGGCCAAGATTAAGGTTTTTCATCTAAGATTTAATTTTATTAATATAATAAACGAAACACGGGGAGACACCGGATTGAATTTCAAGTTGTATAAATTTCATAAATATATTTAATTGTTATACAATCATTATTCTTGCTACATGAATCTACCTTTTTTTTTATAACCGTATATTTTTGTTATAAGTTACAATGGTAAATTTGAATTTAAAATTGGATAAGGATGAATAATGGCCAATATCTATTTTAATATACAAATAAGCTTAAACTATATATTTTAATAAATAATTCTAGTTTGTTTCTTATATATGAACTTACTTTTTTTTCTTCTGATAGAATAAATATAAAAAAAAAGTTAAATATCCACTACTTATGTAACATGAATTTTATATAGGTTCAACAGGATATAAGGACTAAGTGTAAATGATGTTAGGCAAATAGGACAACTTTGAAAAAGTTAAGTATATAGGACAATCTAGTAATAGCTGTTACAAATTAAACACCAGTGATGAGTAATATAATTCATGTCGTCATCATTCCCAAAACAAAAAAACCCCAATTCACGACATATCAGTTAATGCTAATAACAATTTTTTTCCATTTATTTTGTGAGAAGTAACTAAATTTGAAACTTAATTGATTCTACCCATCAAATCTATTCCAATCGGACTGTTTAGGTGAAATCGTTCAAATAATGCATTTGGGTATTTGGTTTGTAGAAGAACATACCATCATAAAATCATTAGCAAACCCCTAACATATAATTGACTACTCACGTATTTGGGGTTTTAATGCATTGGGTACATAATTAATTTACATCCTATGCAAGGTTCACTAATGGATTTGAGCTTTATTTTAAACACAGTTCTCTAAGCGATTCACTAAACATGTATTTATGTGAGTGACCGCATCATGTAAGTAGTAATTATAACTCACACTTCATAATAATTATTTTGTTATTACTATCTTGAAATCATTATCAAAATTATTATTATTATTATTATTACTATTATTATCCTCCTCATCATCATCATTATATTTCTTTAAAAGAATCAAATTAATAAATATATGAAAAGAAAGAAACATGTACAACAAGGTTCCCAACCCACCTTTGAAAAATTCTAAACCTCATCAACTCCGACAATGGCTCATTAAAATCTCATAATAGCAAACCTACAGAGGAAAAAAAATGAATAAGAGGATATAGTACGGCTATTGAATAAAAATCAAGATCACTCCCTAAACCATCAACTAACACAAGGATTAAAAGCCTCAATTTTTTAAGGGGTTCAAAATTTCTCTTAAAGTGGATATTTTGATTTTTCCCCTACAATGACCCATTTTCTTGCCTTTTGGTTTCCATGAGCTTCGATTGTGAAGAAGTGTCCATATCATGGTCATTTACTTTTTGTAAAATCATTGTAAATCTCGATCTTTAGTTTACCTTCACAACCACCAATCTCATGTAAAAAAATGATCCAACTGTAAAATCTTATAATATTCGTTTGACCCCTCATCCAAGGACAATCCATCACTAAACATGGTCTGGTTATCCTGATCTTATGGGATTATCATTGCCATGAAGTTGAGCTATGATATGTTCCTATTTGATGACATTGTATTTGGAGGAAAGTCTTTTTAATGGCCTACAAATGTGTATTTGAAATAAATCATAAATGATCCATTGATACATGTTGCAACCCTTACATCCCTTATGCCCACATCCATTCAAATCTTCACCCACAGGCACCACATCATGCTGTAAGGCCATGTGCTTCATGCTTTACTTCTTCAACTCTACGCAAGTATTGCAGCGAATCCTCATCGATAGCAAGATCATCATCAAACAATTCTTATGCCTCTAGTAATGGATTGTGTAACCGGTAAAGTCTCATTCCTTTTGTTCGTGCAATTAGAAACCTCTACATTTACCAATTGATCCTCAACTAATAAGCATCCAGTCCTCAACACAGTCTTTGAATTTCTAGCTCATTGCTAGAAGACCTCAAACCCATGTTCTGGTTGTGAAATCGTTTGCATGCTCCATCATTAGACCATTTCACATTGATTACCTTCATTCTTCAGGAAACACTCCGTGAATATCTCTCTTACTATACTCTTGCCGAGGCTTAGCTCGAGTTTCCTTAGTATTTACCATCATATTATGATGCTTCCTGGGGCACCCATGCTCATGATGTATAATACACATGAAAAAATGAAAGTACGAAGGCCGTAATTCATTGAAAATCATCTGTCAAAACCCAGAATCCTCATTCTCAATCCAGATACAATCCACCCAAGCTTGAGTGAAAGATGCTTCGATCACTTAAGCAAGGCATCTCAAGTTTGACTCCTTGTGGATTCAACAAAATTTTGGGAAAGGTTTCCACCTTTGTTGCTCAACAATATCTAAGAGTATTAGTCTCAGACTATTGTCTGGGGATACTTCAGGAAATAAAAAAACCAACTTCGACCATCACATACGTATTAGAAGGCCTTCTTAGTTCAATAGTAGCAAATTCATTTTGAAGAGGCCGGCCAACAAAGATGCAATTCGGCATAAATAATCTATATTAAACAAATGGAAATTCGGAATAGACAATCTTTGTTAAACAAAGACAAAGATAATTTAGAAAGCTCTATCCAAACAGGGATAAAGACGCCTATTGATTAAGGAAAAAAATCGATCATCCATTTAGATAATTACATCGAATTTTTAGTAACATGCCAAAACGCCGATAGAAAAGTCGGTTATAATCAAGACATTTTTATTATCAAGCAATGCTACAAGACAAACATATGTAAGCCCTGAGCGAAGATAAACATATGCAAATATTCAATGTTTAGCCTATAGACCGGGAACCTTGCGATTAGAGAATTTCGAAAAGGTTTTCCAATCTTGCATCCATTCCCATGAGATCATGAATGCATGCTTCCCAGTGACACTGAGCCTTGACCATTAGGAATTCGCAGCCCTTATACTGCTTTCATGAAGGATTTAGTGTTGATAGGACCATCTCCAACATGTGGAGAATCGGCCCCCATGGCGACTCCAATATACGGTGCAAGGAGCCAGAAGGAAGAAAGCCTCCAACCCGAAGAGATATATTGAGAAGAAGTGCAAATCACACGCGAGCATAGAGTAAATGGAGAAAACTAAAATTCCTAAAATCGCCATATTTATTATCCTCAATTTACTCGTATACTCACATTATAGTAATATTGTTTTTTTTTAAGGAAAAAGTCTTTTTAATAAGCCAAATCTGCAATAGCAGCGGAAATTACATCATGAGGGGGAGAAGCTCCCCAAACAACATGACCAACATGACTCAACCCATGCCTAGCCAATAAATGCACCAGAAAATTGCCCATGCGCTTGACAAATGTAAAAGAAGAGGAAGGAAAGGACGAAAAAAGTGCAAGACAGTTTTGCGCTAAACAGCTAAAGACAGACAAATCATCCGACGGTCGTAGTAAGGCTTGAACACATGGCAAACAATCAATCTCAAAGATAACGACAGAAAGTCCCAAACGAAGAGCCTCTTCCATTGCCAATAGGATCGCCTGCATCTCCGGAGTCTCAGGGCTTATACTAGGGTCGAGATGAAATGAAAAGGCAGCTGTAATCGAGCTGAGTGTGTCTCTGAAAATCAGCCCCACACCAGAACCTGAATCCGTGACAAAAGCATCTGAATTACATTTCCAACTGCCCATAGGAGGTACACTCCATATGACCGGGTGGGCAAACCCCTCGGATATCGTGCTTGAAGCGTACATGGCCATACGATACTCCATTGCCCCTGCTAAGAATGTAGAGACCACGCGGGATACATAAATAGGCTCATCATCAAAAACCATACTGCATCGGGCTTTCCAGAGGTTTCAGAGAAGCATACAAAATGAGGAAACCTCATCCGGAGTGTAACGCGCTTCCATTACACCAAAACAATTCCTTAAAATTCAATCCATGTCGAATCCACCGACTACCAAAAGCGAGGCTTCCCGATCTCCCTAGCATAATCACAATCGAAAAGAACATGGCGTAAGACTCCATCTTCCTCGCCACATTCCAAACAAATAGTTGAGCCCATATTGCGCTTGACAAGTTGCTCCCAATTGGAAAATAGCTCTGCAGCATCGCCACAAGAAATGATGAACACGCGTGGCACATCGACTTTCCAAACATCCTGCCATACTCTGTCCGCCAAGACGATGATGCCCGTGCCGTATCAAAGCGATCCACCATACAAGCTCAATGCCAAAAATAGCCTCGACTTCACAATATCCGCCTGGCCGATCATAATGCCAAATCGGCTTATCCGGATGCGAGCCACCGCAATTGGAGTCTGAAGGATGGCGCCCACCTCCCAGGTCTGGAACTCCTGCCTGAGGAGAGGCAAGTTCCACTGCCAAGTACCTGGCAAAAGCAAGTCCCAAACCTTACTATCTGTGGGCAAAGAGTGTGATGAATGAGCTAACCGAAAGGATGGTGGCCTAGATACCCAAACATCATGGAAGACATAGATGAAATTCCCATATTCGATTCGCCACCGCATCCCTCGCATTAACATATCTCTACCTTCCAGCAAGCTCCTCCAAAGAAAAGATGGTCGGCTCCCCAACCTGACTTTCATAATAGTAGTACCTGGGTGGTACTTCGCATTCAGTACTAGACTCGCAAGGGCGATGGGACAAGTGAGGAATCACCATGACTGCTTAGCCAGCAAGGCTAAATTAAAACACTCCAGTTTAAAGAATCCTAGGCCCCCAAGATTTTTGGGCAGGCAGCAAGTGTCCCAGTTTCTCTAGTGCACCTTCCGTTTGGCCTCAGTGTCCTCCCAGAAAAAGCCACGAATACATTTCTCAATCTATTGAACTAGGGTGGTAGGGACCTTGAAACACTGCATAATGAACGTAGGTATAGCTTGTAGGCTGGATTTAATCATAACCTCCTTCCCAGCGGGGGAGAGGAGCTTATCCTTCCAACCTGACAATTGTTTCCACACTTTCTCTCGGAGAAAATAAAAAACTCGCCGTTTATTCCTTCCAAAGTGACAAAGGCGTGCCCAAGTATTTACCCATACCCGTCCCTATCGGAATCAAGAAAGTCCAATATATACTCCTTGTCCTCCTGCACTGCCTGTTTGAAGTATAAACTGGACTTGTGAAAATTTATGGATTGACCGGAGAGCAACCCATACTGATTAAAAAGGCCCATCAGAGTCTCCAATGCTCCATCCATGTATTCAAAAAATAGCATGTTGTCATCGGCAAAAAGCAAGTGTGAAACCTGAACTTGTGCCTGCCTACCAAACGAGATACCCCGAAGCAACCCACCTCGCACCGCCCGATCCAACAAAGCTCTCAACCCCTCAACACATATGATAAAAAGGAACGGGGAGAGAGGATCTCCCTACCGAATCCCTTAAGTTGGGACAATCCGTGGACCGGGTCTCCCATTAACAAGAGCCCCGTAAGTAACAGACGAAACACACCTTCGCAGCAAATCAACAAAAGCCCCTGGGAAACACATATGGTGCCCCAAAGATAATTCCATTCAACCCGGTCGAATGCTTTGGCCATGTCAAGTTTGATGGCTACATGATTATGACAACCAGGTGCCCCCACCTTCATGGAATGAAATGCCTTAAAAGCAACGGTGGCATTATCTGTGATCAATCTGCCCAAATAAAAGCGCTTTGGGTACCCAAGATAACATTATTAATAACCTGCTTAAGCCTGTTGACAATGATGCGCGAGAGCAATTTGTACGTCGAATTACATAGTGCAATAGGCCTCAACTCAGCTACCCTGGTGGGAGATTCCACCTTAGGTACCAATGCAATGTAAGTCTCACACAGTGAGCCTGGATTCTTGCCCTCGTTGAGGATAGCTAAAATCACCTGCAATATCTCAGAACCAATCACATGCCAATATTGTTGGAGAAAAATTACATGCATACCATCTGGGCCAGGAGCCTTTCTGCCAGGGAGCTTCTTAAGTGCGCGAAGAACCTCCGCCTCCATAAAGGGTTCATTGAGATGATGAATCTGAATATCCATCAAGGTGGAAAATTCTAGTCCCGTGAAGTCCTGCATTGGCGGCTGCGACAAGGAAAACATATCCGTGAAATACCGAATGACTACCCCTTCAAGGTCTCGCTGCTTAGTCAATGCTACCCCTTCCTCATCAAATAGAAGATCAATAGTGTTTCGACTCTGTTTGGTCACTTTATGATGAAAGTAACTAGTGTTTCTATCCATACCCGTCACCACCATCCATCACACTACATCATTGATGATGATCAACTTGACTATCATTTACTATGTGATTATGCCCCATTTATACCTTGTTTTATATGTTTTCGAACATTTGGTTGTATTTTGATGTATTTACACCTTGGTTATCATTTCGAGACCTAGGAAGTAAAGTCCGGGATTCTCGGTCTTTTTCGGTGTATTTACTATACTCTCGGTCACCCTAGTGTCCTGTAGGGGTTACGTGTGGTATTTGTTGTGATTAAGTACAGGTATTAGGTGTTCAAGATGACCAGAAGGCGATATACGAGGGTTGGAACGTGTGCCCGAAGCTTAAACGTTCAAACGGATCAAAACTCGTTGGTACTACAACCATACCTTCCATTGATCTGCATTTTGATCCAACTAAGAGGCATTTTCTGGGCTGGACATCTTCAAGAAAGTTGTAGACAATATCATTAGCTATCCAAATGAATTTTGAATCACTTGATTTGGAGGTCTACACATAATGTTATAGCCGATTTACTGAAGGTGTGTCAGCTAGGCGTGCGCCTGAGAAATGCTAGGCGCACGCCTACGGGTTATTTTGGTCCAAAAAGTTTCAGCATCCTAGTCCGTGTTTTCAGCATCCTAGGCGTGTGCCTGCACTTTCCTAGGTGCACGCCTAGCGTTCAGATCTCATTAAAACACTATAATTACCTCCCACCTTCATAGATATATCCTTCTTGTTCCCCAACTCGTTTTTCTGCGTTTTTCTTAGCTTAGATTAGGTTTGTAGATAGATTAGCTTAGTTTAGTTGTAGATTGTTGTAATCTGGAGGATCTCGGTGATAGCTTGACGCGTTGTTGACAGGATTTCGTTCAGAAAATCAATTTTCTACTCGGTAATATCAATTTCCTTTCTTGTTCTTGCTTTCGATCTTGATTTTTGTTAACTTTTATTGTTGATCCCGTTTATTTTGCTTATTATAATGAGTAGGTAATCGTTATATAGTCAAGTTATGTGATAGTCTATGGAAATGAATCCTAGCTTGTTCATGTGGTGTTCTTGATGTTTGACTGTTGATTCTCGATGTTACCGTATTTCTAGAACTTATTCTTATCACGTTTGTTAAATTGGCCTTTTGATAATTGTATCACACGTATCGTCTTTACATATGTATTTTGTGAGAGGATACGGGAACCGGGTTGTAGGATAACCTGTAAAACCAACCGAGTTGTTAGATTCGGTTTAGTGTGTGAGGTTTGTATCGACTTGTCGAAGCGTTTCATTGATCGTGAGACCGTGTGACGTTAGTTAAATCCGGTCGATGGACTATTGAACTGACATAATAGGGTAGATTATTGAAATAATATCTATTCTCGAGCTAGAAATGACACCCTATGTGACATCGAGAATGTTTAGGTGAATCAAGGATACCTCGGGACTTAGCTAGGGTTTGTGAGTATTAGATTGGATCATAGCTTGGCTATCTCTTTTATATAGTTTTAAATCTTTCTTTTGTGTATATTTAGTTTGTAGAACCGGTGATCTGACAAATCACTACGTTCAATTATTGTGTTGACATGAACTAGGGACGAGACCGACTTTGGTACTCGACCAGATTCCCTGTGGGATACGACCTTGACTCACCAATTCTAGGCTACAGTTGACCCGGTACACTGCCGGTAAGATTGGACACTTAGAAAAGGCCAATCAAGCTTTCTGGCGCCGTTGCCGGGGAATCCGGTTGATATCTTGTAAGTTAGTTGAGTTCTTAGGATTAGGTCGTTTTTCTTATTTATTTTCTATGTATAGTTGGTTTTTATTTGTTTTTGTTGAAGTGTCACACCACCTACTCCGGTAGTGGTAGTGACAGGATACCATGATTGTGTTCGTGTTGTTTCCCTGTTTGCAGATAATGAATACATACTGCAATTACGGCTCATATCCTTACTCATTCGGATATTACAACTACGGTGCTATGGGTTATCAAACACAACCATTTTATCCGTTCAAACCATACATCGAATCATATGGAAATGAGTGGGGGAATGCCCCAAGTTACTCCGATCAACAACTCGATACTTCTCCACCTCCAGAATCTGAGATAACGGAGCAACGGATGGCACTTGAACAAACAGTTGAACAACAAGGTGAAGAGCTTCGAGAGGTTCGAAATTGCGTAACTTTCGTTTTCATATGGAACGAGTTATACTTACCGCTTGTTATCCCTTTGGTGTAAATGAGTCAATTTTTAGGAATTTTGATGCCTTTGACATTGTTTGTGATACATTTAGACTTTAGTATTGTTTTGTTAAACATATAGTGATTGTATAGATGCAGTTGGTTTGTGTTGTGATCATGTATTGAGAAATGGAATAGTTCTATCATGTTAGCTTCGACTTCACGAATCACCTTGACTAGTGATCGATTATGGTAGTTCTTAATGACCCGGTTACTTAGAACTTATATTAGTAACTTTGAGGCAAAATAGAAAGGTCTTCGTTGTTAGGTACGGATGACGGTTTTGGCATTTATTTTGACCCGATCAGAGCCAAAGGCCAACCTAAACGATTAATCCACTGTTACCCCTCTAAGCCTTTTGTAGGGTGGTTAGACTTCCACCCGAACTAGCCTTTCGTGTTACTAACCCGTGAAAATCGATGTCCCTAACTTTATTTCAGTCTACGTACCCTTGACTACCTTGCAATTGAGCTTGTTCGTTCCGCATTTTTTACGATGTTGCGGTATTGTTGAGACGTAAGTAATGGTATGGAGTCGTGATTTACGAGTTATTCGGAATGAGGTGTGTAGCAATGTGTAAGTTCCAGTTTTGTTCGGAATTTAAGTGTATATAAGGGAAAAAAAAGAACAAAAAAAGAAAAGAAAAGAAACAGAAGTAGTAAATGTACATATTATGAAGTTTGGTATAAGTCCAAAAAGTGGACTAAAGTGTTGTGTAGTATTGTATATTATGAAGTTGGAGTTAGGGTTCGGTTTGAAATCCGAAAATGTAAATAGTTGGAAGGATTGAAGACGAAGTTGATAACCAAGAATCGTGTTTATATTTATCGGTTAAAGCTCTTTTGCACTTTCTTCTTTCTATTTTTATCGTAAATATCCTTTCGTTAGCCCTAGCCTAACATTATAACCCTTCAAGTCCTGCTTGACCGTACTAGACTTTGATTGACCTCGATTAGTGGAGATGTTTACGACGTATAAGCCTATGGTGTAACTTCGGTACATTATACGTCTATAATCTAAACCGGTCGTTGGTGATAAATGTTGATGAAGCTATACACACACACATTCTTTTCTCAATGCAAGGTAGAACCTAAATCCTATGCATTTGTGTCAATTACTTTTGTTTTACCATTGCAATGCTTTAGACTAAATGTATGATTTCAATGTTGACTCTGTCTTTATTTTTGAATCGCTCATTTTATGCTCGAGGGCGAGCAAACGCTAAGTAGGGGTTAGTTGATGAGAGTCAACTTGACTATCACTTACTATGTGATTATGCCCCGTTTATACCTCGTTTTATATGTTTTCGGAAATATTTGGTTGTATTTTGATGTATTTACACATTGGTTATCATTTCGAGACCTATGACGTAAAGTCCGGGATTCTCGGTCTTTTTCGGTGTATTTACTATACTCTCGGTCACCCTAGTGTCCCGTAGGGGCTACGTGTGGTATTTGTTGTGATTAAGTACAGGTATTAGGTGTTCGAGATGACCGGAAGGCGAGATACGAGGGTTGGAACGTGTGCCCGAAGCTTAAACGTTCAAACGGGTCAAAACTCGTTGGTACTACAACCATACCTTCCATTGATCTGAATTTTGATCCACCTTAGATGCATTTTATGGGCTGGATATCTTCATGAAAGTTGTATACAATTTCATTAGATTTCCAACGCATTTTGAATCACTTGATTTGGAGGTTTACACACAAAGTTATGGTCGATTTACTGAAGGTGTGTCGGACTAGAGCGCGCCTACGGGTTATTTTGGTCCGAAAGTTTCATCCGTGTTTTCAGATCCTAGGCGTGCGCCTGCACTTTCCTAGGCACACGCCTTGCGTTCGAGATCTCATTAAAACATTATAATTACCCCCACCTTTATAGATCTATCCTTCTTGTTTCCCGTCTCGCTTTTTCTGCGTTTTCTTAGCTTAGATTAGGTTTGTAGATAGATTAGCTTAGTTTAGTTGTAGATTGTTGTAACTGGAGGATCTCGTGATAGCTTGACGCGTTATTGACGGGATTTCGTGCGGAAAATCAATTTCTACTCGGTTGTAATATCCCGATTTTTCTAAAAGGCATCCTTGTCTTTTCACGAAAAATCAATATTTAGTTTTGTTTTAAAGGATTAAAAGAAAAAGGGAAAAGAGAAGGAAAAGGATTAATTGGATTTAATTAATAAGGAATAATTAGATTTAATTGGGATTATAAAAGGAAAACTAATCCTAAATTAACCTAGTTGTTGTTTTACGTAAAATACAAACTGGGAGGCGCAAGTTTTGAGGAAAAAGGGGAGAAGGAGCTTTCAAATCTCTAGGATAATCCATTGATCAAAATCGCAGACATCTCAAGAGAGAAAGGATCACCGCGAAACGAGGATCGTTTTGATATCAACAATCCCTAAATCCGTTAACGTAAGTTTTCCCTCATCGTTCTTGTCATTAGGGTTTGTTCATCATCGTTGTTAAGCTGCATTTTTCTGAGTTTAAACATCGTAGTGATTGTCTTTGGATTGATCGTTTATAGGTTTGGAGTTAAAGGTTAAACTTTTGACGGGTTGAAGCTTTGGATCGTTGTACCACGCAAATTAAGGTAACGTGGTGTTCTTATCGTATGACTAAGGTGTCGTAAGGTTGTAGAGCAATTTGTATGTTATTTTCGTTGTTTGCAATCTGTCAATGTTGGAGTTTGTGTTGGATTTGGGTTGGAAATCGCGTGTTGACAGTTGCAGATTTTCTGGGTAAATCCCAGGCAAACGGGCGTTTGGGTGTTCTGGACGGGCGTTTGCGATGGCGGCAGCTCAAACGGGCGTTTGGGTGTTTTGGACGGGCGTTTGAGGGTTCAGTTTAGATACAAGATGTGGCTGATTTTCACGGACGGGCGTTTGGGGGTTTCTGGACGTTCGTTCAAGTCAGACGGGCGTCTACTGGGGGTCAAACGGGCGTTTGACATGTTTATTCCGTTTTCACTTTGTTTTTAAATGTCAACTTGGTTTCATGCTTCATAATCAAGTTTTTACTTGCTTAACCTTATGTGACAAAGCCTTGAATTAGCTTTTGATGCGTTTAATTTCGCGCCATATAAATTCCTAAAAGATGAAGTGTGGGACCGTCGAAAGCTTTGGATTTGCCTTGTGCTTCGATAAGCTAGGGTTTATCGATGTGCGTGTATGTGTTAGGGTTGTTAGAGTCTAGTGGTCTTAAGAAGAGGAGTAGACCGATAGGTGAGCCTTTTATGTGAATCAACTTAGGTGGCTAGTTAAACATCTAATCAAGCGTATGTGCTAGATTAATAATCTTAAACATCATGCAATGCTTGGTAAGGCATAGTACAATATCGCGATGTGTTCTCGACCCGGACAAAGTAGATCAGTACCCACGCCGGTCAATCGATTGGCTAGATAAAGCGTCACAGTACACTCTGCCGGTCATCACACTATCGGGACTCGAGATATTCCCGGGCTCTTAGAGCGTGTCTCTAAGTAGGTTGCGCCAGCTTGTCCTAGTACATCCTATTACTAGGCGTAGTGCCCTTTTATTCATGATGTAACAAACTTGAGCTAAGCTAGATAACTTTGGAACCTCATGTTATGCTATGAACATAACGTGATAGTTAGCTAGGGCTAATAACGGAATGAATTAATAAAAGACGGCGTTGCTTTTATATCTTTATGAGACCGGCGTTATGCGATCTTCTACGCGTTACTAAGTACTTATGTACTTACCCGTTACTTTTGTTTGTCTTTCTCTTTCCCAAAGAAGATGAACAGGTTGCTAATGTTGATGAGTTACGTGGCGAGGGCGTGTGAGATGGAGCTCTTGAAGACTCGATTCTTTAGTTTTGTTTTCTTTCAATAATGTTGTTGATTTAGTTTCAAACAATGTTGTCTTTCTTTGGATTAGTTCCGTTTAAGTTCTTTTGGATTTGAATGTTGGATGGTTTAGTTCTCTTTATTGGATTTAGTTTTCACAGCATTGAAAACCGTGTGTTCGATCTTTTGTTTTCCCGAGTCGTTTTTTCTTCCGCGTCGTTTTAGTTCTGATGTGTGACGTAAGGCTTACATGTATTTTTGAATTTTATTTGATAATATTTGTGCCGAGCGCTCTTTCCGGACAAGGACTCGGTGTCCGGAACAGGCGTTACTGATTGGTATCGAGAGAAGGGTTTTCCTTCTTTGTGTAGACTTGATTTCTTCTTTAAGATAAGTGTTAGAGCTTTAGTAACCCTTCTCTTTTCTTGGTTCTGAGAATGGTTCTTACTAGAAGAGGAGCTAATCTGAATCACACCGCGGCGACTAACACCCGGCGGGTAGCGAGGCGAGATTTTCCGGCTTATGATTCCGAGAAGGAGAAGAAGTGGACCCGGCTACCCAGGGCCTACAGGTTTCTCAAGTGAACACCCGTCTGCGAGAAACATCATGCGTGGGGTGAATCAAGGACCGGATATCGTCGTTAGGGAATAGTGGAACAAGGGGTCCTTCACGGTTTAACCCTAACATACCGTTATCACTACTTGGCCGAGTAACATCGAGAGTGTCTGTGTCTCCAATGACCACAAGGCCGGACGGGATTAGGACTTTCTCATCCACCGTGAGTACTTTCCCAACCTTCTCTCAGCAACCTCGACAGCGTCATGCCACCGGCTAGTCAGTTTTTTAGTCGTCCACATGCATCAGTGTTTTCCTCCACACCATTAAATTTTACACCGCAACCAACGGTTCTTCCTCCACCACCGCCTAGGTCTGATACTTTCGTAGCACCTGGCTACACCCCTCCACAACAGACTTACCCGTATCAGATGTATCCGCAACAGACTCACCCCCAACAGCAGGTTCAACAACCTCAACCACGATGATCGAGGATATTCCACCGCTTCGGCGAACGATCTGACATTATCGGTTTAGAAGTGCGATAGGCAAGTGGATTGGTATGATAAGATGAAGAAGCACTGAGTGCCGAAATTCTTTGGCAATGTTGAGCCACAGCGGCCAGCAGATTATGGATTCGTGGGTTTGAGAGGACGTGCGAGAATGTGAAAGCTCCAGAATCGAGTGGGATCACTTAGCAATATCCTTGTTGGCCGGGAATGCCAGAAAGTTGGATGGAAGCTTATGAGCAGGTTAATCCGAGGATCACGGATTGGGCAGTGTTCAAAGATCTGTTCTACAAGGAATACTTTCCTAGAACAGCACAGAATGCAAAGGCTAATGAGTTTCTGAGTTTGAAACAAGGAAGATACACTACGGTGACTCAGTTCTCCTAGAAATTCCATGAGTTAGGCAGATTCTACCCTGAAATCATGAGGAGTGAAGAGAAGAAGATTGACAAGTTCATGGAAGGATTGTCACATGAAGTGGCAACGCGCATGCTAGGAGATAGACCCACTAGCATGGCAAGCGTCATGGATAGAGCTTTGATTGCGGAAAGATTTGCCAGTAGACAGACGGTTGTAGTTGGAGATAAGAGGTCTTTCTCGAATTATCAAGGAAGTAACAGAGGAGCACCGCAGCAAAATGTTAAGAGGACAGGAAATCCGGCCACGAAGAGTTCAACAAGTGGAACGCCATCGGTTACTAAGTGTAACAAGACATATACGGGAGAGTGCATGGCAGGTAGTTTGAGTTGTTTCCACTGTGGGGAAGTGGGACATTAATCGAGAGCGTGTCCTAAGAAGCTCTCTTAAGGTAATTAGGCAGGAGGACGAGGTAACCAGCAGGGTAATCGTGCCATGGGTAGCAGACCATTTCGTGTCTTTGCAGCAGATGCAGAACCGGAAGAGTTATATGACCTTGTGGTGACAGGTACTTTTCAGTGTTTGTGTTTATTATAGATATTTAATATGATATAGCGCGCATATGATATTATATATTTGTACTTAAATTGATCCACTTGTTAGGTACCATAATCATAGATAATTTAGCAGTTTCAGCTCTGTTTGATACTGGAGCTTCAGGGACTTTTGTTTCCTCTAAGATAGCTAAGAAGTTGAACCCACCTCTTAAGGAATTAGAGAGACCTTTGAGTATAACCACACCTTTGGGCAGAGTTACTAGATGTGCTCAAGTCACACCCGTGTTGATATTAGAGTTGGGACTTACAAGTGCCAAAGATGCTTTGACGGTGTTGGACTTCATGGATTTCGATGTTATCCTGGTATGGATTGGTTGTCCAAGAATTATGTCTACTTGGATTGTAGAGGTAAGAGGGTGATCTTTAAGGCCCTAGGAAAATCAGCTAAGATGTTTGAGTAACGTATACAATCCTAGCAAAATTAGTCATCCGATTATCTCGTGATTAAAGCCCTAAGAGCTTTGAAGAAGAGTTGCTAGGGTTTCGTTGTTTATGCATTAGATAAGGAAAAGCATAGGCCCGAATTAGGAGAGACTCGTGTAGTTAAGGACTTTCCCGAAGTTTTCCCGGAAGATTTGCCTGGACATATGCCTGATAGGGCCATAGAGTATGAGATCGAATTGATTTCAGAAGCATCATCACCAGTGGCTAAAACACCTTATAGGATGGCACCAGTGAGTTGAAAGTGTTGAAAACTCACGACAAGGAGATGCTAGAAAAACATCATCCAACCAAGTACATCACCGTGGGAGCACCGGTCTTGTTTGTGAAGAAGAAAGATGGGAGTATGCGGTTGTGCATCGACTACAGAGAGTTGAATAAACTGACGATCAAGAATAAGTATCCTTTACCAAGGATTGATGATCTGTTCAGTCAGTTGCAAGGTAAGAAGGTGTTCTCTAAGATTGATCTTAGGTTCGATTATCATCAGTTGAAGATCAAGGTGTCAGATATACCTAAGACAGCCTTCAGTACGAGATATGGACATTATGAGTTTTTGGTCATGCCATTTGGACTCACTAATGCTCCATCAAAGTTCATGGACTTGATGCAAAGAGTTTTCATGCCTTATCTCGATAAGTTTGTGATAGTTTTATAGACGATATCTTGGTATACTCTAAGGATGAGAAAGAGCATGAAGAACACTGAGGATAGTTCAACGAGAAGGAGAACAAATTGTATGCCAAGTTTTCTAAGTGCGAGTTTTGGTTGGACCAGTTAGTTTTCTTGGGCATATAATTTACGGAGAAGGTATTAAGGTGGATCCAAATAAGATAGAAGCCGTTTCTAAGTGGCCTGAACCGACATCGATATGAGATAAGAAGTTTCTTGGGTTTAGCTGGGTACTACCGGAAGTTTGTAAAGGATTTATCTAAGATAGCTACACCTCTCACGAGGCTCACTCAAATGAACGTCAAGTATGAGTGGACCAACGAATGTGAGGAAGCTTTCCAGACTTTGAAAGAAAAGTTGACCACAGCACATGTGTTAGCATTACCAGAAGTTTTTGATAACTACGATGTATATATAGATGCATCGGGTCAAGGTTTGGGTTGTGTTTTAATGCAATCAGGAAAGGTAATTTCTTATGCATCTAGGAAATTCAAGGTGCATGAGAAGAATTACCCTACACACGACTTGGAGTTGGCAGCAGTGGTATTTGCTCAAGCTTTGGAGACACTATTTGTATGGTGTCAAGGCAAGGATCTTCACGGATCATAAGAGTCTTAAGTTCTTCTTTACGCAGGGAGAATCAAACATGAGACAAAGAAGATGGTTGTAGTTCGTGAAAGATTACGACTTGGACATTCAATACCATCCGGGTAAAGCGAATGTTGTAGCTGATGCACTTAGCCGGAGAGCGGTTAATGCTATCACTACCTTGCAAGAAGTTGTGGATCAGTTGGATAGGATGTAGATTCAGGTGATTGAAAGGAAGGGTGAAGATCAGAATTTGGCGCCATTGATGGCAAGGTCAGATTTTCTAGATGAGATTTAGGCTAAGCAAGACAAAGACCCTGTGTTGATTAATTTGAAGCGAGTAGCTCGAGAGAAGCCTACAGTGGGTTATCAGTTGGACAAGAGTGGTCATCTTTGGTACGGAGACCGTTTGTGTGTGCCCGATGTGGATGGCCTAAGGGAGAAGGTTATGGATGAAGCTCATAAGATTGCTTTTGCAGTACATCCAGGAGCCATTAAGATGTATAGAGATCTCAAGGAAAGATATTGGGTGCCTGGTATGAAGTTAGGAATCGCAGAGTTTATGGCAAAATGTGATACATGCCAGAGAGTTAAAGCGAGAACCACGAGAAGGACATGAGGTTTATTGAAACCCTTGGAGGTACCGGAATGGAAATGGGAGAATATCACGATGGATTCCATCACCGGTTTGCCTAAGACGAAGGGCGGTCATGACATGATTTGGGTGATTGTGGATAGACTTACAAAATCAGCCCATTTCTTGCCATGTAAAGTGGACATGCCTATAAAGAAGTTAAGCTACGATGTATATCGACAATATAGTGAAGCTTCATGGTGTGCCTTTAAATATTGTATCCGATGGGGATAGTAGATTTATCGATCTAAACTTACTGGAAGGGTTTACAAATCTTTTGAGGAGGCAGACTCGATTTGAGTACAACGTTTCATCCATGACGGATGGGCGTCGAGAGGACAATTCAGACTCTCGAGGATATGCTAAGAGCTTGTGTTTTGGATGCTGGAGGATCATGGATAGATTACCTCAATTTGGCTAAATTTGCTTACAACAATAGTTACCATGCTAGTTTGGGAATGCCACCTTTTGAGGCCTTGTACGGTAGGAAGTGTAGAACTCCACTTTATTGGGATGAAGTGGGAGAGAAGCACATCACAGGGCCGGAGATGGTTCAACAAGCCAAGGAGAAGATCGAGGTGATAAGGAAGAATCTAAAAGCCGCTCAAGATCGTCAAAAGAGTTGGGCCGACGTTAGAAGAAGACCGCTAGAGTTTGAGGTCGGGGATAGAGTTTACCTTCGAGCGTCTCCGATGAAGGGTATCAAGAGGTTCGGACAGAAAGGAAAGCTAAGTCCAAGGTATGTAGGACCTTTTGAAGTCATCGAAAGAGTTGGGAAGTTGGCTTATAGACTTTGGTTACAGTCGATGTCCAGGGTCCACAATGTTTTCCATGTATCGATGCTTAGGAAGTGTCTATCTAAAGTGGATGTGGAATCGAGATTGATCCGGAAGTGTTGCAAGATAATCTTTAAATGCGTGGAGAAGCCGATAAAGATTTTGGATAGGAAGGAAAAGATGATAAAGAGCGAGTGATCCCGTTAGTATTAGTGCAATGGAGCAATCATGCACCGACGGAAGCCACTTGGGAAGTGGAAGCGGACATGTTCAACGAGTTCCCGAGTTCACTCATCTACCGTGTACGATCTAGTTTTGAGGACGAAACTCCTCTTACGCAGGAGGAATGTAATATCCCAATTTTTCTAAAAGGCATCCTTGTCTTTTCACGAAAAATCTGAATATTTAGTTTTGTTTTAAAGTTAAAAGAAAAGGGAAAATAAAAGGAAAATGATTAATTGGATTTAATTAATAAGGAATAATTAGATTTAATTGGGATTATAAAAGGAAAACTAATCCTAAATTAACCTAGTTGTTGTTTTACGTAAATACAAAGCTGGGGCGCAAGTTTTGAGGAAAAATGGGAGAAGGAGCTTTCAAATCTCTAGGCTAATCCGTTGATCAAAATCGCGAGACATCTCGAGAGAGAAAGGATCACCGTGAGGCGAGGATCGTTTTGATATCAACAATCCCTAAATCCGTTAACGTAAGTTTTCCCTCATCGTTCTTGTCATTAGGGTTTGTTCATCATCGTTGTTATCTGCGTTTTTAGAGTTTAAACATCGTAGTGATCGTCTTTGGATTGATCGTTTATAGGATTGGAGTTAAAGGTTAAACTTTTGACGGGTTGAAGCTTTGGATCGTTGTACCATGCAAATTAAGGTAACGTGGTGTTCTTATCGTATGACTAAGGTGTCGTAAGGTTGTAGAGCAATTTGTAAGTTATTTTCGTTGTTTGCAATCTGTCAATGTTGGAGTTTGGGTTGGATTTGGGTTGGAAATCACGTGCTGACAGTTGCAGATTTTCAGGGTAAATCCCAGGCAAACGGGCGTTTGGGTGTTCTAGACGGGCGTTTGCGATGGCAGCAGCTCAAACGGCCGTTTGGGTGTTTTGGACGGGCGTTTGAGGGTTCAGTTTAGATACAGGATGTGGCTGATTTTCACGGATGGGCGTTTGGGGGTTTCTGGACGTTCGTTCAAGTCAGACGGGCGTCTCTCGGGGTCAAGCAGGCGTTTGACTGTTTATTCCGTGTTTCACTTGTTTTTAGTGTCGAAACAGTTTTAGGCTTCATAATCATGTTTTTACTGCTTAACCTTATGTGAAAAAGCCTTGAATTAGCTTTTGATGCGTTTAGTTTCGGCACCATATGGATTCCCTAAAAAGATGAAGAGTGGGACCATCGAAAGCTTTGGATTTGCCTTGTGCTTAGATAAGCTAGGGTTTATCGATGTCTGTGTATGTGTTAGGGTTGTTAGAGTCTAGTGGTCTTAATTAAGAAGAGGGAGTAGGCGATAGGTGAGCCTTTTATGTGAATCAACTTAAGTGGCTAGTTAAACATCTAATCAAACGTATGTGCTAGATTAATAATCTTAAACATCATGCAATGCTTGGTAAGGCATAGTACAATATCGCGATGTGTTCTCTGACCAGACAAAGTAGACTGTACCCACGCCGGTCAATCGATTGGCTAGATAAAGTGTCACAGTACACTCTGCCGTCATCACACTATCGGGACTCGGATATTCCAGGGACTCTTTAGGCGTGTCTCTAAGTAAGTTGCACCCAGTTGTCCTAGTACATCCTATTACTAGGCGTAGTGCCTTGTTATTCATAAAGTAACAAACTTGAGCTAAGCTAGATAACTTTGGAACCTCATGTTATGCTATGAACATAATGTGATAGTTAGCTAGGGCTAATAACGGAATGAATTAATAAAAGACGGCGTTGCTTTTATTTCTTTATGAGACCGACGTTATGCGATCTTCTACGCGTTACTAAGTACTTGTGTACTTACCCCGTTACTTTGTGTTTGTCTTTCTCTTTCCCAAAGAAGATGAATAGGTTGCTAATGTTGATGAGTTACGTGGCGAGGGCGTGTGAGATGGAGCTCTTGAAGACTCGATTCTTTAGTTTTGTTTTCTTTCAATAATGTTGTTGATTTAGTTTCAAACAATGTTGTCTTTCTTTGGATTAGTTCCGTTTAAGTTCTTTTGGATTTGAATGTTGGATGGTTTAGTTCTCTTTATTGGATTTAGTTTTCACAGCATTGAAAACCGTGTGGTTGATCTTTTGTTTTCCCGAGTCATTTTATCTTCCGCGTCGTTTTAGTTTTGATGTGTGACGTAAGGCTTACATGTATTATTGAATTTTATTTGATAATATTTGTGCGGCGCTTCTTTCGGATATGGACTCGGTCAAAAACGAGGCGTCCGTTGGTATAAAGCGAAGGGTTTTTCCATTAACATGTAGGACTTGATTTCTTCTTTAAGATAAGTGTTAGAGCTTTAGTAACCCCTCTCTTTTCTTGGTTCTGAGAATGGTTCTTACTAGAGAGGAGTAGCTACTCTGAATAACACATGACTAACACCCAGGCGGGTATCACTGAGGCGGGATTTACCGGGTTATGATTCCGAGAAGGGAGAAGAAGTGGACCCGACTACCCGAGGGCCTACGGTTTCTCAGTGAACACCCGTGCAAGCAACATCATGCGTGGGGTGAATCAAGGACCCGGATATCGGCGTTAGGGAATAGTGGAACAAGAGGTCCTTCCGGTTTAACCACTAACATACCGGTTATCACTACTTTAGCGGGGAGGTAACATCGGGAGTATACGTGTCTCCAAAGACCACAAAGTGGGCGAGGATTAGGACTTTCTTATCCACGGTGAGTACTTTCTCAACCTTCTGCACAGCCTCGGCCAAAGCGTCATGCCACCCGGCTGGTGATTTTGATGCGTCCACAAGCATCGGCGTTTTCCTCACACCATTAAGTTTTACACATACAACCAATGGTTCTTTCTCCCATCTCACCGATGCGATACTTTGTGCTTTTTTGGCACACACCCACTGCTGCGGACTTACCCGTATCAGTTTATCATAGCGGACTCGTCCCAGCGGGTTGACAACCTCGACCACGAGTGTCGGATGTTCCTGATTCGACCGTCTGACATTATCGATTTGAAGTGCGATAGGCAAGTGGATTGGTATGATAAGATGAAGAAGCCTGAGTGCGAAATTCTTTGGCAATGTTGAGGCAGGCCGGTTTATGGATTCATGGGTTTGAGAGGGCGTGCGAGGAATGTGAAAGCTACAGAAGCCGAGTGGGCTCGATTAGGAATATCACTTGTTGGCGAGGAATGCGAAAAGTTGGATGGAAGCTTATGGCGAGTTAATCGAAGATCACGGATTGGGCGGTGTTCAAAAGATACATTACCTGGAATACTTTCCTAGAATAGCACAAAATGCAAAGTCTAATGAGTTTACGAGTTTAAACAAGGAAGATACCTTCAGTGACTCAGTGCTCCCGAAATTCCATGAGTTAGGCAAATTCTACCACAAATCATGAGGAGTGAAGAAGAAGATTGACAAGTTCATGGAAGGATTGTCACGTGAAGTGGCAAAGGCATGCTGGGAGATAGACCAGCTAGCATGGCAAAGCGTCATGGATAGAGCTTTGATTGCGGAAAGATTTGCCCGAGTGAAGCGAGGCGGTTGTAGTTGGAGACAAGAGGTTTTCGAATTATCAAGGAAGTAACGAAGAGCACCGCGGCAGTGTTAAGAGGATAGGAAATCCGGCCACGATGAGTTCAACAAGTGTACGCCATCGGTTTATGCAGGCGTTTGGGTGTTTTGGGCGGGCGTTTGAGGTTGATTTAGATACGAGGATGTGTTGATTTTCACGGACGGGCGTTTGAGGATTTACGGGCGTTAGTTCAAGTCGACGGGCGTCTCTGGAGGTCAAGCGCCATTACACAAAGTCGAACTTTAATGAGGAGAATTATCATCATTAATTGTCAATTCTCATCATTAAAAACGTTTAATGAGGAGAAACCACTCTCATTACGACTTCTCTAGTTAAAGGTATATAATGAGGAGGTGAATCTCCTCATTAATTAAATCATACATTTAATGAGAATATTTGCTCCTCATTAAAATTATTTTTAATGATGACTAATCTCCTCACTATCTAGTCATTTACTCCTCATTAAAATAAAAATTCAATACAACACTACTCCTCGTTATAAGGCCATTTGCTCCTCATCAAACATGAAATATTTATGATACATCTCATCATTATAAGGCAATTGACCCGTCAAAACATTGTTGTACTTTTATGTAATCTTAAACAAAAAAGATTTACATCTTCATAAGCTTTATACTATTTAAATACATCAATATACAGAACGATTGTTTATTTCCAAAAGATAAGTTACATACATGTGTATATTTAAAGGATTTTCTAATATCACATCCCCAAAAGAAACACATTTCTCTGGTCGTTACTACAAAACACCTTCCAAAATATTCTTACGTACTACAACATCCTAGGATATGATACAATAGCAATCCTTTTCATCTATACAAAAGCCTCAAAGCCCTGCAAAACCAGCATAAAAATAGGAATAATAAATAAAGAACACATTTATCGACAAACAAATTGAGCTGAAACTGTGATGCTTTCTTCTTGTTTTTTTTTGTTTGTGATTTTCTAGCAAGGCATGCATATATATATATATATATATATATATATATATATATATATACCTGATTTTCAGGAGCCATCCATCTCCATGGATTGAAACTGAGAACTTCTTCATATATGGTTTCACTTAGATGGACTGCTGAAAGAATGGAACCACCAAACTTCCTTTTGGGATGATATAATCTGCATGCAGAAAAATAGCAGAAATCGTTTTCATTAAGAACATGCTCTGTAGCTTGGCCGCTGGTTAAAAAACAACATATATATATATATATATATATATATATATATATATATATATATATATATATATGCATACATGTATGAAATGGGAAATTCTATTCCAAGAGTTTTCATTGCACCATTAACATTAGTTGTGTGATAAGCATGCAAGACGATCCTTTTTGGACATTTGTCTAATTGTCTAGAGGACAAATGAAGACTCCTTGTAATACAATTTTTAAATACCTTGGTAGTGAACATTTTCTTTGGCTTATCTCATCCACCATATTGCAATGCCTGCTAATCTAAGTGTTTCATCTATCACCTGTATCCATTGGTTCATACATGTATTCGATCAGGTTTTCCCACGAAATCATTGTCTTTAATATTACCTAGTATTTTTAAACTCATTAATTAGTGATTCATGAAATCATTATCTTTACTTTACACAGCAAGTAAATACCTTGATTCAACAGACTTAACACCAGTGTATGACAAACACAAGAACACGAACTACAGTCTTAAAGGCCAAATGTTCAGAGCAACAAAGGCCAAAACATAGTGGTGCAAAGTGTGATAGTTTACAAGACAGCAAGTGCAGCATTGTGTATGTGTGTGTATATCAATATTATCAAAAAATTACAGCCATGCACACAGACTCAAAGACACACACTGAATCAATAAATTGATCACTGTTTCAGCACACAAACAGGAAATAGGAATGACAAACAACCCTTAATCACTGACCAAAAACAGAGCTTTAATAGCTCGAATCAGTAACAAATCAATGGCAGCAGTATCATCTTTCCAGCCACAAACCTTCCATAGACACAATAGGCACAAAATCAGGCGAGACAGTCCGTTCTAAATCAGAAAATAAAAGATGGGATACAATATTAACAAATAAAGATATCACCTTGTTAAGGATCTGGCGAAATCCTTGAATCAGAATGTAAATGCTCAATCGGCCTCTAATTAGTGAAAGATCAGGCCTTTCACACTTACCCTTCCAAAAACACAATAGACACAAAATCAGGGCAACAAACTAATTGAATCAGTTAATAAGTGATAAATCGGCGTTAAATTAAGAAAAGTATCACCTTGTCAGAAATAGCTACACATGCTTCAAATTAGAGCCTTAAGTATTTCAAAAATCGTTGCTGGATTCAACGAGCTCTGAATCGGACATTAAAGGCAGCATCTTTGGACTATCAAGCCTTCCATAATTGTTTTACATAACGTGGTAGCTCGATTTCAAATCAAGCGTAGCTCTGTTATTACCATTTGGGAAATCGACATGAGAGAGAGATGAACAGAGAGGAGAAGAGATAGCAGAAGCCGTTTTGTTTTTGCATATTACAAACAACAGATTTAAAACTTGCAGTTTAAATACAATTTCAGTCAGCCAAAGATACGAGATGGCAAACTGTAGATTAAACAAATTTAATACAGTCAAGCACTGAACAACCTAAGCTAAGACACTCATTTGACTTTCAGAGATGATAGTCAAATCCAGGAGATAAGACTATCAAGGCTGACTGTCAATGCTGAGAACACAATGTCAGCAGATCAGCAAAAACAAACAGTCCTATTACAAGGAGTTACAAACTGCAGATGCAAATAAAGGTACATCAAGGGTTCTTGCACAGCAAGCAGCAGGTGCAACCACAAGACAAATTCTAATACAGCAAAGTATTATAACCGACTTGCAACACAGCAGGTTATCCGATTCAGCAGAGTACACCAGCAAGCTTATATGCTCAACAAGGTGGTGCAAAGCCAACAGCCAAGTGAAAAAGTGCAAGTGTGCAGGGAAAATATGGAGCAGCAGATTTGTGCAATGGAGAAAAAAATGCAAGTGTGAAAAGCAACACAGTGGTGTATATTGGCAGGATAAAATCAAAACCAAAACAGCTAAGTACACCGACAAAGTAAATATGCAGGTAGAGTATATGTGTATCAGAAATGTGATAAACAGAATTCGCAACAGAGAGGCCAATACACACAGACTCAAAACAGACACTGAATCAGAGGATTTCTCAACTGATTCAGCCAACTAGAAAAAGAGGTAAAATAAGGGATAACACAACAACTTAACCTTGACCAATCTTACTATCAGTGGACTGACCCTTGGGCCGTATATTTTAGACTTCTTATCCTCCCTTGGACCACACTCCTCCCGAATTATTTAGTCAGAATATGACAGTCAATTGACAGTCTAGAAAATAGTAAATTATCAAGTTAAGTAAAACACCTTATTCTAAGACTTAAGCAGCAGAAAAAGCTTAAAATAAGGACAAGACACTTACTAGAACCAGCAAGTAAGACCACTGAAATTATCAGGCATAATTTCAGTCACAAGCAAATGTTCTAATCTTGAAATCCTCAGTTCAACTTGAGTTTCTTGATTCCAGAAAATTGCAGATAGTATCAACAGGGCTTGGTCCCACCAAGAGGTTGATACAACTCACACTGACACTTTAACTTACACAAGCAAGGGATTTTAGACTTCAACTAAAATGTGGATTTCTTTGACTCAGAGAGTTCATTGACTCTTTTGTGTTGGTATGACTGGCTATTTATAGCCTTGGAGGTATGACTTAACCTCAAGGCATAGTGAACAAAAATAGAGCTTTAATAGCTAGAATCAGCAATAAATCAGAGGCAAAGTCCACCATTTCAGACCTTCAACAATAACAATAGGCAAGAAAATCAGGGCAGAGAATCCGTTCTGAATCAGAATGATAAATGCTATTGATACGATAAAAGTGGAAAGAATTCACCTTGTATGAACCATTGATTGTATATTCAAGAATTAGAAAATTAATGCTTGAATCAGCAGCAAAACAATGGAAAGGAAGCACTTTTCACATAACCCTTCACAGATTGAATTGGGCACAAAATCAGGCAGAAAACTAATTCGAATCAGCCTAATAAATGATAGAAACAAAATTAACAAGAAGCAAAATCACCTTTATTGCGAATCCTTCAAAATCTCGAATTGAATGAACCGAATCAAGCCCTCGTGTCAAAAACACGTTGCAGAAACGAAATCCTTCCAAAAACGCAGCTTTGAATGCTCAAGATACAGCCTTTATGGTTTGAACCTTTCATATGTTATTTTCGTCACAAGCTGGCTCGATTAACGGATTTACAGCAGCATCTTTTCTTACCAAATTCGAATTCTGGCATGAGAAAGAATGATAGAAGAAGAGGAGGAGAAACTGCAATACGATTTGCACAAATTTGGGTATTGAATGAGAGTAAATTCAAAATCGGGTTTCAAGGTATTGATTGAAGAAAAGCTATTTCGATTACAGAGTAAGAGAGCAAAGAGAGACAGAGACTTTCAGAGCAGAAGCCGTATTTGATATTAGGGATTAGGTTTAGATTATTTGGATGTATTACATTATTAGCTTTAGATTTTTAATGAGGAGATTTCATTTATTGTATATATTATGAGGAGAAATTTAATCAATAATTAGGAGATTTAAAATTTGGTCATTAAGAAATAAAACAATTTAAATCTCCTCATTAAAGTATCGTTTAACGACAAAATTTGCTCCTCATTAAATTCTCATAATTAAAAGCAGCACATTTAGTAGTGGCTGTTTATTCCGTTTTCACTGTTTTTAGTGTAATCGAACTTGGTTTGAGGCTTCATAATCATGTTTTTCTTGTAACCTTATGTAATGGCGTTGAATTAGCTTTTGATGCGTTTAGTTTGGCACCGTATGGATTCCACTTAAAAGACTAAATATGGGACCGTCAAAAGCTTTGGATTTTCCTTGTCTTGATAAAATAGGGTTTATCGATGTGCGTGTATGTGTTAGGGTTGTTAGAGTCTAGTGGTCTTAAGAGAGAGAGTAGGCGATAGGTGAGCCTTTTATGTGAATCAACTTAGGTGTCTAGTTAAACATCTAATCAAGCGTATGTCTTTAGATTAATAATCTTAAACATCATGCAATGCTTGGTAAGGCGTAGTAAAATATCGCGATGTGTTCTCGACCGAGAAAAAGTAAAGTGTACCCCGCCGGGTCAATCGATTGGCTAGATAAAGTGTGCAGTACACTCTGCCGGTCATCACACTATTAGGACTCGAGATATTCCCGGAGCTCTTTAGAGCATGTCTCTAAGTAGGTTGCACCGATTGTCTGAGTACATCTATTACTAGGCGTAGTGCCATGTTATTCATGATGTAACAAACATGAGCTAAGCTAGATAACTTTGGAACCACGTATTTATGCTATGAACATAATGTGATAGTTAGCTAGGGCTAATAACGGAATTAATTAATAAAAGGCGGCGTTGCTTTTATTTAACATGAGACCGGCGTTATGCGATCTTACTGCAGCGTTACTAAGTACTTATGTACTTACCCGTTACTTTGTGTTTGTGTTTGTCTTTCTCTTTCCCAAAGAAGATGAGCAGGTTCTTAATGTTGATGAGTTACATGGCGAGGGCGTGTGAGATGAAGCTCTTGAAGACTCGATTCTTTAGTTTTGTTTTCTTTCAATGATGTTGTTGATTTAGTTTCAAACAATGTTATCTTTCTTTGGATTAGTTCCATTTAAGTTCTTTCGGATTTGAATGTTGGATGGTTTAGTTCTCTTTATTGGATTTAGTTTTCGCCGCATTGAAAACCGTGTGTTCGATCTTTTGTTTTCCCGAATCGTTTTATCTTCTGCGTCGTTTTAGTTCTGATGTGTGACGTAATGCTTACATGTATTATTGAATTTGTTAGGTGTAGTGCCCGAAAGAAAATTTGTGTAATTGTTTTTAATAATGGATGACATAATTTATCTCACCTTAGTTACTTGCTTTGTGCTTGTAAAGTAATACACTGCTGCAAACCCAAAGTATATCAGTATGTAACCACTTAACTCAGTGTATGGATTACACGTGAGGATTGAGTTAGTAGAGATAGGCTTAAACTGTTAGTCCATGGTGAATTTAATCGAGTTTAGGGTATCTTGATTAAAACACCAATAATGCGCCCGAACACCTTAGGGTGTGATAGTGCTTATCGGTTTGTCGGTAGAGAATACTACGTGGGGCATTTATATATGATGGCATTCATATAGAATTGGACCGATTTAATCTGAATTTCTCGATATAATTCCGTGTCGAGGAATCTTATTAAATCATTAGATGATCATATATGGATCAACCTTAATCTGAGGTGATCACGTGATCTTTGCTTGTCTCGGGGTAGTGTTTGATGTGTTAGTTTCACGGTTCACTTAAATATGTGTTGAAGCCACTTCTCTCATTGGCACTATCTCACGATGAGTGAGTAGTTACGATTTTCAAAGATATGGAATCCATTCCTTCATGCGGGAAGTAAAGAGCGATCCACTTATTTGTTAGCCACAAGAAAGTGATTGATCCGGAGTTCACATTTGACTAATTAGCTACTAGTCGGATATGTGCACTAATTGATCATCGAGGGTTAATGGTAAATAAGGATAAGATATTACGAGTCGGGTTCACGGAGACTTCCCTCGAGAATGGGCGATCTATGGAGGGTTAATCCGTATGTAGTGATTATATCAATGGGCGCATATCTCTTATATGGGTTGAGTGTAAGTATATATCTATAATTGGTAGAGTTCGATTTGGGTTTATGGTGGCGTAATCCGGAATTAATAATTTAACATATTTATTACATTCGATGAATAACATATTTAATTATTGTATTTCTTAGTTATAGGTTAAGTAGTCACGATGTGGATTACATAATTGGTGATATTAGCATGTTTATTTAGGCCTCGAAATAATTAATTGGTGGGCCAATTAATTGATATCATGAATATTATTTAGTTGAAATTTAAATAATATAATCTGTATAAAAGGCGTTTTATGTGGGCTTTTAAACCACTAGGGTGGAGCCATTATGGCCTTAATTAGCACAAAATTAATTTTCTTGTGTTATGGAAAATAAAAGATATTAACTTTAGCTATGTGATTGGTTGTATGACGTATTATTTGGTTTCTGTTGGTCAATAATATGTCACAATTATTCATTAAGGAAAATATCTTTTTATTTTATTTAATTAATTATTTATTTAATTAATTAAAACTTGGAGACTAAGTTTTTTCTTTTATAAAGAGAGTTATTCCAAGTGTAAATCACACAAAAAGAAATTTAAACCACCATCATTAAAAGAGAGAAAAAAAACTAGTTTTCTTATCTTAGGTTTTAGAAGAAGAAAAACTATAAGTTTTCTTGGTGTTGCATATCAAGGAGGTTCTTTTATCAGAAGGGTGTCCACCAACCACGTTTGGAGAAACACATTGGAAGATCAAGGCTTCTCATCCTAAGATCTTGACCTATCTTCCCGATATTGAGTAACATAATCTTAACCCACTTGTAGTAGTTTAAGTCCTTTAATTATGTATTGTGACGTATAAGTCGTGATCCATCCATTTGCATAGATCTAACTTCGTTTAGATCTAAGATCCTATTTCCTTCATGTGGTATCGGAGCGGGTTCCACGGTTTATATAGTCATAATCATAATTAAGCGATTTAAAGTGGAATTGCATGTAGGTAAATTTTATTTATTGTTTTATGCATTGATAATGATTAATTGTTATGGTTGAAGAGATGGATTGGGGTTGTACTTTGTTTACCCGTTAGATCTATTTTAAACTCATATAAGCGAAGAAAATTAGTTCGTATGAGTATAGGAAATATGTAATTTATTTTATTACAATTTTAGTTTCGGAAAATAGATCTGTTTAGTAGTTGTTTAGTTATTTCATTTTCCGTTGATCGTGCCATTGAAAAGGCGATCCCTCGGTCAGAATCAAGATTGGAAGATGATGAACAATTACAAAATATTTGGCATCGATCGGAGTCCGTTTTGATATCCGTTCGTTCTTTGCAAAGAAAACTGCTGTAACAGAAAAGCGCAGGATTCACGAAACCCTACCTGTTACTTCCTCGAATTCCTAGGAGAGTTTGGACCGTTGAAACGCAAATCAACCGGTCAGATCGATAAATATGGAGTTTTGACGTGGCATAAAAATTTCAGGTCGATCGGGATTCATCTTGATTCCCGATCGGCCTCAGGAAATCTTTGAGGCGCTGCTGTAAAAGTCACATCCAGCGGCAAGTTGGGCGCTCACTGGAAAAATTGACAAGTCAAAGCTCGATCCAACCGTCCATATTGAAGCCAGGAATGAAGAACAGATCTGGAAAGTTTCGTCGATCCGAGTTTGTTTATTTTGGCGATCGTCGAAGATTTTAAGCAGACTCTGATTAGGGTTTTTAATTTATTTTCTAATAGATTAGATGCGAGGGTGCCAGCGGTCCATCTCGGTGTTTATTTTCCGCACTAGTATACATGTTTAGATTGTATGTAGAACCGGAAAATTGCCATGACATGCATCATATCATCAATTCCATTCCATATGCATACATGTAGAAATTAATTAGAGGAATTAGTTAGGCATGTATAAAACACATAATTAGTTTTAATTAATTGTTTGATATTAATTAGAAACTAATTAGGGTAAAAACCGAGGAACACGGGTTTTTCAATAGTCAAGGTTGGGTGATGGATTCTCGGTGAATCCCTCTGCGAAAGCATAAGGAGTAAAATCCGAAACCTGCGTGGTTAAGGTGTTGGATTCTCGGTGAATTCCACCTTACGAGAGCGAGATTACGTTTTTGTTCCGTAGTGTCTCGTGAAAGTTTGAAGTTTAAGGATTGGATAATCACGGGCAAACATGGTTGAAAGTGGTTTAACCACGGTGGGGTGGTCAGCGGTAGCTACGGCTCGATCGACTTCACCTCTCGTGTGGCGTTTGCGAAGTGCAGCGAGGTGAGCCATCCGAAGAGCCCTTCGGCTCAATGGAGCTCCCAAGTCTTGACACGTCCGGCGACCACATATGTTCCAGCGAATAGGTCGGGTGGGCTAGCCACGTAACCGACAACATTCGGGCCTATGATTTATTGTTCCTTAATGTAACATCAAGTCCAAAAGCGTGATCGATAAACCCACCACTTTTTCAAAATATTGAGTGGGAGCGGGAGAGCGACGGCCGACCCCACGGCCTCTCTTGTTGACTCAAGCACCGTGAGAGAATGGTGGCGCCTCGTGCGGCTTTGATTTCGGCCCCTGAGGAAGGCCTTCACATATCAAAATTCAAGGCATGGTCTCCGAAAGGATAGGATTTTGGGTACTCGCCGGGTCAGCGACCGACCACTAGGCGGCACACTCGGAGTCTACCTAAAAATGCTGAGGCAGTGAGTCACACTCATAAAGGTATTTTTGGTAGTACCTTGGTGAAAAAGGAAAGGTGATTGGCGATCACAAATGAGATGTTCGATTCTCAATCTAATCTTCAATATTAATCGAAACCTCTTTGACCTACTACTAGGCGCCTTTGAGGCATTGGATTAAATCCTTGGAGCAGTAGGATTAACTATAAGTACTTAGTTTATGTTCTAAAATTTATTAGTAGTGTATGATTTGGATTTATTTTACATCAATTTTATTTACAAGCTGTTATACGTATCTCTACAGGGTGCTAGGCGCTCGTGTAAAATTGACTAGTAATGACTTCGTTAAAAGAGGTAAGTAACTAGAGCGTTGTACTTATTGATCTTACATGCGATTAATTTTTCGGAAGAGATATTTCTCTTGAGCCTTGAAGACTTAAGTGGCGTAAATAAGTATGTCACTTTATTGTCCTCGTGTTGAGCGAGAGGCAGCGTAGTTAGTTTGAAAGATGATTGGGACGATAAAATTCTTCTAGTGAATTTTAATTGTGTAGTGTCTACACGAGAAATTTTCTAATAGAAAAATTAGAGAATCATAAATTAAAGTGTGGCTAGTTAGGCGGTATTTGGAACCGATAAACTAGTGGGAGCTTTTATCATTGTTTTCTAATTTATTAGAAAATTAGTCCCATTTGGTAGTAGCAGCTTTCATAAGACATCCCACGAGTTCACGGTAGTGTCTACTCAAGCAGCGCTAGTTCAAGACTATTTCCTTTTAAGGAAAGTCAAGAATGGGAAAGAATGTCTACAAGTGTTAATCATCTAAACTAAGATTGAGGCTAAACCGAAATATTAATTAAAGAAAGTATAGGATAAGGAAAGTGATTTGGATCACTAACCAATGAATCATAGCGACTTTCTTAACCGAGTAACTTCGACTCGGTAGCTTAGTTCTTTGGAAGAACAAGGAAGCTATGCATTAACAATTAATAAAGTAGACAGCGGCGGTAATTTAAGCTAGAATAGTGCGAGTGATATAAGGAAATGAATTTGGATTCTATCCTTGAATATCACGAAAAAAATTTATTTTTACCTTCTGATTCATTGAAACAAATGGATTCACTTTCATCTCGATACTCTGATTGCCTTAAACAAAGTGAAGATGACATTTGTAGTGCGAATCGAGACTTGGACTTTTGTTTGATAAAAACAGAACCACTTTAAGAAAAGCTAAATAGGTATGTGTAACACATCTAAAACTATTAAAGGAAAAAGGTTTCCGTATTAAGATAAACGACCCTTCAATATCTATTAATTGGTGCATATATCCTAGAGATAAGACACGGCGGTGGCTAAGGGTGATCTATCTCTCTAGTCTAGGAACAACACTATCTCAAAGGAACAATGACTAAGTTTCCTTTCAATCGGGAGAGGGTAATAGATTTGAAGAGGTAACATAACTTGTTCATAATGACCTTGAGGGTCTAATGAGATATACAAGCTAGTGGGAGATTTTGAATGGTGACATTTTGTCGATAACTACTCAAAAGCGCTGGTTAGTTTATCGAAAGAATATGAGGAGGAGTCTCGATTTTAGCGAGAGAATAGAGTATTCATGCTCGAAATTGGCTATCACGTAGTCTTGGAGTGCGATGTTACATTAGCGGTAATTTTACGATATATATGATATTATTTAAGTAGCAATTTCCTTCGTGTTTTATTACTTTTTATAGAAAAGTAAGTGTTTAAAGGATTTATTGAGAGAATGCATATGAAATTGGTTTAAAGGTAAAATCGAGGCTTATTACGTGTTTTTATCGATGATTTTTCCATCAATATATATGGTTCTACATTTTGCGCTTTGATTATCTTGTAGAGTGCGCTTGCATGGCAATGAAGGAGCTTAAGCGATGTTACATTGAAGATTAAATAGAAGGATGAAGTTGCAAGATGAACTCGGGATTGAAGATTTAACTTAAACTTGGATATGGAGCATCTTTGGGCCTTGCGTTTGGTGTCAGGTCCACTGGTAGCGTCGGAAAGAGTGGTGGCGTCAAAGAGGTGAACTAGCGTCCACTGGAGCCAACTGGATTCAGGATTTATGGATTTTTCCTGGACGGGCGTCTAGAATTGCATAGGGCTGGCGTTTGAGAAGATTCGGCCCGACTCGAAAAGTTTACAGTGAGCGGCGTCTAGAGGCCTTTGGGCGGGCGTCCATCCACCGCCATTGCCTAAACCGACCTAGAAATCTATAAATACACGCGTTTTATGCAACCACTGAACCACGATATTTTTCATCACAGGCACTGACCCGCTTTGAAGCGGCTCTGCTCTGCGATTTTACCTACCAAAAACATCGTTTCTTCTACTTTTAATTATGTTATTTGCATACCAACGATGAATAAAGGCTAAGCGATTCGAACAAGCATGTGAAGCCGATCATGCAATGTTTTGACTTCGACTTTGGGTTTGGTTTTGTGAGTTTTTATTTAAAGTTGTTTCTTTATTACGTTTTGTATTGATGCAATTTATATCGAGAGATGGTTGCTTTTTGATGTTTAACGTTTGATGAAAATCGTTGTTAGACCTAGATCACCGTAGTGAAGATGGGATTTTTAACCTAAAAATAACGAGTTGCTAGGTTAAATTTCTAGGTTGCTTTAGATTGAAAATCTTACACCTTTGTTATGAAAGCATTAATCTTTAAGATCGAGAGATGAAAGATTAATAGGCGAATTATCTACGAGTAGAAATTCATACCTTTGATAGGTGAACCACATCTTTATTAAATCTTCACTAACGATCTAGGGTAGAAATTGAGAGTTGCGAGATAGGTGGATCATTGCTTGTTCCTCGTTAACTTAATTGAAAGAATCATTGTGCCTTGTTCTTCGTTTGCTAGCTTAGAATTTTATTTTCGTTTTAGTTTATAGAATAGAATTAGTTATTTTAGGTTCGTAATCATATTTCACGGCTTTGGATTGACAACCCTCTGTCGGTTTATTGTATTCGTTTTAGTTTTGTTTTGTGTATTTAAGTGACAAATCTTTAGAAAGATTAATAAACTAGATAAACAACCTCGATTCCCTATGAGATCGACCGGTATTAACCTCGATACTCGATCCACGCACTTGGGGTAAACGGTTTATAATTTATTACTTGTTGTTTCCGTTGATAAAATCCGAGACATGTTACGCACCTCTAGTAGAATGTTTTCAGAGGAAGAAACCATAGACTTGCCCGTATATAGTTATTGATGTGCTACAATACCTTTGCTAAACTCGATTAAGATAATTTGGTGCAAAATAGCAGTTAACATTATTATGTAAACCGAGAAGTCTATCTAGAAGATGCTAGTGAATTTATGGATAAGGAATGAATTCGGTTCACACCACTTCCGTAAATGTAAGCATTTAGCATGTAATGCTTGAAGGTAGGGCCCGGAGATTTTGCACATCGTTCGATTGTATTTGTTAAGTGAAATATCTTAATGTGTCAGTGAAGGTTGGTTATAAGATTCTTGAGATCGAGAAAGTGGCGGTTGAGCGTCACAAGCCTTACGATAGAATCTATAAGTAACGACCTTAAACCTTAGATCTGGTTACCCAAAGGTAGTTACTATCGATTTAATCGGACCACGTCCAACATCGGTTGTTGGTGATTACAACGATAAATACTACTAGATCGAATGTCAATCCACACAAAAGCGCGGTGGGAGTATGGTTTAACCGTTGACCCATTGTGGTTTTGTGGACTTCTGATCTGTTTGGGGTGATTGATAACTTTATGGCTCTTGGTGGGGCAGTGTATAGGATTACGATCATCTGAGTTGGTTTGAAAGCCTTAACCACATGAATGGAGTTTTGGTACTCAGTTATGTTCGATCTCAAAGTACAACCACACAGTGTCTCGGGCCCGATGGGAGTAATTGGATCTACGCCGAAAGAGTCGAATGAATAGGAAAGTTTAACTTTGGCACAAAGTTTGAGTGGTCAGGGTTGATTCCACACAAAAGTAGAGAGTTAACCCGGACCTTGAACTCTCCCACCACTCGGTCTTGCTAGTTTTAGATTAAGCGGAAAATAGGGGTGATTCCACGAGACTTTCTTGCCGTAAAAGCGGAGTCTGGATTCATTCGAATAGAGGGTCTTGGTTAGAACAAATGGAAGGTTAATTGCCGGGATTATATCCTTTGTGGATTTAAGAGAACCTCTCGGTCATTTAAAGTCACATGTTTTAAAATATGTGGACTTGACGAGAATATTGATAAGTCTTTAAGTAGGCGGATATCAATATTGGTAAAGTAGTAGTATTAGTGTTCATGAATGATAACAACTTGAAGCAGTTGGAATCAACATGGGTGTGCTATACGAAGTCGAGGCCGACATGCCTAGATTCTTTGGATGAGAGAGGTTGGACTATATTCTAAGAATTTGATTCGGTCAAATTCACGAGATTGAGTCATTGGCTATCCACCTATCTTATTGAATAGGATGATAATGCATATCTGGTTGCGACATTCATCGAGTAGTCTACCACACCTCTGGGAATGATTCTCCAAATCTTCGGATAAAGAAAATGGGATAGAGTCTCTGCAGGAAAAGGGCAAGTCAACTTAAAAGCGAGTCAATTGCAATTGAATCTTGATTCGAGCAATAAGTAGCGGTTTAAATGCGTGCTCAAGTATCGTTAGAGAACGAGGAATCATATGCTTGTATATTGGTGCAAACTTGAATATGGTTGACTTCTAGCGATTACGACTTGTAGTCGATTAAGGATGATCATTAAGTTGATCTCGGGCTCGGTGTTTACTCATGTTGCTTAGAATTTCCTTTTTGAGTGCAGGAGTAATTCCAGTCGATAAGCCGATATCACTCCATTGTGTGAAAGCAGTGAAGAGATAGCTTAGAAGGATCTTCTCGGTCACAAGAAGTCAAAAGCATATTGAGAGAAGTACCGCTTTGATTGGAAGGACCGACAGCGTTTCAATCCTAAAGATCGTCTCGAGTCGACAACCTAACTAATCGATGTACCAAGTCGAGTGCTTGGAGAGTGCGGCATTGATGGATATGTCTCATCTACTTTTAGAGCAAGTGGGAGAGTGTTGTGAATAAGATGAGAAAGGGTGTGATCTAAAAACAATCGTTGCTTGTCATTTCGTGCAAGTGGGAGATTGTTAGGTGTCTGAAAGACAATTTGTGTAATTGTTTTTAATAATGGATGAGCAAATTTATCTCACCTTAGTTACTTGCTTTGTTTTGTAAACTAATACCTTTGCTGCAAACCCTAAGTATATATGTATGTAACCACTTAACTTTCGGTGTATGGATTACACGTGAGGATTGAGTTAGTGGAGATATGCTTAAAGCTGTTAGTCCGTGGTGAACTTAATCGAGTTTAGGGTCTCTTGATTAAAACACCAATAATGCGCCCGAACACCTTAGGGTGTGATAGTCTTATCGGTTGTCGGTAGAGGTACTACGTGGGGCATTTATATATGATGGCATTCATATAGAATTTGGACCGATTTAATCTGAATTTCGATATAATTACATGTCGAGGAATCTTATTAAATCATTAGATGATCATATATGGATCAACCTTAATCTGAGGTGATCACGAGTCTTTGCTTGTCTCGGGGTAGTGTTTGATGTGTTGAATTCACGGTTCACTTAAATATGTGTTCCAAGCTACTTCTCATTGGCACTATCTCACGATGAGTGAGTAGTTTTGATTTTCACGGATATGGAATCCATTCCTTCTGCGGGAAGTAGAGGCAGATCCCCTTATTTGTTAGCCACTAAGAAAGTGATCGATCCGGGAGTTCACATTTGACTAATTAGCTACTAGTCGGATATGTGCACTAATTGATCATCGAGGGTTAATGGTAAATAAGGATAACATATTACAGTCGAGTTCACGGAGACTTCCCACTCGAGAATGGGCGATCTGTGGAGGTTAATCCGTATGTAGTGATTATATCAATGGACGCTTATCTACTCTATGGGTTGAGTGTAAGTATATATCTATAATTGGCAGAGTTCAGTTTCGAGTTTATGGTGACGTAATCCAGGAATTAATAATTTAATATATTTATTTTGTTCGATGAATAATATATTTAATTATTAGCCCTTCACTGGTTATAGGTCCATGGTCCCCAATGTGGCTTCTATAATTCGGGTGGATATTCTTGTTTATTAAGGCCTCAGAAATAATTAATTGGCTGGGCTAATTAATTGATATGCATGAATATTATTTAGTTGGGCTAAGTAATATAATACACATAAAAGACATTTTATGTGGGCTTTTAAACCCTAGGGGTGGCGCCATTATGGTCTTAATTAGCACAAGAATTAATTTTCTTGTGTTATGGAAAATAAAAGATATTCTTGCTATGTGATTGGTTGTATGACATGTTATTTGGTTTCCTATTGGTCAATAATATGTCACAATTATTCATTAAGGAAAATATCTTTTTATTTTGTTTAATTAATTAAAACTTGGAGACCAAGGATTTACTCTCTTATAAAAGGAGAGTTATTCCAAGTGTAAATCACACAAAAAGAAATTTCGGCCACCATCATTAAAAAGAGAGAAAAAAAACTAGTTTTCTTATCTTGGGGTTTTAGAAGAAGGAAAACTATAAGTTTTTCTTGGTGTTGCATATCAAGGAGGTTCTTTTATCAAGAAGGGTGTCCACCAACCACCGTTTGGAGAACACATTGGAAGATCAAGGCTTCTCATCCTAAGATCTTGGCCTATCTTCCCGATATTGGTAACATAATCTTAACCCCCTTGTAGTAGTTTAAGTCCTTTAATTATGTATTGTGACATATAAGTCGTGATTCATCCGCTGCGCATAGATCTAACTCGTTTAGATCTAAGATCCTACATCCTTTAGAATTTTATTTGATAATATTTGTGCCGAGCGCTCTTTCCGGATAAGGACTCGGTGTCGGGAGCAGGCGTTACAAGCAGAGCAGTGATTGGGCCAGAGGTTAGGTAACCTCTTTAGTAGTGGCCCTCCCTCTCTTCAAGCCCGAGGCTGAGTAACCTCTTGATGGCATTTTACCCCCTAGAAATACATTTGTAAGGGCGGGGCGAATTTGGACCATAGGAGGAGTAACACGTGGGGGGGCCTTAGCCTGGAGGCGAGCTCTCTCCTCCCCCGCATGCCGAGCCTTCCTAAACTTCTCAGCCCGCCTCTTTGTAGCATCCATATTCTCTATAGGGAAAAGGACATTGAGGAGTAAATGAGTGTATACGGAGAAGTAAGATGAACATGGAGTGTTGCAACGGCTGAAAGCCCAATTAGTTGCATTTGGGAATCATCAGATTGAAGATGGACTATACTACAAATTTTGCTCCGGTGGCCAAGATGGTGATTATACGTACTTTTTTTAGTGTAGCTCCGGCTAAGAACTAGGACATTCATCAAATGGATGTCCATAATGCTTTCTTGCATGGGGATTTGCAGAAAGAAATTAATATGCGTATTCCCCTGGGGTTCGAGAAACGGGGTTTGAACCTGGTATGTTGGATCGAAGTCTCTTTATGGATTGAAATAGGCAATCGTTGTTTGTTATAAATATTTCTTCCTCGCTCAAGGAATCTGGTTTTACGCCAATCTATTCGGACTTTTCTCTTTTTCTCGTCGTGGGAGATTGAAATTTGTATGTTCTTGTGTATGTCGATGACATGACCGTGACCGGAAATAACAAAGTGTCTCTTGGTATTTTTAAACAATATTTGGGGAAGTGATTTAAAATGAAAGATTTGGGACTCCTTAAATACTTCATTGGCTTGGAAGTTGCCCGCAACAAGCGAGGGGATATTTTTAGTCAGCGAACATCGCACTTGATATTCTCTATGAGGCGGGCTGATGGGTCCCAAGCTGCGGATTTTCTATCGAGTAGAATCACAAAGCTGCGTTATCGAAGGACCGTTGTTGGATGATCCGAGAAGTATCGGCGCTTGGTGGGTCGTCTTCTTTAACTTCGGTGTTACTCGGCGGTTGGCCTACTCTCTCTGATAATGTCGAAATTATCTAGGGAGTTCAACAGTTGATTTGTGGTGGATATCTAGCTGTGAAAGTGGTCTCAAAACGGTGGCTCTCGGTGAAGCTATGTTAGAATGTGGTTGTGAGTGGTGGTGCAATACAAGTAAAGAGAGAGCAATTAAATGGGCAGAGTTTTGCCTTGTTTGTAAGTATTTAGCTTAGTTTATAATGTACATATGGAGACCTATTTATTTGGGAGGAACCGACAAACTTTAACATAATTAAAACTAAGGACATAGTACAACAAAATCTGCGGTGGCTAGCCGGGCCGCACTACAGCATTGGCGGTGCGAATCCTTAAGCCGTCGTTGCATGTCCCAAGCCGGCTGGTTGTGTCGTCGGTCCGTACTCTCCAAATAGTGGGGACAAGGACCTCTATCGGATCCATCAACCCTCTACTCATCGTGGACCTATTGCCGAAGCCCATCACCTGAGCGGAAGCATGTCCCGGGGTGGGGCCAGGCCGTATATCCTTTCTCCGGCCCCCGCTCGCTCATACTGAGTGGGTCCTCTCAGGTCGTCGGTTGGGCCGGCGGGCCGGAGGGCGGAGCCGGCCTATCATTCTCCATATTTGTTCTCAGTTTATGCAGGGCATTGGGAAGCCGTATTGCGGTTGGTTCATTATCTGAAGAAGAGACATGGTCAGGGAATTTTTTTTATTAATTGCATAGGATTCTGAGAGGTGTATATATACATTATACTGTGAGTTGTGAATGATATAGAAAATCAGAAACTTTTATTTTGTGAAATTTGAAAAATTATGTAATACACACATAGTGTTGACACACTTTACCGAGTAAATTAAGAACTCTATAAGGGTTACCAATTAAGAATGTTCTGGTAATATAGAAGTCATGGAAGAACATGCAAGCACGATGGATTTGAGCTGCTATTGCTATGAATCCACTATCATAAACCATTTATTTAAAGCAGTGTATTTACACATTGAATAAATTAAATGCATAATGGTCAACACTACACAACAATTGATTATGGATGAAATGTACTGGTGTTGAGAGTGTATTATGCAATGTCATATAGCAAATGGGGACACACTAAAGAGATTTAATTGAACCTCTTGGAATCAATATTAGTTAGGGAAAGTGTGTTCTGAGAATAGAAGTTGAAGGGAATCTTGAGTGCGGTCGGAGCCTGACCTCTTGTGATATGAAGACAACGACCTCTTGAGTAGTCTAATATAGTGTAATGTAAGCGGTTATTCGATTATAGTTTGTAGTAACGTTTGTAACTTGCTTCAAGCGATTCTTGAGGTGTGTGTAGTTATAAGTACCCCGTGATCAGCTACATTGTAATCAAACTTGTAAGTTTCAGATTATCAATAATAATTCTGCATTTTACTTTCAGTTTATAATTCAATAAACTTCATCATGGTATCAGAGTAGAAATTTGAGAATTTCTAAATGCTTTTCTGTGTTTTCTCAAGTCTTTGAAGAATCTTGAGAGAGTTCTTCATCTTTTTCTGAGATTTCAGTTTCTTGAGAGTAAACTGTCATCCTTTTCTTGAGTTTTTTTGATTATTTCATGATCATTTTTTTTCCCTGTAATTTCACTTTCATTGTTGATTTGTGATCAATTCTGGAGTTCTTGATAGCCATGGCAGCTAAGAAACAAGAAATAAGTCCTTCCAGACCGTTTTATGTTCATCCTGATGAGAATCCATCTTTAGTTCTTGTTGAACCATTGATGAATGACAACAACTATAATCCATGGAAAATGTCTATGGAGATGGTGTTAATCACCAAGAATAAAATTGGCTTCGTAGACTGCACAATCAAAAGGCCAAAAGCAAATTCAGCAGATTTCCATTCATGGAGACAATGTGACACAATGGTGAGATCATGGATCTTAAATTCTGTAAAGAACACCATTGCCCAGAGTTTGATGTACTTCAAGAGTGCACAGGCAGTTTGGATGAATCTTGCAACTAGATTTTCTAATGTTGATGCCTTCAGGCTTTCATATCTTCTCGAAGATATTCATCTGCTGAAGCAAGGTACTGATTCTGTCAATCAATACTTCACAAAATTGATGGTTCTATGGGAAGAAATCAAGACTATCAGGCATGTATGAATTTGTTCTTGTGATCCTCAATGTCATTGCAATGCGATTAGCACACTAATGGATCATATGAAGACTGAACATGTCAAGAAGTTCCTTAAAGGTTTAAGGGATGAGTTTGAACTAATGGTTTCACAGGCAATGTTGATGGTGTCTTTTACAGAAATTCATGATGCTTTTGCAATGTCCATTAAATTCAAAAGACAAAAGTTATATGTAGTTAATAAAGCCAAAAAACAAGAATCTATTGTTCTTTTGTCTCATCAAAGTGACAGGGGCAAAATCAAGTAGTCAGTAGACCTAACTCTGCATCTGTTGTAAATCCCAGTCCTAAGAATCTCAAAAAGGTTCAATGTAGTTTTTGTGGATTCAATGGTCATACTGAAGAGACTTATTACAAGAAACATGGCTATCCTCCTGGTTTCAAGTCAAGAAGGGCTAATTTGGTAGAGGAAGAACAATCAACAGAAGAAGATCAGGCCCAAAATAGGTCTGCTGGACCCAATCCTACTTCACATCAACATGATAAGTTGATGGCTTTCTTTGAAGTTACGATCCTTCAGACATGCGAGGATTTGTTTTTGGGCGACTGCCCGACATTGTAGCTGCTTTGCTCTTTGCTCTGAGGGACACGTTATCTAAATTTAGTAAGATCTATACAATGGATCTTGGACTCTGAGTGCCACGAGATCACATTGTAGGATCATTAGATCTGTTAAGAGATCCCAAACCTTCATCTGGTCTAAAAATGGAATTACTTAACGGAAATAATGTTTTTGTCACACATATAGGACAAGTAAGGGTAAACCCTCAGCTGGTTCTACATGATGTGTTTTGCATTCCTAGGTTTAAGTATAACCTTTTTTCTTTAGCATCATTTATTATTCATACAAAAAGTGCATCTATTTTTTCTGTTAACAAGTGTGTTTTGCAGGACAAGAACAAGAAAGTGATTGGTTCAACTGAGTTACACAAAGGACTTTATGTCATGGATCAACCAATAAGACTCTATGTTTGTTGGACTTATTTTTAAGTTTTAGTGATGAGTGCCGGACTATTTGTTTATAGAGCAAAGGCAAAAGATGTCTAGATCAAATGTATAGGCTTATTAGAGTTTGATCTTTGTATATGTTTGATCAAACAAGCATTGTAATTGGTCATCGACTTTCATCAATGAGACTTGTCTAGATTAGTAGAGTTTTTGAGTCATTAGACTAGTTTAGGAACTTTCTTGAAGGAAGTGCGAAGTGAGGCACAAACTCAAATATTGAAGGCTAAGGGATCAAACTTAGTATTTAAAGTCAAGGCTATGAAATCGGAATTTAGGGAAATGCAGTGATGACTAAAGCGATTGCATATACCTTATTAATACAAGATCTAAGTTCCACAAGTTAAATGGTGATTGGAACTTGGTTATATTCAAAATGGTGTAATCTAACTTCATAATAAAAAGTTAGATATAAGAGAAGTCATTTGCGTGTTTTATAAACACGACAACCTTGAATCAAGTGATGATATGTATTTAATGATGATATTCACGAGGAACTGCTTGAACATATATTCGATTTAATTAAAGGTTACATTGGAAGTTTACAAGGAAAATGACGAGATAACAACTCTTGGTTTTATCAACAAATCAATGGCTAAGATTAAAGGGGCGTTGGAAAGTATGAGAGGTTTATCCAATGGATACAAGTCAAATGGTGGGCGATGCAAAATCGACAAAAATGTAAGCCCAGCGATGTCGATTACTATGTACATGAATGAAAAGCAAGTCAAGATGGGACAAATCTGAGGCGGCTATGTTTGAATTTCAAATAAAAGTCACAAGGATTCTCACCTATAAATACAAGACCCTGTTACATAAACAAATGATGATTTTGAGAGAAAAACAACGAGATAATCTTGAGCTTGATTCTTATCAAGAAGTCACCTGCGACCTCTTGAACTTAAAGCTACTTATCCAGTAAACTTCTTCAAGTGTAATCTGTTATCAAGCTACATCAAGTTTACACACTTGAAGAATCCAAGCTGCTGATCATATCATCCTGATCAAAGCTGCTGTGAAAATTGAATCACTTACATGATTCAAAATTTCTTTTATAAGAAACCTGCTGAAGAAAGTGAAGCATCTTTGGGTGTCAAGGACTGTTGTTTGTGGTGGAGCTGGTGAAGAGGAAATCCTACCCTTCAAGGACCAGTGGAAGACTTTGGAGCGACAATCCTACTGTTCCAAGTGTTAGGTTTGTGAAGCCATAGTTATTGGTGAAGGACAAACAACTTAGGGATTTTATACGACTACCTCAAGGATCTTTAGTGAATTACCTCCAACATCACGGGAGAAGAGTGGTGAAAGGATTACATCACTGGAAACACTATAAAATTGCCTACTTACTTTACTGCATTTACATTACATTTAGTACATTTAGCACATCAATCTCTTGAACTAGCAAGCCCGAATCACACACATACACTCTTGAGTATCTAATATTTTAACAACAAGTAATAAGGCTTAATTTAAATATATTCATTGCAACAAATTCGATAAAGTCAATAGTCAGCAGACTCTGAGTGTCGTGGACTCTTGAGCAATCGGCCAATTTCTTTGAAGTTGCGGAGTTGTTAACTCAAAAGTTTTAAGTGTTAAGTTTATTCACCCCCCCTCTAAACTTAACCAAAGTCTTTTCAAGGGACCAACAATGTTGTCAATGCTGTAGAAAATCATACTTTGTCTGATAGATTAGATGATGCTCTTTTATGGCATTGTAGACTAGGACACTTGCCAGATAAGAGACTGCAAGTCATTAGTACATAGTCTACTGATTTCAAATTTTGTAATCATGATCTTTGTTATGTTTGTCCTATGACTAAACTGAAGAAAAATCCTTTTCCTTTGAGCACTACTGTAGTGAATGCTATATTTGATCTTGTTCACATAGATAATTGGGGTTCCTTAAGACAACATACAGTCAATGGACAATAATATTTCTTAACTGTTGTAGATGACTTCTCTAGATATACTTGGGTTTTTCTTATGAGGCATAAATCTGAACCTTCTGACCTTGTTAAATCGTTTGTTAAATTCGTTTCTACTCAATTTCATGAAGTTATCAAAGTTATCAGGTCTGATAATGGAGCTGAGTTCCAGCTCAATGATTTTTATGCTCAGTAGGGCATTATACATCAGACATCTTATGTCAGCACACCTAAACAGAATGGTATTGTTGAAAGGAAACATCAACATCTGTTTGAATATTGCACAGGGGCGAGGTTCGAGTAATTTACCCATTGAATATTGGGTTTTGATCTTTTACATCTTTGTAAAATTGATTAATGCTACACTACCCCTGCTGAAAGAAAGCACTCCATGAGATGCTTTATGGCCTTAAACCAGAACTATTACGTGTTTAAGGTTTTTGGTTGCTTAGTATTTTCTTGCACATTTCAGCAGTACATGACAAAATTTGACTCAAGATGTAGGACTTGTGTCTATCTTGGGAACTCAAACACGTCCCAGGGTGATATTCTTTTAGATATCACCAACAAAGACATCTTTGTTGCTAGAAATACTCAATTCCATGAGACTTATTTTCCTTAATTTCAACAGGTATTAGGAAGGGCTACACATCTTGCTGACATGCCGGTTCCTTTACCAATAATAGACAGTTTGATGATCTGATGAATGACTCAGCAGACCAGCCAAACACAGGATCAGCTGCAGTTGAGGCATCTAATGAAGAGCATGCACCAGTTAATCAGGAACTTGAACCCACACAATTAAGAAGGTCCACAAGAACAAGGAAATCACCAAATTTTTATCAAAGAGGTGCTCACCTTTATTGATGAGACCCGCTTTGCTTGAGAGTGTGGTCATGAACCTGGACAACCTATCAGCAGACTATGCTAGATTCATCTACGCTATTGATGCTGTCAAAGAGCTTAAGACTTAAAATCAGGCTATCAAGCATGATGAATGGAAAGAATCAATGCAAAAAGATATTGAAGCTCTACACAAGACTCATACATGGGAAATAGTTGATCTGCCCCTAGGAAAAAACCTAATGGATGCAATTGGGTGTACGGAATCAAATACAACCCTGATGGTTTAGTAGAGAGATATAAAGCCAGACTAGTAGCGAAAGGCTAAACTCAAACATATGGTATTGATTATCAAGAAACTTTCTCACATGTTGTCAAGATCACTACAGTTAGAGCCTTACTTGCAGCAGCTGCAGCAGCAGCAGCAGCCAATAATTGGCATCTACATCAGGTGGATGTCAACACTGTCTTTCCACATGGAGATTTAAATGTAGAAGTATACATGCAGTTAACCCCAGGTTGTGTAGCAACTAAACCAAATCAATTTTGCAGACTTACTAAGTCATTGTATGGCCTGAAGCAAGCCAACAGACAATGGAATTGCAAGTTGACTGAATCATTGGTGGCTCAAGGATTCATTCAATCCAAAATGACCACAGTTTATTAACAAAAAGGTCAGGACAACCCTTTATTGCTTTGATGGTCTATGTAGATGACATCATGGCGGTAAGCCCCCATGAGAACTTGATTCAACGGATCTAGGATGCCTACACAAGCAATTCACTATTACGGATCTTGGAAAAGTGATATATTTCCTAGGCATTTAAGCGGTAGGAAACACTGCGGTATATCAATTTCTCAAAGAAAATACACCTTAATCTCTAGAGAATATGAATTATTAGGAGCTAAACACACTAAGACACTATGGTGTCTAAAAAAACTTTCTGACACGGTGATTCACCCTTTTGAAGGATAATCGCTTCTGAGATCCTTAGTGGGCAAACTTATCTATCTTACCTTCACCAAACTAGATATTGCCTTGGCGATTCATTGGTGAGTCCATTTACAGACACTCTCTCGAAAATCATATGAAGGCGACTTATAGGCTCTTGAGGTATTTGAAGACTAATCGACAACAACCTTGAACTTAAGGTTTCTGAGGCGATTATTATCTTTGGTTGTCTGAAACAAGAAGATCGATGTCGAGGTTAAATGATGTTTTACGGAGATGCTCAATCTCTTGGAAAGCCAAGAAACAAACAAATATAGCTAGAAGCTCATCGGAGTGATGCAGGGCTATAGCAAATGCGATTTGTGAAATCTAGTGGGTGATTTATATACTACTGAGGACTTGCAAGTTCGAGTTCGATTGCATCTTTGTGTTATTTTGTGACAATGCGATTGCAAAGCACATTGCTCATAACTTGATCTTTCATGAAAGAACAAAACATATTGAAATTAGCGCCATGGACTTGTTAAACTTCTCCTAGTGAACACAAAAGAACAAGTAGTTGATATTCTCACCAAGGCCTTGGATGCACCTATTTTCTCCTATCTACTAGACAAATTGGGAATTTCAAAGATCTTCCAGAGTTCAAGTAGGCGAAGGAATCTTGAGTGCAAAATTTGTTCATGTACCACTCTCAGCTTGAGGGGGGTGTTACAACATAAATTTGAAGGGAATCTTTGAGTGCGATCGGCTAATACACTCTGTTGATTAAGGCACAACGACATCTTGTGATTATGATGACAACGACTTCTTGAGTAGTCTAGTATCGTGTAATGTAGAAAGTTAGCGCGGTATTCAGTTATAGTTTGTAGTAACCGTTTGTAAGTTGCTTCTAACTGATTCATGAGGTGTGTGTAGTTATAAATAACCCATGATCAGCTACATTGTAATCCAACTTGTAACTTTGTTATCAATAATAATTCCACATTCTACTTTCAATTTATAATCTATAAACTTCATCAAAATGTCACACTTCAAACACAATGGGTTTACACAGAGGTTCCAAATAAATCTAGAAAGGAGCTTCTGAGATATAAAGACCGCCCATTCAAAGGTTTTTACTGATAGAACAACCACCCAGACACCACATTGCAAAATTTATGTGATCTCTAACTCTCATGGTACCATGATTTGATATGCATTGTATAATACACTGTATATTGGACCTTTGGAACGTGAAGATATGACTTGAGGTGTGATTTTTTGTACTAGGAGTTGTCACCATACTCCTTGTCTTATGTTTTACTCGATGTCATGGCATCATTCACAATTCGATTTTGCAAACGGACTACAACCACACCAAACGTAGCAACAATTCAATAAAGAAGGAATGCTAAAGTGTTCTTCCTATGATTTGGGTTAATGTTATTTTGTTATTTTGTTTTTTATCGTTAACTAACTCGAGTTAAGCCAACATGATAGGGAGCAAACATGTACATATATGCTTACAATGTGCATCATCTTAATCCAGCGGCATTGTTAATGGTGTGTAATCAACGGCTGTGATGATATAATAGGACAAATCCGTTAAGGGAACTGTAGAACCGCCTGCATTTAAGATCCTAACTTTTAGACGTCTACCCTCAAAAAAAAAACTTTTAGACGTCTAGAGATACGTCAACGCCCGTTTCAATATGAAGTCGCTGCATCAGAATTGAAGGGTTTATGCATATACACATCAACAATCATCCCATAATTCTTCAGGGATTAACGATATTTTTCTTTTCTTTTTTTGTTGTTGCTGGTGAATTTTTTTCTTCTAACTTTATCCTTAAGTACGGATGAAGAATCAATTCAGGGTTCTCATACATGCTGTGAAAGTTACTTGTAGTCTGCGCCTCCATTTCGCTTGTATCTTTCTCCATTCCTCACCAATCCTACGCAGTCGCAGTTCTTCTCAGCCAATGGCAATGGCAATGGTGACGTGCTCAAGTAATCGTTTCATTTTGTTATGGACTATATTTATTTTATGAAAGTAAATATTGTTTAATATTTTTATTTATGTTACGTAGCGATTCTAGTGATTTTGGGCGTGATTAGTGGCCCCAATTCCGTTGTAATCTGTATATTTATAGCGTTGTGTACTGAATGAAATACACAAGGAAAATTATTCCCAAAATTTGTCATGGTATCGGAGCCACCACTCGGCCATCGAATCCTAAAATTGCTTCCTGCTTTTCCGTCCTTCTCCACCATTTTTTCAGGCACCTTGCTTAAAATGGCCGACGATAACGGAAAGCTTGATCCCTTCTTGCAAGTGTTTGCCTTGCAAGTAGACCGACCGACCAGCTTCGATTCGAAACCGGAGAAATCCACGTTGTATTGCTCAAATTGTAAGCAATCGAGGACACAATGTAAGCACTTGCTACCGGATTGGTGGGAGGCGGAATCGGAAAGAAAAAAAAGCAGTCTTGATGTCTTTGTCATCTTTTCGGTATGTAGTGTGAGAGCACCGGTCGTGCGAGCTAAGCGTAAATGTTGTGCTTGGAAGTCTTGATCTTTGGCTTGATGGCGGGAGGAACGATTGCATCGATATCATTGGCTAATTTGTCAAGTGAGCAGTTGTTTTGATTAATCGATTAAAGACCAGCGGGTAGATCGTATGGCGGGTAAGTCCTCCGTTATCTCTTGGATTATTGACACGGGAACTTCTCATCATGTAACCGGTGACGAATTTTGTTTGACAAATATTATAAGCATTCCGCCATGTACGGTTGGGCTTCCAGATGGGCAACAAGCCGTGGCTACTAAAGCGGGCCGAGTCTTTCTTACGGATAAAATTGTTCTTGACCGTGTTCTTTTTGCTCCTACATTGTTGTGCAATTTAATATCGGTGTCACAATTGATCAATGACTCTGACTATTTAGTTCGATTCACTGACTCATTGTGTGCTATCTGGGACCATCGTTCGAGGAGCCTGATTGGAGCGGTGAGCGGAAGGATGGACTACTACTATGTTACTTAATATTCTACGGTGTGTGCGGTGACTACTTGGGTGAGTCTCTCTTGGTGTGGCATCATCATTTGCGTCATCCGTCGATCATGTTACCAAGTTAGTTCCGCTTGATTAAACACAGATCTAGTAATTTTAAAATTTTGAATAAAGCTCGTGACATTTGTCATCAAGCGAAAGCTTGATCTCGCGATCGTTTTCTGTTAGCGGCTTGATAAAGATGGTAGAATTCTTGAGCATGTGCATTGTGATTTGTGGGGCCTTAGCTTATAGAGCTCCTTCGTCTAGTGGGGCACATTATTTTTGACTTTGGTCGAAGATTTTCTAAATTTGTTTGGGTATATCTGCTGCATTCAAAAACCGACGTTTGCAAGACTTTTTCTTCTTTCTTTTCTATGGTTGAAAGACAATTTGAAATATCGGTGAAATTGAGTGCGTAGTGATAATGGCACTTTGAATTTAGTGGGATCTTGGATTATTTTGATAAGGCGGCATAATATTTCCAACGTCATGTGTTGGTACACCCCAACAAAATGGTAGAGTGGAACGTAAGCATCAACACATCATTAATGTGGGCCGGGCCTTGATGTTTCAAGGCAATCTACCTATTACGTTTTGGGGGGAGTGTATTCTCGGGGCGGTACATTTAATAAAGCGCACTCCCTCGGCGTTATTGAAAAACAAAACACCCTTTGAAATATTGTTCGGCAAGGAACCTATTTCTGACTACTTGTGTGCATTCGGTTGTTTATGCTTCGCCCATGATCAAAGAGCCAAAGGTGATAAATTCACTCCTCGAAGCGAAAATGCATTTTTGTCGGATATCTAATGGAAAGAAAGGATGGAAACTATATGACCTTGATATTGGTGAATTTTTGTTTCTCGGGGCGTTAAATTTTATGAGAATGAATTTCCTTTTGCCAACAAGCCATCTACTATGACCACTGCCGAACCAACTCCCACTCGTACTCCGATAGGGGTTGATGATGATTTTTTGGAAGACATAGAATCCGTCTTGTATGACCATGGAAATGCACCAGAACCCGATATAAATACTGATACGACTTCTGGCACGATTTCCCCTGTGGACAACCCGGTCCCCGACCAGGCCAATGCCTCTATTGATTTGGGATGCGGCATGCGAACTAAGAGCCCTCTGGAATGGCACAAACACTATGTCACGCACACTGTACGGGAAGCAAGTCCATCCTCTCATTCACCGCCCTTTGGCAAATAACTTTCGAGTAATCCTTACCTATAGCACATATTGTGAATTGTGACAAATTTTCCGCGTGACACCGCATATTTCTTGTAGCTATAACTGCAGGAACTGAGCCTCGTACCTTCACCGAGGCAATGCAGGATCCGGGGTGGAGAAATGCGATGAACCAGGAAATAATTGCACTCAAAAATAATGGGACTTGGGTTATGGAGGAACTCCCTCCCGGGAAAAAGGCGCTCGGTTGTAAGTGGTTCTACAAAATAAAGTACAGTGTTGATGGAACCGTTGAGCGGTTAAAAGCTCGCCTCGTTGTTCTTGGCAACCATCAGGTCAAAGGGATTGACTACAACGAAACCTTTGCTCCGGTCTCAAAAATGGTAACTGTTCATGTATTTCTTGCAGTAGCAGCATCAAAAAATTAGGAGCTCCATCAAATGGACGTTCATAATGCGTTTCTTCACGGGGATTTGCATGAGGAAGTGTACATGAAATTACCTCCTGGATTAACCGTAAATCACCCCAGCATGGGATGTCGATTGAAAAAGTCCCTCTATGGCCTGAAACAAGCACCACGATGTTGGTTTGCCAAATTGGGCGCTAGTTTGAAGTCTTATGGTTTTTTCCAATCTTACTCAGACTACTATCTTTTCACTTTCAAACAAGGGCAGGTGCAGCTTAACGTGCTTGTTATGTCGACGACTTGATTCTTTCGGGTAACGATTCTTCCGCGCTTGCTCGTTTTAAGGCATATTTGGGTGAATGCTTTCACATGAAAGATCTCAGCATTCTAAAATACTTTCTTTGCATCGGTGTACGAAATCCGGAAGGATTTTTACGTGTCAATGCAAATACACCTTTGATATTCTAGTGAGGTCGGATTGTTGGATGCCAAACACGCGGCTTCCTATTGAAGCGAGAACCACACTCTTGCCCTTGCTTTAGTGGTCGCTTTATGTGAAGATCCGGGCGATATAGACTCCTGGTTGGTTATCTCATTTACTTGTCTTTTACTCGTCCCGACTTGGCTTACACTTGTGCATATTAAAGGCTCAATTTAGGCAATCACCACGTCGTGAACATTGGGGCGCAGACTATTCGGGCGATCCGTTACTTGAAGGAATGTCGAGGTCAAAGCATTTTCTTTGCTGCATAGCGATAGTAATTTAACCTTATCTGGTGGTGTGATCGATTAGGCGAGTTGCCTTTTGACACATCGTTAAACTTCTTGGGTGGATTGTTTTCTTGGGAATTCTCTAGTTTCTTGGCGCGCAAGAAGCGACATAATGTGTCCCGCTCTTACGCCGAGGCGAATACCGTTCGATGGGGGCCTTACCTCCGAATTGAAATGGCTCAAGGCTCTCTCTCGCGAGTTTGGGTGTGGCTCATCCCGAGCCATTGATTTCTACTCCGATAGCTTGATCCGCCTTGCACATCGCTTTCGAGAATCAATATTTCATGAGCATACGAAGCACATTGAGCCATTGTCATTATGTTCGGGATGATATTCAAGAAGGTCTCATCGCTCCGTGTCATGTCAAGACCGATGCACGATTAGCGGATATTTTCACAAAGCGTTGGGCAAGCATCAATTTTACATTTGTTCGCAAGTTGTGCATTTGTGACTGCATGCTCTCAACTAGAGGGTGTTACGGAATATATTTATTTTAGGAAAGTAAATATTGTGTAATATTTTTATTTATGTCTGCGGTAGTGATTCTAGTGATTTTGGGCGTGATTAGTGACTCCAATTCCGTTGTAATCTTTATATTTATAGCGTTGTATACTGAATGAAATAAACAAGGAAAATTATTCCCAAAATTTGTCACATTTCCTTTCATTTTCTATGGTATTTTGCAATGGAACTGAAGTCACTTAAGACATTTGATGAATACATGGCAGTGGATAAAATATCATTTGGGTAATTATATCGACTCATTTTTCTTCCAACAATCCTCTATCCCCTTTTGTCTTTTAGATGAAATCCCAGCTCAAGTTGGGTTCTTAGGTCTTGGTATCATGGGTTCTCAAATGGCGCATAATCTGTTAAAAGCAGGGTCAGTCAACGATGTTTGATTACTTTTCTCTGTTAATTAGACATTAATTCATTGAAGTTAGAATGCTTCTACAGGTTGGTTATAAATTATTGAAACTTATTATTATTTTATTGTTTCTTTGGAAAGAGCTCTTGCCTATGCTACTAACTACTAATAAGAGACAAAAGGGACACATATATATATACAAATTGGAGAAGTTGTTTATTATGCATAGCTGATTTTGTAGGCATGCAGCCCAAAACAATTTCGTCACACGTTACTGATTCGCTCCGATGTTCATGATTTAGATGCAATGTCACTGTCTGGAATAGAACCAAGAGCAAATGCGATCCACTTATCTTCTTGGGTGCATTGTAAGTAATCTGTTTAAAGTATTGTTCCCGAAAAGTAGGAAGTGGCTTGTGGTCCGTAAACTTTTCCTTTTAGTTGATGGATCGAGCTGGTTGATTTCTGATGCCTCTTGAAAAAGGATCATGTAGTTCAGCTTCACAGCATTCAACTAATGCCCCGCCCGCCATATTGATGGTCACCATCTTTGTTGACGAAAACTAGTAATTAATTAAATTTTTCACACAAGTTCTTGTGGTGAAGTGACATTTTCCATGCTTGCTGATCCTGAAAGAGCCGGTATCTACTCTTCACTATGTCAAATATTTTTCTTTGGCTTCTACGTGGTAATGGCTTCTACGGGTGGGTAAACCGGAGGATAGCCGAAAGGTACTTCTGTTGATGCTGCTTTGTTGTGGGTAAGCTGGATTTGCTTGAGGTTCAGGCTGAAAAGGGTAGTACCCCTGATGATAATTCCGGTGATGCTGTGGGGTTGGCTGAGGTTCTTTGGAGACCAAAGGGTGGGTAACCAAAACCATCTTTGATGGTCGAAATCACGGTGAAAGTGGTGCGGTAGGTCGAGGGTATGACTGCGGGAGGAGGTGGGTAGAAAGTCGATCTTCTTTGGTGAAACACTAGCGGCGAGGATGGCTCACTGGTGGAGGGTAAACACTGACTGGTGGAGGATAAACGGTTTGCTGATGTTGAGGGTAGCTTACCGGTGGCGGTACTAATCTTGCTGGAACATCACTTACCAATGAGAATTGAGCTGAACTTCCCACGTGCCATCGTGGAGGTTGCTCCTGATGAGGTCTCGGTGACAAACCCTACTGAGACCTTGGGGTGGGTGTCGCCGTATGAGGAGGTGGTGACAGACTCTGTCGAGGTGGTGGAATCTTCCTCACAACACCTCCTCCTACGACCGGTGTTGGACTTTCCCGTCGAACTCTCAAAGTCTCTGCGCCCGCTCCAGTTCTCGTGAACACCATCCTGATGATCAAAGAAAACCAGAACGTTACTAAAGGATCTAGAGAAATTTATCTTAAAAGAACGGAAGTCTAAAAGACGCTTTTCTCTGATACCAACTGTAACGCCTCGTTCCCGGACACCGAGTCATTATCCGGAAAAGGAACATTCGGCACGTATAAAATAAAAATAAATTCACTTTATCGTAAGCCTCTCTTCGTCGTATCAAAAATAAGCAAGCGGAAGCAAAAGACTCGGGTATAAAATTTCCAATCATCCAAGAATAGATACAACATCTAAAGGTGGAAATGTAACTTATTACATTCAAGGAAAATACGATAATCCTAAAGAAATGTACGATATTCTCAAAGGAAACGTAACTGTACTACAAGTCTCGAAAGACCAAAAGTCTAACACTGTCTAATGAAGAATAACAAAAATAATAAAAGTAAAGTCTTCAATGAGGCGTCTTCAAACGTCATCATCAAACTCCTCCTCGTAAACATTATCGACCTGTTCGTCTTCTCACCCCCAAACACATAGAAAACATGCATTTGAGGTAAGTACAACGTACTTAATAAGAAAGAGAAGCTATGATCACAATTATAGTTCTTAAAGAAAAGATATTTAAAGGTTTAGTTGTTTAAGTGTGACCGACCCAATCTAGGGTTCATTCCATGTCCATCAACATGAATTGACTAAGCGTTTCTACTTAACTTATCTATGTTACAACCGCACTCAAGGACCTTTCTGGCGTATCCACTTTTGGGACACTCTTGGCAACATATTGGTGGATCACACCAATATCCACGGAGGCTAGAATAGGTAGGCTCCGATAGTCACGCACCTCGGTGGAGTCCTTCCGTGCTTAGGGTTTTTGACCTCGGAGTTCTTCCACCTTCGAGGTAGCACACACATCGTGATATAGGCGGTGTCTATCCAAGAGACATGTTGTTTAATCTTTTACTAGTCAAGTCACGTAATTTTATTAGAATGATTAACTAACCACCTATGTGTTTTCAATTAATCTCCGTCACATTTACTACTCTCTTCCTAGACCACTAGACACAACAAAGCCTAGCAATTACACAGACATTGATGAATGCTAATTCATCAAAGCACAAGCCTATCATGCTCTTCCGACGGATCCGAACTTCAACTCCCTTTAAGAGTACATTCGGTGTTTTAACTGAATGAATCAGAAGTTCAATTCAGGCTTGTTTAGTTTATACCATGTTAACATATCATGAATAAGGGTTTAAAACAATAATAATATGATTATAAAACCCAAAACCAAACTAGAATGATACAACCGTAAAAACAAGGTAGAACAGGCCAGACGCCCGTTTGAAACCCTATGGACGCCCGTCCACTAAACCCCAAACGCCCGTCTGCCAAAAGCAGCTACATCCTGAATCAAAAATCTCACCTCAGACGCCCGTCTGCCTTATGCAAACGCCCGTCTGAGCTAATAGGGTTGCGAACGCCCGTCCGCCTATTGCAGACGCCCGTCCGCTTGAGTTTTTCCCAAAATGCTCACATCGTCAAAACTCGATTTCAAATCCGTTTCTGACCTAATTGACATCGAATTAAACACAGAAAAACGTAGAAAACATAACTAATCATCCCAAGATTACCTAGGATCCTTGATCAACGAAAAACACATCTTTTACTAGCATCTACACGTCTAAAAAACATAATCTAAACTTTACGAATCATAACCGAGATCATAGGAAGAGTTTCTTACCTAATTGCAGCCACAAACCAGATTCAAACAACCTTGAAAGTCTGCAGCCCATACCACAAAACTGATATCCCAACGATGTCCTTCTCACGGCGATTCCAATTCTCGAGTCTGATCTGAAAACGGTTCAACACCTCTTAAGATAATTGAAGAACTCCTTCCGCCCTTTTCTCCTCTCCAAATTGCGCAGAGAAGGGGCGTGTAAACTGAATTTCTGATTTAGTCTAGGTTATGGGATTATTGTGTGTAATTTTCCTTAAATACCAGTTTCCCATAAATCCCTTTTTCCTTAATTGTCCTTTAGTTAACAAATAATCATATTTCCCTTAAATATATATATATTTCGAAAATATATACATACATACTCTATTAAATACTTAACTCCCATAAAAGAAAAGAAATAATAATATTTCGTTTTCGCAAAATGACACGTCTGCCCTTTCCCGAAAATCGGAATATTACAAAGTCGATGTTGCTTGCAGTGAACACGGAGCTGCTAGAGGTTTATGTCCAGGAAAAGGGTGTTTTTTTTTACAGGTTATCTTGAACAGAGCTAGCTATCATTAGCACTATGACTACTTAAATATCCTGAATGTTGTCATGTGAAGTTGACTTACCAGATATACCATCACACTGATGTGATTTTTATACCTGTTTTCTGCGCGCTGTCACTTCTTGATGAGTTCATTATTGTATAGAGACTTTGTTCTCATCTTGAGGGTGTCTCCACACGTGTGGAAACACCGTGTGGTTCAATATGAACCACACGATTTCATTGTATTTAAATTGTATTTGTTCGGATCGTTTCATTTGTCACTTCACCTCAAAATACACTCTCGACACAAGTATTTCCCCATCTTGAGCGGCCTTTGTTCCTCATTACTTGTATTCACTTCCCATTCCTCATTCGGGGTGATGTTAGTTAGACTGATCACCCCGTTATATTAATACACTTGGTTTAGGAGATGTTCGATGTTTCCTGTATGGAACTTTGCTGGAAGTATATATGATATGGGCTTCAATAATCGAGATATTGGATGTAGTACACTCTTTGTTGCATTTAGTGTGGCATGTGATTAATAGCTAGAAATTGCATGGTGAGGTTCGCAGTAGAAAACAAAGTGGTAAATTTGGTATTATCTTTGTAGGCCTGATGACTTTTCAAGAAACAATGCTAATTTCGAATACAGGATCCTGCATAAGGCCATCACTGGTTCAACTTTGTTATTACTAGTTACTAAGTAAGCATAGTGCTACCTTTTTATGCTTTGTATTGTTTGAGTGCATTGTGCATTCAAAATTTCTGTTGGTTAAATGGAATGATTCTTTGTCAAATTGGTTCGCACCGGGTGAATTTGTCTGTACATTGTTCCCCTTTGCACGTAGGAATTATCTCTACTGCTCTTTTCTGAATGGATTTTGATATGTCATTGATATGATTGATCTTTATATGGTTGCTCTCCAGTTATGTGTATGTCTCTACTGTTGATGTTGCCACGTCAAAATTGATTGATGAAAAAAAATAAGAGCTACAGGATCCCAGTTTTTGGAGGTATCAAAAAGCAATACGTTATTGTTCTCGTTTGGTTGTTGATAATTTTTTTTTCTCTATTATAGATGTTTACCTGAAATTTCAGACAGATGTATCCACTATATATGTTCTAGGCTCCAGTTTCAAACTCCAAAAAACCTGCGGAAGATGGACAACTTATTTTTCTAACTGCTGGTAGCTAGGCATCATTATTGATATGCTTACCAAAAGACGACCACGAAAAGCTGCAGTCTTTAGTTTCTTTGTTCACAGTGTTAGAACATTTGCATCGGTGTTTGTAAATGAAGGTAAATTTGTAAGATAGACGTCCAAACCATTCTCATGCAGCAAAAAACATCTTTAGCATGATCTCTAGCCAAATCCGTAAAGTATTCATCTTTAAGTTCTCCCCTAGCTAGCTACTGCCTACTTGTAATATACTGAATACAAAATCTTTATTCAAATTACGCGTTGTACAGATTTTGATATGCCTCTCACTGTTAGAAGATAAGTCCAAAAAGGATATAATAGTCTATTCTAGAAAGTTGTTAGTGAGGTGGCATTGTACTAGGAGATCTAGTACTAGATTTTATTCCCCTAGTTCTTTCCATATATGTATTGGTTTTATCCACTGGAATAACATAACAAATGTTTCTCTGAAATTCAAGTTGGTATCAGAGCATCTTTGGCTATGGCCGATTCCGGCAAGGCAACCACCGGAGTTACAGCTCCGCCAATAACACCTACACTTCCAGAAAGGTCAGAAGGTGGGAATGTCACTCGAGCTCCCACCGGCCTTCAAACTCAGTTCTCCACACTTCCTTTTTCTGTTGCATCTTTTCCAACTTTCGGTTCCACGGCTTACCTCCGACCATCCATTTCCGACTTCTTTACCTTTATGCAACAAAATCCGACTGTCACCTCCTTCATGCAATCTCCAACACCTCAGATGACCCTTTCTCCTTCAGTTAGCTCTCTAGCTCCTTTTGGTGGAAATCTGAATCAAGCTTGCACTATCAAACTTGACATATCGAATTATCTGCTATGGAAATCCACAATTTTACCCATTGTAAGAGGACACAAACTGGATGGTCATCTTCTGGGCACTAAACCAAAGGCACCGGAAGTTGTCTCTACATACAACACAACCAGTCTATCTACCTGCACAATCCCAAATCCAGCTTATGAAGAGTGGTACACCAAAGATCAACGGCTTGTTGGATGGTTGATGAGCTCAATAAAGAGGAAACACTTCTAGAAGTTGTTGGATCTGGGTCTGCTCATGAAATTTGGACCAGTCTAGAAATCCTATACAACAATCGATCTCAGGCGAGAATGCTTGAGTACAAGACAACATTGACTCGTAGTGAAAAGGGATCTAAATCCATGATGGATTACCTTTCCCAAATGAAGTCCTATTCAGATGGCTTGGGTGCTGCAGGATACCCGATTACAAAGTGTGAGCTAATTCTTGCTACTCTTGGAGGCCTTAGTAAGGAATATGAATCTGTTATTGTGAATTTGACTTCAATAATAGGCTCACTGTCTTGGCAAGAAGTTCAGTCACAGTTGGTGACTCATGAACGACTCCTGGCTCGGTTTAATCCTTCTGCATTTCTGGATTTGGGGCTATCCTCTGCAAATGTTGCTATGTCCAGACCTGGTGGAAATAGATCATCTGGGAATAGAACTAGAAATCAAGGAGTTACCCAGGATCATACCAGGTTTACCTGGATCTATCCTCTCAAACTAAAATCTGAAGCCCTTAATGCCTTTCTGGAGCTCAAAACAATGGTAGAAAACCAATTTGATAAGAAGATCAAAACACTTCAATCTGATTGGGAGGGGGAATACAGAAGTTTTGAACCCATTCTTAAACAAACTGGAATCATATTCAGACATCCATGTCCCTATGCACATGCTCAAAATGGCAAGGCTGAAAGAATACACAGACATATAGTTGAAATGAGGCTTACATTGTTGGCTTAAGCTTCCCTACCACTCAAGTTCTGGTGGGAAGGTTTTAGGTATGCTGTCACCATTATAAACTCCCTTCCAACTCCTATTCTGTCAGATAAATCTCCTCATGAATCCTTACTTGGTCAGAAACCCAAATATGATCAGTTTAGAGTGTTTGGATGTGCCTGCTACCCTTATCTCAGACCATACCAAAACCATAAGTTTCATTTCCATACTAAATAGTGTGTCTGTCTAGAACCTAGTCCCAGTCACAAAGGTACATGTGTCTAAAACCATCAGGAAGAATATACACCTCTAGAGATGTGGTCTTCAATGAAAATCACTTCTCATATAAGACAGGGTTTCCTAGTAAAGTGTCTACCCCCTTATTTGTGTGTGAAGAAACTCAGTCTAGTGCACCTGTTTTCTCTTTTTCTGGTGGTACTGTTCATAATCCAGTAACCATACATATGTCCAATGTTCCCTCACATGATACAGATCATCATGGTGAGACTTCAACAACTGGTAGCTCATCCTCACCTGACCAAGACTCACCTGGAACTGGATCTACACCACCAACACACTACTCACCACTACCTCAAAACACACCTTCACCATCACCACCTCCATAACCACCTCAATCACCTGTACCCCAACCTGCACCTGCACTAGTTCACAAAATGCAATCCAGATCAAAAAGTGTATTTTCAAACCCAAGACCTTTTCTTACCTAGCTCTCATCCTGCTCATGCATATCCAACTAAACCAATAAGAGTATCTGATGCCCTAAAGCAGAGTGAATGAAAGGAAGCTATCCAAGAAGAATACAAGGCCTTGATGCAGAACAACACCTGGGAATTGGTCCCTCCAAATCCTAAACTGAGATTGGTGGGGAACAAGTGGATATTCAAGTTGAAACGAAATGCTGATGGAAGTATACAGAAACATAAGGCAAGACTTGTTGCTAAAGGTTTTCTACATACTCCAGGACTAGACTACACAGAAACATTCAGTCATGTGGCAAAAGCCTCTACTATCAGGGTGATCTTAGCCTTAGCTGTTGCATGTCAATGGAAAATAAATCAAACAGACATCGACATTGCTTTCCTAAATGGGAATCTCAAAGAAGCAGTGTATATGCCACAACCTGAAGGCTTTGTGGATCCTACAAAACCCCACCATATCTGTTGTTTAAAAAAGGCCCTCAATGGTCTCAAGCAGGCCCCTAGGGCCTGGTTTGAAAAGTTAAGCAACTTCTCACTGGGGTTTCGAGACAATCCAGTCTTGAGATGTGTCTTTTTTATATTCAAAAAAGACACCACTCTGTTGTATGTCCTCATTTATGTTGATGACATATTAGTCACTGGTAACAGATTCTCATTGATACAGAACTTCATTCATATGCTAATCATAAATTTGCCTTGAAGGATCTTGGGGCCTTGAGTCACTTCCTGGGAATGCAAGTTCAAAAAGATGATACAGGTTTGTATTTGAATCAGAAAATGTATGCTACCCAACTCTTACAGAAGCTGGATTTTACTCATCTAAAACCATGCCCTACACCAAAAGCTCTTGGAGTGGATCTCACCAGTACTGAAAGTCCCCTCGTGGATAATCCTACCCTATATTGGTGCACTTCAGTACATGAGCTTTACAAGGCTAGATCTTACATATGTTGTGAACACTCTTAGCCAGTATATGCAACACCCTAGAGTGATCCATTGGCAATGCCTCAAAAGACTACTTAGATATGTGTAGGGCACTATTGACTATGGACTGCACTTCCTTCCAGATCAGGGAATTACCCTCACGGGTTTTTCGATGCAGATTGGGCGTGTGACTTGGCTGATAGAAGATCCATTGCAGGTTATTGTGTCTATATATGTGGATCCCTAGTATCATGGAGTTCCGAGAAACAAGGAGTGGTCTCCAGGTCTATCACAGAGTCTGAATACAGAGCTCTGGCCAACACAGCTGCAGAAATTCAGTGGCTCAAATCTCTTATAAGTGAACTATACATTCCCCTACCTAAAACTTCTGTGATATGGTGTGATAATCTAGGTGCTCAAGCACTGGCCTACAATCTTGTGTTTCACAACAGGACCAAACATATTGAGCTAGATGTTCATTTCATTCGAGACAAGATTGTGGATGGCTCTATTTCTGTCCAATACATCCCTTCATCTGATCAGATAGCGGACTGCTTCACCAAACCTCTCTCAGCCACTAAGTTCACTCAGTTTCGTCACAAACTTCAAGTGGTCAAGACCCCTTCTCGTTTGAGTAAGGATGTTAGAAGATAAGTCTAGTCTATTCTAGAAAGTTGTTAGTGAGGTGGCAGTGTACTAGGAGATCTAGTACTAGATTTTATTCTCCTAGTTCTTTCCATATATGTATTGGTTTTATCCACTGGAATAATATAACAAATGTTTCTTTGAAATTCAAGTCTCACATTAAATAAAATTAAAATTTTGATTTAGTGCATATTGAGCACCCTAAAATTAGTCTGTTAAGATATGCTAATGAAAGTGACCTAAGATGTTCACATCATCTTGTATTGTCTTGTTTGACATGTAAAACAGTACATGAACTGAATCATTGCAACCATATTTCAAATGGAGCTGCAATGAAACTGGTGGTGAAATGATCATGGGAAGGTATTAGATTTCACCGATCTAAATGTCTCTCATTTTTGTGACATTTTCACCATCGTAGAATATGTTGTGAAAGTTGATTTCCATGCTCGTTTCCGAAGAAGTAAAATGATTCGCCACAAGATTGTACTAGTACACATTTGTATGCCATTGACCATGATGAGACCATCGATTCATATGGTCCCTTCTCATAATGTTTGTACCATTAATGATAGATGGTAATTAAACATAACGTATTAGAGTTGGGAAGTCATTAGTTCATAAACTTGTACAGATGATTAGTAATTACTTCATGGTATTTTGATATGAAAAGAAATCTGTTGTTTCTGATCAGGACCTACGGCTTGCCTGCGTTGGCATTAGCTAAATCTGTATCACAATCCACCTCAATAACAGAAGCAGCACGTTATAGATATAACGTCCCGTTCCCGAACACCGAGTCATTATCTGGAAAATGAACGTTCGACACGTATAATATAAAATAAATTTTATATTATACGTAAGCCTCTATTACGTTGTATCGAGTTAAGCAAAACGAAAGTAAAGACTCGGGTATATATTTTTTTTTCAAACAACCAAGAATAGAAATGTAAATTTATTACAAAGGGAAAACCAAACGAAACCGTAAAATGTACGAAACCACCAAAAGTATACTAAAAGAAATTACAAGGTTAATGTATCATCAGACCAAATAACAAAAGTAAATGCTTCAACGTCGGCGTCCTCAAACGTCGTCATCAAAGTCTTCCTCGAACTCCGGATCTACCTGTTCATCTTCTCTCCCACAAACACATAGAAAAACATGCATTTTAGGTAAGTGCAATGTACTCAATAAGAGGCAGAAGCTACAAATTATTTATGATTTATAATTAAAAGATTATCTTTATAAGACTGATTGAGGTCAAGTTAAATTATTAACTCGATGCCTAAATAACCACTAGCAAGTGAACTAGGTTCAATCGCAGTATAGCTAGATAGAGTCGAGGTCGATCCCACAGAGAATCAATTTGTGGATCCTAACTTAAATAGTCAACCTATTTATTTCGTTTGACAAAGACGGTCTATGACCAACATAGGATACGAGAAAAGAAAGACACACTCAAACATATAAACAAATAACATGTAAACAAATAACGTAATCAAGCGCCCAATTATAACCGTAATCATTTGGACCTGAACAATTTATATAACAACGAGACTTATCAACTATTAATCCGTTCATATCTATTTATATTGGCTACGGGAGTCATCCTCTAAAACTTGATGTAGCACCGGTAGTCACTAGATCACTTTGTGATATTGTTACGTGACTTCGCTTTTTAAGTGCCTCCATCTCATATAACTCACACGCTTACGACTCTAAGGATGCCGATATTAACCGTGACACCTCGTCTGAGGCAACATTCCTATGGTTAGCGCGTATTTCCTAAACGATCACTCAAACTCTCGTCCAACTAACAATTACCAAGTCATAGTCTCATGCTAGTTTACGACCTACGTATAAGCAGTGCGCGCAATTCCACAATATAAACCTACCTAGATAACGTTGAGCGTCCGTGAAGATCAATTCATAAGCCCACCTAAGAGTTTTATATTGGTATTTCCTTTTTTACGTTTTAATTAAATTAAGCGAGTGGCGTAGCCATAGTCATACCTCTTTGAGATAACAGATTCAATTAAGCTAACCTAATCATAAAGACGTGATCGATTAACGGATGAAGCAGGGTAAGAGGCTCTCGTCGACCGAATAGAGACACTTTCGGTCGACCGAGTGACACCTCTCGGTCACCCGAAGTGCTTCACTCCCAGTTACATCCCCGAATATATTTCTCGGCGTTTCTCATACGAATCGGATTATATAGTGAATCATCAGGACATTATATAAATTAATCTAAATACACGTAAACTAAACACGTAGATTCATCCATAGATCGTAGGAAGAGGACGTAGGGTATGAGATCCTCATAGACAAGGCATCACCACCTCCCTAACATCATAGCCTAGATCTACATCATCTAGATATGAATAACTACTCAAACAATCCAAGCATAATTGGGAAATTGATTACTAAAAGAAAACAAGAAGAAAAACTAGGGCTTACATGATTGCACCCCCAGCTCCTTCACAAGCCTAATGAATCCTTATTTGCTTCTATGTAAATATGAATTGATATTGGTGTACATATGTGTGTTCTAAAAAATACAAAGACTTGTGTTTATATAGAGCTACAGCCGACTTAAGAAAACCGACTTAAATGCCGACACTACTGAACCCTAACCGCCTCAAACAATGTGTCGGACTGCTGCTGGGCTTCAGGCCCACTCGGTCGACCGAATGCATAGGCTCGGTCGACCGAGCCTTATATGCATATGGGCTTCTGTCTTTTTATGCATTGGGCTTTCTGAACTTGTTTGCAATCCATTAAAGCTTCTCCGAAGTCCATCCTTGCGCTCCCCAATGGGTTACTACAAATATAGCATGAAATACAGTCTGTAACATCAAATAATATAATAAAATCTCCAAATACATAATAACGAATCGTAACTCTCGGCATATGCAACTTAAGCATATTATGACTTATTATTACTCTATTATAGCTGTAAGGAAATCGATATTCTAACGCAGCAGAATTTAAAATTTTGATTTCCTAAACTAGATCGTTCTTCGAATAATGCAATAAACACGTTAAGGGGGTTGGCAATTATACCTCAATGATCTTAAAGATCGTCGCTTTGACCGCCAACGGAGAGTAGTTCAATGCGCAAGCCGTCCACGCGTCCGGCCTCTATCGCTTATCCACACGAACTCCTTGCCGGAATCCTTCCTAGGATTGCTATTGAAAAGCTCGGTTGCTAGGGCGGACTTTTCTTCCTCACAACCTCACAACAAAAGCCCCCCTCTTTTGCACAAGAAAACTAGCTCTAAGAATTTTTCTCTCAAGAATAATGAACTCTTGGAAGAATGGTGTGTCTAAGAGCTTGGCAATCCCTCTTATTTATAAGGGGGAGGGGCGGCCTTGATGCTTGGGGAGGAGGAGAAGAAAACCTCTTTCCAATAAAATTAAGGAAAGTTAATTAATGTGATTGATCTCTCTTTCCATAATTTATTTTTTTCTCCAATAACTATTATTAAATAAATTATGATCTTACCATAAATCTTATTTTCTCAAAATCAATTAATATCACATATTAATTATTATGGTATATTTATTAATTAAATTGCACAATCCAAGTGTGACATGTTCACACCTAAATGGCGCCACCCTCTCCATAAAATAACTTATGGAAAATTCTTTTAATTAATATAATTTGTATATATAATTAATATCTTGTATTTTATTTATTCATAATAAATAAATACCACCATATTAATTTACCACTATAACCTTTATAGTCTAGAGATAAACTTTCCTTATTTGGTTATCAACTATAACCGCATTTTAATCCGACTGATGTTCATATGTGTGTGACCCGATAGGCTTCCGAATATGTTGGCCGTAGACACAAAGTGCAATTTACCAAAATGCCCTTCATACCTAACGATCACGGGATAGCGTCTAGCAACACACCGTGATCCCCAATCATCGGAAGAGTCAAAAGCAATGACTACTACCTTTCATGTGAAGCAGTTACCGTGTAACTTACAATCCTATCATTTGTAATAATATCCATACGATCAGTATCTCGAGTGTCAATACATTGACGATCGTATCTTATAATCTGGATATCATGCTCTCTCGAATAACACATTTACTCCCACTTTGCAAAGATTCTCGAGAGCTAGACATTCCTTATAAGAAGGCCATTTCGGATATTCGATCCTAATCATAGGATACGCGATTCCCGGACGACCAATCATGTATACTCCGCGATGCTTCAATATCATACCCAATCACTACCGCATGATCGCCCGTGGTTAGAGAAATCTCAATAGTGTCAAAGCATGATAATCCACACCGTGATGCCATGAAGACTCGGTCAAAGGATAATTACACAACCGCCACATAGTGTGACACTTAATGTAAGTGGAGTCGGGTCCTAACGTCACGCATTCTCTAATACACGCCCACGCATACCCAAGTCAAGTGTCTCTACACTTGATGACGAGATCTATCCCTACCTTCTAAAAGATAGAAGACATCCATCACGTGCTAGTCTCGATTATACTATCAATGTCCCATTTGATAATACATAAGACTAGAGACATTTAAGTACCAACCTTGTTATAGCGATTAGAGATCTCATCAACCATAATCACTATCATGGTTTCTCTATCACAGATTGATACTAGGGACGTTACTATATATGTACAACAAATGATGATAAACAATATATAATAACATAAGTGCTTTTATTAATCATAATAAAGTTATTACATGAACTAAATAGATCAGAACGACCCGACCCGGTCGGATCCGGTCCAACCCGATTGGGTTTAGGACACCTTTCCAACAATCTCCCACTTGGCCTAAAGCCAATCACCCATATGCCTAAGCCCGTGCAAGTGAACATGTTTCTCATGCTTAGCTTGAGACAATGCCTTGGTTAACGGATCAGCTATGTTATCATCCGTGTGGACTTTCTCTATCTTTACATCTCCTCTATCTACTATCTCTCTAATCAAGTGATAGCGCCGTAGCACATGTTTGGACTTCACGATGAGACCTTGGTTCCTTTGATCGAGATATCGCTCCATTATTATCACGATGATGAGGCACTGGACCTTCAATGGAGGAACCACACCAAGTTCGATGTGAACTTCTTCATCCAAATCGCTTCCTTTGCCGCCTCCGAGGCTGCTATGTATTCGGCTTCCGTTGTAGAGTCCGCAGAGTCTCCTCGCTTGGAACTCTTCCACTCCTTTGCTCCGCCGTTAAGCGTGAAAACAAATCCAGATTGTGACTTGAAGTCGCCCTTGCCGCTTTGAAACGGCATCCAGTGTAACCTCGTAATACTAAATCATCATTCCCGAAAACCAGGAACATATCCCTAGTACGTCTCAAGTACTTAAGGATATTCTTGACAGCAATCCAGTGACCATCACCTGGATTGGACTGGTACCTACTAGTCATACTAAGAGGGTACGAGACGTCTGGTCTTGTGCATAACATGGCATACATGATAGACCCGATTGCCGAAGCATAAGGGACTTTACTCATTTGTGCCCTTTCCTCCTCTGTCTTAGGACTCATTCCCTTCGACAGATAGACCCCATGTGACATGGGCAACAATCCTTTCTTGGACTGCTCCATGCTGAATCTCTTCAGCATCTTGTCTATGTAGGTGGATTGCGACAGACCAAGCAACCTTTTAGATCTATCTCTATAGATCTTTATTCCTAGAATATAGGCCGCCTCACCCAAGTCCTTCATTGAGAAGTTCTTGGATAACCAAGCTTTGACTGATTGTAACATAGGCACATCATTCCCTATGAGCAATATGTCATCTACATAAAGCACTAAGAACACAATGGCACTCCCACTAACCTTCTTGTAAACACATGGCTCATCTTCATTCTTGATGAAATCAAACTATTTGATTATCTCATCAAAGCGAAGATTCCAACTCCGAGAAGCTTGCTTTAATCCATAAATGGATCTTTGCAGTTTACACACCATCCTCAAGCGTCATTGGTTGTGAAACCTCAGTGTGTCATATACACTTCCTCAGACGAGTTCCCGTTAAGGAAAGCTGTTTTCACATCCATCTGCCAGATTTACGTAATCATGGTATCTTTGCAATAGCGAGCAAAATTCTAATGGATTTTAACATGCAGCAGCGAAGGTTTCATCATAGTCAACTCCTTGTCTTTGCTTATAACCTTTTGCCACCAACCTAGCCTTGTAGGTGGTCACGTTACCGTCCATGTCGGTCTTTCTCTTAAAGACCCATTTACACCCTATGGGAACTATTCCCTCAGGCGGATCAACTAAGTTCCAAACTTGGTTGTCTTTCATGGATTCCATTTCGTAATTCATGGCTTCAGCCATTTCTCTTTGTCATGCCTTAATAGCACTTCCTCATAAGTTCTAGGGTCCTCATCTTTCATGAGATACACGCCAGTGTACCTTCGAGTTCACGGCGTTCCTGTGGATCTTCGAGGTGCTATTGTGTCTACGGTAGAGGGTGGCGTCACATCTGTGTGTGGAAAGTCCTCTACTTCCATCAACTGACTATTATCCGTAAGTGGTTCTCGAATTTCTTCAAGATCAATTTTACTCCCACTTACCCTATCCGAATAAACTCTTTCTCCGTAGTGGCCGATCCCGGCAACAAACACCTTTTGTTCCTCGGGATGGTAAAATTGGTACCTTTGGTTTCCTAGGATATCCCACAAATAGACATTTGTTAGACACGGGATCTAATTTGTCAGGCATCATCCGCTTCACGTAAGTCGGACAACCCCAAGGTTTTAGATGACCTAGGCTCGGTTTTCTCTTAGTCCATACCTCGTATGGCGTAGAGTCAATCGTCTTTGATGGAACTCGGTTCAGTGTATAGGATGCGGTTTCTAGAGCATACCCCCAAAACGATTTTGGAAGAACTGCGTAGCTCATCATGGATCGCACCATGTCTAACAAGGTGCGGTCCTCCTCCTCTCGACACGCCATTCATCTGTGGCGTTCCGGGAGGAGTCCATTCAGGTAGAATCCCATTCTCCTTCAAATAATCTTGAAACTCTCCATCTAGGTATTCTCCGCCTCGATCGGATCGAAGTGTTTTGATTTCTTTGCCTAGTTGTTTCTCCACCTCACTTCTGAATTCCTTGAACTTTTCGAAGGCTTCAGATTTAAACTTCATTAAGTATATATAACCATAGCGAGAATGGTCATCAGTGAAGGTGATAAAATAAGAGTATCCTCCTTTGGCTTGAATTGACATTGGGCCACACACATCAGTATGTATGAGCTCAAGCAATTCATTGGATCTTATCCCTTTGCCATTTGAAGGTGACTTTGTCATCTTGCCAAGTAAACAAGCTTCATCGTCAAGCGATTCGTAATCGAATTGATCCAACATTCCATCTTTATGGAGCTTGGAAATACGATTCTTATTTATATGGCCAAGTCTACAATGCCATAAGTAGGATTCATTCAAGTCATTTGTTTTGGCTTTCTTGTTATTTATATTAAGTACGTCAACATTCATATCTAATATGTAGAGACCATTGCTAAGTATGCCAAGATTTCCATAAAAGATTCCATCACGTGAAAAAGAACAACATTTATTCTCAAACGTAAATGAAAAACCATCAACATCTAATGCGAAATAGAAATAATGCTCTTCGTAAGAGCATGAACAAAATAACTGATTATTGAGTTCTAGTACTAGCCCAATCGGGCAATGAAAGAAAATAAACTCCTACGGCGGCCAAGCAGAAGAACACTTGCTCCATTTCCAACGCGTAGGTCCACCTCTCCTTTCCTCGGATCTCTAGTTCTTCTTAGTGCCTGCATATTCGTACAAATATGAGAACCACAACCAATTATCTAATACCCAGGTGGTTAGACTTAGAAGAAGCAATATTGATCTCAATCATAAATATACGAAGTCGAAGCATCGAATGCTTCTTCTTGGTACTCAAGAAGCCCTTGCGATTTCTCCTCAATGTCCGGTCTCACCGCAATGGAAGCAAGCATCCTTGGATTTCTCTTTTGCTATCTTAGGCGTTGGCTTAGGTGCAGACCTTCGCCTTCTTGGACTTTTTCTGGGCTTTTGCCTTGCCCTTGTTGGAAGTGACTAGCAACACTTGCTTTCCCTTCCCACAAAGTGCCCTCGGCGAGCTAACATGTTCAATAACTCCGCAAGGAGCAATCTATCTTGTTCATGTGATAGTTCATCACAAATCATGAGAATGAATCGGTAGAGATTGCGAGAATTAAGTCAATACTCAACTCGCGTTCCAACTTGTGGCCCGACTTCCCCAAGCCTCTCTATGTACCCGATCATTTTAAGCACGTGTGACCCCACAGCAGTCCCAGATGCCATCTTACAACTAAACAGGGCCTTCGAGACCTCGTACCTCTCAGTGCGAGACTGAGAAGCATAAAGTTCCTTCAGGTGGACCATGATAGAGTAGGCGTCCATAGACTCATCTTTGTTTCTGCGATTCAGTGTCATAGAAGCAAGCATGATACATGTAGCATCGATCTTGTCGAGCGATTGCTTGTTGTACTTCTCGACAACATCTGCAAACCAAACCCTCGTGGGCTTTTCCGGTAGGGCCTCGTCCAAGACATAGCCAATCTTCTCGTGCCTCAAAACGATTTTGAGGTTTCTTTCCCAATCGAGAAAATTTGTCTCGTCAAGCTTGTTTTCGATGATAAAACGAAGGTTCAATTTGTTTGACATTTTCTACAACAATAAATAAAGATAGAATAAGTAAAAGCTCATGTATAAAAACCCTAAATTTGCACTTAATAAATCTATAAGGTTTTTACTCCCACTAGCCAACTATTCCCTATTGGCTTTCAAGAAAGTAATTCCTTTAGTGGGCAAGATCCCATCGAACTATCCCGACCCCCAACTTTGGCTGATGGGCTGAAGATAATTAAACAGGTGGACAATGATTTGTCGATCGTATCTTATACGATTCTTGTTGTTTGACCAGTCAACTCTTTGACAATATTTCATCTTATGAAAAATAGCCAAACCCTTGCCTCTAAAATCCAAACGACCCCGCTTTGGCTGGTGGCCGAGAGAATTCTTAGTCGAGTCTTAACCCCAATATTCATGAGATCTCTTTCGATCATATCTCGATAATGACGATATACCCGAGGTAGGTCAACCCCCGCTTTGGCTGGTGAGTTGGGTCCGAACAAGGGCTCTTCACCGTCGTTATAATATGGGGAGGCAATTCCGACTTGATTTTTGACGTGGGAATAATTTTAAATTAATTCACTTAATTAATTTTGTTTAATTATGGTCTCATCTACTTATGTGCATATTACTACGATATCATATAAAGTAAAACATACACAACATTCCGCGCATAAAATAACCGGTATGATCATGGACTTTTCCTAGGTGCGGTTTCGAATACAAACTGACGAAACCGCGGGTCACAAACTAAGGGTAGCTGCAACCGCCAATAGGATCTTTATTGATGTACGCAATGGGTTCTTTATCTCTCCTTGGTCTTCAACTTCTTGCTCCATTCTTTTACATAATAAATAATTATACCCGCCGCACACGGGGGGAGCCAACGGGAATGGGATAATTGCAAAAAGTAAACTAGGTCACGTTCTTCATAACGGCCTAGGACAATTTTTTCAAAAAACCAACATAAAGAATACATTCCCATCTATCATATTGGTCGAGTCCATGATCAATCGGGGTCCATATAATCACATTATATCTACACATCCAATTTATACTATCATATCTTATGAAAAGATTAAGTTTTAATTCTAACTACTCAAACGTCTTCATTAAATCAAATAATTAAATAACTTTTAATTAATTATATGACTTAATCGATTTATCTATGCACAATAAATATCACGACACCACGAGAAGTCGAACCCCATCGAATTTATGGAGGAGTGGGTTCACCGAGAAGCCATCACTCATCCTCGACTTAACGCATCATGATTTGAATCTTGCATCTATCGATTACTACGCAATTATCTAATGCTTATTGCTTAAGCTCAAGCCTGGCTCGATACCACCGTAAGGGAAATCGATATTCTAACGCAGCGAATTTAAAATTTTGATTTCTAAACTAGATCGTTCTTGAATAATGCAATAAACACGTTAAGGGGTTGGCAATTATACCTCAATGATCTTAAAGATCGTCGCTTTGACCGCCAACGGAGAGTAGTTCAATGCGCAAAGCCGCCCACGCGTCCGGCCTCTATCGCTTATCCACACGAACTCCTTGCCGGAATCCTTCCTAGGATTGCTATTGAAAAGCTCCGGTTGCTAGACCGGACTTTTCTTCCTCACAACCTCACAACAAAAGCCCCTCTTTTGCACAAGAAAACTAGCTCTAAGAATTTTTCTCTCAAGAATAATGAACTCTTGGAAGAATGGTGTGTCTAAGAGCTTGGCAATCCCTCTTATTTATAAGGGGAGGGGCGACCTTGATGCTTGGGGAGGAGGAGAAGAAAACCTCTTTCCAATAAAATTAAGGAAAGTTAATTAATGTGATTGATCTCTTTTCATAATTTATTTTTTCTCCAATAACTATTATTAAATAAATTATGATCTTACCATAAATCTTATTTTCTCAAAATCAATTAATATCACATATTAATTATTATGGTATATTTATTAATTAAATTGCACAATCCAAGTGTGACATGTTCACACCTAAATGGCGCCACCCTCTCCATAAAATAACTTATGGAAAATTCTTTTAATTAATATAATTTGTATATATAATTAATATCTTGTATTTTATTTATTCATAATAAATAAATACCACCATATTAATTTACCACTATAACCTTTATAGTCTAGAGATAAACTTTCCTTATTTGGTTATCAACTATAACCGCATTTTAATCCGACTCGATGTTCATATGTGTGTGACCCGATAGGCTTCCGAATATGTTGGCCGTAGACACAAAGTGCAATTTACCAAAATGCCCTTCATACCTAACGATCACGGGATAGCGTCTAGCAACACACCGTGATCCCCAATCATCGGAAGAGTCAAAAGCAATGACTACTACCTTTCATGTGAAGCATTTACCGTGTAACTTACAATCCTATCATTTGTAATAATATCCATACGATCGTATCTCGAGTGTCAATACATTGACGATCGTATCTTATAATCTGGATATCATGCTCTCTCGAATAACACATTTACTCCCACTTTGCAAAGATTCTCGAGAGCTAGACATTCCTTATAAGAAGGCCATTTCGGATATTCGATCCCAATCATAGGATACGCGATTCCCGGACGACCAATCATGTATACTCCGCATGCTTCAATATCATACCCAATCCTAACCGCATGATCGCCCGTGGTTAGGAGAAATCTCAATAGTGTCAAAGCATGACAATCCACACCGTGATGCCATGAAGACTCGGTCAAAAGATAATTACACAACCGCCACATAGTGTGACACTTAATGTAAGTGGGTCGCCTAACGTCGCATTCTCTAATACACGCCCACGCATACCCAAGTGTCTCTACACTTCGATAGACGAGATCTATCCCTACCTTCTAAAAGATAGAAGACATCCAATACGTGCTAGTCTGATTATACTATCAATGTCCCATTTGATAATACATAAGACTAGAGACATTTAAGTACCAACCTTGTTATAGCGATTAGAGATCTCATCAACCATAATCACTATCATGGTTTCTCTATCACAGATTGATACAAGGGACGTTACTATATATGTACAACAAATGAAGATAAACAATATATAATAACATAAGTGCTTTTATTAATCATAATAAAGTTATTACATGAACTAAATAGACTGTAAACGACCCGACCCGGTCGGATCCGGTCCAACCCGATTGGGTTTAGGACACCTTTCCAACAATAGCTCCTTTAAACTAGAATCGGGGATAAAGATCATAGAATAACGGGCACAAAATGACCGTTATCAAAGACCGACTCAATCTAGGGTTCACTCCATGTCCATCAGTCATGACTATACGTTTCTACCTTAATTTATCTTGGTTAAGTCAGCATTCAAGGGCACTACGTATGCCGTTTATCAGCAGTTGAAAATATACTTGCTAACTAACGGTGAATAGCACATGATAGCTCCGGGGTCTCCCGGGTATGCGTATATGTTGGAAGAATTTCCTCCGCTACCATTCAGCCTTTTGAGCCAGAAACGTTGTTCACCTTTATGAACATACCACATCGCCGATATGAATCGGTGCCTAACCAAGAATAGCATGACGTTTTAGCTTTTTACTACCACGTATGTAATTTATTATGCATTAACTAGCTACCTAACAACTCTACTCCCTCACTTAGACAGCTAGACACCACATCCTATCAAGTACACAGACATTGAGGAACTCTAGTTCATCAAAGCACAAGCCTATCATGCCCTTCCGGCGGTCCCGAACTTCAACTCCCTTGAAGACTACATTCGGTGCGGAAGTAAACGCATCAGAAACTCAATCAAGGCTTGTTCATGTTCAATTTATGTTATTAGATCATTAAACAACGTTTAAATCTCAATACATATCTTAAAACAACATTTTCTCAAAACTGGGGGTCAATGCGTGTGCATTCTCTGGAATGCGTACGCATTCCCTGAGCAAAAACTCGCTAGAAGTTTCTATCCAGTCAATTCGTGCGCATTTCCAGCGATGTGTGTGCATTGCACATGCTGGGAGCAACCTGAACTATCCTGAAAATACAATGCATGCGTATTCCATTAAATGCATGCGTATTGCACCTGCTGTGAATAGGATGGAACATCCTGAATCACGAATGCGTGTGCATTCTACCTGCAGAAACTAAAGCCAAACATCCTGTAAAAGGAATGCGTGCACATTGCAAGCCAATGCATACGCATTCGACGCAGTAAAACCCTAAAAACTGATTTTTCTACACTTTACGATTTCTAATCGATTCCAAACATGTTCTACACGATTGTAAGTAGAAAAATAGCAAAAAAAACATAACTTTTATGATCCAGATAAATCCTTAATCATTGAACAGCATTTGGGTATAATCTTTGACACAAAAACACATCAAAAGACCGTCTAACATTCACAAATCATAACTAATTCGTAGGAAGAGTCTCTTATCTTATAGCAAGCTAATCCAACACAAAAGCTATGAAAATCTGCAGCAAAAAGATCCTTCCTTCACAGAAAACCTATGTGATCAGCCCTAATTTAAATTAGATTCGATCACCCGTTTCTAAACATACAAGACTACGAATTCTTGAGTTTGAATCCATCAAACTCATTCAAGAACATATCTAGGGCTCGAAAAACATACCTAGGCAAATTTCCAACTTTTTATGTTGAAACGACGCCCTCTTCATAACGATTCCGTTGTTCTACTCTGATATGAAAACCGTTACGAATCGCCTTAGAAACTGTAAGAAAAACTCACAGCCCTTATTTTGCCTCTCACGCCGTTTCTCAGAGAGTGTAGGAAATTTTCTGATTTCTTTTAGGTTATGGGAACTAATGGGATTTATTTCCTTACATAGAAAATCCCAAAAAAATAATAATTTCTTATTATTTTTCCTTATTTCTTAAAAAAAAGCTTTTTCCCATATATTTTCGACTTATATACATATATATTCACAAAAATACTTAACTCCACAAAAGAAGTAAAGAATAATAATATTTCTTTTTCTAAAAATGACACGTCTACCATTTCCCGGAAATTGGAATATTACATTCCTCCCCCCTTAAGAGGAGTTTTGTCCTCGAAACTAGAACATACTTGTTAAATCCACAAACTTTGGAAACTTGCTGATCATGTCGTCTTCAACTTCCCAAGTTGCTTCATTCGGTGAATGATTGCTCCATTGCACCAAAACCAAAGGGATCAACCGTCTCTTGATCATCTTTTCTTTCCGGTCTAGAATTCTGATCGGCTTCTCGCCATAAGCAAGATTTTCTTAAAGAACTTCCGGATCAACTGTAGCTTCAACATCGGTCTTTGTCAAACACTTCTTCAACATTCATACGTGGAAAACGTTATGGACTCTCGAATTCCGGTAACTTGAGCTTATAAACCAAAGGTCCAACTCTTTCCAGAATCTCAAACGGTCCAACATACCTTGGACTTAACTTTCCCTTTTGTCCAAAACGTTTAACTCCTTTCATTAGTGAAGCTCGCAGATAAACTCTCTCACCAACATCAAACTCAAGAGGTCTTCCTTTAACATCTGCCCAACTTTTCTGTCTATCTTGTGCTGCCTTCAGATTCTTCTTAACCAATTGAACCATTTCTTTAGGTTGCTCAACCAATTCCGGTCCGGTGACTTGTCTTTCCCCGACTTCATCCAAAAACAGCGGCATTCGACATCTTCTCCCATACAAGGCTTCAAACGGTGGCATACCTATGCTTGCGTGATAACATTTGTTGTAGACAAACTCTGCTATGGGTAGGTAGTCATCCCATGATCCGTCTACTTCCAGAACACAAGCTCTTAGCATATCCGCAAGTTTTTGGATGGTCCATTCTGACTGTCCATCTGTTTGAGGATGAAAGGCCATACTCAAATCCAATTTTGTACCTAAGGCCCTTTACAAACTTTTCCAGAATCGACTGACAAACTTATTGTCATGATCCGAAACTATCGAGATAGGTACTCTGTGCAACTTCACTATATTGTCCAAGTATAGTTTCGTCGTCTTCTTCAAGGACATATCAACTTTCGTTGGCAAGAAGTGGGTTGATTTGGTCAATCTATCCACAATCACCCAAATCACATCATGTCCACACTTTGACTTCGGTAAACCGGTGATGAAATCCATCGTGATCTTATCCCATTTCCATTCATGGATATCCAATGGCTTAAGCATTCCTTCTGGTCTTCTATGCTCCGCTTTAACTTTCTGGAAAGTATCGCATTCTGCTACATACTTAGCTATTTCCACTTTCATAGAAGGCCACTAAAACTTTCCCTTCAAATCTCTGTACATCTTCGTGGCTCCTACTGCAAAAGCAATCCTATGTGCCTCTTCCATAACTCGTTGTCTTAAATCATCGACATTAGGCACACACAAATGACCCTGGTATCAAATGTTCCCATTCTTATCTAACACATAACCCATCAGAGGTCACATCACGGATTTTATCTAACAAAACAACAAGTAATAAAATTTATAAATCCGGTATTCCCAAGTGTAGGGATCGTAGTCATAAATGTTAATACCGGAGTCGATCACAGGGAATCGGGGTATCTAGTTCATTAATTTTCCTAAGATTGTTACTACTAAAACAAAACCTAAAACTAAAAATGAAAAGATAAACTGGACAGAGGATTGTCAGTCCAAAGCCAGGAAGGATAAAAACGATAATAAATAAAACTATAAACGAGAAAAAACAATAAAAACGATGATCATGGTGATTAAACAATCGAACAAACAATAATCCACCGTCCCCGCAACCCTCTATTTCCTCTCTAAAGTTATCTTGTGATGATTTAATTAAAGATGTGGTTCACCTATCGGAGGTATGAATTCCTACTCTCGTAGATAATTCGCCTATCAATCTCTCATCTCTCGATATATGAGATCGACGCTATCAAAACAAGGTGTAAGATCTCTCAATCTAGCAACCTAGAAATCCAACCTATCAACTCTCGTTATGTCAAGGTTAAAAATCCCATCTTTCCTATGGTGATCTAAGGTTTACACCGACTCTCATCATATGGTAAACATCAATAAACAATTCATCTTTCGATATTGATTGCATAACACATAAGCATAGAAAAGATACAACTTGAATCAAATTCACAAAACAAATCTAGATTGAAAAGAAAGAACCTGCTGAAACGGATTCACATAGTTTGAACAATTGCTTAGCCTCCAAGCATTCAGCATAAAGACAGAAACGAAATAGGAAAAACGAATATAAAGCAAGAAAAAACAAGAAAAATCGCAACCCCAGCCTCCCCTAAGGGGGCTGGGGCCGCCTAGGGTTTTCTCCTAATGATTGTGTATCAATAGGTCTCAATAATGTATGTTTAGGAGTTGAAATCATGGCTGCTATTTATAGAAAATCGAGGCGGTTTTCAAGATGTCGGCCGTGGACGCCCGTCCGGAGTTGTGGGCGCCCGTCCGGATGCCTTGGACTTGCTTGAGACGCCCGCCCACTCGGCGTCAAACTCTCAGATCAAAAATCCTCTCTCACGGCGCGCCATGACAGTTTGGACGGGACTTGGGCGCCGATTCGGCTAGATCCAAATTCGAAATCTTCAACTCTATCTCTTTTCTTCTAGCCAATTCCATCCTTATCTCTTTTATCATCAATATAATTCGACTCTGATCTCTTTTAATCATCTTTCGAACCGCAATTATGCATCTACACGTCATCAAAAACATCGCAAAGTGTAATAGTATTCAAATAAACATAAAATCATCAATAAAACACATAAATTAACCAATTTTGCAAATAAACCATTTAAAACCTCACTTACTCAATAAATCACTTAAACGCTCATTTTCTATGCAAATTATAGAAATATGGAGGGAATCATTATAAAATATAACGTAATAAATCGTATAAAATCACCCTTAACAATTCCCCCACACTTAGCTTTTGCTCGTCCCGAGCAAAACAAAACGAAACCAAGGCTCGAGAAAAGAACGGACATCTCGCACAATATAGCATAGATCCAATAAATCGAAGTTCACCATCACTACGCCGCTCAAACGTCGAGGAAACCCATATGCCGGTCTTAAGAATGATACCAGCCGGGGACTTATGATCGAGTGGGAGTGTCCATATCCACCGGCAACCAAAGTCGAGCATACATAGGGATAAAGAAAAACGGTTTCAACATCAAAAAGGTACTCCCGGGAACAGATCCACTGGAGACGAGGTGGGGCCTGTAGCTCAGAGGATTAGAGCACGTGGCTGTGTGTGTGCAAAGCCATAGAAAACTTCCACTAAATCCAAACTTGAGAAACTCAAAGCAAAACTAGCTAATACCCCCCTCGTAGACTAGCAATAAATGATACTCATAAGATGTACCCTACAAACGTAAAATATCTCGAAAAGAATGATCGAATATATCTAGGGCCCTTCTGAAATACTCAGAGGATAATCCCTACAGCATATCTATCAGTTTCTACTGGGGATAAGATAGACGATAACTTAGTCTTATATCCATTTCAATTCATACCACTTCTTCATATAAGTTGATTTAACTATTTCACTTTTTAAACGCACATCAGAATGAGCTCTTGCCCTGTCATAGCAGAATAGGATATTCGAGATATACCCTACCTTACTCCAATCATAAGGCAGCTTTTTCTGACTGTCGTGAGCTTTTAGTCATCATAGTGGTATAGGACATACCTGGTATACCCTATCGCACTCAAATCATTACCCAGCTTCCGACACACCTAATAACTTCATATATTAACTCAACTTTCTCATTTGACAATAAGTTATGTGTTACTTATCACATTCAAACCTTAGATATTCACAGTATAACTTACTCCGGATCTAAATACAAACTATCATAAATCTCAAGATATATACGTAGCACTAAGCACATGACTTATAAGAAAATCAGAAATCACTCGTCCAAAAGGGGTATAACTTTATAAATTAGCTCATCGTTCACTATGGCTCGTGAAAAATAGATCTCAAGTGAAACAACTAACTTATCAAACATATGATATATAGCTTGGATGACTATAACAATAACGAACATTGAATCTAATTGCCTACTCGGGACAAAACAAAAACAAAAATGTCGAAATTTTTTGAAAATTCTAGCTCATTTTGCATAGAAACATAACGAATTAAGCAAATGTGTAGATACATATCAAATCATTCCCCTCTCCCACACTTAAATATCAACATGTCCTCATGTTGTGCAGAATTAAAGAAAAGATAAAGTACTTAGCTGATTGTAATTCGAAAGTGGCAATTCTGGAAGTGGTCTAGATCCAGGTCCAGAAATACGTGAAGAAATCAGTAGACTGTGGACCATCCACCGGAAAACTGGCTTCATCTGAAAGCTCACAATTACTATTGCAAATACCCTGCACACTTGAACAAACAAAACGTACCTCGGGGATAGGGGAATATAACATATCGCAACAGAAAAATTTGATAACAAGATATATAGCACATGATATAATCGCTTCAGACGGAAAAATTACCACACGGGGAAAACTCAGGACATCTAAGCGTCAAATAAGCAACAGAAGCTTACAATACAAATATGGACCACATGTGCATACAGAAATAATGATAGAGGACACTACAAAGTAGCCGGGCTAGGTGCACTAAAAAGATAAAAAGAAAAAGAAAAAAAACAGAATAAAATACAATGCAACTAAATGATATGCAACTATACTAAAAAGGCAAAAAGAAAATAAAGAAAATAAACTAGCCCAACTAATTCCATAGATGTCGCCCTAATCTAAGCGAGGTCAAGTATATAAACGTCTACTCAATAACGCCACAGAAGCGTAACAAAATTCGATTATGCAAAGCCACAGAAGCTTGCCATGTGAAGTGTAGACGTGCCTTTAACAACCCTAACACCCTAGATAGACGACAAAATGAACAGCATAAATCAAATTGGAATCACATCTAACTAGGTGAGTTACTCAACATGGATCGTAATAGATGGAAAAATAACCATAACGGTGAAAGAACAGGACATCTACGCATATCAGATAAAAGCCACAGAGGCTCGCATTAATACATCCATGTCAAATAATGAAGCATGTATATAAAAATTAATCAATTATTTAACATGGATTAGTAGATGGAAAGATATAAACATGCAAGTTCAGAACATCTACGTAAAAATAATTAGCCACAGAAGCTCATATAGGAACAACCATGTCAAATAATAGACGTATGTATCAAGATAAAAACTATTCACAAAAGCGGCATTTGGATCAGCGTTCGATCAAGACAGACGGACGTTTAAAGCATATTCGTATGGACGGATGTTCGAGCATGCGACGCCCGTCGAGAACCACATAGCGCGAGGCGGGCGTTCGGGAAAAGGCAAACACTCGCCGACTCTCTAAAAACATAACAACGTTGAAGCGTTTTGGGACGGACGGACGTTCACTTACTATGGACGCCCGTCTGACTTAGCAGAAAAACACAGCAGACTCGACCTATACCAGAAGACAGCAGCAACCCTAGAAATAACCTAATATAATATCATTAAAACATAAACCCTAGTGTTTATTGAAAACAAAACTATGAAACCTAAATTCACGTTTCATAAATTGAGTAAAAAAAAGGTTTTGCACATTCTTAACCCAATGGTTATCGAAACACGGCAAAATAAAAAAAACTCAATTTATTTAACGGTACTTTTTATTGAAAGAAATAAAGAAACATAAAAAGAAAAAGATACGGAAAACCTAAACAAAAACCTACCTACGAAAAATTTAAAACAAAAAACAAGAAAACGATAAAAGGGAGAAAAACGTGTTGAAATCTTCTGAGCCCAAAATGGAAGGGAAAATAGTGGATTTTGACCTCGAAAACGGCATCGAATGGCCATAGACGGTTCACCACGTCGTCGGCGTCGGAACGAGCTTTCCGAATTGGGGTCTGCGCCAAACAGACACTCGAGCCGAAAGTTACGGCCAAAATACTAACAAGTGCTAAAACGATCCCTTTTATCCAAAAATTTGACCGCGAAAAATGTGGAGTCAGATGATTCAACCTCAGAACCCTACCTACGAAACCTACCTACGAAAAACAGAAACCCTAGTACATTTATTTAATAAGCAAAAGAAAGACAAACCAAGATATCTACCTAAAACAAAAATAAATAAATAAAATCGGTGATGAGCAGGCGGCGACGGGCGTCCAAGTTCTTTGGACGGACGTCTGCTGAAAAAAAAATGAGGAAGAAGCGCCCAAGTTCTTGGGCGCTGCCTGTGCGCTGGGCAAAACACAAACAGAGACGATCAGATTTGGACGGACGGGCGTCCAATAGCTCAGGACGCCCGTTTACGTTCAAACTGAAGCACATAAACAACGCTAAACACGAAAAACAGTCCAAACAAAACACGAAAACTAAACAAAACCCTAATTGGAACCTAAACACAAACCTATGAAAAATTAATAATCACTAGATAACACAAACTACCTACGAAAAACAAAACAGAACAACTTTAGAAAAAATTAATAAGAAACTAGACGATCAGACGATTCCCGGCAACGGCGCCAAAAACTTGTTTTTGGTTCCGTTGCGAGGAATACTCACCACTATACTACCTTAGAAAAATTAATAATGAATGGACAACCGCACCGATTCCCGGCAACGGCGCCAAAAACTTGTCTCGGATTTTATCTAACAAAACCGCAAGTAATAAATATTTATAAATCCGGTATTAATCGCTATACTACGATCCCTACACTTGGGGAATACCGGATTTATAAAGACGGAAACGAAATAAGAAAAACGAATATATATAAAGCAAGAAAAAACAAGAAAAATCGCAACCCCAGCCTCCCCTAAGGGGGCTGGGGCCGCCTAGGGTTTTCTCCTAATGATTGTGTATCAATAGGTCTCAATAATGTATCTTTAGGGTTGAAATCCGCGCTGCTATTTATAGAAAACTGAGGCGGTTTTCAGCATGTCGGCCGTGGACGCCCGTCCGGAATTGTGGACGCCCGTCCAGATGCCTTGGACTTGCTTCAGACGCCCGTCCACTCAGCGTCCAAAATCTCTGTATCAAAAATCCTCTCCTGGACGCTTGATCCAGCTGGACGGACTTGGGCGCCGATTCGGCTAGATCCAAATTCGAAATCTTCAACTCTATCTCTTTTCTTCTAGCCAATTCCATCCTTATCTCTTTTATCATCAATATAATTCGACTCTTATCTCTTTTAATCATCTTTCGAACCGCAATTATGCATCTACACGTCATCAAAAACATCGCAAAGTGTAATAGTATTCAAATAAACATAAAATCATCAATAAAACACATAAATTAACCAATTTTGCAAATAAACCATTTAAAACCTCACTTACTCAATAAATCACTTAAACGCTCATTTTCTATGCAAATTATACAAATATGGAGGGAATTATTATAAAATATACCGTAATAAATCGTATAAAATCACCCTTAACATAGGCTTTTCTCTTGCAATACGCTTCAAATCAACCAACATTGGATCTTCATCTTGCTTTTCGTTAATATCGTCCATCAACTCGGATCTTGCTAACAATGGTGCCATAATCTGTCGATCTTCAATCTGATCAAAACCCTGGATTTTCAGCCCATCTAAACGTTCTGCCACATCTTCAACGCTTGAAACTGCAAACACTGGTTTTCCATTTATGGCACGTTTGGATTGCGGTAATGGAATGTAATGGAATACTTTTTTTCATTCAATTCCATCAATTTGGCGTGTTTTTCAATGGCAGAATGCAATATGTTTTCATTCCAACGGAATGAAAATGGATGGTTTTCATTCCATCCAAAATCCAATGGAATGGCCGGAATGGAATGAAAAAATAAATCATGCAATAAGAAATGATTCTATTCCACTGTCTACCAAACACAGTAATGGAATGATATCATTCCATTCCAACATATTCATTCCATTCCAATACATTCCATCAATCCAAACGATCCATAAGACATCTGCAACCACATTGGCTTTACCCGGCTGGTATTGAATGTCCAAGTCGTAATCCTTTACGAACTCTAACCACCTCCTCTGCCTCATATTCAGATTCTCCTGAGTGAAGAAATACTTTAAGCTCTTGTGGTCTGTATGTTAGGTGTAGTGCCCGAAAGATAATTTGTGTAATTGTTTTTAACAACGGATGACAGATTTTATCTCACCTTATTACTTGTTTTGTGCTTGTAAATAATACACTGCTGCAAACCCTAAGTATATCAGTATGTAACCGCTTAACTCAGTGTATGGCATGCACGTGAGGATTGAGTTAGTGGTGATATACTTAAACTGTTAGTCCGTGGTGAATTTAATCAGAGTTTAGGGTCTCTTGATTAAAACACCAATAATGCGCCCAGAACACCTTAGGGTGTGATAGTCTTATCCGGACTGTCGGTGAGGTACCTACATGGGGCATTTATATATGATGGCATTCATATAGAATTGGACCGATTTAATCTGAATTTCTCGGTATAATTCCGTAATCGAGGAATCTTATTAAATCATTAGATGATCATATATGGATCAACCTTAATCCTGAAGTGATCACAGGATGATGCTTGTCCCGGGGTAGTGTTTGATGTGTTAGTTACGGTTCACTTTAATATGTGTTCCAAGCCACTTCTCATTGGCACTATCTCCGGATGAGTGAGTAGTTCGATTTTCACGGACATGGAATCCATTCCTTCCTGCGGGAAGTAGAGAGACGATCCCTTATTTGTTAGCCCTAAGAAAGTGATCGATCCCGGAGTTCGCATTTGACTAATTAGCTACTAGTCGATATGTGCACTAATTGATCATCGTGGGTTAATGGTAAATAAGGATAAGATATTCTCGAAGTCGGGTTCACGGAGACTTCCCACTCGAGAATGGGCGATCTATGGAGGGTTAATCCGTATGTAGTGATTATATCAATGGACGCTTATTTACTCTATGGGTTGAGTATAAGTATATATCTATAATCGGTAGAGTTCAGTTTCGGGTTTATGGTGGCGTAATCCCGGAATTAATAATTAATGTGCTTATTCTGTTCGATGAATAATTAATTATTTGAGCTACTGGTTATAGGTCCATGGTTCCCGATGTGGCTTCTGTAATTCGGACTGATAATCTTGTTGTAACATCCCAAAAATATTGAAATATTATTATCGAGATATACCTTATACTATTATTGGTATACTGATGGCGTTATAAAATAAATAAATAGAAACATATTATAACCTCATTATTGTTTTCGTTTTTAAATGACCGTTACAAACAATAGATATATATATATACACACACACGCCTACTCCTTCTATATTTTTTCAAAATCATGATTACCTATCTATCTCTTTTCTTCCTTTCAAAAGAATAATGATTAGGTTGTATACATATCTATATATACATATATATATATATATATATATAGATATATACGTCTATGCCTTTTCCTTTCAAACTTCATGATTAAGTTAAAAATGACAGCCGACCGCATGTGGTTGGGATTTTTGAAGATAAATTGTAACAAATTATGTGTTTAATTTAAGGATAAATTGTAGGTTGAATATCAAAATTGAGGATAAACTAATATCAAAATTAGGAGATAAAATTTAAACATATTATATCGATAAAGGTTGTTGCAACAAACTTTTAAAAGTTTGAAATTTAAATTCCATCTTATCTTTTATCACTAGTACAAAATTTAACACTATAAATAGAAGATGGGTGTGAGTCTAAGATTATTAAGTCAAAGAAAAGGAGTATCACAAAGTGGTGGTTGATATCGAGTTTAGCAAGATCATGAGTTCCATTTTATTTTACGGTGTCCTATATTTTTTTCCCCTTCTATTTTATCTTAATCATTATGTTCCCTTGAGCCAATGTTTCAGGAATAGACTACATCTATTCACGTACATGTACAAATATTAAATCATAGCTTTTGTTTCGTCGGCCAATGAAGCTTTTTTGAGAAGTCAATGCATATTTTGTTTGTTTTGCTAGAATGATCTCTTTTTAACATAATACTTTGGGTTGGTTATAGATTCTTGTTATTTTATTTTATTTTTATTTTTATTTTACTGTGTCTTTCTCATGCTTTATATTTTCACTTGTCAACTCCAAGTTTTAAACATTAAATGCATCATATACTTATATATATCCCTAGTTTTTTTTTTGTTTTTTGAAAGAGTAATATTTGGTTCCCAACTTGCTAACGTTTTATTAATATTAGGAAACGTAAGTTGATTATGAACTGGTTTTATGATACTATCTTTCGTTTTTTTTTAATTTTTAAAGGAAATAATAATAATAATTGTCATAATAGTCGTATAAAATTTGGTTTTGACATACATCGATCATCGAAAAATTAATGAAAAGATTATCATGATAACCAATTCTTGTTCTTGCTTAATGCAAAACTCTTAGCGACTAGGTGAGTTGGGGTTATTGCACCGCAGAACGTCTAGTCACCGGTCTCGGGCCTCTTGACTTTGGCTCATCGACATCCTGAGTAATGGTACCAAAATTCCCCAATGTCCCATGTGCATGGCCGGAAAGCAAGGGCCGACGGCTATGTCATGGTTCGAGAAGGCGATGGGGTTAGCTAGAGCCTTTGGGAGGTTCACTAGGCGAAGTCTGAATCCTTTCCACGACAATCGGCCGGAATTGTCGTGCAATAGCTTGCTTGCTTGTGAAGTGCGGTAGAAAACATCTTTGGAGTTGGTTGGTAATGACTCATCGACTAAGCCACGTCGGTGTCAAGCAATTAATAGACTTAAATTCAAGAAAATTACTTGACGTTTATATTTTGCAAATATCATATTTTTGTCATGTACTAACTACTATTAAGTGCGGTAAGGAAAGAGCCTTTTGTTGTAACATTTTAACGGTTTTGTAACTACTATTTTTGTATATAAAGATTCACGGGCACACACCGGAACTCACTTGGCTATTTTTAGCTCACACGCTTGTGAAATCTCTTTCTTAGGTATAGAAGAAGGACACCGTAGTAGTGAGGTAAGCGGGGTAACCTTGGAGGTCATCCCGGGAGAGGAGTTGGTGAAGAGTTCGATGTTGATATGACACCTTAGTTGTCAAGTCTCGGTATTAGTTGCTTTGATTTTGAGTTGTTTCAATGTAACAAAAATTAAACATTGTGGTTTTCTTTTGTTTTGGTGACGTTTGAATAAAGTATTAGTTCCCTCTGTTTCTTTTGGAGTTTTAGTACTTGGGCGGTGGATCGCCGGCTTGTCCTTTGACTAGACCCCAGTGGACCCTAGGGGTCGGGGATAGGCCTATTACAGGTTGGTATCAGAGACAGTTTAGCTCTCGGGAGTTTTACAAGAATATATATTTTGGGACAAGTAAGAATAAATGATCTAGTCTAACTAAGAGACCGAATCAACAATTAGGAAATGATTTTTTTAGTATATGTTTAGTGAAATGATTTTTTATATCAACTAGGTAACAATTAAGGGGAACTAGAAAGACGATAAGGAATGAATTTCTTAGCGCTTAAGTTGTGACTTTTAGACTTTGTACATATTAAGTTTAATATTTTGATCGAGGAGTAGAACACAAGTGTTTCGCATGCCGCATAGTTTTGACTATTTTATAAAAATAAAAATAAATCATTGTTTCACCAAACTACTCAACTATTTTGAAAATTATTTTAAATGTTTCATGTACTTCTTTTATTTTTTATATATAAAGTTTTTAAAGTTGTTAAAATTTAAAATTTGTTACTCTTCTAATTTCTCAACTTTTGATTAGATCGTTTCCTTCAATACCTTGATTGGTATATTATTTGCAAGACAAATTTAATTTATAATAAGAGATATTGAAAAAAAATTGTTTTCACATTATGATGTTAAACAAGATTTACCGAGAACTTTAATATATCAATTGCTACATTTTAATTATTATTATTATTATTATTATTATTATTATTATTATTATTATTATTATTATTATTATTATTATTATTTTATTTATTTTTTAAAGCTATATATAAACGTTTAAGATGCCACCATTTCTTCGGCTCTTGATGATATTCTTTAAAAGGAATAAATATTTTCCTCCTAATAATTTTTATGTCACAAATTCAAAAGTGTAAAACGTTAGTCTTTTACTCCTTGGATTTATATGGAATCGTGAGGTCATGGTTGGTTGCAGTTATCTTTCATATAAGGAATATGTTATAGAGTAAGGTTGGAGATATGTATTAGATGGACCCATGACCCACATGTCAAAGGTTTGGTTGAGGTGTTAGGATAATGATCTATTAGGGACATGATTATAGAAGAAGGAACCTAGGAAACAACATGGGAATTAGAAGAGGAGTTGTGATAGAAATACACACGTCTCTTGAAAGTATGAATTTCGAGGACGAAATTCATTTCTTAGGAGGAGAGTTGTAACATCCCAAAAATATTGAAATACATTATCGAGATATACCTTATACTATTATTGGTATACAATGGCCGTTATAAAATAAATAAATAGAAACATATTATAACCTCATTATTGTTTTCGCTTTTAAATGACCATTACAAACAATAGATATATATATATACACACACACGTCTACTCCTTCTATATTTTTCAAAATCATGATTACCTATCTATCTCTTTTTCTTCCTTTCAAAAGAATAATGATTAGGTTGTATACATATCTATATATACATATATATATATATATATAATAGATATATACGTCTATGCCTTTTTCCTTTCAAACTTCATGATTAAGTTAAAAATGACAGCCGACCGCATGTGGTTGGGATTTTTGAAGATAAATTGTAACAAATTATGTGTTTAATTTAAGGATAAATTGTAGGTTGAATATCAAAATTGAGGATAAACTAATATCAAAATTAGGAGATAAAATTTAAACATATTATATCTGATAAAGGTTGTTGCAACAAACTTTTAAAAGTTTGAAATTTAAATTCCATCTTATCTTTTATCACTAGTACAGAATTTTAACACTATAAATAGAAGATGGGTGTGAGTCTAAGATTATTAAGTCAAAAGAAAGGAGTATCACAGTGGTGGTTGATATCAGAGTTTAGCACTGTGAGTTCCATTTTATTTTACGGTGTCCTATATTTTTTTCCCCTTCTATTTTATCTTAATCATTATGTTCCCTTGAGCCAATGTTTCAGGAATAGACTACATCTATTCACGTACATGTACAAATATTAAATCATAGCTTTTGTTTCGTCGGCCAATGAAGCTTTTTTGAGAAGTCAATGCATATTTTGTTTGTTTTGCTAGAATGATCTCTTTTTAACATAATACTGGGTTGGTTATAGATTCTTGTTATTTTATTTTATTTTTTATTTTTATTTTACTGTGTCTTTCTCATGCTTTATATTTTCACTTGTCAACTCCAAGTTTTAAACATTAAATGCATCATATACTTATATATATCCCTAGTTTTTTTTTTGTTTTTTGAAAGAGTAATATTTGGTTCCCAACTTGCTAACGTTTTATTAATATTAGGAAACGTAAGTTGATTATGAACTGGTTTTATGATACTATCTTTCGTTTTTTTTTTAATTTTTAAAGGAAATAATAATAATAATTGTCATAATAGTCGTATAAAATTTGGTTTTGACATACATCGATCATCGAAAAATTAATGAAAAGATTATCATGATAACCAATTCTTGTTCTTGCTTAATGCAAAACTCTTAGCGACTAGGTGAGTTGGGGTTATTGCACCCGCGAAACGTCAAGTACCGGTCTCGGGGCCTCTTGACTTTGGCTCATCGACAGTCCTAGAGTAATGGTACCAAAATTCCCCAATGTCCCGTGTGCATGGCCGGAAAGCAAGGGCCGACGGCTATGTCATGGTTCGAGAGGCGATGGGGTTGGCTAGAGCCTTTGGGAGGTTCACTAGCGAAGGTCGAATCCTTTCCCGACAATCGGCCGGAATTGTCGCAATAGCTTGCTTGCTTGTGAAGTGCGGTAGAAAACATCTTGGAGTTGGTTGGTAATGACTCATCGACTAAGCCACGTCGGTGTCAAGCAATTAATAGACTTAAATTCAAGAAAATTACTTGACGTTTATATTTTGCAAATATCATATTTTTGTCATGTACTAACTACTATTAAGTGCAGGTAAGGAAAGAGCCTTTTGTTGTAACATTTTAACGGTTTTGTAACTACTATTTTTGTATATAAAGATTCACGGGCACACACCGGAACTCACTGGCTATTTTTAGCTCACACGTTTGTGAAATCTCTTTCTTAGGTATAGAAGAAGGACACCAGAGTAGTGAGGTAAGCGGGGTAACCTTGGAGGCTGTCCTGGGAGAGGGAGTTGGTGAAGAGTTCGATGTTGATATGACACCTTAGTTGTCAAGTCTCGGTATTAGTTGCTTTGATTTTGAGTTGTTTCAATGTAACAAAAATTAAACATTGTGGTTTTCTTTTGTTTTGGTGACGTTTGAATAAAGTATTAGTTCCCTCTGTTTCTTTTGGAGTTTTAGTACTTGGGCGGTGGATCGCCGGCTTGTCCCTTTGACTAGACCCCAGTGGACCCTAGGGGTCGGGGATAGGCCTATTACAGTTGGTATCAGAGACAGGTTTAGCTCTCGGGAGTTTTACAAGAATATATATTTTGGGACAAGTAAGAATAAATGATCTAGTCTAACTAAGAGACCGAATCAACAATTAGGAAATGATTTTTTTAGTATATGTTTAGTGAAATGATTTTTTATATCAACTAGGTAACAATTAAGGGGAACTAGAAAGACGATAAGGAATGAATTTCTTAGCGCTTAAGTTGTGACTTTTAGACTTTGTACATATTAAGTTTAATATTTTGATCGAGGAGTAGAACACAAGTGTTTCGCATGCCGCATAGTTTTGACTATTTTATAAAAATAAAAATAAATCATTGTTTCACCAAACTACTCAACTATTTTGAAAATTATTTTTAAATGTTTCATGTACTTCTTTTATTTTTTTCATATAAAAGTTTTTAAAGTTGTTAAAATTTAAAATTTGTTACTCTTCTAATTTCTCAACTTTTGATTAGATCGTTTCCTTCAATACCTTGATTGGTATATTATTTGCAAGACAAATTTAATTTATAATAAGAGATATTGAAAAAAAAAATTGTTTTCACATTATGATGTTAAACAAGATTTACCGAGAACTTTAATATATCAATTGCTACATTTTAATTATTATTATTATTATTATTATTATTATTATTATTATTATTATTATTATTATTATTATTATTATTATTTTATTTATTTTTTTTAAAGCTATATATAAACGTTTAAGATGCCACCATTTCTTCGGCTCTTGATGATATTCTTTAAAAGGAATAAATATTTTCCTCCTAATAATTTTTATGTCACAAATTCAAAAGTGTAAAACGTTAGTCTTTTTACTCCTTGGATTTATATGGAATCGTAGGTCATGGTTGGTTGCAGGTTATCTTTCATATAAGGAATATGTTATAGAGTAAGGTTGGAGATATGTATTAGATGGACCCATGACCCACATGTCAAAGGTTTGGTTGAGGTGTTAGGATAATGATCTATTAGGGACATGATTATAGAAGAAGGAACCTAGGAAACAACATGGGAATTAGAAGAGGAGTTGTGATAGAAATACACACGTCTCTTCGAAAGTATGAATTTCGAGGACGAAATTCATTTCTTAGGAGGGGAGAGTTGTAACATCCCAAAAATATTGGGCTGTTATCGAGATATACCTTATACTATTATTGGTATACAGTGGCCGTTATAAAATAAATAAATAGAAACATATTATAACCTCATTATTGTTTTCGTTTTTAAATGACCGTACAAACAATAGATATATATATATACACACACACGTCTACTCCTTCTATATTTTTCAAAATCATGATTACCTATCTATCTCTTTTCTTCCTTTCAAAAGAATAATGATTAGGTTGTATACATATCTATATATACATATATATATATATATATAATAGATATATACGTCTATGCCTTTTTCCTTTCAAACTTCATGATTAAGTTAAAAATGACAGCCGACCGCATGTGGTTGGGATTTTTGAAGATAAATTGTAACAAATTATGTGTTTAATTTAAGGATAAATTGTAGGTTGAATATCAAAATTGAGGATAAACTAATATCAAAATTAGGAGATAAAATTTAAACATATTATATCTGATAAAGGTTGTTGCAACAAACTTTTAAAAGTTTGAAATTTAAATTCCATCTTATCTTTTATCACTAGTACAAATTTTAACACTATAAATAGAAGATGGGTGTGAGTCTAAGATTATTAAGTCAAAAGAAAGGAGTATCACGGTGGTGGTTGATATCGAGTTTAAAGCAGCATGAGTTCCATTTTATTTTACGGTGTCCTATATTTTTTCCCTTTCTATTTTATCTTAATCATTATGTTCCCTTGAGCCAATGTTTCAGAATAGACTACATCTATTCACGTACATGTACAAATATTAAATCATAGCTTTTGTTTCGTCGGCCAATGAAGCTTTTTTGAGAAGTCAATGCATATTTTGTTTGTTTTGCTAGAATGATCTCTTTTTAACATAATACTGGGTTGGTTATAGATTCTTGTTATTTTATTTTATTTTTTATTTTTATTTTACTGTGTCTTTCTCATGCTTTATATTTTCACTTGTCAACTCCAAGTTTTAAACATTAAATGCATCATATACTTATATATATCCCTAGTTTTTTTTTTGTTTTTTGAAAGAGTAATATTTGGTTCCCAACTTGCTAACGTTTTATTAATATTAGGAAACGTAAGTTGATTATGAACTGGTTTTATGATACTATCTTTCGTTTTTTTTTAATTTTTAAAGGAAATAATAATAATAATTGTCATAATAGTCGTATAAAATTTGGTTTTGACATACATCGATCATCGAAAAATTAATGAAAAGATTATCATGATAACCAATTCTTGTTCTTGCTTAATGCAAAACTCTTAGCGACTAGGTGAGTTGGGGTTATTGCACCGCAGAACGTCTAGTCACCGGTCTCGGGGCCTCTTGACTTTGGCTCATCGACAGTCCTAGAGTAATGGTACCAAAATTCCCCAATGTCCCATGTGCATGGCCGGGAAAGCAAGGGCCGACGGCTATGTCATGGTTCAGAGGGCAGTGGGGTTGGCTAGAGCCTTTTGGGAGGTTCACTAGGCGAAGGTCTGAATCCTTTCCCTGACAATCGGCCGGAATTGTCAGGCAATAGCTTGCTTGCTTGTGAAGTGCGGTAGAGAAACATGCTGGAGTTGGTTGGTAATGACTCATCGACTAAGCCACGTCGGTGTCAAGCAATTAATAGACTTAAATTCAAGAAAATTACTTGACGTTTATATTTTGCAAATATCATATTTTTGTCATGTACTAACTACTATTAAGTGCAGGTAAGGAAAGAGCCTTTTGTTGTAACATTTTAACGGTTTTGTAACTACTATTTTTGTATATAAAGATTCACGGGCACACACCGGAACTCACTGGCTATTTTTAGCTCACACGTTTGTGAAATCTCTTTCTTAGGTATAGAAGAAGGACACCAGAGTAGTGAGGTAAGCGGGGTAACCTTGGAGGCTGTCCTGGGAGAGGGAGTTGGTGAAGAGTTCGATGTTGATATGACACCTTAGTTGTCAAGTCTCGGTATTAGTTGCTTTGATTTTGAGTTGTTTCAATGTAACAAAAATTAAACATTGTGGTTTTCTTTTGTTTTGGTGACGTTTGAATAAAGTATTAGTTCCCTCTGTTTCTTTTAGAGTTTTAGTACTTGGGCGGTGGATCGCCGGCTTGTCCCTTTGACTAGACCCCAGTGGACCCTAGGGGTCGGGGATAGGCCTATTACACTTGTTATTTGGGCCTCAGTGATAATTAATTGGCTGGGCTAATTAATTGATATGCATGGATATTATTTAGTTGGGCTAAATAATATTATACACATAAAAGACATTTTATGTGGGCTTAGTAAACCCTAAAGGTGGCGCAAATGTCATTATTAATTAGAAAGAAATTAGTTTTCTTGGATAATTATTTGACATGTGATTTATCATTTATTTGTTAAATGATAATTCATGGAATATTAGATTAAAATATGATTTATCCTAATTTGTTTGGGATAATCATTTTATTTATCTTTTATTTGGAATGAAGGATTAATGTAATAATTATCTCTTAATTATTTAATCCTTGGAGGACAAGGATTACTCTCCTATACAAAGAGAGTTCTCCCAAGTCTTAATAACAATGGAAAATTTCGCCCCACTGATTAAAAAAGAGAGAAAAAATTTGTTTCTCTTGTCTAGGGTTTTAGAAGAAGAAAAACTTGGAGTTTTTCTTGGTGTTGCATATCAAGGAGGTTCATTTATCAAGAAGGGTGTCCACCAACCGCCGTTTGGAGAGCACATCGGAAGATCTTGGCTTCTCTTCCTACTATTGGTATCTTGATCTTAACCCCCTTGTAGTAGTTTAAGTCCTTTAATTATGTGTTTTGATATATAAATCGTGATCCATCCGCTGCGCATAGATCTAATTCGTTTAGATCTAAGAACCTGCATCCTTCACTGTAAAGATCCTAGCATGAACTCCATACAAGTAATGCCTCCAAAATTTTAAGGCAAACACTACCGCTTCCAACTCTAAGTCATGTGTTGGGTAATTCTTTTCGTGCACTTTTAACTGTCTAGATGCATAAGCAATCACTTTTCCTCATTACATCAACACACAACCCGGACCTTGTCCCGAAGCATCAAAGATCTCTGGAACTGCCAACACTGGGTTGTAGTCAACTTCTTTTTCAACGTTTGGAAAGCCCCTTCACATTCACTAGTCCACTCAAACTTCACATTCTTTTGAATGAGCCGGGTAAGTGGTGTAGCTATCTTTGAGAAGTCATGTACAAACTTCTTATAATAGCCAGCCAAACCGAGAAAACTTCTCACTTCTAAAATTGTAGTCGGTCTGGACCATTTCTCAACTTCCTCTATCTTCGCCGGATCAACTTGAATGCCATCTCCAGAAATGACTTGACCCAAGAAACTGACTTGGTTCAACCAAAAGTCACACTTGGAGAACTTAGAATACAATTGGTTCTTCTTCAAAGTATTCAACACTATCCTTTAGTGTTCTTCATGTTCTTTCTCGTCTTTTGAGTAAACAAGGATGTCATCTATGAACACTATGTCAAACTTACATGTAATAAAATAACTAGATCTACATCTACAAGGGGGTTGTAGAACATACCTCTCGGATCTCAAAATCCAAGTAGAAGAACCGCAATAGAAAGATTAAAAGATCCTGTGAAGAGCACCACGATCTTCCGTACGTGTGATCCGAGCAACTCCCGGTGGAGGGAAATCCTCGTCTCGAATCCTTCCGATATGCTATCCGGAAAACCTCCAAGATTTTCCTCCTTACACCCCTTGGCCGAAATTTTGTCTTCTCTCTCTAAGAGATGAAGTCGAATTTTTATGTGTGTGTATGATTTGGGAGAACTCTCTTTATATAGGAGAGTAATCCTTGTCCTCCAAGGATTTTATTTTGCAAATAAATAAATCCAATAAATAAAGATAATCCCAAAATATTCTAGAACAAATCTAGAATAATCTTTATCTTTATTTCTTACCATAAATATTTATCCAATAAATATTTTGTGCACATGTCTTATTAATCCACAAGAAAACTAATTTCTTGTTCCATAATACATGAGGGGGCCGAAAATTATAGCTTGTGACCTAGTCACAATAATTTCGACTAACAGACTAAGTTGGGCCAAGATTATGAAAAATGTCTTTTTCACATATTTAATTATTTAGCCCAACTAACTTAATAGTCCACTAAACAATTAATTCACATATCGTTTTAATTAAATTCTAACAAGAACTAAATTAATATTATTAGGAATCGACGTCCGAGAATAACTATGTTATATTGGAGGCACATCGGGGACCATGGACTAATAATCAGCGGCTCCGATAAATCAAATAAATAACTATTTTACGAACAGAGTAATTATATTCGATAAATCAATCACAGGAATATGCCACCATAATCCCATGACTGCACTCCTCCGATTATGAGATTATATTTATCTCCTCACGAGAATGATAATAAGCGTTCATTGATATAATCATTACATATGGATTAATCCTTCATAGATCTGCTCATTCTAAATCGAAGTTACCGTTAACCCTTTTCGTAACCTCTTATCCTTATTTACCATTAACCCCTAGTGATCAATTAATTCATACAACTCACTTTGTAGCTAATCGATGTAATATGAACTCCATGGATCGATCGCTTTTAGGATTAACAAATAAGGGAATCGTCTATCTACTTCCATAAATGGAAGGAATGGATTCCGTATCTGTGATAACACGTACTACTCACTCAATCCAAAGATAATGCCAAGATGGGGTAATTCGGATCACGACTCGGTGTAATCCTTAACCGTCAAGTCAAACCTCATAATCGATTCAAGCGCTTGATCGTGATCACCTCAGATTAAGATATATCCATAAATATGATCATCGATTGATTTGATAAGACTTCTCGATTACGGAATTATATCGTGAACTCTAATCAAATCAGTCCAAATTTATATGATATATCTATCATATATAAATTCCCACTAGGTTCTCTTAACCGAAAGTCCGGATAAGACAATCACACATATTGTGTTCAGGCGCATTAATAGCACGTTAAAGGAGAGACCCGATACTCTCGATTAACTTCACTACGGGCTAATTGTATTTTTAAGTACATCTTCACTAACTCAATCCTCCCGTATATATCCATACACTAAATTAAGTGATTACATAAACGATATACTTTAGGGTTTTCTGTATTGTAAATACTATTGTCACATCGGTGAATATGAGAATAATAAATATGAATAATAATATCATTTCATTTATTAAATAAAACAATTACAAAATTTTTTTTTCGGGCATAACACCTAACAATCTCCCACTTGCACGAAAGCATGTGATTAATTGTTTTAGAGCACACCCTATTATTTAAAATACAACAAACTACATCTCCCACTTGCTCTAAAGTAATGGAGACCCATCCCGTATTCTAGTACCCATTAAGCATATCATAACCATTTCAGATGACAAAGTACACTCCGAGTGTGCCGTCGTAGGATAAGTCAGTGACTCGGGGAGTACCTACATCTAAATATCATGGGTCTTAATGATTAGTCAGGTTGTCGGCTCAAGACGATCCGTAGAATCGAAACGTTACCGGTCCATCTAATCATGTGGTACCTTCGCAATATGCTTTTGACCTTTAGTGATTTCAAAAATCCTTATGAGCTACCCCTTCATCATTTGCACAATGATGTGGTATCGGCTTCCAAATCTAGAACCACTCCCAGATATGAAAAGGAAATCCTTAAGCTATATCGCCTCTCTAGCTACTACAAAAGCCGCTAATCACCCAACTAGTTAAAGTCGAGTTGGCGTTGCCGGATTCCTCCAGGAAATAGCTTCAACACAAGAGTAAACACTGAGCCCGAGATCGACTTAACGATCATCCTCAATCTGACTTAAAGTCAAAATCAGTGTATCAAACATATCCAAGTTCACCAAAGAATATGTCCGCATATTATTCTTCGTTCTCTTCAAGATACTAAAGGACATACTAAACTTGCTTTGTTAACCGCCGAATCTAAGATTCGATCAAAGTTGACGTTCAATAACCTAACCATCTCTTACCAGAAAGAGAATCTATCCCATTTCTCTTGATCCGAAGATTTAGAGAGTCATTCCTGAGGCATAGGGTAGAACTTCCTCGTTGAATGTTGCATACACAGATGCATCATCTTAACCAATAAGATGGATGGGAAACCAGTGACTAATTCTAATGCATTCGACCGAGTCAAACTCTTTAGGATGTTGTCCAAATCTCTGTTGCAGAGAATTGTGGCAATGTCAGATTCTGACTTCAGATAACACACCCTTGTTGATTCCAACTGGTGTAGTGTTATCCTTCACAAACACTAATATATGTATATATTCACTACTGTACTAAAATTGATATCCAATCTACAAAAGACTTATCAATATTCTGGTCAAATCCACATATTGTAGAAATATATGTCTTCCAATGACCGAGAGGTTAGCTTTTTATCCACAAAGGACATAAGCCTTGACAGTCATCTTGTCATAAGTTCATAAGGCAATACCCTTCTGTTCCGAATGAATCCAGAATCCGTTTGTTCGGCAAGAAAGTCTCATGGAATCACCTCTATTTTCTGTTTTGGAAAGAAATCATGCAATACTAAGTGGTAAGAGAGTCCAAGGTCTGATTAACTCTCTACTTCTTAGGGAATTACCCCTAGACCACGCAATCTTTGCTTTGAAAGATAAACTTTCCTATTCATTCTACTCTTTTCCATGTAGATCCAATTACTCCCACTGGGCCTGAGACGCTCAGGTGGTTCTACAAGAGCATGAACAGAACTGGAGTACCGAACTCCATTCACAGGGTTATGGCTATTAAACCAACCTCTATTATCAGAATCCTATACTGCTCACAAAAGAGCCATAGGTCAATCGATCCTCAGACTCCAAAGTCCGCAGAACCCGTAATGGGTAATGGATAAACCATACTCCCAATACTTACTGGGTGGATCGAGATTCTGATCTAGTTTAGTAGTATTTAGTGTTATCACCAACAACCGATGTTGGATGTGGTCTGATTTTAATCAGTTAGTAACTACCTTGAGTAAACGTACTTCAAGGTTTAAGGTTTTACTGTTCATAGACTCTATCAGAAAGGACGCAACAGTATGACAATCCCTTCCCGATCTCAAGAATCTTATAACAAACCTTTTTCTCAATGCTACAAGATATATAACGATTGGTCACTGACCGAACGTGTGCGCGAAATTCCCAGATCTACCTTCAAGCACCGTGTGCTAAATGCTTATATTTATGGAAGTGGGGTGAATCGAATCCACACCATATCCGTAAATTCCAAAGTATATTCTAGGTAGACTTCTCGGTCTTACACTTCAATGTAAACCGAAATTTCTCTTCTAATATATTTATTGAGTTAAGCAGTGTATTGTAGCACATCTACAACTATGTAAAGCAATTCAACGGTTTCTCCCTTAGTGAAAGCATTTCACTATGAGGCAGGCCAAGCATCAGTCCCTAGGACTATGAATGGCCTATTCCGTGTATAGAATATTCTGTCTCTGTTGAAAATAGAGAAACCTCAAAATATTTTGGATAAACTTTCCGGAGTGTTTGAATAGTTATCAGACAAGAAGTCACTACTCGGAAGCTCCTACTAGCTTGTATCTTTCATCGACCCGAAGGTCGCACATGAACAAGCTATGTTACTTCTTTATAACCATTATCATTTCCCGATTGAAAGGAAACTTAGTCATTGAACCTTTGAGACAATATAACCAGATCGGGAGAAAGGAATCACCCCGAGCCGCCTTGTGTCTTGTCTTTTAGGACTATGCACTAACTATGAAGAAGCGTTTATCTAAATATAGAAACCAATTGCTTTTAATAGTTCTTAAGATGTGTTTTAAATACATATTTCAGCAATTGTAAGTGGTTTTTGACTTTATCAAATAAAAGTCCGAGTCTTGGATTCGTACTACAAATGGTATATTCACTTTCTATACGACAAACAAATTATCGAATAGAAAGTAAATCCTTTTGTTCCAATGAATCTTAAACAGAAAATAATTTTTCCGCGATATCCAAGGATTGAATCCGAGATTCATTTCCTTATATCACTCCCACAATTCTAGCTAAAATTAACTGCCCGTTATTTACTCTTTTAATCGTTAAATGCACCGCTACCTTGTTCTTCCAAAGAACTTAGCTCGAGAAAATCGCCAAGGATTCATAGGTTGGTGATCCAAAATCACTGTCCTTATCCTATGATTTTCAGTTAATTAATTTTCGGTTCAGCCTTAAAGTTTTCTCAGTTTAGATGACTAACACTTTTAGAGATATTCTCCCATTCTTGACTTTCCGTGAATGGAAACAGTCTTGAACCAGGGGTTCGTTTGAGTAGACACTACTCTTGAACCATGGGATGTCTTATTTCGAGTGTTACTCGTCGGGACTTCTCGGATTTTCTAATATACCAGAAAAAAACAACAAATCATAACATTAAAGCTCCCACTAGTTTATCGGTTCCAAATACCGTCTAACGAGCAATGCTTTATTTTTTATGATTTTCCGATTTTTTCGATTAGAAAATATTTTGTACATAGTTCCAATGTTTCCAGAAAAACAACAAATCATAGAACTCCCACTAGTTCATCGATTCCAAATATCGTCCAACTAGAGACATTTCATGACTTTCCGGTTTTTCAATTAGAATGGTTACGTGTGTAGTCAGTTACACTTTTCTAATGTTCTAGAAAAACAACAAATCATAAAGCTCCCACTAGTTCATCGATTCCAAATATCATCCAACTAGTAACACTTCATGATTTTCCGATTTTTCAATTAGAAAACTACTCGTGTAATCACTACACACTCAAAATTCACTAGAAGAATTTCAAAGTCCGAAATCACCTGTGATCAAACTAAGTTTGTCTTCCGTTTGACACGAATGACACTAGTGACATACCAATATGTCACTCTGGTTTTTAAAAGGCTTAAGAGAAAATGTCTCTTTCGAAAAATAATTGCATTGTCGATTAACTAGTTCAACGTCCTAGTTACTTTCCACTTTTTAACGAAGTCAATACTAGTCAAGTATTAATTTTTAAGCAATTTAGTAAGGGATATAATGATGTAAATAAAAGGATATATATTTATTCAAGTTTAACACTACTATATAAGTTTATTTTAGGAATTGTAAACTAAAATTAAGTCTACTCTACCATTCCAAGGTTTTAACCTCGCATCTCAGTGCCGCCGTAGGGTAGGTCAAAGAGATGACGGTTAAATCGAGACAATCTCATCAATGAATAACTTGTGATTATCGAACGTCCCACGAGAATCGAACATCCCTTTATTCATTGACTACCTTCCTTCTTTAGCCTAGATATTATCAAGAATATCCCTGATGAGTGTGACCTACTATATCGGATCTCTTAGGTACGCCCCGAGTGTGCCGTCGTAGGATAGGTCAGTGACCCGACGAGTACCCGGAAATCCTATCCTTTCGGAGACCAAGCCATGAATGTTGATAGGGGTGAACACCATCCGTGGGGGACGAAATCAAAGCGCCGCGAGGCGCCACACCCTTCTCTCACTTACTTGTATCTATAAGTAGAGACCGTGGGGTTGGCTGCCTCCCCCGCTCCCACTCAATATTTTGGAAGTGGTGGTGGGTTAACTAACCACGTCTTTTTGATGTTAACATAAAAGCACATCAAATCAAGGATTCCGAATGGTGTCGGTAACGTAGGCAAGCCTACCCGTCCTATTCGTTGGAACATATGTGACAGTCGGACGAAGTCGGGTCAAGAGAGCCCCATTGAGATAAGAAGGAATCACCCCTCCGCTCGCCGGTGTAGCTTAGTCTTGCCGGACCCCCGTGCATACATCACACTAGGAAGGGTAAGTCGGTCGAGTCCAGCTCAGTTGACCACCCAACCTATAGGCAAACCGTTTTTATCCAAGATTTATTGTTCTTTTACCATCATTCAATCTCGTAGACACCACGAATCGAAAACGTGATCTCGTTTGGGCTTTTACGGCGGTTCACCGAGAACACACACCGAAAGGCTTAAAGATTTCATAACCCGTCCTCGGATCTTTAATTAGTTACTAAATTAATTAATTACCACGTATTAATTAAATTTCAACTAATTACGTGAGTTTGTATACATGCCTATTTTAATTACCAAAATTAAAATTCTACATGTATGCATGGAGTGGATTTATGATATGATGCATGTCATGGCAATTCCGATTTTATATCTATTTTATGATCAAACACATAAAAAATAAATTGCGGAAAATTTAAACACCGAGATGGATCGTTGGTACCCCCGACGAACCTATTTTCTAAGGAAAAGTAAAACTTATTCTAAGCTTCGAGTCTTGAACTTCGAATCTTGAACTTGAACCGCCGGATCACGAACCACGAACACCCGAGAGGAGATAGGCTTTTTAATTAAATAAATCCAATTTATTATAAAATAAAACCCCTTAAAAAAAGACACCCCTTTTTTTTTCACGGCTGTTTACAAAATATTTCCAGAAAATATTATTGTTTTTATTTTATTTTATTATATCATACTGCCTAAGACGGCAAAAAAAAAAAAAAAAAAAAAAAAAAAAATTTAATCAAAACTGTTTGAAAGAAAAAAAAAACACACAGCCGCATGACCTTAGCCGCAGCTAGGTTATACCAAATAGGGTTTTGATCCATTTCTCCACATTTATACATTGGGTTTCGCCTTGATCTTCATAATTTCTTTAAGATCTTCATCTTTTCGAGTCCGGAACAAAATTAAAATTACAAAGAAATCATCTTTACAATTTTCGAGTTGCATAAAATTAAATTACAAGTCATATGCTCAAATGATACTAATCAAAAGAGCTACAAAATAGATCTACTGAAACAAAGATCAACCCCAATCCATCTCTTCAAGCAAGACATTCATAAGCATATATATATATATATATATATATATATATATATATATATATATATATATATATATATATATATATATGCATCGCCCCAAAGAAAAAAAAAAAATTGGAACAAAACTACATATCCACTCTTAGATCTAATATTTTATACGTATAAATATAGATCACCAGGCGACTGATACCACTGTTAGTAATACCATCCGCAACGGAAGCGATTTAAGGATCTAGATCTATAAATTACACGTAATAAAATAACTAGATCTACATCTACAAGGGGGTTGTAGAACATACCTCTTGGATCTCAAAATCCAAGTAGAAGAACCGCAATAGAAAGATTAAAATATCGTGTGAAGAGCACCACGATCTTCCGTACGTGTGATCCGAGCAACTCCCGGTGGAGGGAAATCCTCGTCTCGAATCCTTCCGATATGCTACCCGGAAAACCTCCAAGATTTTCCTCCTTACACCCATTGGCCAAAATTTTGTCTTCTCTCTCTAAGAGATGAAGTCGAATTTTTATGTGTGTGTATGAGTTGAGAGAACTCTCTTTATATAGGAGAGTAATCCTTGTCCTCCAAGGATTTTATTTTGCAAATAAATAAATCCAATAAATAAAGATAATCCCAAAATATTCTAGAACAAATCTAGAATAATCTTTATCTTTATTTATTACCATAAATATTTATCCAATAAATATTTTGTGCACATGTCTTATTAATCCACAAGAAAACTAATTTCTTATTCCATAATACATTAGGGGGCCGAAAATTATAGCTTGTGACCTAGTCACAATAATTTCGACTAACAGACTAAATTGGACCAAGATTATGAAAAAATTTCACACATTTAATTATTTAGCCCAACTAATTTAATAGTCCACTAAACAATTAATTCACATATCGTTTTAATTAAATTCTAACAAGAACTAAATTAATATTATTAAGATTCGACGTCCTAGAATAACTATGCTATATTGGAGGCACGTCGGGGACCATGGACTAATAATCAGCGGCTCCGATAAATCAAATAAATAATTATCTTACGAACAGAGTAATTATATTCGATAAATCAATCACAAGAATATGCCACCATAATCCTGTGACTGCACTCCTCCGATTATGAGATTATATTTATCTCCTCACGAGAATGATAATAAGCGTCCATTGATATAATCATTACATATGGATTAATCCTCCATAGACTGTTCATTCTAAATTGGGAAGTTACCGTTAACCCTTTCGAAACCTCTTATCCTTATTTACCATTAACCCCAAGTGATCAATTAATTCATACAACTCACCGGTAGCTAATCGATGTAATATTAACTCCATGGATCGATCGGTTTCTAGGATTAACAAATAAGGAATCGTTTATCTACTTCCATAAATGGAAGGAATGGATTCCGTATCTCGTGATAACACGGACTACTCACTCAATCTAGTATAATGCCAAGATGGGTAATTCGGATCACGACTCTCGGTAATCCATAACCGCCAAGTCAAACCTCATAATCGATTCATGCAGCTTGACTCGTGATCACCTCATGATTAAGATATATCCATAAATATGATCATCGATTGATTCGATAAGACTTCTCGATTACGGAATTATATCGTGAACTCTAATCAAATCGGTCCACTTATATGATATATCTATCATTTATAAATGCCCCACTAGGTTCTCTTAACCGAAAGTCCGATAAGACAATCACACCTATTGTGTTCGGGCGCATTAATAGCACGATAAAGGAGAGACCCGATACTTTCGATTAACTTCACTACGGGCTAATTGTATTTTTAAGTACATCTTCACTAACTCAATCCTCCCGTATATCCCATACAATCGAGTTAAGTGATTACATAAACGATATACTTTAGGGTTTTCTCAGTGTAAATACTATTGTCACATCGGTGAATATGAGAATAATAAATATGAATAATAATATCCTTTCATTTATTAAATAAAACAATTACAAAATTGTCTTTCGGGCATAACACCTAACAGCTACCATCTTTCTTCTTGACAAACAAGACAGGGGCTCCCCAAATTGAGGTACTAGGCTGAATTATGTTTCTTTCGAGCATATCCTTAAGTTGAGCTTTCAACTCCTTCAATTCATCCGGTGCCATTCTATAGGGTGCCTTAGCAACTGGTGCCGCTCTTGGTACCAAATTGATCTCAAAATCTATCTCTCTATCCGGCATGTTTCCCGGTAACTCTTCCGGAAACACTTTAGGGTATTCCTTTGCCATAGGGGTTTCTTCTATCTTAGGCTACACTTGTTCCACATCCACTGCGTATAACAAGTAGCCTTCACAACCCTTTTGACAAGTTCTTATTACCTTAACTGCTGATATTATCGGATGACGCTTCTTACTAGGTTTGTAAACATTACCTTGATAAGTCTTCGATGATTTCCTATGTATCTTAAAGGACACTCTATTTTCTCTACAATCCAAGTGAACATAATTCTCGGATAGCCAATCTATTCCAAGAATTACATCGAAATCCGAAAAGTCCAGAACTATGAAGTCACTATTGCATCGATATGATCCTACTCGAACATCAACTCGAGGTATTGTCCTAGTTACCTCAGTTACCTTTCCTAGTGGTGTAGTTATTTCCAAAGTTTTTCTTAAGGTTTCCGAAGGTAGATTCAACTTCTTAGCTATCTTAGACGACACAAACGTGTTAGACGCTCCCGTATCAAACACAGCCGTAACTGCAAAGTTGTGTAATATTATTGTACCTAAGATGTGAATTCATTTATTTAAATACAAATACAACATGATCTAATGTGCTATAAAGTACTCTAATAATCAGAATAAACAATTAAAGGTACCTGAAATAACATTGTCATCTGGTTCTGCATACTCAGCATGTACTGCAAAAACGCAAACTGGGAGACTTGGGCCGCCTTTTCCACTTCCCTGCTTCTGGTTACTTGTAGACCCCCCTGTCGGACATGTCTTAGAAAAATTCCCTGGTTCTCCACAGGGAAAACAACCGTTCACATTAGCTCGACACTCACCGGTGTGGATCCTCTTGCATTTTGGACATTATGGTGCACTGGTGGTAGGAGTAGCAGCCGAAGGTGCCGTCATCTTTTTTTCATTCTGTTGCGGTGCTCCTCGGTGATAGCCCTAACTCTTTCCAAAACTTCTCTAACCTCCAAAGCTTTATTCAGCAATTCAGCCATATTTCTCGATGTGAATCCCAACATGCCAGCTTGTATCTCGTTGGACAACCCATCCTTGTACAGTTCCATCTTCCTCTCTTCAATCCGCATCAGCTCAGGGTAGAACCTACCCAACTCATTGAACTTGTTGGTGTATTGAGATATCGTCATATGAATACCTTGCTTGTGTCTCAGTAACTCGCTTGCCTTATCTGCCTGCACTGTTGTTGGGAAGTACTCATTATAGAACAAAACCTTGAAACCTTCCCAATCTGTCACTTTCCCATTGCTACTCTCAATTACATCAATCCACGCTTCAGATGTACCCAAAAGAAAACCAACTTCCAACTGGACCATCTCGGTCTCGGGGATGTGTATGTTTCTGCATGCCTTTTCAAAGCTTCTCAACCATGCATCGGCCTTGGGCGGTTCCACATTCCCATGAAAATCATGAACCCGGTTCCTCTTCAACTTTGTGTACCAGTCAACTGAGGTGCTTGCTCATAGGCCGGTGGAGATCTAACTGGTGGGGATGGTTGGTAAACTGTAGGGTATCCAAGAGGTGCCATTTGTGGGTATACGGGTGGTTGAGCTTGTAGTGGAGGGACCACTTGAGGCTCAGTTGATCGTGTGCAAAGCACTTACTAGCAATAGGCTTAGGTCTGTCGTAGTAGAGTATTGGTGAGTCAAGGTCGAATCCCACAGTGACTCGTAAGAATGCAAATCATTAAAGAATGAGTTGTCACAATAACAGTCTACTACCAACTATAATATAGACAGAAGTAAAGTGGTGCCAATAAACTAACAAGATTATGCAAGTTCAAACGGAGCACACAAGAGTTTCTAATGTATTAGTCTAATCATGAGTTATTAGTTATTCCCCCCATAACATGTATTAATCATCCCCGTTGGTAAATTATAATTCATTGTCATCTACGGGTGAAAACTCCTAACCCTATCTACTTCCACTATAAGGACAACAGACAATCTATGTGCAATTAACCTCCTTCATTGGTTGTATTAGTCCATACGCATTCAGTTTTAGAGTAGCTGGCTCAAGAATGAAAACCTCCCTAGGCAGCTATTGACTATGACTAGCACGTTCTTTATGATCCATAAAGACAATGTCCAAATCAACACTTCACTAACAACCCTTCATGCTAATTTGCAATGACATGCAAATAGTTGATCACGCTACTAACATTTAAATTAAATTTGTCGATCAACGTAGCTGGCGCCAATTATCATGAACTAGGATTTACTAGGTATTCAGATCTAGTGATATAGACCGTCATAAATCTGAAGAACGCAATCACTACTTCATGATTTCTTCACCAAAGAATCAGATCTATACGTACATGGGGTAAAATAAACTAACATATACAAAATAAACAATCAAAACTTACTAATCACATAGAACAATGACAGATCTACATCTTGGAAATGATAGAAAATTATACCCTCGAAGATGAGTGTAGATCTCCCTCGGCTCCATTCCTAGGAGGCGAATCCGTCGACTCCGTGACTACAACTTATAACATAAATAAAATAAAGAACAAAGAACTTTTATTGTATTATAACTTGTAAGTTTTTAGGTACAATGAATTCTGAGGCCGATGCCTCTTATTTATAGCTAAGTAAACCGACTTAGAAAGATCTAGAACTACCCCTCGTCCAAGAAAACGCTTTTCGGAAGATTCTGGTAGATCGATTAATCGGCGGCAATTCCCGAATAATCGGGGGTATTTTTGTCCTTTTTCTTCTGCCGACTTAACTTGGAAAGTTCTGGAATACCCTAGGCCCAATCCTTTCGTTCAGTCCGCTCCATAATTGTCCACAATGCTTAGCCCAATATTTCGTATCCGGAAAATAATCAAATAACACACGTAATAATATCGAATAAGGGAAAATGAACGTTAAATGCAAAATACTCGACTCACGAACCCGACATATGACATTCAACTCAAATGGTTCATAATTATAGGTTGAAACAACAATTTTTAGCTCATAATGGATAGAATGTTGATGTCCTAGGATATACTATTTTAAGCGTCATCAACTACCCCCCACTAGCCTTTTGCTCGTCCTCGAGCAGAGTATCAAGGTGGAATGTACCTCCAAGAGCAATCCCCATCACTTACCACATATTCAATAAAGATTTCCTGCATAACACACTTCGAGCAACAATCCATAAGCTTCCCATTAATCATCACTTACCATGCATCAATGTGCCGTGTGATAAATCCTTCGGGATAGTGCGTTCATGAAGAGAATCAAGTTGTATTTGTTGGTCCCTTGAAAAGGATTTGGTTAAGTTTAGAGGGGGGGGGGGGGGGGAATAAACTTAACACTTAAAACTTTTGGAGTTAACAAACGTAGTAAACTTCAAAGACTTCTTTGATGCTCGATAGTCTCATTGATCATCGAGAGTCACGACTATTTGTTTAGTGGTCAAATTGTATGATTTTTATATATATATTTTATATCAATTTTCCCCATATTCTTATGATTTGTATAGAAATCGAGCCTTATATTGAAATATTGAGCAAATGAGTTTTAAAGATAATAAATTGCAAAAGTGGCTGATTTATGTGTTTTTATCGTTGGTTTTATGTTTATTTGGATGTTGTTACACTTTGCAATATTTTGGATATCTTGTAGATGCATATCTTCGGTCTAAAAGAGGTGTTTAGAGGGTTAGAAGAAGATGCCACAAGTTTACGAGTTCAACGGAGCAAATTTTCCTAAGTACTTAAATCGTTACATATTTTCGACGGAGATTTGACCCAGCTTAGAGGCATTTTCAGGGAGGACTTCTTCATGAAAATTGTAGATCTTTGAAAGAGCTTTCCAACGCACTTTGAATTACGTCAATCGGACTTCTACAACTCAAATGGTGGTCAAGTGGGTAATCAATTTGGGTAAGTGGGAAAATCCCAAAATGACTCGTGAATACGACGGGCTAGTCAAAAGGCGTTTTCAAGAAGAGTCCTTAATGAAAGTTGTAGAGTTTTCCGAGAGATTTTTATGAAATTCGGATCATAATTTTTGGAGGTCTACAACTCAAGATATGAATTTTAGAAGTTTGAGTTCGTAATCGGTGAACCAACGTCCGCCACGGCAATCAGTAGCAACCGACTTAAACTCTTGATGCAAATTGACTTACTCCTCTTATAAATACAGCATGCATACAAACCCTAATTACACCATTATTATCCAGCCGCAAATCATAGCAGCAGGGCGGCAACTTGAGAGCTTCAAGGCCGGTCACCCGAGCCTTGTGCTCGGGTGATCCGGGGTTAGATTAGGATGTCGTTTTTCTTCCGTTTTCGATTCATGGATTCAATCATGTACCAAACTACGTGAGTTTATTTATTTAATTTATTCAGTCCTTATTCGTTTTTTATGATCTTTGATTTATTTTGTATCTTTCTTTGATCATGATGCTATGTGTGAACTTTATCGAGAGATTGGTTTGCGATTGATAGTTACAACATACGGAAGTTGAGTAACGTTAGATCACCATAGAAAGATAGGATCTTTAATCGTTAATGATGACAAGTTAATCGATTAATTATCTAGGTTGTTAGATTCTAAAATACGATAGTTAACCTGAATCTACACCTTCGTTTTGTATGTAATATTGATCTCAACATTCGAAAGAGGAGAGATCGATAATTGAATTCACTAAGAGATTAGGGATTCATAGCTTGAGAAAACAGATTCACTAAGGAATTAGGAATTTGTATCTCGTGAAAAGGTGAAACCACAACTTGAATTAGAATCATGAGATGAACTAGGATTGAAATCACTTGGTTTGTGCACTGTTTGATCCCATGTATCCTTAGTTTAGGTTTTTATTATTTGTTCTAGCTTAGATTTATTTTAGTTGTTCTTTGAGTTTTTATGTTTAATCTTTCGCTTATTTGTTTTCTTGAGTAACAATTGAGAGGATTAATAAAACTAGATTCAACATCCCACCCCTCGTGGATCGACCCTTTACTTATCTCGCTTTACTAGCAACTACCCGGTATTCGGCCGGTTAGGAGGTAGTTTTGCATGGTAGTATAGGTTTTATAAATTTTCTTTTATTTTAATGATGCAAAATCTCCCCAACAAAAGTGGCGCCGTTGCCGGGGAATCGGTGATTTGTTGAATTTAATTGAATTAATTTCTCGATTTTGTTACGTTTTTTTTTTATTTTTCGTTTTCAATAAAAGTAGCGTTTAACAAATCGAGAGTTTTTATTTTTGCCGTGTTTCGATGACCGTTAGGTTAAGAATGTGCAAAGAGTTTTTTACTCGATTTGTGAGACGTGAATTATATGTTGTTGCAATCTAGTCTAACCCTCTGTGCTTTAATTTGATGAGGCCGCGATCTTGTGGTTGTTTTGAGTTGATGAACCGTTAGGATAATTAGGGTTTTTCCGTGTCTCTCCCGCATTGTCTGCGCAAATTCGTTGTATGGACGAGCGTTCGAGTAAGTGAACGCCCGTCCGCCTCATAATCTGCAGTGAACGCACGCGCGGTATGTTGGGCGTTCGTCCGTCCCAAAACATATCAAGTCCGCTCTGGTTTCAAGAATCGACGGGCGCCGGACTCATCAACGCCCGTCCGACTGCTTTTATTGCAAACGAGCGTCTGAACTATTGAACGCTCGTCCGGCAGTCCAGGTTCCTGAATTTTTCTTAATTTAATTTTTAATGCTTTATTTAACTTGGACGTTTTCATATGAGCTTCTGTGGCTGTTTGCGTTTACATAGGTGTCCTGAACTTATATGTTTTTACCTTTCCATCTATGAATCCATGTTAGATAATTGATCAATTCCTTATATATGATTCATCTAGGCATGTTATAGTTACTGTCGGTTCTCGTATGCTATAACTGTTCTTATTATTAATTAGTAGCTAATGTCGGTTTCGTTATGCTACATACCGTGATAAATCTTGTGAGCTTTGAGACTTATGTGCTTCCTTGTTATTTTTATAACTCATTTGGGTAGTAACTCGCCGTCGGTTTCCGTTGCTACGATGGAAACCTTATGAGTTATATCTGCTTAGTATAGCTAATCGTTGGTTTTCCATAATGCTATCACCTTTGACGAGTCTTAAAGCGCGTCTACATCGCATATACTGAATAAAGACTTTATCGGTTATCGTAACCTGTCATTATTTGGTAGACGTTTATGATATACATGTCGTGTTGCTAATGAGTGGGCTAGTTTTCTCTCTTTTATTTTCTTTTATTTTTGCATATCATTTAGATGCATATCATTTAGTTGCATGTCATCTAGTTGCTTTGTTTTTCTATTTTTTTTCTTTTATTTTTCTTGAGCGTAGTTAATCGCTTCGGTTTCGTAATACTACCTCGTTTTCTTTATTTTTAGTTTCTCATAGGCCGTAGTCACCGTAGAGTTGTCCTCTCAACTTGCTCACTGAGCCTCGCTGTAATTTATTTTTATTTATTTTATTTTTAGGATTGCATATCATGTAGGCTGCATTGTAGTATATTTTCATGTAGTTGCACCTAGCCTTTGTTGTGTAATGTTCCATGTATATGTATTCCATCGTTATATGAGCTTAAATTTGAAATATCTCTATATCTCCTTTTCCATGTGCTTTATATATGTAATCTTTTCTTTTTCCCGTAGACTCTTTTTGCACTGATCAAGTCTCAGGATATTTTTGATAGCTATTGTGCACTTTCACGATGAATTCGAGTTTACTGTGATGCTCCACGATCATGAGCTATGCACGAAAGAATTTTGGTTTTTACCGATTTTTCCGAAATTGCCAAAGATCCAATCAACTAAGTTCTCTAATTTATTATTTCAGATAACTTGATGACAAGTTGCAATCTAAGTGTGGGGAAGAGATAGATGATTTATGTGTCTACTTTCGTTTGCTCATATTTTTAGTATTTCTATGAAAAGTGCTTAAATTTCAAATTTTTGTTATATCCCGAGTAGACAAAGGCATATCTTTGCTTGAGTTTATATCATTTTTGCTATATTCTCATATTTAGTAATTTTAGTTGTTTCACCCGACACTCTTTTCACATGCCATAGTAAATGATGAGCTAAATGTTGAAAGCCTACCCCATTTTAGTTGGAGATTTTTGATGATTATAGCATGTTTCTTTGCTTATGTACAATTCTTGAAAAGTTTAGTAGTTTGTATTCTAGGATTCAAGTATGACATAATCGTGAATATCTGTAAGTTTGAATGTGATAAGTGAAACGTGATTAAGTCTTTGCAATAGTAATAAATTGTTTACTTGAGGTGTTATGCTCAATGTCTCCAGTACTACTAGAAAATAATCTTTTCCACCACCAATTGAAAATCTCTAAGTAAACATAATTGTAATTGTGTGTGTCGGAAGTCGGTTTATGATTTGGGTGAGGTAGGTGTACCACGATGTCCTATTCCACTATGATGACCAAAATCTCACGATACCGGTTTATAGTCGCCTTATGATTGGAGTAAGGTAGGGATTATCTTGAAATGTCCTATTCTGCTATAAGGGCAAAAGCTTATTCTGATGTGTGTTAAGAAAGTGTGAAAAAAGTGAAAATATTGAAATATATTATTATGAATAAATAAGGACTTAGTTATCGTTAATCTTATCCCCAGTATAAACTGAAGGATATGTTGTAGGGATTATCCTCTGAGTTTGTCAGAAATGTTTTAGATATTCTCTACTATTTATTTTTGGGATATGTATGTTTTGTAAAGTGCCTGTTATAGTTTTTTGAATATTTCTAACTTAGATGGGAAACCGGGCTAGTTTTGGTTTGAATAACTTTCAAATTGTGGAACTTAGTGGAAGTTTATTATGGCTATGCACACACTACACGGGTGAACTTCTAAGTTATTGAATATACTTCATATTTGTATGGATGTTTATCTGTCTCGAGCTTGGTTTATGTTTTGTTTTGCTCGGGACGAGCAAAAAGCTAAGTGTGGGGGTGTTGTTTAGGGTCAAATTGTATGATTTTTATATATATATTTTATATCAATTTTCCCTATATTCTTATGATTTGTATAGAAATCGAGCCTTATATTGAAATATTAAGCAAATGAGTTTTAAAGATAATAAATTGCAAAAGTGGCTGATTTATGTGTTTTTATCGTTGGTTTTATGTTTATTTGGATGTTGTTACACTTTGCAATATTTTGGATATCTTGTAGATGCATATCTTCGGTCTAAAAGAGGTGTTTAGAGGGTTAGAAGAAGATGCCACAAGTTTACGAGTTCAACGGAGCAAATTTTCCTAAGTACTTAAATCGTTACATATTTTCGACGGAGATTTGACCCATCTTAGAAGCATTTTCAGGGGAGGACTTCTTCATGAAAATTGTAGATCTTTGAAAGAGCTTTCCAACGCACTTTGAATTACGTCAATTGGACTTCTACAACTCAAATGGTGGTCAAGTGGGTAATCAATTTGGGTAAGTGGGAAAATCCCGAAAATGACTCGTAATACGACGGGCTAGTCAAAAAGGCGTTTTCTGAAGAAGAGTCCTTAATGAAAGTTGTAGAGTTTTCCGAGAGCTTTTTTATGACATTCGGATCATAATTTTTGGAGGTCTACAACTCAAGATATGAATTTTAGAAGTTTGAGTTCAGAATCAGTGAACCAACGTCCGCCACGGTAATCAGAGCAACCGACTTAAACTCTTGATGCAAATTTGACTTACTCCTCTTATAAATACAGCATGCATACAAACCCTAATTACACCATTATTATCCAGCCGCAAATCACAAAGCAAGCAGGCGGCAACTTGAGAGTTGAGGCGGTCACCCGAGCCTTGTGCTCGGGTGATCCGGGTTAGATTAGGATGTCGTTTTTTCTTCCGCTTTCGATTCATGGATTCAATCATGTACCAAACTACGTGAGTTTATTTATTTAATTTATTCAGTCCTTATTCGCTTTTTTATGATCTTTGATTTATTTTGTATCTTTCTTTGATCATGATGCTATGTGTGAACTTTATCGAGAGATTGGTTTGCGATTGATAGTTACAACATACGGAAGTTGAGTAACGTTAGATCACCATAGAAAGATAGGATCTTTAATCGTTAATGATGACAAGTTAATCGATTAATTATCTAGGTTGTTAGATTCTAAAATACGATAGTTAACCTGAATCTACACCTTCGTTTTGTATGTAATATTGATCTCAACATTCGAAAGAGGAGAGATCGATAATTGAATTCACTAAGAGATTAGGGATTCATAGCTTGAGAAAACAGATTCACTAAGGAATTAGGAATTTGTATCTCGTGAAAAGGTGAAACCACAACTTGAATTAGAATCATGAGATGAACTAGGATTGAAATCACTTGGTTTGTGCACTGTTTGATCCCATGTATCCTTAGTTTAGGTTTTTATTATTTGTTCTAGCTTAGATTTATTTTAGTTGTTCTTTGAGTTTTTATGTTTAATCTTTCGTTTATTTGTTTTCTTGAGTAACAATTGAGAGGATTAATAAAACTAGATTCAACATCCCAATTCCCTGTGGATCGACCCCTTACTTATCTCGCTTTACTAGCAACTACCCGGTATTCGGCCGGTTAGGAGGTAGTTTTGCATGGTAGTATAGGTTTTATAAATTTTCTTTTGTTTTAATGATGCAAAATCTCCCCAACACTATTCATTGTACTGAATTTGTTGCAGCGGAATATATTTAAATTAAGCCTTATTACTTGTTGTTAAAATATGATACCAAGTATTAGATACTCAGTAGTGTATGTGTGATTCAATTGCTTGATTCAGTAGGTTGATGTGCTAAATATACTAAATGCAGAATATAAATGCAGAAAGTAAGTAGGCAATTTTTATAATGGTTCCAGGTGGTGTAATCCTGTCAGTCCACTCTTCTCCTGTGATGTTGGAGGTAATTCACTAGAGATTCTTGAGGTAGCAGTTACAAAAATCCCTAAGTTGCTTGTCCTTCACCAATAACTATGGCTTTAGAAACTGAACACTTGGAACAGGTAGGATTGCTGCTCCTAAGTCTTCCACTGGTCCTTGAAGGGTAGGATTGCCTCTTCACTAGCTCCACCACAAACAACAGTTCTTGACACCCAAAGATGCTTCTCTGGCTTCAGTAGATTTCTTATAAAAGAAAGCTTGAATCAAGTAAGTGATTCAGCTTTCAGCAGCTTGATCAGGATGATATGATCAGCTGCTTGAGGTCTTCAAGTGTGTAAACTTGATGTAGCTTGAAAGCAGATTACACTTGAAGTTGTTTACTGGATCAGTAGCTTTATGCTCAGTAAGGTCAGTAGGGTGAATTCTTGATAAAAATCTGAAGCTCAAGATTATTACTTTGTTTTTCTCTCAAAAATCATCACTTGTATCTAAATTTGGAGTTCCCTATTTATAGGCAGGAATCCTTGTGACTTATGTTTGAAATTCAAACATAGCTGTTTGAGATTTGTCCCAATTGACTTGCTTTCATCATCGTTCATAGTCTCGACAATTTGTCGAATGCTTTTTGACAGTTTACAGTCTGTCCACCCTTTGACTTGTATCCATTGGATAATCTTCTGTTTCTTCCCAACGTCCCTTTAATCTTAACTATTGATTTGTTTGATAAAAACAGAGGTTGTTAGCTGTCCTTTTCTTTGTAACCTTCCAATGTAACCTTTAAATAATTCAGAATATATATCAGTAGGTTCCTGAGGGTATTAGTCTGTTGTAATATATATAAGTCAGCTTCAAGTTGCTGTGTTTATTAATGTACTTCAGCTGACTTTTCTTATATCTAACTTTATATTATGATGTTAGATTACACCATTTTGAATATAACTAAGTTCCAATCACCACTTAACTTGTGGAACTTAGACCTTGTACACAAGGTATATGTAATCAGTTTAGGTCATCATAGACTTCCTTAAATTCTGATTCCATATCCTTGACTTTAAATACTAAGTTTGATCCCTTAGCCTTCAAAGAATCGAGTTTGAAACCTCACCTTTTCGCCTTCAACAGTTCCTAAACTAGTCTACTCGACTCGGTACCCTCTTCGATCTAGACAGTCTGGCGATGAAAGTCAACCGACTTTATTACGATTGCTTGTTTGATCAAACCTATACAAGATCAAACTCTAATAAGCCTATACATTTGATCTAGAAATCTTTTTGCCTTTGCTTTATAACAGCTAGTCTGGCACTCATCACTAAAACTTAAAATAAGTCCAACAAATTCCCCTTTTTTGGTGATAATGCCAATACGCTCCTTACTGCAAAAGCAAAAAGATTAAAAATAAAAATAAAACAAATTCCAGTCATTTCTCATTATAATCATTTGTTCAACAGTATTACAAGCTAGATTCAGCAAAAATAAAATGCATGTGTAAGTATGATGATCTAGTGTCACCTTTCTCTTTCTTCTCTTTCCTTCTCTTGCTCCTCAGAATATGCTCTTATCTCTCTAACCATTTCTCTCATCCATTCATTTTCAATAAGAGAGAAATCAATGTGAGGATTCACTTATTTCCACCATTTCCATGCCTTAGGTAGAGTAAGGTTGATCTGATGTACTCTAAAGCCTAAACGTATGTATACTGCTTTGAATTCCTTCTGTGATTCCTTTGTATTGGTGGTAGGAAGACTTCTTCCACCTCTGCCACCTCTTCCACCTCTATGTGCAGATCTTAAAGCTTTAACCCTTGCTTCCCAAAACTTGAGTCCTAGAAAAGAATTTAGTCCATCATGGAAACCTTTGACCTGGTAAGGTCTTCTCTTGTTGTTGTACAACTTCTTATATTCTCTGAGAAGATCATCAGTAAGTGGAAGTCTGCCAGGTGCAGGTTCTCTGAAAGCATTGGTGCCAACTTCCCATATCTTCTTAGCAAAAATCCTAGCAGCCTCTTTTGCTACTGTTGTTTGGCTTTCTTCCCCTTTATTGACATCATCAACAAAACGGGACAGCAGGCCATGAACACTATCCTGTGTGATTACTAGATTGTTCAGTTGACCCTCCATAATTTCAGTTCTTGTGTCAACTGCAGTAATCCTCTCTTGCATAGTCTGCTCCAGTAGATTGATCCTCTCAGTAAACTTAGGGTCCAATCCTGCAGGTTGAAGTGTTCCAGCAGGCTCAGCCATAGCAGGCTTGGGTGCCTCAACAAGCTTGTCAAGTTTTTGGTGAATAGATTCAAATTGGTTTTTCAGAAACTTGTCATTCAGTGTATTTCCTTGTCTGATCCCCTTTACATCCATAGTAAGGTCAGCAAGAGCATACTGAGTGGAAGTGATATTGAAGGCAACTGTTTTTGTAGTCCTCCCTCTATTTTCCACCAGATTCATCAAATCTTCAAACCCCTGCTCTTGCCTGTCAAGTAGAGTTCTTAACCTTGTTATGTCATTTCTGACAGTCCTCAACTCATCCAAAATCTCTACAGGTACCCCACCAGCCATTCCTCCAGCCATATGTCCAGCAGCTTCTTCATTAGGCTCTTCAACATTGTATTGTGCCCTTTGTCTGCTGACAACCATGGCCCAGCTCATATCCCTTCAAGCAGGGTTAGGTCCTTGGAATTCCTCTAGAATTGGATCTAGGGCAGGTTCTTCAAAAATAGGTACAAATTCCTGTTGAGGTTCAGCATCTATAGGTTCTTCTTCAGGCACTTGAAATTATTCATGACTGTAATCATAGTCCAGCAACTGTTCATCCTTGTCATCAACAACAGTCTGCTGACTATCTTTACCTTCAGTGACCTTTCCTCCAGCAGGCTCTACTACAGCAGCCTGTTCTTCAACAGCAGAGTTTTCCTCCAAACCCATAGATAGTTCCAACTTATGTCCATGTGATGTTTGTGCCTCAGCAGCCTGTACCTCCTGTTCCAACCTTTGTCCAGGTGCTATCTGTTCCCCAGCAACCTGAACCACCAGTTCCAACCTTTGTTTAGGTGATGTCTGATCCTCACCAGCCTGAACCTCCTCAACAATCAATGGTGATCCTTCAAATCCCATCACCATGTCTAACCTCTGAGCTATCACTGACTGTTCCTCAGTGGTCAGTACTCTCTGTACAAGGATTGTAGGGAATTTAGCCCTATTTTCTTCTTAAAACCCTGTAGCATGAGCAATCCTTCTTAGAGTATTAGCAGTTTTGGATAAGGTGCCCTCAGTGTCAATCCAGTCTTGATATTGAACTGAATCCTCAGAACTAACATTAGGTTCACTAAGATCAGTGATCCTTTCTCCATCCAAATCTTCAGTCTACTGATCTTCAGTAAGTGCAGCAGATTCTTCAATGAAGACAGTATCTATCTCACCAACCACCCTGTTTGCACCAATATGTATTCCCTCATTGATTTGTGCCTCCAGATCATCCATGGTGAGATCTTCCAGATCCTCATCCATTTGACCAGTCTGCTGGCCCTCAGCAGACCTACCAGCTTCAGTAGACTGTTCAATACTTGGTTCATTTATCAAGGAGTCCCACTGATTTCTCCTGGACCAGAGGGATGATCATCACCAGAGTCAGATGATGATGAGTCATCACTATCTGATCCATCTCTAGGATCCCCGAATTTGATACCCTCTTCCTTCTTTTGCTCATCAAAAAGATCCATCAATCTTGATTCTAACAAAGAGGTATCAACTAGATCAAGTAAAATCTCCACTCCCAACTTCTTAAAAGCCCATTCCTCAAAATCTGTCATTGGTTCTGCAGCTGGCTTTTGTCTTTTATAGAATCCAAACTTCCATTGAAAGTAGTTAGCAACCAGTAGGAGTTTAGGATCAACATACCCCTCCTTCTTCTTCTTCTCCTTTCTTTCAAAGGGCATGGATGGCTTTCTAGGAGCAGTATGTGTACCTTGCTGACCTCCAAAGGTCTCAACAAGTAGGTTAAGAGTTTCTTCAACAAATGCTTCTAGGTCAGTAAGTTCTCCAGGTTGTACATTAGTGCCTACCACCTCCATCTGTTCAGCACTTGGTTCCACTTGACTTATATGCTCATCAGCAGGGTTAGCAACAGATTGCTCTTCCTCCTGAACTATTACGGAACTTGCAAGGTCTTGTACCAACTTTTCAACTTCCACAGCAGGTGCAGACTCAGTAGTGTGCTGTGGTTCTTCAACAAGTTGCTCAACAACAACTTGTGCAGCTTCGATAGGCTCAAAGAAATTTTCACAGGAGGATTCAACAACTTCTACAGCAGGCTCAGGTTTAGCAGTCTGTTATGATTCTTCAGTAGGTTGCTCAACAACAACCTCTACTATCTCACTAGGCTTAATAGTTGTTAGGGGCTCAGCCTCAATAGCCTCTTCTTCCTCTTCTTCCCTCTGAGCCTCCAGAATCCTTAACTGATCCCTTTGCCATGTTTCTTTTTCTTGGCAATTTCTTTCATCCTCTTGGAAAGTTCCTCTGTTTCAATCTCAGTAGCCTTCCTCTTTCTACTGAATTCTTTCTGTTGCTCCTTCAAAACTTCACCTAGAACTTCATCTTCATCTTTGCAACTACATGAGGTCATGAACTTCACTTTCACTGACCTCACAGACTCGTAGTCTCTGCTGTTTGCTTCCTTGTCTTCCTAGGCTTTAACATTTCTGTTATCTTTCTTGTGTCAGCAGCCTTTCTCTTCTCAACAGCCTTCTTGGGTGCAGCAGACTTAGCAACTTGCTTAACCTGCTCACCACCAACATCATCATCTCCTCCATCATCACTCTCGGCTGGCTTCATCATCCATCTTCATCATCATCTAATCCAGAATAGAGTAGTAACTTCTCGGCTTGTACTGGATTTGTTAATCTTTCAGATGAAATATCGTATCCAAAATGATTCAACAAAGTCTGAATCAAGAGACCTAGGGGCTTGGTCTTGGACTTCATTACACCATCTCTATCTTCATGAAACACCTTCTTCATGTAGTGTATAAAGAATCCAAATTTCAATCAAACTTCATGCTTCTACAGACATTTATGATTAGCAGGTCTATTTTGGGTCCGCATAAAGGTATCTAGACTCCCAATGAATCCCAAAATGGTCTTGGCAATTAATTTGCTAAGTAGGTTATACTCATATCCAATATGCTTCACATTAATGCTTAGAGATGATGATATATTCTCATTTGTCTTTATTCCATCCACAAACTTCATTCTTGGCAGATTCATTGCTTCTGGATTGGTGGGAGCTTTATTTCCAGGTCCAAAATGAAATAGTTCTCTCAGTAGATCTGAAGATATTTCAATCTCTCTTCCACTAACTGTCGTAGTGAAGGCCTCTCTACCTTTATGTATAACAATATTCCTCCAGAATTCCAATACATTGACATATGAAATTCTCTCCAGTCTTCTACTGATAACATTTTCCAAACCAGCAAAGCGTTTGATTCTTCGTCCTATATTAATGGCTAGTTCAATAGAGTGACAATACAGATCACATAACCTCTTACACTTTGATCAAAAGCCAATATGAACATCATCCTTGTTTGCCATTATAGATGAGAAAGATGAAGAAGAAAACTTTCAAATCTGTGTTCACACAAGATATTTGCAGAGAAATCGCAATTTGAGAGTTGTATGTATCCTCTGTGTATATGTCTCAGATATAAAGCGGTAGTGGTAGAAAATCGCCGATACGAATCAGAGCATTAACCACGATTAAGTTTTGAGTGAATGTCATCGTGCCACGTGTCCCATTACAGACTTATAACGTATTGTAACCGTTCGATCGTGTGACTGCGGTTATAAAGATGAAATAAATATCCCACTATTTTGCTTTTTGACCTAGTAAAGTTTGACTGAGTAACGTATCCTTCAGCAGCCTTGTCATCAGTACGGTTGCTTCAGCAGCCTGCTGATAAAGATGCCTCAGCATCCTGCTAATAGAGTTACTCTGCTAATCTTCCATTCTTCTTGTTTTGTCCAACTGATAATAAAAGATGAAGTTTAAAACCAATGACTGATCTGTCAAGTGAGCTCACCCAACATGACAAAGACCAATCCCCTTGGCAACTTCATTTGCACAATTGTTCAAACATAAGTACATGGAATTATTGATACCAATGACTAATCTGCTAAGTGAGCTCACCCAACATAGCAAAGACTAATCCCCTTGGTGAATTCCAAAGACATTGTTTGATCATAGACGTTATCGACCAACTATTATAATTCCAAGTTCGGTCCTTAACTTAGCAAATCTTTCACTGTCCAATGGTTTAGTGAAGATATTAACAAGTTGATCTTCAGTAGGGATATACAGAACCACCACATCTTTCTTTTCAACATGATCTCTTATAAAGTGATGTCTCACATCAATGTGCTTGGTTCTTGAGTGCAAAACAGATTTTTCCTGTGTTGCAATTGCACTTTGTGTTGTCACACATTATAGGAATTTCTTTTCTTCAATTCCATAATCCCTTAATTGTTGTCTTAACCATAATATTTGTGCACAAGAACTTCCAAAGAAGAATATATTCACTTCAAAGAGCTTGAAGTTGATATAGAATTGCTGCTTATTGAACCAGAAACCATCTATTTCCCATTAACCGATTGTGTTCTGTGGTGCTTTTTCTATCAATCTTGCATCCAAAGATAGTCGAATCTGAGTAGGATATAACCTTGAAGCTTCCATCTTTTGAATACCAAATCCCTACATCCAAGGTCTCTTTTAGATACTTGAGAACTCTTTGATCACTGCACTAAATGACTTTCTTAGGTTTTGATTGAAATCTTGCACAAACACCTACAAAGAAAGGATATATCAGTCTCACTGGCGATGAAGGTGCAAGATCGCCTATCATCCTTCCTCGTATAAAGTCCGATCAACATCTTTGCCATCTTTGTCTTCATCCAATCTAATATTTGTACTCATAGGAGTTGATACTTTGGTGCTGTTTTCCATACCAAACTTCTTCAGCAGCTCATTGGTGTACTTGGTTTGATGAATGAAGATTCCATCTTTCATTTGTTTGACTTGTAAACCCAAAAAGTAGTTCATCTCACCCATCATACTCATTTGGAATTTACTTTTCATCAGATTTGCAAACTTTTCACAAAGTAAATCATTTTCAGAACCAAATATTATGTCATCAACATAAATTTGCACCAGCAGGGTGCTGTCTCCTTCACTGATTCTGAAAAGAGTCTTGTCAATGGTACCTTTGGTAAATCCATTGTCCACCAAGAATTGAGATAGGGTCTCATACCATGCTCTTGGTGCTTGTTTCAAACCATAAAGTGCTTTATTGAGTCTGTACACTTTATCTTCTTGATCTTTAACTTCAAAACCAGGAGGTTGTTGAACATAGACCTTCTCTTCAAAAATGCCATTCAAAAATGCACTTTTGACATCCATCTGATATACCTTGAAGTTCTTATAAGAAGCATATGCCATGAATAATCTTATAGCTTCCAGTCTTGCAACAGGGGCATATGTTTCATCAAAATCTATTCCTTCTGCTTGAGAATAGCCTTTTGCTACTAGTCTGGCCTTATTCCTCACAATGGTAGCAGATTCATCCAATTTTTTTATGTATACCCATTTTGTTCCAATAATGTTTCCATGATTAGGCCTTTCCACTAGTGTCCGAACTTGATTTCTTTCAAATTCATTCAATTCTTCTTGCATAGCAATTATCCAATCTTGATCTGATATTGCTTCCTCAACAACTTTAGGTTCCATTTGAGATAGAAAACAAGTAAACATTGCTTCCAATTGTCTTCTGGTCCTCACACCTTGTTGTATATTGCCAATAACTTGTTCAACAGGGAGATCCCTCAACCATTGTGGATTTTGATTAGATTGATTCTCTGGAACATCATCTTCAGTAGGGTCTACTGTTTCTTCAACAGGGGGGCTCAGCAAATCCTTGAACTGCTTCAGTTGTTGCATTAGTAGTGTTACCAGCAGAGGGTTCAGCAGGGGTAGACTCAGAAACCTTTAAGTCATTAAACCTTTCCAAAACATCAACACATTCTGGATCAGTGACTTGTTGATTCTCAACAGGTTTTGAATCTTCATCTTGCATTCCAGTGAACTTAGGTTCATCAAACACAACATGTATTGTTTCTTCATGTTTCAGTGTCCTTTTGTTCAGTACCCTGAAGGCCTTGCTAACAGAAGAATATCCCAAGAAGATTCCTTCATCTGATTTTGCTTGGAATGTCTTCAATTGCTCCTTATGATTTAAGATAAAACATTTGCTTCCAAATGGATGGAAATAAGATATATTAGGTTTCCTTCCATTCCAAATCTCATAAGGTGTCTTCAGCAGCTTCTTGTTCACTGAGGTCCTGTTTTGTGTATAACATGTTGTATTAACTGCTTTAGCCCAATATCTTTCAGGTAATAATGCTTCACAAATCGTAGTCCTTCCTGCTTTCTTTAAGGTTTTGTTTCTTCTTTCAGCAACCCCATTTTGCTGAGGTGTACCAGCAGCAACAAGTTGATGTAGTACACCATTCTGTTCACAATATTCTCTTATAACATTGTTGAGAAATTCAATACCCTTATCTGATCTGATCTTCACTACTGTCAAAGTTTTATCATTTTGCAATCTCTTCAAAAGTTCAGGCATCTTTTGAAGTGTTTCACTTTTCTTGTTCATGAATACTACCCAAGTGTATCTTGAATAATCATCCACAACCACTAAAGTGTACTTCTTTCATGTTACACTTGTTGGTGTTACTGGTCCAAATAGATCCATATGCATCAGCTCCAAAACTCTTTTTGTTGACTTCTTTGTCTTTGATTTGAAGCTTGATTTTGTCTGCTTACCTTGGCCGATGTGCATCACATATAGCATCCTTCTTGAATGTGATCTCGTAAACCAATCACCGCTTCTTCTTCACCAACCGATTGATATCATCAAAATTTAGATGATTCAACTTCTTATGCCATAGCCAATTAAGTTCTGACTTGGCATGCACAATCAGGCAGGTTTCTAGAACAGCAGTAGACCAATCCACAACATACATGTTTTGTTGCCTTCTTCCAGCCAACACAACTTGATCACATCTTTCACTAATGACAATACAAGTGTTTTTGTCAAAAGTGACCTTGTAGCCCATGTCACAAAACTGTCCAGTGCTCAATAGGTTGTAGTCCAGTCCTTCCACATATGCAACATTCCTGATTGTTAATCCATTTCTCACAAGTGTGCCATATCCTCTTGTGTATCCTGGTGTGTTCTTGTTGCCAAAATTCACTCTTGGACCATCCTTTGCCACAAAATTTGACAGACAGTGCTTATTCTTTATCATATGTCTGGAACATCCACTGTCAAAGTACCAGACACCCTACAAAACAAAGTTAGTGCATTTTAGGTACCCAAAACTGTTTGGGTCTATAGTGGTCAGTGGCAAGCATGACCCTTGGCAAATTTCCATAAGGTCTTCTTTGAAAGGTATAATACTTTGGTTCATACATGTATTCCACACATCCATAAGGTTTAACATTTGGTTGTGTAAGACTCACATATGCTTTCTGGCCTTTTGGTATATAGTGCTGTTTGGAGTGATTCCTTTTGTTAGAAGCACTAGGATAACTATAGGTTTGTTGTCTATTAGGAACAGCCCTGTAGTATGGAGTCTACTGAGGTCCCTGTTGAGGTCTTGTATAAGTCCTCTGTTGAGTCCTCTGCTGATTCCATTGCTTAGGTTTTACCCTAGCAGCATGGTTATATCTATTGTTTCTAGCAGTAGAAATAGGAATATTCCAATCATCATCAGTAGGGAACAGTCTACCTTTCCCCCTGAGATAAGTATCCCTAGAATGATTGACATTTTTAGGTTTAGGATTCTTATCCTTGGAATATTTCTGATTTTTATTCTTTTGTGGTCCAACAGACTTGGTAGCAGGTCTGCTATCAGCAGGCCTAGAAGGTACATCAGCCCTACCTTTAGATTTGTTCTTTTTGTTAGGTGTTGTTGAACATTTTGACTTCTGATTTTGCTTCCTTGAAGTCTTCTCAGTAGGCTTTACTGCCTCAACAACCTTTTTGGGAGTTGGATCTTGTGCAGGCACAAACTTAGGACCAATTCTACTACGAGGTTCAGTTACCTTACTGGATCCACTCTTGATAGATTGTTGAGTTCCAAATCCAAGGCCTGTTCTATCACCATAAGGCTTTCTAGATTTGAATGCAGTGTAGGAACAAGATTGTTCAGCAGATTCAGCAGCTATTGAATGTACAGCAGACTTATGTTGATTATGTCCAACTCCTTTTTCCTTACCCTTGAGAACTCTTAATTCAGTTTTTAATCTTTCAACTTCTGATTGAAGAGCTTCTTTTTCAGCCTTCACAATCTCATAACCAGATTGTATTATCCTCGATTGATTAAGGATGGCATCCAAAGTTTCTTCATTGTCGAATTTTTAGGATTTGAACCACAAAGTTGATTCACAATCACTTCCAAATAGAGTGTTAACAGATACGAGAATGTATACCTCCTCTGCTTTCATCCATATTTGCCATTAAAGCAATCTTCCATATCGGCAACAAGTGCAGATCATCGATTCATTTCCTTTTTTGATTCTACTTCATATCCTGATTCATCTTCAAGAACCATAGCTTTCTTGCCGATATTCTTTGTTGGCTCTTTCTCTTGAAGAGTCCGGACAATCTGGTCTAAAATGTCCAGGTTTCTTGCGATTGAAGCAAAGATAATCGTGTTCCTTTTCTGCTTTTAATTCAGGATACCATGTTTGAAGTGTCCTGGTTTCTTGCAATGATAGCACAAGTAATCATTATCTTTCTTGGATTCATCCTTCTTCTTTTCACTGAATTTCTTTGTGAAATTCCTTGGAGAACCCTTTCCTGTTTTCATCATTCTGATTGTTCAGTAGGGCAATTTGCTCTTGCATCTCATCCAGTAGATCATCTTGAGCTGCTAATGTTTCTTCTTGATGTGTAGCAGCCAATGCAGTGGTCTTTGGTTCTTCTTTTTCAGTCTCAGGTACAAGTTTCTTACTGAATTCATATGCCTTGAGGTCTGAAAATAATTTGAAGGTGTCTTCTTCATGCAAACTCCTCATTTCTTCTATGGCAGTCACCTTCATCTCCCAAACTTCTTTTGCAGGTAATGCTTCCAAGATTTTTGAATTGGTTTCTTCCTGTGAGTACTTCACACTCAGTAGAGTGAGATCATCCACGATTGTATTGAATCTTGACTCCATTTGTTCAATGGTTTCATTTGGTTTCATTTTGAACTCCTGGAACTTCTTCTTTGCCACACTGATCTTGTTCTTCTTGATTGTATCAGTGCCTTCACAGATTAACTATAACTTGTCCCAAAGTTCTTTTGCAGTCTTGCAATCTTTCACTTTCATGTACATATTGCTATCCAAGGTTCTGTATATGATATCAATAGCAATATTGTTGAGGTTTGCTCTTTTTCTATCTTCAGCAGTCCATTCCCTTTTTGGCATTGGAATGTACTGAGTTTCATTATCCACAGTTATGGCTTTTGTGATTTCCAGTGGTCCATCTGTCAGTACATCCATCATCTCATCACGTGTTGCAGCTAAGTAAGCCTGCATACGACGTTTATACACAACAAAACGATCTAAAGAACACATCAACATTGTTCTAGCTTACTGGTTGTTGTCCATGATGCAAAGCTTTCAAAATCATAAACTTGAAAAAGTTTTCAAAGTATTTTCACAAGCACAACAAGTAGGATTACTTTAGAACAGAAGCACTGCACCAATACCAATTGTTGGTCCCTTGAAAAGGCTTTGGTTAAGTTTAGAGGGGAGGTGAATAAACTTAACACTTAAAACTTTTGGAGTTAACAAACTTAGCAACTTCATCACCCCACGATGCTCATGAGTCTCTGATCGATCATCGATAGTCTGTGACTATTGACTTTACTGTAATTTGTTGCAATGAATATATTTAAATTAAGCCTTATTACTTGTTGTTAAAATATGATACCAAGTATTAGATACTCAGTAGTGTATGTGTGTGATTCTGTTGCTAGATTCAGTAGGTTGATGTGCTAAATATACTAAATGCAGAATATAAATACAGAAAGTAAGTAGGCTATTTTTATAGTGGTTCCAGGTGGTGTAATCCTGTCAGTCCACTCTTCTCCTGTGATGTTGGAGGTAATTCACTAGAGATTCTTGAGGTAGCAGCTACAAAAAATCCCTAAGTTTCTTGTCCTTCACCAATAACTATGGCTTCACAAACCTAACACTTGGAATAGGTAGGATTGCTGCTCCTAAGTCTTCCACTGATCCTTGAAGGGTAGGATTGCCTCTTCACCAGCTCCACCACAAACAACAGTCCTTGACACCCAAAGATGCTTCTCTGTCTTCAGTAGATTTCTTATAAAAGAAAGTTTGAATCAAGTAAGTGATTCAACTTTTCAAAGACTTTGATCGTGATGATATGATCAGCAGCTTGAGGTCTTCAAGTGTGTAAACTTGATGTAGCTTGAAAGCATATTACGCTTGAAGATGTTTACTGGATCAGTAGCTTTAGGCTCAGTAGGGTCAGTAAGGTGAATTCTTGATAAGAATCTGAAGCTCAAGATTATTACTTTGTTTTTCTCTCAAAAATCATCACTTGTATCTGAATTTGGAGTCCTCTATTTATAGGTAGGAATCCTTGTGACTTATGTTTGAAATTCAAACATAGCAGATTCAGATTTGTCCCATTTGACTTGCTTTACATCATCTGTTCATAGTAATCGACAATCGCCGTAATGCTTTTTGACAGATTCTGATCTTTCCACCCTTTGACTTGTATCCATTGGATAATCTTCTGTTTCTTCCCAACGTCCCTTAATCTTAACCATTTATTTGTTTGATAAAATCAGAGGTTGTTAGCTGTCCTTTTCTTTGTAACCTTCCAATGTAACCTTTAAATAATTTGGAATATATATCAGCAGGTTCCTGGGGGTATTAGTCTGCTGAAATATATATATGTCAGCTAATCCAAGTGGTTGTGTTTATTAAAATACTTCAGCTGACTTTTCTTATATCTAACTTTTTATTATGAAGTTAGATTACACCATTTTGAATATAACTAAGTTCCAATCACCACTTAACTTGTGGAACTTAGACCTTGTACACAAGGTATATGTAATCTGTTTAGGTCATCACAGACTTCCCTAAATTCTGATTCCATATCCTTGACTTTAAATACTAAGTTTGATCCCTTAGCCTTCAAAGAATCGAGTTTGAAACCTCGGCCTTTTCGCCAAAGCGAGTTCCTAAACTATTCTAATTGACTCGGTACCCTCTCGATCTAGACAGTGTCTCATTGATGAAAGTCACCGACCTATTACAAAGGCTTGTTTGATCAAAACTATACAAGATCAAACTCTAATAAGCCTATACATTTTATCTAGACATCTTTTTGCCTTTGCTCTATAACAGCTAGTCTGGCACTCATCACTAAAACTTAAAATAAGTCCAACAGTATTAACCCCCACAATCTTAACTTACGTGTGCATACACTCGCTCATCTTGCCTTCAGACTTGGTTACACAACATGGTACCTTAATCGGGCCGGGCAGACTTGGGGACCGAGTATTACTCTTAGGTCCTCGTTTGTTTCTTTCTTATGCGAGGGTCGTGCTCTTTTTGCTACGAGATCGCTTCCCTCACTGCCTTTATTATATCATATTTTTTTCTTTTTTTCTTTTTTTCCTTTTTTTAGGCAAATTTCTCACTCTTTTTTCTCTCACTCTCTCAAGCCCGTTTTGTCCCGGTTTACCTTTTTTGGCATTCAAGTTGCTTCCCTTGTCTTGCAACAATTTATTAAAGTACATACACAGACAAATAATGATTCTCGGTTAAAACAACTCATCATCTAATCTCAAACACTTCTCACTCAGATTATGTGCTCAAATAATTGAGTGCAACGGTAGAATAACAATTAATAAGTTACTACTTCATGCAACATAACACATTCTCATTCTTCCACACTAAATTGAATACGCTATAGATAACTTCAAATCGTTCTTGGGCTCCTTTTCTACTGATTCCTTACTCGGAACGTTCAATAGGCAAGCTAAAAACGGTGATTTTAAATTTCAAAATTATTCCCTTTTTCGATTAACAAGCTAAGATCGCCCTTACCCCTCACTTATTATAGACATTGTCCACAATGACTAATAATAAAGAAAAGAAAATGTACTTAGCTCTGGAATTGGTCGGCTGAGTCAAATAGTGAATCATGGAGCATAATCATTAGCTCCTAGGTCATCAATCTCCCAGCGTAAGGAACCGGCGGACACCCCAATGCTTTTAGCAGACGAGGTAGAATCCGTGTTTGGAGATGGGTCCACCCCATCCAAAGGACTCGCTGAGGATAGAGAAAGCTTAAAGTTAAAAGGTAGACGGAGAAGGGTGAAAAAGCGAACTCATAGAGTTCGATCTTGAAGATCGCTAGTTCCAGAGGCAGAAGTTGAGGTTGCTGCCTGTTTAGACAGCAAGGATGACTGCATTTTCTTAGGTCTTGCCCCCAAAGGGAATGCGCGAATTCTCAAAGAAGGAAAGCAAATCTCAGTGAAGGCCGACCGGGTGAAGATCTGGAAGGCTAAGGATAATAATTCAGAGGGATGATGATATTTGGAGAGTCGAGCTGAAGACTATAAATTCAGAACTATTTCTAATATTTTTTTCGGATTTTTAGGTTTTTCTTTTCTTTTAGTCAAATAAAAGTAACGTTAAAACAGTTGAGGTTTTTTTTATTTTTTCCGTGTTCCGATGACCATTGGGTTAAGGATGTGGAAAAGTTTTTTTTACTCGACTAGTTATAACGTGAAGTGAAGTTGCATAGGCGTGTCCTGCATCGAGTCTGTTGATTGTTTATAAATCGCAAAGTTGTACTGAGAAGCAAGTTGGGGTTATTTCTAATGTTTTGAAAATGATTATTATTTTTATGAGCTGACGCTGTAACAAATTTCGAGCTGTGTTGAAGACTTATTTTGCAGCAATGGAACTTCGTTTTTGATCTGCGGTTTGCTTATATTCCTCGACGTGCTTGGACTGCTCCGATATTTTGCTACTTACTCGAGAACCGTTTCCAGAGCTAAGTCTTTTTCTTAAATTCTCATTTTTTTCTTTGTCATTGGGGACAATGACATGTTAAAGTGGGGGTTAGGAGATTTAGCTAGGATATGCTAATTAGAAATTAAAAGAAACGGTATGATAGAAAATTTTTGAATAAATTTTATTTTTTTTTTGAATAAATGCCATATTATTTAGCTCGTACCCTTAGAATTGTGAGTTTCTAGCTAAGAATTGATAGGAAAGGAACCAAGTGCATGACTACATGATCATTTTATACTTATGTGAATGCAAATTTAAGGATATTCATGCCATTTGTTGCAAGTAGTTATTTATTATTCGATTACTCAATCTTTGAACCGAGTTTTACCGTGCAAATTGTAATTACTAAAGAAATTATGTGTACATTGCATAGATGATTGGTTATGTAGACTTAGTATCAATATTTATCGACTGATGTATTTTTATCTTCTAGCCATTTAAGCGGAGTAATAAGCTTGAGATTTATCTGTGTTTTAACAAAATGTTGAACACTGGGCTTCTAGTAACATTACCAAAGTAGCATCGCGCTTGTGGTAATATTCATGTGTTCATGCTATTGACCAATCCATGAAAGGGGATTCTTGCAATGCATAATTTACTTTTAAAGCAAGTTTCTTTCTTGAGATGTGTTAATGCTTGAAAATATGAAAAAGAAAAAAATTTCTATTTTTAAGAGGCTTCGAGTATCTTTCTCGGTCTCCAAGTCCAAAAACCTCCTAGATAACGCTCTTGCTTATTGCACCATGCCTTTACCTATGCGAGGCTTAAGAAGTGGGAATGCTGATGTTGGTAGGTTGAGATTGCGAAGTTAGCATAAACTCTAATCTTGCCACGAGTATATAAAACTGAATGCATATGCACACATCACTTCGGTTCATAGCAAGTAGTGAATAATGGATACCTTATGAGCATGAATGGTATGAGTTGACTCGAGTCTCTTGTGTAAGTATGATTTGACCATGGAAAATGTTTTCTTGGAGAATGACTTATCGATGCTTTGTTCGGGACGATCAAAGTCTAAGTGGGGGTTAGTTGATGACGGTCAAAATATACCCGTAAAAGTCATCAACATTATCCTTAAATCGGGCCTAATAATATATATTTTATATTAAATCTTATGGTTATATTTATTATTTAATGTTATGTGATTTATAAAATATTGGTATTTATCCAATTTTTATTATTTAAATATGATTTATTTTGGGATAATTATTTATTTTGTAGATTGAGATAATTTTTGGAGGATAATTATAAATGGAAGAATTAAACTACAAGATAAATCCAAGCAAATACGGATGCATTGAAGATAAAGATCGGATAAGCACGAAAAAGAGGAGTAAGGCAAGACAAGTGCCGGCAAGCCAATCCAAATGATTGGCGCCGACTTAGGGGACGCATGAAGGGGGCGGCTTGCCCTTATCCAAAGATCGGCCGGGAATTATCCTAATGTGTTTTCAAACTCCTTTTGGATTTAGGAAAACTATTTCAGATTGGTTTAGGTTTATCCTATGCAAATTTCTCTCCTATATATTTGTACATACACACGCCATATACACACACCACAATACACACAATTCATAATAAAATCGTCAGTTTTGCTCAGAGCAGTTTTTACAAGTTCTTCAATTATGTAAGTTCTTGTATTTATTTCCTCTTAGTTCTTTTAATTAATTCCCCCAATTATTATTTATCGTTTGAGATTGTTATTTCTTAGTTAAATGAGGTAGATCTAGGATTGTGACGTGAGGCAGTGGGGACTCCTCGTCTATAAGGATCCACACGCCCACGTCTATGTTTTGTGATCTATGTATGATTTTATTTCGATTAATAATCGTGTTTCTAGTAGGTATATATAATTACTTTATGAGCTTCTATTTTATCCGATAAGTATAGAGAAACGCTAAGATTTAGTTTTTTGCCGAGTCAGTCTAGCCACGTCTTTATGGTGTGATTGTCCATTTAGAATTTCTTATCTAGTAAGTATGGCCACGGCTACGTTGCTCGTCTGTTTTAATTAAAACGTGTAGTGAGGAAATACCAATATAGTGCTCCTAGGTCGGCTCATGAATTGATCTTCCGGGACTTTCAGCGAGATCTAGATCTGTGATGTACTAGGTAATTGCGCGCACCTGATTATACGTAAATCGTAGATTAACATGATACCTAAAAAGTTAGTGTTAATGGGACGGGGACTGATGCGATCGCTTAGGAAGTACGCCTAATCACAGGATTGTTGCCTAGGTGAGGAATACGGTTAATATCGGCATCCCTAGTTTTGTAAGCGTGCGAGTCATATGAGATGGAGGCCTAAAAAATGAAGTCACGTGATGTAGCATAGTGATCTAGATGGCCTACCCGGAGCTAGATCTAGTTTAGGGGATGACACCCGTAGCCAATATAAAAGAGATACGAATCGGATTAATAGTTAGTGAGTCTAGTTTAATTATATATAATCTCTGGATCCAAACGATAATGTAATAATTTGGGAGGTTAATTATGTTGTATTTATTTGAGTTGTGTCGAGTCGTGTCAATTTATCTTTTCTTGTTCTTTGTTGGTCATAGACCGTTTTATGTGCTTGCCATGCTTAATTAATTATTTATAGAATGACCCACAATTTGGTTCCCTGTGGGATCGACCTTGATTCGCTATAACTATACTACGATGGACCTAGTCCTCTTGCTAGTATTGGTTTTGGTGGTCAAGTATTTTAATTTCACTTGATCTACGTCATCAAGGCACTTCATTCATTCCTTATAAATATTCGCATTCTCATACGCTTGAAGTCTAAATTCCTCCAATCTATTCAATTCTAGTAATCTCTTCTCACCGGCTAAACTTTCATCCATGTTTAAGAACCTCGTAGCCCACAGGTCTTGGTGCTCGAGTTCTACCGATAGATGACATGCTTTTCCAAACACTATCATATACGGTGACATCCCAGTTGTGGTCCTATAAGCGGTTATGTACGCCCAAAGAGCGTCATCTAATTTCAAAGACCAGTCTTTCCTCGTGGGATTCACAGTCTTCTCTAAGATCCTTTTTATCTATCTATTCGTTCCTCCACTTGTCCACTTGTCTGGGGTGATATGCTGCGGCAATCTTATGTCTAACCCCATATCTCAACATCAATTTCTCAAACAACCTATTACAGAAATAGCTCCCTCGTGACTAATTATGGCTCTGGGCACTTCAAACCTCGTCAAAATGTTTTTCTTAAGAAATATCAGGACAACCCTGACATCATTAGTAGGTGAGGCCACTGCCTCCACCCATTTGGAAACATAATCAACTGCTACGGGGATTTAACGATCTGATTTTGACGATGTGAAACGCCCCACAAAATCCATTCCCCACACGTCGAATAACTCCACTTCTAAGATACTATGCAGTGGCATCTCATTCCACTTAGAAATGTTACCAGTCATTTGATAGGAATAACAAGCTCTTGTAAACTCTTAAGCAGATTTATGAATTGTTGGACAATAGAATCCACACTGTAGTACCTTTGCTGCTGTCTTGTCCGGGCCATAGTGACCTCCAACTTCTCCCGAATGACATTGTCTCCGAATACTTGGAATCTTGTCATCTTGGACGCATCTCCTAAGAATGGTATCAGGGCACATCTTGTATAGGTAGGGATCGTCCCAATAATAATGCTTCAGATTTGTAAAGAACTTCTTCTTATCAGCACTTGTGAATTCCGGGGGTAGGTTCCTTCCTGCTAGATAATTTACAATGTTAGCAAACCAAGGGTATACCTTGCCCGCTCTTGATGTATTTTGTCGGGGCTGAGATTCGACTAGAGCTACCACTGAGATGGCAAAAAATTGTTCATCAGGAAAGCTCTCCCTGATCTCAATCGGTTGCTCCTCTTCTAACAAAGTTAATCTTGACAGGTGATCAGCCAGCTGGTTCTCAGATCCCTTTGTATCGTTGATCTTGACATCAAACTCGTGTAAGAGTAGAATCCATCTCAAAAATATCGGCTTGGAGTCTTGCTTAGTTAGAAGGTAATTCAGAGTTGCGTGGTCAGTGAATACAGTGACTTTCGATCATAACAGATATGGTCGAAACATGTCAAATGCAAAGATAACAACTAAAAGTTCCTTCTCTGTAGTCACATAGTTCCTTTGGGCGTTGTTGAGGGTACGACTGGCGTAATAGATAGGCTTAAAGATTTTATCCTCCCTTTGTCCCAGGGCTGCTCCAACTGCAGTGTCACTTGCATCACACATAAGCTCAAAAGGTTTGTTCCACTCTGGGGCTACCAGAATTAGGGCGGTTATAAGCATTTTCTTCAATATGTTGAATGCTTGCTTGCACTCCTCTCCAAATACAAAAGGCACATCATTTGCAAGTAATTCTGTCAAAGGTCTAGAAACCTTAGAGAAGTCTTTAATAAACCTCCTATAAAAGCCTGCGTGGCCAAGAAAGGCTCACAACGTCTTTAAGTTTGTTGGATGGGGTAATTTGTCTATTACCTCTATTTTTGCGTTATCAAACTCCATTCCTTTCCTTGAGATCTTATGACCCAATACTATACCTTTTGTGACCATGCAATGGCATTTTTCCCAATTAAGTACAAGGTTGGTTTCTTCACATCTCTTTAGCACTTTACTCAAGTTGTCCAAGCATTTATCAAAGATGTATCCAAATACAGAAAAGTCATCCATAAAAATTTCCAAAAAGTCTTCCGCCATGCCCATACATAGTGACATCATGCACCTTTGAAATGTTGTTGGAGCATTACAAAGTCCAAAAGGCATGCGATTATACGCAAAAGTTCCATAGGGACATGTGAAAGTTGTTTCTCACGGTCCTCGGGGGCAATATGGATCTTGTAGTAACCCGAATATCCATCTAAGAAACAATAAAAGGCATGACCGCTTAACCTTTCTAACATCTGGTCAATGAATGGTAGGGGAAAATGATATTTATGAGTTGCGCCATTCAGCTTCCTGAAATCGATGCAGACTCGATGTCTAGTAATTAGCCTCACAGAGATCAACTCATCAAAATTATTAGGTTGGACAGTGAATCCTCCTTTCTTGGGCACCACATGAATCGGGCTCACCCATTCACCGTATCCATTTGGGAAAATGATTCCTATTTCTAACATCTTTATAATCTCCTCTTTAAAACCATCCTTCAATTGTGGCATCAACCTCCTTTGAGGTTGTGCTACCGCTTTCTTATCTGGATCTACAGAGATTTTATGCATACACACCGATGGGCTTATTCCTCGAATATCTGCAATCGTCCACCCAAATGCTCCCTTATGCTCTCTCAGTACTCTTAACAGTTTCTCCTTCTCTAAAGGTGATAGTGACGATGAAATTATGAGGGGGAAGAGTGTCTTCTTGTAAGTATACGTACTTCAGGTGAGATGGCAGAGGTTTCAACGTTAAATTCCTTGGTGGATCTTGCAACGATGATGTTAACAATATACCAGTCAATTGTAAGTCAAAGAACTTACGCCATGATAGTCTATGAATTGTTCTTCCTACATCCACAGAAAATATAGGCTCTACTTCTCGTACTTGACTTTCACTACACCCAGGCCATGTTTCATCATTACTTCCTTCATCCTCTTTCAGGAGTAAAGTCTCTGCTACTTCAGGGTCTAGTGCCACTTGCTGATGTAATTTCAAAACAAGCTCGTCGATGGCAACTAGCATGTAACATGCTTCTCTCTCATCTTGTGCATACCTCATTATTTTCATCACATTGAATACCATGCGGTCCTCATTTACCCTTAGAATCAGCTCACCTTTATAAACATCTATCAATGTTTTACTTGTTGCTAGGAAAGGTCTTCCTAGGATCAGTGGAACATCATGGTTAGCATCCATGTCTAATACTACAAGTCTACGGGGAATACGAACTTATCAACTTTTACCAACACATCCTCAACCACTCCACAAGGTTGCTTCATAGTCCTATCGGCCAATTGAAGGGTTATAGATGTTTCGTTTAACTCTTTCATGCCTAAGTTATGGAAATTGAGAGTGGCATTAAATTGACACTGGCTCCAAGATCACATAGGGCTTTGTTTAGGCACACTCCTCTAATTGTGCAAGGTATGAAGAAGCTCCCAAGATATTTACACTTAGAAGGCAGTTTGTGTTGCAAAACTGCCGAGCATTCCTCATTAAGGAAAATAGTCTTAAGGTCTAACAACTTCTTTTTGGTAGACTCTGCTTCTTTCAAGAATTTCGCATTTTCTGGCATCCGGCCAGAGCTTCTATCAAAGGTATTTTTACTTGCAATTTCTTAAACATTTGTATGAACTTCTTATAACCAGCATCATCATGATTCGGTTTATACTTTGTAGGGGGATAGGGTAAAGTAGCAAGATTAATAGTTACAGTTTGTGAAGACTTACATGCTGCCCGCTGCTGCTCTGCCTGCTTGTCTGTTGAATCTGTAGACGCCCGATTAATTGGTGTGGTGTCCCGATTAATCGGATACCCTTTTCTGCCTGATTCTGCTATGTTCTGTTCATCCTGGTTTGCTGGTTCTTCACTGATAACAGGTCCAGGTAATTCCTTTCCGCTTCTTGTCATAATTGCATTCACGTCCTTCGGATTCTTCTCTGTGTTACTTGGTAATCCTCCCGGAGGATGGGCTGACACTTGTTCGGTGATCTGCCTCACTTGGTGCGATAGATTCTACACTAAGGCTTCCTGATTTGTCAGTCTTGCATCATTCTTCTGACAATATATGGTGAATTTTTCATTCAGCTCGGTCATTGATTTTGTGAGTTTATTGACCGTGTCAGTCACAGTTGAGCTCATTTTATCCATGGCTGCTTCCCAACCACCCGACTTGGTGAATTGAGGCATGAATCCCCCACTATGTCTTGGTCTCTCTCAACCTGTAGGATCACTTAGTCGAAAACTAGGGTGGTCGTGAGAACCTGGGTGATATCCGCCCCCATAAGGATTTCCTTGCCTCATTAGATAGTTTACGTCTTCGGTGTTGGCTGCTTCGACTTCTTGAACTTTTTCTACCTTGGCAATACGTCTTGCATGCTGTCTATTTTCTCGTTCATTGCCATTAACTGGTATAAGATCTTTTGAGAAGTATCTTCTCCAAATACTCCTTCAGCTACCTTTACATTCCTGTTTTGATGCGTTCCCTATTGGCTTGTAAGCGCTATTTGTTCCAACTTTTCTTCAGCTTCTTCCGGTGACAACAACACAAAACATCCGTTGCTCGATGCATCAACTCTCATTTGTTCATTGGGATACAATCCATGATAGAAACTATGCATTCGTACGAGCAGAGTGATATTGTGGTGAGGGCATCTCCGTTGTGTTTCCTTAAACCTTTCCCAAGATTCTTCAAAAGTCTCGGCCGGTTTTTGCTTGAAATTCATAATATATTATCTCATCTGTAGTGACTTCCCAGGTGGGCAGTACTTATTCATAAATTTCTGCAATAGATCGGTCCAAGTTTGGATCAATCCTAGTGCTAGATTCAATAACCATATCTTTCCCTTGGCTTTCAGAGTGAACGGGAACAATTTCAGCTTAATGTTGTCTTCAGGAACTCCTGTTGGTTTGACTGTGCATACTATCTCCAAGAAGTTAATGATGTGTACACTTGGATCTTCGTTCGGTACTCCATGAAAGGTAGTGTAATTGGTCACCATCGGTATCATGTTTGGCATTGGGTGAAAGACCTCAGCCACATTCTCTGGCTGAACAATCGCTAGCACGAATTGCTCAATCGTTGGCATTGCATAACTCTATAGAGTTCTTCTATCTTCCTGTACCACAGCTCCTACTCTATTGACCCCGTTTTGTCCATTCTGCGCCATTGTGTTATCTGTATCCTCCAAAGGTGGAATTTCATCCTCTTTCTTGCTGTGATCTCCTTCGTGTGAACTCATGTCATCCGTCAACCTATCAATCTTCTCTCGAGCTTCCTTTCTCTTTTGTTTAGCAAAATTTTTGATCTCAGGTATGAATCTCTCGAGTTTGGCTGCTGAACTCCGTGTAGCGTACTACAAGACACAAATAGAAAACGAAAAAGTTAGTGACTTGCCTTGGCGGCTGTTACATGATGAGAGATAAATTTATGATCATTATTATGACATTCCGCCCCACTTCGATACCATTTTGAGCATTATTGTATCAAATCAAGTCATAAATACTAAGTTTTATCAAAATGTATGAGTAGTAATTATTATATAAATTATCGTGTTTTTATGGTATTTTTATAAGTTTTTTATCGATTTAATAACCGGACTGTCGTGATAAAAATTACTATATTTTATAAACGTTTTATTTTTCATTATTATGTTAGATCTAAAAATATCATAACTAAAGATCGTAATATTAACCTAAAAAGGGTCATAAAATTTAACGCAGCTTTACTTAACTTTTGTTGTCGATTTACTCATGTTCGCTTTCTTTGTGTTCGTAAAAAAGATAAGATTTATCATGGAGACAGAATCAAGATCGAATAACGAAACGAGAGATTTGAAGGATTACTTAGCTACTAAGTAATATACTTGGGAGGCCAAGATATTTTATTTTCCAAACTTAACCACTAAGTTTAGTACTTGGTGACCAAGGCTATCAAATTATCCCAAGTAACGACATATTTTGAGGCCTAAAATATGGAAATAAAAGTATGCCACAAGCTTACAAGTTCAACGGGTCGGTTTTCCTACGTACTTATACCGTAAAATATCTTCGACAAATATGCGATCCAACTTAGAGGCATTTTCAGGGGAAGAGTCCTTGATGAAAGTTTTAGATCTTCAAACGAGCTTTCCAACGGATTTTGAATCACGTCAATCGGAGGTCTACAACTCAAGTTATGGTCGTTTTACCAAACAAATGAATAAGTTCGATTCGGTTTCGACTCGGTTCGAATATTTTGCCTATAAATACAAGCCAAGACCCATCACTTTCCTTTGCCCCATCTTGGCCACTCTTGGCCAAGATCTCTCTTCTCCACCTCCTCCCCATTTCTTCCATTCCCCTCTTCTTCACCTCCGTTCTTCATCTCTTTCTCGTTTTGTTTTATTTTCTACCCGTATATACATATGTCTATGTATGTATATATGTTTTTATAAATAAAAGTAGTCTTCATTGTAATGCTTTCGAGAAATTACCGAGAAAGTTGTTATTGAAGAAGTTGTTATTTTCAGAGAATACGGCTTTGATTTGCACTTAACGGGTAATTTTATCAAGTTATTACTTTTGTTGTTTGTTTATAAATATATTATATCTATCACTATGTTAAACTAAAAATATATCTAGCCAAGATATGAATCTGAATTAGTTAATCTTTTGGTAAAATGAATGATCGACTCTGGTAATCATGATTAAAACTAATTATAATGAATCTTTTTCTATTTCACTACGTAACGATAATATATTTGGAATGACGTAATCAATCATGATGAATACCACATATAACCTGGCGATGAACTGACCAGAGAAGTTAGGATATGAGATAAAAAATAGAAAAACCGGAGGGTAAAATGGCCGTCTGATTAACGGAATCCTATTTCCTACCCGGGGCGATTTGTCCCGGAAAGATGAATCTTATTGAAATTTGTACTCGAGATCTTAATAATGTTAAAATCACGCTTTAATTGAAACTACACCGTTTGTGTTAAATCGATCCGCTTGACAACCGGAGCCTCTTGAATAACATCGGCGCCTCGACGAACGGAATAACCTCTTTTATCCGGGTAGATTTGTACTGGTACTGCTCGCACTAACTAAGATTAGCATGGGGCGGTTGTGGACCTTGGGTCGATGACATTTGACATATGACAATTTCATACGCCGTGTGAGGAGGAGTTGTCTAGCTTAGAGTACACCGATTCATATATAATTGACCTCCTTGCATCAAGGAAAAGATCTGTCTCATTCAATTCTACTAAAAAGAGATATTGATTCAGTAAAGTATTCTTGGCTAGATCCAAAAATATATCTATATATCTATTTGTATTTATTTACTGTTTTACTAACATCTAACTCTAACAATCTAACTACTAACATAATCTAACCAGGAAAAGTAAAAAGCTGCGACTTAGATCGAGTTAATAATAGCTTCTTGGTGTTTAACCCCACTTAAATGAATTACCATGTTTTCCCCGAGAATACGACTGACTCACCGACTAGAGCTACAATTTGACCCGGTACACTTTGCCGGTTAGGATCTGATAGCCTAGGTAATGTCATCGACTTTACCGCGCCGTTTCCAAGGTTAGGTTTAGTCTCATCATTACACTCGCCTGGCGCACTCAAAAATACAGACTCGACTTCGACTCGGCAACTAACTAATGAACCGATTCGCGAATCACGGACACTCAATTAATCGTTGGTAACCCTCGATTAATCGGGTGCGATTAATTTCCAGATTCAAACAAAACTGACTCTGTACGACTCCGGTATAAACAGACAATAAAATAGACTCAATAAAACAGACTCGAATATATACAAACGCTCAATCTCAAATTAAAAATTGTTCATGACACGAGTCCCCGGCAACGACGCCAGAAAATCTTGATCGCGTGCAGAGCACTTACTAGCAATAGGACTAGGTCTATCGTAGTAGAGTATTGGCGAGTCAAGGTCGAATCCCACAGAGACTCGTAAGAATGCAAATCATTCAAGATTGAGCTGTCACAATAACGGTCTACGACCAACTACAATATAGACAGAAGTAAAGTGGTTCCAATAAACTAACAAGATTATGCAAGTTCAAATGGAACACACAAGAGTTTCTAATATATTAGTCTAATTATGAGTTATTAGTTATTCTCCCCATAACATGCATTAATCATCCACAATGGTAAATTATAATTCATTGCCAGCTACGGGTGCAAACTCCTAACCCTCTCTACTTCCACTATAAGGACAACAGACACTCTATGTGCAATTAACCTCCTTCATTGGTTGTATTAGTCCATACACATTAAGTTTTAGAGTAGCCGGCTCAAGACCGAAAACCTCCCTAGGCAGCTATCGACTATGACTAGCACGTTCCTAATGATCCATCAAGAGAATGTCCAAATCAACACTTCACTAACAATCCTTCATGCTAATTTGCGATGACATGCAAATAGTTGATCAGGCTACTAACATTTAAATTAAATCTGTCGATCAACGTAGCTAGCGCCGATTATCATGAACTAGGATGTACTAGGTATTCAGATCTAGCAATATAGACCGTCGTAGATCTGAAGAACGCAATCACTAATTCATGATTTCTTCACCAACGAATCAGATCTATACATACATGGGGTAAAATAAACTAACTACTACATAATTATACAAAATAAACAATCAAAACATACTATCATATAGAACAATGACAGATCTATATCTTGGAAAAGACAGGAAATCATACCCTCAAAGATGAGTGTAGATCTCCCTCGTCTCTCTTCCTAGGAGGCGAATCCGTCGACTCCGTGACTAGAACTTATAACATAAAGAAAATAAAGAACAAAGAACTTTTATTGCATAATAACTTGTAAGTTTTTTGGTACAATGAATACTGAGGCCGATGCCTCTTATTTATAGCTAAGTAAACCGACTTAGAAAGACCTAGAACTACCTCTCGTCCAAGAAAACGCGTTTCGGAAGATTATGGTAGCTCGATTAATCGGGGGCTACTCCCGATTAATCGCGGGTATTTTTGTCCTTTTTCTTCAGCCGACTTAACTTGGAAGGTTCTGGAATACCCTAGGCCCAATCCTTTCGTTCTGTCCGCTCCAGAATCATCAACAATGCTTAGCCCAATATTTTGTATCCTGAAAATAATCAAATACGCACGAAATAATATCGAATAAGGGAAAATAAACGTTAAATGAAAAATAATCGACTCACGAACCCGACATATGACATTCAACTCAAATGGTTCATAATATAGGTCGAAACAACTATTTTTATCTCATAATGGATAGAATGTTGATGCCGTAGGACATACTATTTTAGGCGTCATCATCAGTCTGATAAGGGTGGTATCTCTAGTGATGAGCTGAGGTGTGATGAGGTTGGTGGGAACCATAAAGTGGGTAACGAACGAATTGCTGGTGATCAAAATGTGGTGAAGGTGGTATAATAGGTCGAGGGGAGTGACCTACCAGCGGTGGATAAAAGGTCCGTTGTTGCTGATGATGGAACACTGGTGGAGAAGGGTGGCTCACTGGTGACAGGTAAACACTGATCGGTGGAGGGTAGATGTTGGTCACTAGATGTACATACACTGGTGGAATATCTCCTATCACAGTGACGCGTATGGGCCCTTCCCTAGGTTCGCGATAGAGGTAAATATACCTTGGTTCCTACGGAAACTGAGGTCGTGGTTTTGGGATCTTTCGAGGTTATGGAGTAGGTTTCTAATGAGGTCGTGGTGACTGGCTTGCCTGAGGCCTTGAAGTGTGGGTTGGGTGAAGGGATGGATTCTGCCACACGAAAACACCTCCTACAACAGGTGTCGGACTATCTTCTCTTGCTCTAGATGTCTCTTCACCATGAACTCCAGTTCTTGTGGTCGATCAAAGAAAAACCATAACGTTACTAAGAGATCTAAAGAAGTCTTATCTTAAAAGAAAGGAATCCTAAAAGATGCTTCGCTCTGATACCAACTGTAACGCCCCATTCCGGGAAATCGAGTACTTATCCGGAAAAAGAACGTTCGGCATGTATAATATAAAATAAATCTCATATTATACATAAGCCTCTACTACGTCGTATCGAGTTAAGCAAAATGGAAGCAAAGACTCGGGTATATTTTTTTTTTTCAAACAACCAAGAATAGAAACTCAATATGTAAAGATAGAAATGTAAATTTATTACATTGGGAAAAACCAAAAGAAACCGTAAAACGTATGAAACCACCAAAAGTATACTAAAAGAAATTACAAGGTTTAATGTATCATCAAAACAAATAACAAAAGTAAATGCTTCAACGTCAGCGTCCTCAAACGTCGTCATCAAAATCTTCCTCGAACTCCGGATCTACCTGTTCATCTTCTCTCCCACAAACACATAGAAAAACATGCATTTGAGGTAAGTACAATGTACTCAATAAGAGGTAGAAGCTACAAATTAATTATGATTTATAATTAAAAGATATCTTTATAAGACCGACTCAATTTAGGGTTCACTCTATGTCCATCAACATGTCATGACTATACGTTTCTACCTTAACTTATCTTGGTTACGTCAGCATTCAAGGGCACTACGCATGGCGTTTATCTACCTGAAGATATACTTTCTAACTAACGGTGAATAGCACCTGATAGCCTTGGGGTCTCCCCGGTATGCGTATACGTTCGATGAATTTCCTCTGCAACCCTTCAGCCTTTTGAGCTAGTAGTGTTGTTCACCTTTATGAACGTACCACATCGCCGATATGAATCGGTGCCTAACCAAGAATAGCATGACGTTTTAGCTTTTTACTACCACGTATGTAATTTATTATGCATTAACTAGCCACCTAAGTGTTTTCAAAGATAAAGCCCACCTTAACAACTCTACTCCCTCATTTAGACAGCTAGACACCACATCCTATCAAGTACACAGACATTGAGGAACTCTAGTTAATCAAAGCACAAGCCTATCATGCCCTTCCCACGGTCCCAAACTTCAACTCCCTTGAACAGTACATTCGGTACCGGAACTAAACGCATCAGAAACTCAATCAAAGCTTGTTCATGTTCAATTAATGTAATTAGATCATGAAACAACGTTTAAGTCTAGCTTAAAACAACATTTTCTCAAAACTAGGGGTCAATGCGTGCGCATTCCATGACCAGAAACTTGCTAGAAGTTTCTGTCCAGTCAATGCATGTGCATTGCCTGCGATGCGTGTGCATTGAACATGCTGGGAGCAACCTGAACTATCTTGAAACAACAATGCGTGCGTATTCCATTGAATGCGTGAGCATTGCACCTGCTGTGAAAAGAATGGAACATCCTGAATCACGAATGCGTGCATATTCCATTGAATGCGTGCGCATTCTACCTGTAGAAACTAAAGCCAAACATCATGTAACAGGAATGCGTGCGCAATGCTAGCCAATGCGTACGCATTCGACGCAGTAAAACCCTAAAACCTGATTTTTCTACACTTTACGATCTCTACTTGATTCCAAACATGTTCTACGCGATTGCAAGTAGAAAAACATAACATTTATGATCCAAATAAATCTTTAATCCTTGAACAACATTTGGGTATAATCTTTGACACAAAAACGCATCAAAACACCGTCTAACCTTCACATACCATAACTAATTCATAGGAAAAAGCCTCTTACCTTTTAGCAAGCTAATCCAACACAAAAGTTATGAAAATCTGCAGCAAAATGATCATTCCTTCACAAAAAACCTATGTGATCAACCCTAATTTAAATTAGATTCGATCACGCGCTTCTAAACATACAAGACTACGAATTCATGAGTTTGAATCCAACAAACTCATTTTAAGAACATAGCTAGGGCTTGAAAAACATACATTGACAAAGTTCCAACTTTCTTATGTTGAAATGACGCCCTCTTCACGACGATTCTGTTGATCTACTCTGATCTGAAAACCGTTACGAATCGCCTTAGAAACTGGAAGAAAAACTCTCAACCCTTATTTTGCCTCTCATGCCGTTTCTCAGAGAGCGTATGAAATTTTCTGATTTCTTTTAGGTTATGGGAACTAATGGAATTTATTTTACTTAAATAGAAAATCCAAAAAAAATAATAATTTCTTATTATTTTTCCTTATTTCTTAAAAATCAGATTTTTCCCAATATACATATATAGATTTTCGACTTATATACATATATATTCACAAAAATACTTAACTCCACAAAAGTAAAGAATATATATATATCCCAAGGACAATCCTCTAGTGAACTTTGCCCAGGGCCGCCTTTGCTTAAGGCAACATGTCTGTCAAGAACCTTTAACTTGTGGATGCAATATTAAAATCAAGAAGTCACTAACAAACCCTGAGTTTGAAATCATCAGCTCACTAACGAACCCTGATTTTGAATCATGAACTCGATAACAAACCCTAACTTTGAAATCATGAACTCACTAACGAACCCTGGATTTCAAATCGTGATCACTAACGAACCCTGAGTTTGAAATCATTAGCTCACTAACGAACCCTGGTTTTGAATTCATGAACTCGATAACGAACCCCAGGTTTCAATCATCAACTCAATAATAAACTCATGTTTTGAAATCATGAACTCGTTAACGAACCCTGAGTTTGAAAGCATTAGCTCACTAACAAACCCCGGTTTTGAATTCATGAACTAGACAATGAACTTTAAGTTTTAAATCATTAACTCAATAACAAACCTTGCGTTTGAACTCATCAACTCAATAACAAACCTCGAGTTTGAAATCACAACTCAATAACGAACTCACCAACTCAAGTTGAACTCATAAACCCCGGATTTAAACTCATCAACTGACTATTTAACGAACATTCGGTTTGAACACACGAACTCACTAGAGAACCACGGGTTTGAGATCACTTCTTATTAACGAAACCCGAGATTGAACTCATCAACTCCATGACGAACGTTGGGTCAGAACTAACCAACTAAATAACGAACCCCGGGTTTGACCTAATCAACTTAATAATAAACCTCGGGTTTGAACTCATCAACTCAATAACAAACTTCGGGTTGGACTCACCAACTCAATTTGATCTCATAAAATCAATAATGAACCCCGGATTTAAACTCATCAACTGACTATTTAATGAACATCGGGTTTGAAATCGATACTCAATAACGAATCTCATGATTGAACTCATCAACTCAATAACGAACCCCGAGATTGAACTCATCAACTCAATAACGAACACCGAGATTGAACTCAACTAAATAATGAATCTCGGATTTGAAATCACAACTCAACAAAGAATGTGAGATTGAAATCCTCAACTCACTAACGAACCTCGACATTTAAATCATCGACTCACTAACAAACCCTGGGGTTCATTGCAGTAGTTAATCATCGACAAACCCCAGGGTTCATTGGAACTTACTTATAATCAAAATGGTGTACTCTAACTTCACAATAAAAAGTTAGATGAGATGTAATCAGCTGAAGTGTTGGTAAAACACAGCAGACGTAAATCAACTGACAGATATAAACATCAGCAGACTGATATACCCCAGGTATCTGCTGAATGGAAATCTCGATTTAATCAAAGTTTACATTGAAAGATTTATTGGATAAGATGGATTACAAGCCTTGATTTTGTCAACAAATCAATGGTTAAGATAAAAGAAGTGTTGGAAAGATTCAGAGGATTATCCAATGGTTGTAAGTCAAAAGGTGGACAGTCTGGAAACTGACAAAAAGCTGACAGACAATGTCAGTACTATGAACAGTGACAAAAAGCAAGTCAAGATGGAGACAAGTCTGAAACGGCTACTTTTGAATTTCAAATACAAGTCACAAGTTTCACACCTATAAATAGGGGACTCCTGACTCAGTTTGAAGATGATGAACAACATAATAATCCATACGAAGCTATCAAGTTTTTTATCAAGAAAAACACCCTACTGACATATACTGAGCTTAAATTTGCTGATCAAGATTTATCTTCAAGTGTAACCTGCTATCGAGTTACATCAAGTATACACGCTTGAAGACTTCAAGCTGCTGATCATTTCATCCTGATCAAGCTGCTGAAAGCTGAAGTATTTACTTGATTCAACCTTCTTTTACAAGAAGTTTGCTAAAGACAGAGAAGCATCCTTTGGGTGTCAAGAACTATTGTTTGTGGTGGAGCTGGTGAAGAGGCAATCTTACCTTCAAGGACCAGTGGAATACTTTAGAGTAGCAATCCTACATGTTTCAAGTGTACAGTTTGTGAAGCCATAGTCATTGGTGAAGGACAAACAGTTTAGGGATTTTTGGAACAGCAACCTCATGAATCTCTAGTGAATTACCTCCAACATCACAGGAGAATAGTGGACTGACAGAATTACACCACCTAGAACCACTATAAATCTTGCCCACTTTACTTTACTATATTTAATTTCTGCATACTATTTTATCAGCATACTGATCACATCAACCTACTGAAACTAGCAACTGAATCACACACATGCACTACTGAGTATCCAATACTTGGTATCATTATTTTATCAACAAGTAATAAGGCTTAATTTAAATATAATCCGCTGCAACAAATTCAGTAATCTTAATAGTCAGTAGACTACTGATAGTCAGCAGACTACTGACCTTCTTGAGTTTGTCAACTCCAAAAAATTTTAAGTGTTAAGTTTATTCACCCCCCCCCCCCCCCTCTAAACTTAACAAAAGCCTTTTCAAGGGACCAACAGAACTCATAAACTCCGGATTTAAACTCATCAACTGACTATTTAACGAACATCGGGTTTGAACTCATGAACTCACTAGAGAACCTCGGGTTTGAGATCACTTCTTAATAGCGAACCCCGAGATTGAACTCATCAACTCAATAACGAACGTTGGGTCAGAACTAACCAACTAAATAACGAACCCCGGGTTTGAACTAATCAACTTAATAATGAACCTCGGGTTTGAACTCATCAACTCAATAACAAACCTCGGGTTGGACTCACCAACTCAATTCGAACTCATAAACTCAATAATGAACCCCAGATTTAAACTCATCAACTGACTATTTAACGAACATCGGGTTTGAAATCGATACTCAATAACGAATCTCGGGATTGAACTAATCAACTCAATAACGAACCCCGAGATGAACTCATCAACTCAATAACGAATAATGAATCTCGGATTTCAAATCACTACTCAACAAAGAACGTGATATTGAAATCCTCAACTCACTAACGAACCTCGACATTAAATCATCGACTCACTAACAAACCCCGGGGTTCATTGCAGTAGTTAATCATCGACCAGCACCTCGAGATTATATTTGTGGTAAACCTTGTAATTTTATTAGAATAAGAAAAAGGAGATTATAAGTTTCTTGGGCCCTCCCGGCCTCCTCCAAAACACATATAGCCTCAATGTATTTTCCCCATCTCCTTAAAACCCTAGTCCGGAAAATCCAATGTGGGAGAAATCGGGTGCTAAGGATACATTGATAAAAAAAACAAAGAGAGACTAATCCAATAACTAATACATGGAGATGCAACTCCATAGCTAATCAATGCAGTAAAAAACTAACAGCTAAGAACAAAAGCTAGTCTTAAAGCACTCTCATGCAACTTGATTAAAACCCCATTTTCTAAGCTTCGTAGCCAGCCTGAAGGACTTTGCCTGTGCTGTCCCTTATAACATAGCCACCTTCTGCCCACAGAGGAGCTGTAATATCCCGATTTTTGAAAAAGGGCAAATTAGTCTTTTAGCAAAAAAATCAGAATATTATGTTTTTTTTTATTAAAGAGAAAAAAAGGATAAACAAGGATTTTCTTTTTAAGGAAAATAATTAGGTAATTGGGATTATAAAAGGAAAACTAATCCTAATTTTGACCTAGTTGTTTTTGACAAAAAAAGAGAGAGAGACGCATGAGAGGAAAAAGGGGCGCAAGTTTTGAAAGAAAAAAAAGGAGAAGAAGCTCTCGCTTTTCGAGGCTAATCCGTTGTTCTTTTCATCAGACTCATCAAGAGAGAAAGGATCACCGCGAGACGAGGATCGTTTTGATATCAAATATCCTTAAATCCATTAACGTTCGGATTTAAAGGTTAAACTTTTGACGGGTTGAAGCTTTGGATCGTTGTACCACGCAATTTAAGGTAACGTGGTTTTCTTATCGTATGATTAAGATTTCGTAAAGTGGTAGAGCAATTTGTATGATTGTTTTTCATGGTTTTAATTTGTTTAAGTCGAGGTTGGGTTGAATTTGAGTAGAAAACGCAGAGTGCAGAAAACTGTCCTCTATGGTGCAAGAAAAACGTGTATCTGTGCAAGAGAGAGGCTCGGTCGACCGAGCCTATCCATTCGGTCGACCGAGTGTTGGTTCATTCGTACGGATGAGTTGTGTATCCGTACATCTATTTCTCAGTATCGGACAGCAAGTTTATCCGTCCGGACAGGGACTGTTCCAGTGCTGTTTTTCTTTTTATGTGTTTCAAGCTTTATAATAGCGTATTTATCGCATAACCTTACGTGACAAAGCTCAATTAGCTTTTGATGCGTTTAGTTCCGCACCACATGGATTTCCTGAAAAGGTCGAGTGTGGGACCGTCGAAAGCTTTGATTTGCCTTGTGCTTCGATAAGCTAGAGTTTATCGATGTCTGTATTTGCTAGGCCTTGTCCGTGTCTAGTGGGTCTAAAGTACGAGTAGGAGATGTGAGGAGCTTACTTGAAAACACTTAGGTGGCTAGTTAAACATCTAATCAAATATATGTGCTAGATTAATAATCTTAAACATCATGCAATGCTTGGTAAGGCATAGTACAATGTCGCGATGTGTTCTCTCGACTGCACAAAGTAGATCGCACTCCACGCCGGTCAATCGATTGGCTAGATAAAGTGTCCGGTGCATTCGCCGGTTATCACACTATCGGGACTCGATATTCCCGGGGCTACTGAGCGTGTCTCTAGGTAGGTTGCACCCAGTTGTCCTAGTACATCCTATTACTAGGCGTAGTGCCCTTGTTATTCATGATGTAACAAACTTCAGCTAAGTTAGATACCTTTGGAACCTCATGTTATGCTATGAACATAATATGATAGTTAGCTAGGGTTAATAACGGAAATGAATTAATAAAAGACGGCGTTGCTTTTATTTCTTTATGAGAACATGGTTATACGATCTTCTACGCGTTACTGAGTACTTTCGTACTTACCCCGTTACGTTGTGTTTGTCTTCCCCTTTCCCCAAAGAAGATGAACAGGTTGCTACGGTTGACGAGTTCTTTGATGATGAAGTTTGAGATGAAGCTTTTGAAGACTTAGTTCTTTTAGTTGTTTCTTTCTTAAAACAGTGGTTTCACGTTTGAGCAATGTTGTCCTTATTTTTGGTTTAGCTTCTTTTGAGATCTTTTGGATTTAACATTGGATGTTTAGTATTCTTTATTGGATTTAGTTTTACAGCATTGAAAACCGTGTGTTCGATCTTTTATCTTTTGGTTTTCTCCCGAGTCGTTTTATCTTCCGCGTCGTTTTAGTTCTGATGTGTGACGTAAGACTTACATATATTATTAAATTTATTTGATAATATATGTGCCGAGCGCTCTTTCCAGATAAGGACTCGGTGTCCGGGAATGGGACGTTACAGGAGCCATCGATCGCAATTAAGCTTCATGTGACCATTCAAGGGAAAATTCCATCTAATTAACCGGATATGCCGTTGAGTAGGAGCAGCTAGATGTTGAACCAAACTACTGCTCACCTAAATTGCATCTTGAGTACTTGACTAATGGAGCTTCATAATCTTAGAAGCAAACAAAATATTTTGCTTAACTTCTTCAATACTCATTTGGACAGAGACTTGAGAAATACCATATATAGAGGAGTTCCTCCCTTTCCATAGACTCCAGTCACTCCACAGTATAAAAATGAATAAGAGTTTCAAAATCTTACCAAGGACACCTCCAATTGAGCATTGAAACCATGATTCCATAAAGGATCTCCAGGAATCCATCCGTGGTCGGAAGCTCAGCAAGTCTTGAAAATGAGACCAAACCTTTTGATCGATCAAGCTGACATTTCCAAAAAAACATGAGCAGCTGAGTCATTAGCAGCACAGAACACACATTTGAACGGCCCACTTATACCAAACTTATATAATTGTGTAGGAAAAGGAAGTAAATTGTTATACAACCTCGAGATTTAATTAAAGTAATATTGTATTTAAAAAGTAATTTTATAAATTAGTTATTTAATTAATCATTTAATTTAAACATATTTAAAGTGACCACAATGTCGTCGCATTAAACAAAACAGTTGTAAACAGGAGTATTAAAAAAAATATTTAATGCGACAATGGTTGTCGTCGAACCAGGCAGGGTGTCGACCCAAAAAAAAACACGTTTCGTCGCTATAAATCCAAATAATTCCGGCATGAACTTTTTTCCAAAATTAAAATCTTTCCTCAATTTTTATTTTTATTTTTACAAACAAATGAATTCCATTAAAAACCAATAGAGTTACAGCCGGACAATCTCCGGAACACCACCGAACATCGTCGGATCAACACCAGCACACTACTGGATACAACAACATCAAAAGAAATAAAAAAAAGATTGGGAGAACCCCAATATGACCAAATACCGTCTCATGAAAGAGAACTTGATTTGGTAAAAGACGTAAATGGACACACAATCCAATACATTACGGAAATCCATAACGAACTCGAAAAGCAACCACCACCATCCAGTAGCAACCGTAATGACCGACAATCCCGATGAGTACCAAGGCCATCCGGGATCTACAAACAAACAACAACTACAGAAAAAGAAAACACATAATCTGGAAAAACCGACTATTACTGACTCGATCCTAAGAGAAAACAATAAAAGCAGACAACAAACTTCCACCGGCATCTCCAAATGCCGCTTCTCACCGCCAAGAACACCTTTTTAGGCCACCACATCGAGGCACCACTACGAGCACTACAAACAAAACCAAAGAAACCACAAAATAGGCAGCAGCAGGAAACCAGATCTGAACATGGGAGGATCTAAAAGTGACAAAAACAAACTAATCCGGCCATTGCCAAACCAAAGAAGCCGACCTCCGATCCGAAAACACCGACCACAAGTACATGTAAGCCCAAGAGCTTTTTTGAATTAATAATCGATGAAACATCAATGAGGACCACCGGGGTAAAAGGTGGTGACCATAAGACAACAATGGAAAGAAAGAAAAATAAGAACGGAAAGGATAGGACGCCGGCAGCTAGTGCCGCCGGCGTCCGGAGGTCTAAAAAAGAAGTGCCGGCCAAGGAGAGGAACATGGGTAGTGGAAGAATTTCGAAAAGATGGAGCGTATCTATTTGATCTCTTAAAAAAACTAAATTATTTGATGACTTGACATTTCCCCCAAATCATTTAGTAGTTGCAAAAAACATGTGTCGTCTCTTTAAATAGTCCCGCCCAAATTTCCAACAAATTCTTTAATCAAAGTTTAACTTTGTGATATTTCATTTAAAGCGACGACCGGGCATCGTCGCTATAAATGTCATTGCAAAAACGCACTTTCTTGTAGTGTTTGTGCACTCACCGGCGGATCCACATACACCAAGGTGAGGCATGTGCACCCACCAAGATCTGTATTATTTATTTACTTAAGCAATGTAGTTTTTATTTTGGTGTTAAAAAATTAAATGTAATTCTATTGTTAAAAAAATTATAACTATCATTTATGTACCATAATAATACCCCGTACCTCTATTTAAGGGTAAATTTGTCAAATGGACAACATTTAGAATTTCTTAAGTTTCTTGTCAATTTAAAATTTTTTTTAAAAACATAATTCCATCCCAAAAAAAAAAAAAAAAAAAAACTAATGTCCTCATTCGTTGAATATATAGCATTTAGCGATTAATTAAGGAAGAACCCCAAAATTACTCTAACTTTTCCTCATATTCTTCCTCCCCTCCTTATGTTGATTCCAATAAATAGAAGGAAAATATTAAAACAATCCCCGTGAGAAGGAGATCGAAACATAATTTGTATCATTGCATCAAGAGGTAATTATTCTTCTCCTCCTCGGCCCTAATGTAATTAAGAAATTTAGGGTTTTCTTATTCAATAGTTGTATTGATTGATTGATGGTGTTCTAGTGTTATTTGTAATTCCAGTTCTCGAATCTTGGTTAAAAAAAATTTGAACAGCTAAGCAATAATTTTTATTCAATGAAGACAAGAGCAGCATCATCAATATGTTTTTAGAACACCAACTTATTCCTCTTTTTCCACAAAATCCAAATAGTGCTCCGTTTGATAGCTTCCCACAACCAAGCCATTTTAGCGTTATGAGCGAAAAGAGGATTGAAACGACACAACTCATACAAATTAGTAGGCAAAGAAATAGAGAATCCGTACCAGTTGAACACGAAATTCCAAAACAAACTAGCGAAGGAGCATGAGAAAAATGTATGGTCCACCTTGATGAAGTCGGACTTCACCGATTACTGTTTTCGGGCTAAATGATCTAATGGTAACCATCTCAGAATAACGCTTCGCTTCCCGACACCGAGTCCTTATCCGGAAAGAACGTTCGCACGTATAAAACAAAAATAAATTCATTTTATACGTAAGCCTCTACTACGTCGTATCAAATTAAAGGCAAAACGGAAGCAAAACTCGGGTATATAAAATTTTTCCCAAAATTAAAGAGTAGAAAAGAAATCTAAGGGTAGAAATGTAAACTATTACATATGGAAAAGTACGAAAAATCCCAAAAGATGTAATACGACAAATCGTCAAACCGGTAGTCTACCTCAAAAGTACGGAAAGTACAACCAAAGAAAAGCGAAAAAGAAACATCTTGATTCTTCAACGAGCGGCGCCAAACGTCGTCGCCAAACTCTTCCTCGAAAACTGTTTTGCCTTCTCGTCCCCAAACACATAGAAAAAGTATGCATTCGAGGTAAGTACAGCAGACTTAGAAAGAAAGAGAAGCTATGAAAGCAATCATAGTTATGACGAAAAGATAATTATTTAATTAGTTGATTAAATGAGACCAACTCAATCTAGGGTTCACTTCAGCGTGCTCATCAACACGCTGTGACTAACTGCTTTCTAACTTAGCCTATCTATGTTACAACCAAGCACTCAAGGCACTACGCGCGATCCACCTCAAAGAGAGTCCTCCAGACTTAGGGTCATTGACTCTGAGTTATTCTACCTTGGGAACACTCTATTGCAACATATTAGTGGATCACACCAATACCCACGAAGTCTAGAAAAGGTAGACTCCGATAGCACGCACACCTCAAAGAGAGTCCCTCCGCACTTCAGGGTCTTTTGACTCTACGGTTCCTCCACCTTCAGAGGTAGCACATGCATCGCGATTTAGCCTGGTGCCTAGCCAAGAGAGTCATGTTGTTTAATCTTTTACTAGTCACATACGTTGTTTATTAAATTATTAACTAGCCACCCTAAGTGTTTTCAAATAATCTCCTCACACATACTACTCTCTTCCTGACCACTAGACACGGACAAGTCCTAGCACATACACGCACATTGATGAATCCTAATTCATCAAAGCACAAGCCTATCATGCTCTTCCGACGGATCCGAACTTCAACTCCTTAAAAGAGTACATTCGGTGTTTTAATCTGAACGAATCGTAAGCTCAATTCAGATTGTCTATGTTTAAACCATTTTAACATATCATGTATAAGGGTTCATAAAGATAAATCATCTTTATAAGGTGAACAACAACCCACAAAGAAAGAAGGGCAAAACAAGCTGTGACGCCCGTTTAAGACCCCTGGGCGCCCGTCTCGAACCCTCCTCGACGCCCGTCCAAAGATGGACGCCCGCCCATTAAACTCGTGACGCCCGCCCATCAAGACCATTTCAATCTCGAATGTAAAATTACCCCTCGACGCGCCCGTCCGATAAGCCGACGCCCGCCTGAGAAATGACTGAAGGCTGGGACGCCCGTCCGTAATACCGACGCCCGCCCACCTGGTTCGACCGAACCCTAACATCATCATCATTCGATTTCCAGTCGATTTCAACCAAAAACCAAAGAAATAACCAACACAACAACACAAGAATCCACATCTAGACGCATTTATAACAACTATAGTCATTAACCAAAACAAAGATTCATATTTCTAACACCAAGAAGCCTTAAAACATGATCAATTCCTTATAACTAATGATGGAATTCATAGATCAAGCTTTCTCTTACCTATTTGCAGCCCCAAACTCGATCAAAACGCTCAAAAAATCTGCAATCCCACGTAATCGATGCCAAAAATGCCGTGCTCTTTACACCGAGTCCAATTCTTGAATCCGTTCTGAAAACGATCAACTTTCCCTTAGCAAAAGTGAAGAACTTTCAAACCTCTCTTCTCTCTTTCTCTCAATCGCATAAGGGAAGGGGGAAAAGGCTGAATGAAACTGAAAATCCCTGACTTAAGTTAGGTCTTAAAGAGGGTTAATTCTTTTCCTTAATTGCCCTTGACCACAAAACTGATTTTCCCTTTTAATTATACATATAAAACTCGAAATTATATATATAAGACGTCCAAAATAATTAACTCCGAATAAAAAGGAACCGAACCCAATATTTCGTTTTCGCAAAAAGACACGTCTGCCCTTTCCCGAAAATCGGAATATCACATTCTCCCCCCCTTAAAAGGAGTTTCGTCCTCGAAACTAGAACATACCTGGTAAATCCCCATACTCTTGGAACTCACTAAGCATGTCACTTTCCACTTCCCAAGTTGCCTCCTCGGGTGAATGATTGCTCCACTGAACTAACACCAAGGGGATCATCCGCCTCTTAATCATCTTTTCCTTCCGGTCTAGAATCTTGATCGGTCTTTCGTCGTAAGCAAGGTTATCTTGTAAGATTTCTGGGTCAACCGTAGTTTCCACATCATTCTTCGTCAGACACTTTTTTCAACATTGAAACGTGAAACACATTATGGACTCTCGACATTGATTCTGGCAACTGAAGCTTATAAGCTAACGTCCCAACTCTTTCCAAAATCTCAAAAGGTCCAACATACCTTGGACTTAGCTTTCCTTTTTGTCCAAAGCGTTTCACTCCTTTCATCGGTGAAGCTCGGAGGTAAACTCTATCACCGACTTCAAACTCGAGAGGTCTTCTTCTAACATCAGCCCAACTCTTCTGCCTGTCTTGAGCTGCCTTCAGATTCTTCTTGACCAACTGAACCCTTTCCTTTGCTTGTTCAACCATTTCTGGCCCTGTAATCTGTCTCTCCCCGACTTCATCCCAAAACAGTGGCGTGCGACATCTTCTCCCATACAACGCTTCAAACGGCGGCATGCCTATACTTGCATGAAAACTGTTGTTGTAGGCAAACTCCGCTACCGATAGGTAATCATCCCATGATCCGCCTACCTCCAAAACACAAGCTCTCAACATGTCCTCGAGTGTCTGGATGGTCCTCTCAGATTGTCCATCTGTCTGAGGATGAAAAGCCGTGCTCAAATCCAACTTGGTCCCGAAGGCTTCTTGCAAGCTCTTCCAAAACCGACTTACAAATCTCGAATCACGGTCCAAAACTATCGAGATTGAACTCCATGTAGCTTCACTATATTGTCCGTATATAGTGTCGCCATCTTCTTTAATGGCATGTCAACCTTGTACGGTAAGAAATGGGCGATTTGGTCAATCTATCCACGATTACCCAAATTGCGCCGTGACCGCCTCTTGTCTTAGGTAATCCGTCGATGAAGTCCATTGTGATCTTATCCCACTTCCATTCAGGGGATATCCAATGGCTTAAGCATTCCACCGGTCTTCTATGCTCCGCCTTAACCTTCCGACATACATCACACTCGCCACAAACTTGGCTATTTCCACTTTCATCGAGGCCACCAAAATCTTTCCTTTAAGTCTCTCAGACATTTTAGTAGCACCCGGATGAACAAAGCAAAAGCTATCCGATGTGCTTCTTCCATAACTCTTTGTCTCAAGTCACCAACATTAGGTACACATAGACGATCCCGATACCACGATTTCCACTCTTATCCAACACGTAACCAACCGTAGAAGCTTCTCTCTAGCAACTCGCTTCAGTCAACCAAACCCGGATCTTCATCTTGTTTTCCCCGATATCATCTAACAACTCGACCTTGCCAACAATGGTGCCACAAACCGCCGGTCTTCAATCTGGTCAAAGCTTCGATTTCTAACCCATCTAACCTTTCCGCTACTACCTCAACACCGAAGTCGCAAACACTGGTTTCCTCGCTCGTGAGCATCCGCCACTACATTCGCTTTTCCGGATGGTACCGAATATCCAAATCATAGTCCTTAACGAACTCTAACCATCTCCTCTGCCTCATATTCGATTCTCTTGGGTGAAGAAATACTTTAAACTCTTATGGTCGGTGAAGATCCTTGCTTTAACCCCATATAAGTAATGCCTCCAAGTCTTTAAGGCAAATACTACCGCTAACCTCGCATCATGTGTCGGGTAATTTTTCTCATGCACCTTCAATCGCCTAGATGCATAAGCTATCACTTTTCCTCCTTGCATCAACACACAATCCAAACCCCGTCCCAAGCATCCGTGTAGACATCATAGTTATCAAAAATCTCCGGAATCGCTAACACTGGTGCCGTAGTCAACTTACTTCTTCAAGGTATGAAAGGCCTTATCACACTCATTAGTCCATTCAAATTTCACATTCTTCTCGTGTCACCGGTGAGTGGAGTAGCTATCTTCGAAAAATCTTGTACGAACTTCCGGTAGTAACCAAACAACCTAAGAAAACTTCTTACCTCAAATCGTGGTAGGTTTAGGCCAATTCTCAATCGCGCTTGATCTTTGCCGGATCAACTTGAATACCATCTCCGTAAATTACATGACCCAAGAAACTCACTCGATCCAACCAAAAGTCACACTTAGAAAACTTTATGCATAACCGATTCTTCTTCATGTGTCCAACACTATCCTTAAGTGTTCCTCGTGTTCTTTCTCATCCTTAGAGTAAACTAGGATATCGCCTATGAACACTATCACGAACTTATCCAAGTACGGCATGAAAACTCGCCGCATCAAATCCATAAATGCAGATGGAGCATTAGTGAGTCCAAAAGGCATAACAAGGAACTCAAATGTCCATATCTCGATCAAAGCCGCCTTCGTATATCTCGCTATCTTAACCTTCACCGATGATATCCGGACCTCAGTCAATCTTGGAAAACACTTTCTTACCTCTCGCAATCGATTAAGCAGATCATCTATCCTTGGTAGAGGGTACTTATTCTTGATGGTAAGGTTGTTCGGTGCTCAGTAGTCGATACACATTCTCATGCCGCCATCTTTCTTCTTCACAAAACAAAACAGGGGCTCCCAAGGCAGAGGTAATCGGGCTGAATTATGTTCCTTTCAAGCATATCTTTAAGTTGAGCTTTCAACTCCTTTAATTCAGCCGGTGCCATTCTCAGAGGTGCCTTAGCAATCGTGCCGCTCCCGGTATCAATCGAATCTCAAACTCTATCTCTCTCGTCCGCATGTTTCCCGTAGCTCTTCCGAAACACCTCGGGATATTCCTCACTATGGGAGTCTCTCGAACTTAGGCTTCACTTGTTCCACGCCTCATCGCATACAACAAGTAGCCTTCACAACCCTTCCGACAAGCCTCACCGCTTTAACCGCCGATATGATCGGATGTTTCTTCTTACTCGGCTTGTACACATTCCTTGATACGCCTTGTCTGATTTCCCGGTACTTTAAAAGTTACTTTCTTCTCTTTACAAATTCAAGTGTACATAATTCTCGGATAGCCAATCTATTCCGAGGATTACATCAAAATCCGAAAAGTCCAAAATCAGTAAAGTTGCTCTTACATCGATAAGGTCCGACTCGAACTTCCACTTGTGGTATCATTCTAGTTACCCTTGTTACCTTTCCTAACGGCGTAGTTATCTCCAAAGTGTTTCTTAAAGGCTCAAGGTAAATCCAACTTAGCTACCTTGGTTGACACAAAAGTATTTGACGCCCCGTGTCAAACAAAGCCTTGACCACTAGGTTTTCTAACATTATCGCATTCTAGGATGCATATTCATTTATTTAAATATAGTTACAACATGAATAATCACGCTATAAAATATCTTAACAAAAGAATGAAACAAAACATGGTACCAAATAACGCTATCCTCTCGGTTCCACAAAATTAGCATCCGCGTGCAAAAACTAGAACCGGTCGGCTCGGGCCGCCTCTCCGCTACCTTGGCTCGAACCACTCTTGTTTCTCTGCTTGGACACGCTAAAAAAGTGTCCTTGCTCACCACAAACGTAACAACCGTTACTACTCGCTCGCACTCTCCTCAGTATGATTTCTCGCTGCACTTGGGGCAAAGTGGTGCACTGCTCGGGCTTTAGCCTGTGTAGGTGCCATAGTCTTCTTGGTCGCTCTTTGTGGCGCCCCTATAATCGCTTTGACTTGTCCCAAATTTCTCTTATTATTGACAACCATCAGAGCTCTCTTCCCGAAAGTCTCGACTTCCAAGGCTTTATTCATCAACTCGCCATATTCCTTGCCGTGAATCCTAGCATGCCCGATCAATCTCGTAGGCCAACCCATCCTTATAGAGGGCCATCTTTCTCTCTTCCACTTTCATCAATTCCGGATAGAACCTTCCTAACTCATTGAATTTATTAGTGTCTTCGACACAACTGTCCGATGATTACCTTGCTTGTGCTTCAGAAATTGACTTGCTTTATCTGCTTGAATCAGAATCGAAAGTACTCATTATAAAACATCGCCTTGAACCCTTCCCAACCGTTACCTTACCGCTGTCGCTTTGAATGGCATCAATCCATGCTTCGCCGCTCCCAACATAAAACCGATCGCTAGTTGTGCCATCTCTGCCTCGAACATGTATGTTCCTACAAGCTTTCTCGAATCCTCTTATCCATTCCTCTCGCTTTAGAATGCTCCACATTACCAAAGAAGTTCTCAACTCGATTTCTCTCAATCTTGTATACCAATCCACCACCGGTGCTTGCTCGAAAGTCGGTCTAATCGGGGGTGAACCGGAGGTAAACCAAAAAGATATACATCGCGGCGATCATCGATGATGTTGAGGATAAGGTGGGATTACTTGAGGCCCATTCTCGATACGGATAGTACCCCGATAAAATCGGTCTTTGTGAGGTGATAAAACCAAAGGGTGGATGACCAACGCCTTGCCGGTGGTCAAAGCGTGGTGAAGGTGGTGCTTGAGGTTGAGGAACATGACCTACTGTGAGGAGGGTAGAAGACCTGCTGCTGCTTTGAGGATACACCTGGAGGATAAGCACTAGATGGTGGTGGATACACATTGTCACCGGTGGTGGCGCACTAATCGGTGGAATGTCGCTACTACAAAGTGACACGAATAGGTGCTTGTCCAGGCTCTCCATAAATGTAGTTATATCTTGGCGGTGGTCGGGTGGCGGATTCGATGCGACCTCGGTGACACATCCCGTTGAGTCCGTGGTGTAGCGCGTGGCTGTATGGGGTGGTGGTGAAAGACTCAAACGAGGCGAAGGATTCTCGCCTCACAAATCCGCCCCTACTACGGGCACCGGGCTCTCGGCCCTTGTCTAACCCCCCGAGCTCTCACCCACGAACGCCTCTTCTTGTCGTTATCATGCCGAAAAGATCAAGAAAACCAGACGTTACTAAAGATCTAAAGAAACTTATCTTAAAGAAAGGAATTCTAAAGAACGCTTCTCTCGATACCAACCAGAACGCCCGCTCCCGGACACCGAGTCCTTATCCGAAAGAACGCGTCGCACGTATAAAATAAAAATAAATTCATTTTATACGTAAGCCTCTACTACGTCATATCAAATTAAAGGCAAACGGAAGCAAAACTCGGGTATATAAAATTTTTCCCAAAATTAAAGAGTAGAAAAGAAATCTAAGGGTAGAAATGTAAACTATTACATTTGGAAAAGTACGAAAATCCCAAAAGACAGTATCACGAAAAATCGCCAAACCGTAGTCTACCTCAAAAGTACGGAAAGTACAACCAAAGAAAAGCGAGAAAAGAAACATCTTGATTCTTCAACGAACGCGCGCCAAACGTCGTCGTCAAACTCTTCCTCGAAAACTGTTTCGCCTTCTCGTCCCCAAACACATAGAAAAAGTATGCATTCGAGGTAAGTACAAACAGACTTAGAAAGAAAGAGAAGCTATGAAAGCAATCATAGTTATGACGAAAAGATAATTATTTAATTAGTTGATTAAATGAGACCAACTCAATCTAGGGTTCACTGCTGCTCATCAACACGTTGTGACTAATCGCTTCTAACTTTGCCTATCTATGTTACAACCGCACTCAAGGGCACTACGCGCATCCACCTCAAAGCAGAGTCCTCTCAGACTTAGGGTCATTGACCTACAGAGTTATTCTACCTTGGGAACACTCTATTGCAACATATTAGTGGATCACACCAATACCCACGAAGTCTAGAAAAGGTAGACTCCGATAGCACGCACACACCTCAAAGAGAGTCCCTCCGTGCTTAGGGTCTTTTGACCTCACGGTTCCTCCACCTTCAGAGGTAGCACATGCATCGCGATTTAGCCTGGTGCCTAGCCAAGAGAGTCATGTTGTTTAATCTTTTACTAGTCACATACGTTGTTTATTAAATTATTAACTAGCCACCCTAAGTGTTTTCAAATAATCTCCTCACACATACTACTCTCTTCCTAGACCACTGGACACGGACAAGTCCTAGCACATACACGCACATTGATGAATCCTAATTCATCAAAGCACAAGCCTATCATGCTCTTCCGACGGATCCGAACTTCAACTCCTTAAAAGAGTACATTCGGTGTTTTAACTGAACGAATCAGAAGCTCAATTCAGGCTTGTCTATGTTTAAACCATTTTAACATATCATGTATAAGGGTTCATAAAGATAAATCATGTTTATAAGGCTGAACAACAACCCACAAAGAAAGAAGGGCAAAACAAGCTAGACGCCCGCTTAAGACCCCTGACGCCTGTCTCGAACCCTACTGGACGCCCGTCCAAAGATGGACGCCCGTCCATTAAACTCAGACGCCCGTCCACTGAAGACCATTTCAATCCTGAATGTAAAATTACCCCTCAGACGCCCGTCCGGATAAGCCAGACGCCCGTCTGAGAAATGACCAAGGCTGGACGCCCGTCCGCAATACCGACGCCCGGCCCACCTGGGTTCGATTGAACCCTAACATCATCATCATTCGATTTCCAGGTCGTATTTCAACCAAAAACCAGCAAATAACCAACACAACAACACAAGAATCCACATCTAGACGTACTATAACAACTATAGTCATTAACCAAAACAAAGATTCATATTTCTAACACCAAGAAGCCTTAAAACATGATCAATTCCTTATAACTAATGATGGAATTCATAGGATCAAGCTTTCTTACCTATTTGCAGCCCCAAAACTCGATCAAAATCGCTCAAAAAATCTGCTTGCAATCCCACGTAATCGATGCCAAAAATGTCGTGGTCTTTACACCGAGTCCAATTCTTGAATCCGCTCAAAACGCGATCAACTTTCCCTTAGCAAAAGTGAAGAACTTTCAAACCTCTCTTCTCTCTTTCTCTCAATCGCATAAGGGAAGGGGGAAAAGGCTGAATGAAACTGAAAATCCCTGACTTAAGTTAGGTCTTAAAGAGGGTTAATTCTTTTCCTTAATTGCCCTTGACCACAAAACTGATTTTCCCTTTTAATTATACATATAAAACTCGAAATTATATATATAAGACGTCCAAAATAATTAACTCCGAATAAAAAGGAACCGAACCCAATATTTCGTTTTCGCAAAAAGACACGTCTGCCCTTTCCCGAAAATCGGAATATCACACCCTCCGATCACCTGTAAACACCAAAAGAGCAGGTTGTGTTTGTCGTATTGTGACTGAACTTGAGTTTTCCTCACGCTGCCTACGTATCCAATCTCTCAATTGGAATCAAGTCGGCCGTAGTTCTAAGCAGGAGTTTATATATATAGAGAGCTTTAACCCTAATCTTGCCGTGTCCTTCAAGGACTTGGTTACACCAGTATTAATTAGGATTGATACGAATCCCTGATTGTTAGGAGATAACATCTCCTTTATCTTTAACGTTGAATCAGAGCCTTAATGAGCCTGAATTCCTTCCATAATCTTATCCCTATATTAAGCAAACGTGCATATAACTGACTGGGGGCTTGGGCAGATATTGGCCGAGCCTCTATGGTCGAGAAGGTTGAGGCAGCTCGCTCTGTACGATTTGCTATGGACACTGGTCGGGGTGAAGTCTCCGTACCATATTTAAAGTTCAGCCATTGTATACATGACACGTGACCCTGATAGAGCCGACTATCATCACACCTCTTCCTTATAGTTTAAAAAAGGGAATAGGAAATTGTACTAGCTTGTTTTATGATGTGTGAAAAAAAAAATTGAAAAAGAGGGGAAAAAAAAGTAAAAGAAAAAAAAAGTGGCATAGCTGCTGATTGGCAATAAAAAAAAATTTTGATCGTTGATTGGTTTCTTCGAGAACCAAATAATTTATGTTGCATACATTTCTTTGGAATTGACAAATTTGGTAGATCGAAAAGAACTGTGACAAAATACGAATAGAAAAAAATAATTTTCGGTGCTTTCATTCATCTTCATAGTTGGTATTTATACATCATAGATAGGAACCCTACATCTCCTAAAATTCCAATTATGCCCTCTACTTGCCAAATATAAATCAATAATAATAATAATATATACCTTAATACCTCCTTCAAGTTGGAGCGTGAAAATCACGAACGCCCAACTTGTTTAACAAAAAAAAATCAAACTGTTGTTTCCCCAATGTTTTTGTAAAAATATCTGCCAGGTGGACTCGCGTTGCCACATATTCGGGAGCAAGAAGTCCGTCCGTGATTGCGTCACGAACGAAGTGGCAATCCGCTTCAATATGTTTCGTCCGCTCATGAAAAACTGGATTGTGCACAATATGTAACGCGGCCTGACTATCACATTGGAGTGGCATACCCATCAGGATCCGAACCCCTAAATCCCCAAGAAGTTTCTGAAGCCATTTCAGCTCACAGGTCACGGCTTCCATTGAACGGTATTCAGCCTCAACAGAGGACCGGGAAACCGTCTGCTTCTTCTTTGTCTTCCATGAAATCGGAGAAGTCCCAAGTAACACGAACCACCCACTCAAAGATTGACGGGTGACGGGGCAACTCGCCCATCAGAATCACACCACCCCTCAAGGGAAAAAGGGCTATTTGCCCACAAAAGTATACCCTGACCCGGGTTTTTCTTCAAGTAATGGACCACACGTAACGCGGCCTCCCAATGCTCGACTCGCGGCTCCTGCATAAAATGAGATAAAATATGTACCAAATACACCAAGTCAGGACGTGTAACCCCAAGATAAATAAGCCGTCCCACCAATATCCGATATTTTCCAGGATCATCCAACAACGCACCTGCAGGACAAGCACCAAGTAGCCCTATCTCCTCAATAATATCTAGCGCGTACTTTCGTTGGGATAATAAAATTCCTTGCGGATTCTAGGCCACCTCCAAACCAAGACAGTATTTCAATCTCCCCGAGTCCTTCATTTTAAAGCAACTTCCCAAATAAATATTGAAAACCTGCAAAGCCGTGGAATCATTTCCCGCAAGTATCATATCATCCACATAGACAAGCACATTTAGCCGTATGCCCCCACGAACGAGCGTGAATAGAGAATAATCCGAGTAAGATTGTCGGAAGCCATAATCTTTCAGTGCCGATGTCAATTTTGCAAACCAACATTGTGGTGCCTGCTTCATCCAATGCAAAGACTTTCGCATGCGACACACCATGTTATGTCTGTTATGATCAAAACATGGAGGAATTTTCATGTAAATTTCTTCATTCGGGTCCCAATGGAGAAATGCGTTGTGCACATCCATCTGATGGATCTCTCATTTTTTAACGGCCACGACTACAAGGAAGGCCCGAACTGTCACCATTCTCGCAACAAGTGCGAAGGTTTCATTATATCAATCCCTTCCACCTGATGATTTCTAAATGCTACCAAACGGCCTTTTAATTGTTGGAGGTTGCCTAGTTCATCGTATTTTTCTATATACACTCACTTGAAACCGAGGGCTTTCTTTCCAGGGGTAATTCCTGCAATACCCACGTGCCCTGTTCTTCCGAGGCTCGTATTTCATCTGCCATAGATTTCCCCCTTCCTTCATATTTAATTGCTTCTTTAAACGATCAGAGAGGATGTCCTACAGTCACATTCGCTAGAAACATTCTATGTGCATCAGAAAAATGAGAATAATCCATAGAATGTGTAAGCGGATATAAACTACCTTAGGCGGGTGATGGAGCGGAGGAGTGCGCTGAGGGACTTTTCTTTTCCACAGCCGTATGTGTAACAAATTGCCAATACTTAGAATTAGACAATTTAGTTCGGTTTCCCCTGCCTAACTCTTCTATTTCTCCGGAAGTTGCTTCACTTACACCAACCTCATCGGTTTGCAATGCGTCACCCTCCTCACCAAAATCTGTCGCCTCCTCCCCCCCCCCCCTCCCTCAATAGTGACATTGTTCTCCTCTACAGGCGGATGTGTATCCGCATTGCCCTCATGAAATTTGAAAGTAATATCGTCATTTGCACAATCATGAAAGGGTACCGAAGATGGTGTAAGAGTAGACGGTGTGGCCATGGGAAATATATGTTCAAAAAATTTGACATACCTCGAGATAAAAATTTCTTTGGTTTCTATGTCAAAAAAGCCTTTCTTACCAAATGGATAACCCAAAAAAAAACACTTCCTACTACAACTTTCAAATTTATCCCCCTTGTGTCTTTGGTTGTGGGCATAACACAAACATCCAAACACTCGTAAATTCTCAAAAGTCGGTGGTTTTCCAAACAAGAATTCATACGGAGTTAGATAATTCAAAACGCTGGATGGGGTACGGTTGATCAAGTAACAACATGTGATAACACACTCACCCCAAAACATAAGTGGAAGATGTCCCTCAAATCTTAAGGCCCTAGCGACGTTCAAAATGTGTTTGTGTTTTCTCTTCACTCTCCCATTTTGTTGAGGCATACCCATAAGATGTCTCAAAAATTATTCCTCCCTTTTGAAAATGTGGAAGCAAACGTTTGAACTCAGTGTCATTATCACTCCGAACACTCATAATTTCCTATTAAACTGACGTTCAATCAAAGACATAAAATTTGGAAAAATAGTTTCGACTTCCCATTTATTATAAAGCAAATACACCCACACTGCTCTAGAATAATCATCAACAATCGTAAGAAAATACAATGCACCGCACGTAGATCTAGTTCCATACGGTCCCCACAAGTCACAATGGACCAACTCAAAAAATTTACTCGTTCTACTATCACTTTTCAGGAAACTCACCCTAGGTTGTTTTGCCTGGAAACACACATCACACCCATCTTTATTCAATTTACTAGATTCACTTACATTTGGAAGTCATTTAAGCACTTTTTCTGAAGGATGCCCTAACCGCTTGCACCACATGTCCATAGAATTCTCCCATCAATCGCCCTGACCGTCACGTTAGGAATCCCCCGGAACAAGAAAAGTCCTTCGCGTTCACCCACTCCAATTAGCCTCCTCGTTGTTCGGTCCTACAAAACACACAAAGTGAGGGTGAAATGAGCCTGACAATTTAATTCATCCAATACTTGTGTCACGGACATAAGATTGCATGCCAACTCATACACATAGAGAACATTTTTAAGATTCAATCCTCCCTGCAATATAACACTTCCCTCATGAGTGGCATGTGAATTCCGACCATCCGGAAGCCCAACCGGACACTTCTCGAATACCCGGGCATCCCTGTGATTATTCAACTTACCGGTCAATAATCCACGATTCCGAACCAGTTAAACGATCTTTGGGCCTTGCCAAATTCAATATATCAAGTATTCTTTGCCATTGGACCGGACTCAGATTCGCTAGACCGGCATGTTCAGCTGGTCCATATTGTCACTTCCCACAGGAATTCGAAGTCGCTGAATCCATGGTGGTTTTATTTGCACGAACCGAGCTCAGTTCAGCCCGACTCGTTGTTGTTCCAGTTCCTGATCTTGTCCCCAGTCCACATCCTATTTTTTTTACCGTCATGCCTCCTCCTTTATTTTCTCAACTGGAGCAAAGTGTCATGCTTCCTTCTCCACCAATCCAGATCCCAGCAGCCACACCAGGAGTCAAGGATGGCTTTATCACTGTCTTCAATTCAGGATGTCCCATACCTGAATCGTTTATAGTGGGGTCTTCTTGTGATGGGCTCTTGTCTTCTTCCGATTCGTACATGGCTGATTTGTTCATGCCACTTCCCAATTCGTACATGCCTTTTAGATAGTAAAATACGTTTAAATGTTTATTATGATGTTTAATATATTTTAAGGTCCTTAAGTTTGCATTTAGGTTTAAAAGGTCTGTGTCTCTAATTTTAGGGGGCTTTTTCCAAACAATCGTAGTATCTATTTTAGTTATATTTCTTGATAAATTTCTTGATCAAGAACATATGATTCTTGTAGGGAACTGTAGGACACTTGTATCTGCTGGAAGTTGTTATGGACCATCGAAATATAAGGTAATGAGGTGTTCCATCGTCGTTGGTCATGTTATTTGATGCCTTCTATCGTGCATATTGTTGTTTTTATTGCATGTTATGATGTTATAAGGTTAGGAAATGAATTGGTATTATTTGGCCTGATTTTCTCATCAATTGCAGGCTATTTCTTCAAATTTCTGACGGCCTGCGTGAGGCAGACATGTTTTGGCGCACGCTAGAATGATGCAAAGAACTAGCATAATGGTTTCCGAACAGCTGGCGCATGCCAAGGGTTGTTGGCGTGCGCCAATGGCACTAAGCTGCGAGCACAATGCTACTGTATTGTTTGGCGGGCGCCAGAAAGAACCAGGTGTGTGCCAAAGTGGTTTAATACATGCCATAGACCTTTCAGCGAGAGCCAGGGAGAGCAGAAACGTACAGGATGGTTCTAGGTTGGTTTGGCATGCGCCACACGAAGCCTAGCGCACGCCAAATTGTCCTTTAGTTGATTTATGCTTGTTTTCCTTATAGGATCAATGCGATAAGCGTTACTTGATATATGACATAGTCTTGAGCTTGGTTTGTGGTCTATGCGGCACAACACCGTCTGGAGACCCTCTGCGGGGAGAAACACGTGATCACCGGAAGACAACTCTTAGAAATGTGGGGTGCTATGCTTAGTAGTCATCAATTTATGTCAATGTGATAAGTAGTATAACTAGAAGGTCTAGGATTATAAATCTTTAAGAAGCATTTTATATGGAATGAACTTACGTGGTAGGTTTAACTATGCCTAAACATAATTGATAGTTTAATAGATTAAGTGCACTTGTCCTTGGTGATCAGGCACGTTTCATTTTCATAGCCGGGAGATCTAATGCCAGCCCAGGGCTTGGTTGATCAGGGCCTTGGATTTCACTTGGGACGGTTAACCCCTGCCTTTCGAGGGGCTGAATATGTCGTGGTACAGTTTTCACTATTCGAAGTGTTATTGGACTTGTGTGCAACTGATCCCTTGTTTGGTTGAGTTTTTAACGAAAAACGGTTAAACTCTAACCGAAAGGGCCCCCCCACTCCCCTGTCCCGCAGAATGAGTGGATGGTTGAGTTTTTACTATAAAAATGGTTAAACCCCAACCGAAATGCCCCCCCACTCCCATGTCCCGCAGAATGTGTGGAGATGTTAATCAGGTAACCAAGTGGCTCAGAGTCAAGGGCTGTCATTAGACCAAGATACTGAAAGAAGTTGTCCATTTACGGGATTCAAACCTTCACACTCCAGCTCCCGGTCCAGCTGTCATTACAACACCCAAGTCCTTTACCACTAGACCATGTCCTGGGGACGGTTGAGTTTTTACTAAAAAAAATGGTAAACCCTACCATTAAGGGTCCCCTCACCCCCGATCCCACAGGTGTGAGGAGAGGTTAATCAGGTAACCTAGTAGCTCCAACATGGGCTGCCTTTTATAACCTCTGCACTGAAGGGTGTTATCAATCGGAAATCAACCCCTTTACGGGAATCGAACCGCTGACCTCCAGCTTAGGTAAGGGGCTGCACTACGCACCTATGCCTTCACCACTAGGCCATATCCAGGGGATCGGTTGAGTTTTTACTAGTTTGCATTAGTAGAGGGGAGTGTGTTATACATACTTGGTGGTCATCAGTTTCGCGAGTCTATCTATTCGTTTTCCGTGTTGTATTATAATGTTACTCCGAAAAGGTTGACGTGTATAATTCATTAATTTTAATTATATGCAGACACTTTTTTTTCCGAATAAAGACTCGATCCAGAATGGGACGTCAAATGTATGGCTGATGCACCCCTTCTGATCAAAATCCTAGATCCACACTTGTGTGTACTATATAGTGTATACTTATCATTCATTGGAGAATATAGAACAAAAATTTATCTTTCACAACTCAAATAGAACTCTAAGAGTCGTTATAAATTCAAATAAGTAATTTTTGAACAAAAAAATATTATAGGAGATAAACTTCCGGTTTTTAACCATGTAGAAATTCCAAAAGGTGGTCCAGGAAATGGAAGATAGCGTTGGCTCCTGCTTTTGATTAATAAACTTTGTGAGCTCATTTGTAGTATGTACATTGACGATGGTTAGAGTAAATCTCAACACGTGTCATTCTTAGAGTGGCGTTAAGATGAATAAGAGAGGGACCATTATGGCCGAAGGCCTAGTGCCGAGCAAACCTAAACTCTAGGTAAGAGGCCCGCCTTGCCTTTCCCGACTAGACCACCGCAGGACGACTCGGTCGTAACGGGGGCATGCCAGGCAACTCAGGTCGAGACGACCTGAGGAGCCCAGCGCATGGCGTTGGGGGCTTTCTCTTATTCTGGAATTCAAACACGTGACTATATAATAAGATAGACATGGAAAGAATCCCCTGATTATAGGAGACCGATCCTGTCTCTTTTATATCATAATAATAATCCCTAAATCAAAGGGATTTATAAGCGTTAATCTTTAGGGGCTAGGAAGTAAATCCTAAATACTTGCTGGACAAGAAATAGGGCTAGAACGCCGCCTATATAAACCAACCCTAAGGAACTACGAAAGACTTGATTCCAATTACACGGATTGGATACGTAGGCAACATGAGAGAACATAACTCTCAGGCTCAGTCTAAATCACATCACAATCCCCATTGTTATAACTCTTGGTAAGTCGTTCTAGGAGTAATTTAGGCCAGTTATACACTCGACGGTATCTGGCATCGTCTATTGGCGCTAGAAAGAGGGTCTTCTTTCAGCGATTTCATCAACAATTAGCAATGGCACCACCAAAAAATACATGAAAAAAGACCCAAGCGCAGGATCCACTAGTCTAAGAGGTTGATCCTTCCGCCACCATTGCCGGACAAACGGGCGGAGGGGATACGGATCCACATGCAACTACGAGACAGCATCAAACTCATCAAGAAGAAGTGTTGGCCAATCCTGCTTAACAAGCCCTGTTAAAGGCCCTGAGAAATCTCAACATGGCAGCATTCAAAAGCGTGCTGGGTTTAGCCTTGAAGGGGCGGGAAGAAGCAAACCCTGAAGACAATGCTCCCAAGACCAACCAGACACGCAAGGATGATAAGTCAGAGACGATATCCTCCACATCTAATGCCTAGAGGAAAGAGGTTAATGCTTAAGCCCAGGAGGCTGCTCGAGCAGAGCTGGATGGAATACTAGGGCGTAAGTCTGACGACCATTCCTTTGAATCACAATTTTCGGAGCAAATCCTGAACTACCCGCATCCCGAGAGGTTTAAGGTCCCTAAGTTGGAACCTTATGATGGCACAAAGGACCCCCAAGATCATCTGTTTCAATAATTGACACATATGAATCTAGATTGTGTTGCCGAGGAGATGAAGTGCAAAGCCTTCCCCGCCTTACTCACAGGTAGAGCCTATGAGTGGTCAGGAGATTTCCACCTCACTTAATCCCCAACTTTGAGACTCTTGCTAAGAAGTTTCTGCAAGCGTTTGTTACGGCTAAGCCCTTTCAAAGAAACGCCACCTACCTTCTCACTATCCGGAAGAGGAGAGAGGAGACGGCATTGCAGTACTTAAAGAGGTTCAATGAGGAATCAAGGCAGGTAAGGAATGCAGAGGAGCATCTTTTGATCACCTCATTCGTAGCAGGACTACGAGGGGGTCGGTTATACGCCAAGTTAAACAGCAAGCTTCCCCGGTCTATGGAAGAATGCATGGAATTGGCTTACAGGTATTGCCAGGGTGAAGGGGCCAACCATCTAAAAAGGGAAGCAGAGGGCTCCAAAAAAGATAAATTTGATGACAGATCTGACAAAAAATGCAAGCAAGTGTGGGATAGGGTCGCTGCGCCCATATCCGACCGATTGGGAAAGAAATGAGCTATTCAGGAAAGGATTTTATCCCTCTCAACAGGTTACATGAGCAGGTCCTCGCCATAATGCAAAGAAAAGGCATAGCCTGAGTACCACCACCCATGAGAGGTCCTCGGGAAAAAAGAGATCAGACCAAATACTGCAAGTACCATAAAGATATTGGACACGATGCAGAGCATTGTAGGGACTTGCAAAGGGATATTGATGCCACAGTCATGGAAAGGAAGTTAGATGAGGTCATAGACCGGTCGCAAAATACAGAGCCCATGGGGAGAAGAGAGTTCAAGAGAGGGAACTTCGGTCAGGATCGAGGCCGATGCTATGACTACCGCCGTATGAGAGATCAATCCCCGGGTCCCGATGGGCAAGTCGATAACTGCCCTATTAACACAATCAATACCATCTCGGGTAGCCCGAGTGCTGCGTCCCGACAGGAGCAAGAGAGAAATGGCAGGTCAGCTGCTCTTGCAGACTCCAACAAAAGACAGAGACTGTCCGAAGAGGTAGTTTATGGTCCTCAAAACACCTTGCCCTTAGTCACTAATAACGAGGGGCTGGTTATTGAAGTTGTAATCAACAATTTCACGGTGAATCATATATGTGTCGATATGGGTAGCGCGGTCAATATGCTGTACTACGGTGTTTTTTCAATCAATGAAGATGAAGGATACTGAGCTGACACCTGTTTTAGCTCCGTTATTTGGGTTTGCTGGACCCCCAATCCATCCCATGGGCATGATTAGATTGCCGACCACTTTTGACATGAACCTAGGGGAAGGACCCTTATGGTGGATTATGTTGTAGTCAAAGCGCCCTCAGCCTACAATGTTATTATAGGAAGACCTGCACTAATAGACTTGCGAGCTGTAATCTCCCCAGTCCACATCAGCATGAAGTTTCCAACAAATCAGGGTTCAGTGGAAATCAATGGTGACTTGGAAACTGCTAGGAGCTGTTACACGGCCACTGTTAATATAAAGATAATGGTGCACCAAGTCTCTTTTGAAGAATTACTTCCAGAAGAGGAAGAGAGCTGGTCCTCAAAAGATAAAATCGACACAGTGAGCTTATGGGAAGATCACAAGGATTGACTGTGAGTGTGGGATCATGGATCCCGAATGCAAAAAAGAACTCGTCAAAGTGTTAAAAGAGCTCAGTGATGTATTCGCATGGAAGACTGAAGACATGCCAGGCCTGTCACCCGAGCTGGCCCTTCACAGACTCCATGTCGACCCGAGCAGGAAGCCAGTTTGGCAAAAGAATAGTCAATTTGCCAATGAAAGAATGGAGGCCATTCAGAAGGAGGTAGAAAAACTCCTGAAGGCAAATATCATAAGGGAAGTGGTTTACCCGAGCTAGCTAGCCAACCCAGTATTAGTGAAGAAGCTAGATGCAAGCTTGCGAATGTGCGTGGACTTCACTGACTTGGAATAAAGCTTGTCCTAAGGACTATTACCCACTCCCTAAGATTGACAGGTTAGTTGATTCAACTGTGGGCTTTGAAATATTTGCATTTTTAGATGCATATAAGGGATACCATCAGATAGCCATGGACCTCGAGGATCAAGAGAAGGCTACATTTATTACCGAGCTAGGTACTTTCTGCTTTGTCACTATGCCATTCGGGCTCAAGAATGCTGGAGCCACTTATCAGAGAGCAGTGAATAAGATCTTTGAAAAACAGATTGGAAGATGTATGGAGGTCTATGTGGACGACGTCTTCAACAAGAGCAGGTCCATTGATCAGTACATGATAGACATCAGAGAAGTATTCAGCGTGCTCAGACAGACTCAGATGAAGCTTAACCCTAAAAGTGTACTTTTGGGGTCAGGTCATGTAAGTTCCTGGGGTACATGATCTCCAAGGAAGGCATCAAAGCAAACACTGACAAGATCGAGGCGCTAAGGTTAATGCCACCGTCAAGGAGCATCAAAGAAGTGCAAAGACTGACAGGGCGTATGGCTGACCTAAATAGGTTTCTGTCCAGATCGGCACAGCGTGCCTTACTGTTTTTCAAGGTCCTGAGGAGGACAAGTCCTTTCCAATGGAATGAGGACAACCAAAAAGCATTCCAGGATCTTAAGTCTTATTTAGCCGAGTTGCCGACACTGACGTCTCATCAGGAAGGAGAAACTTTGTTAATATACTTACCAGTTGTCGAAGAAGTAGTCAGAGCGGTCTTGATCAGAGAAGAGGACATGGTACAGAAACCAGTGTTCTACGTGAGCCGGGCTCTACATGGACCAGAAGTCAGATACGCTAACGTAGGAAAACTAGCTTTGGCTCTTGTACATGCTTCAAGAAAGTTGAGGCCATACTTTCAAGCACACCCGATAACGGTAGTAATAGATCAGCCTCTACGATAGATATTAGCTTGACCAAATACCTCTGGGAGACTAGCCAAGTGGGTCATAGAGCTTGCAGAGTATGACCTGGACTTCCAACCCCGAACTGCTATAAAGGCTCAAGCTATAGCTGACTTCTTAGCTGAAGGAATTTCAGTGGAAATTGAGACAGATCCACCAGCAGAACAGGTTAAATCATGGACCCGGTATATGGACGGGGCAACAGGAAAAGAAGGAGTAAGGGCAGGCCTCTTGCTCAAAAGTCCAAAGGGAGAAGAATTCCCTTATGCCTTGCACTTTCAGTTCAAGGCCACAAACAATGAAGCAGAGTATGAAGCTCTAATCACTGGGCTTCCACTGTCTAGAAAACTCGGAGCTGCCAATCTACAAGTGTTCAGTGACTCCCAGTTAGTGGTCAATCATGTCAAAGGGGAGTACGAGGCAAAGGAAATACTCGTAAATTTTGCATACCACAAACTTCCTCGATCTGCGAGTCAGCCAAATTTTAATCGAATCTCAGAAGTCATACTCAGAAAGTTTGCATACCACAAACTTCCTCAGTCTGTAGGTCCACAAACTTCCCGAGTCTGACGGCGTCAAGCATACAAAACATGTAGAGCTCAAAATCGAAAACAAGCATGTCATCCACTACTCTCAGTAATGCATGCCATACTGTGGGGATGCATGGGGTACCAGCTAAGTACTCGATTTCAAAACAAAAACTTAGCATAAATGTTAAAGATAATATTGCTTAGCATAAAAGTTAAGGTTTACAAAAGATAACAAAATAAGTTCTAGCAAAGTAAAAGCTCAAAGAGGGCAATGAACTTTGCACTCAATGTAAGCAGTCGACTAGTAGTCGAGGTACAGACCGAACTCGAGCGAAGAGGGCACTTCTTGGCATACTTGACCCCAACATCTATGCCTTCTTTGAACTCCCGCAGGCATTCATCGTAAATCCTACCTGCCTCAGGATTATACATGTGCTTGTGAGGAAGGGCCTCAACATCCAGGTGAGGAAACTTCTCTTTAGACTCGTCCACCCCCACTGTGAATCCATGCCACATCACAGGGCCAGCATAGCTTTTAGGCACTCACCAAACTGCTTGGAAGACTTGTAATCCTGAACGGACAGGGTGATTCGGTCAAGGAGGGAAGCCTCCGGCTCTGCCTTTTCAGCCTGAAGCCTAGCTAGATGCTAACCCAGCTCAGAAGTCTCAGCAGTATACTTGTCATAGGCTGCCTGGAGCTCTGCAGCACACTCCCAGTTGGCCTTTTTCAGCTCGGCTTCATGAGCTTAGATCTGCCCCTTTAGGGCCTTGATCTCCTAATCCTTAGCCTTGGACGACTCCTTGTGCCTTTCCTCGATGCTCTTTTTTGAGCTTCTTTAAAGGCCGACGACTCAACAAGTATGTGTAGAAATTCCTGACCAATGGGCTCCTTGAAAAGGTTAACCGATTAGATAAAGAGTAAAAGTACATAAAAGGTCAAGACACCGAAAGATGACTTACCACCGCCGCTAAGTCCTGGTCAGATAGTTCAGCTAGACGCCCTTGACCTATGGGTGCATCTTCCTCTGGATCAATATCCTCGATCTCTTCAACAGGATGGGGAACCGCTCTTTTTTGATTTACCCGTCCGAGGGGTGTCAACGATCACCACATGCTTCCTCTTCAAGCCGGAACTCCTCTCTTTCTTCCTCTTCATCCTCGACCTCCTCCATCTCTATTGGAATGATTGGAGAAGAGGAAACATGGGCATCCTTAGTGGAGCCTGCAGACGATGTTGGTCATCTCGTGATTCATCGTTCCCGGAAATCGAGTAGCACCCAGGTCGGTGCTCACAGTCCTCTCGGAGTCCTGTCCCAGATGGGCGTCAACAGGAACCTGCTCTTCCTCATCGACATCGGCGACCAACTCAGGAAAAGATGACACTGTCAAAAGGAAGGCATAAGGGAATTAGTACAAGTATTTCATAAACTCGACAGCAAAGAGCATAGTAAAAGAAAAAGTCCTACAAGTTCGATATTCCGCCCTGGTTAATTCCCTATAAGGGTCGGGCCAAGCAGTCGGCAGTCGGGCCGATTTTATCAATTTAGAGGAAAATTTCTTCATAGACGCCACTTTTCCGAATATCGTCTATCAGCTTCTTGTCAAAATCTATGGGTCGAGGATCGCTTCCCAGGTCGGCAGAATTCCATCTACCCAGGTTGGCTACCACCTCAAGACAAATAAAGAAGAACCAGGATTTCCATCCCTTGTAAGAAGATTCACCCTTCTCGGTGAATTGGACCTCATTGTAGAAGTCTCCTCGCCGTGGAAAGTAGTAATACCCAGCCCGATCTGGCACTTGTTTACATTGATAGAAGAGTCGAAATGTTTGAATGGTGAAAGGGATACAGGCGCACAGGCACTAGATAGCGCAACCCACAATTGCCCTTATACCGTTCGGAACAATCTGGGTCAGACCTAGCCGTAATGTTCTAAGATGGCCAATATGGCTGGACAAATAGGAAACCTTAGGCCATGGAGGAGTTGTTCCTTGTAGACGGCACAACAGTCGGCCGGAGCCCGGTAGGCATAGACGCCGGGGCCAGGAACCGTGGGTTTGAACAAGGGATTCTCCAGGTTGTATTGCTTACAGAGGGAAGTTACTTCTTTCAGGGTTAACTTGGAGTCGATACCATGACAAGTCGCTTGAGACTTCAAGGCCATGTGTTCTTTTAGGGTCGAACGAATTTTGAGGTACCGTAAGAACGCGAGGACCATGATAAGATGGATCGTGATCGTGGGGCTAGAACCAAGTGTTCAAATCCTTGCGATTGATTAAGGTCGTTGGGAGAGTTTCGCCAACGGAGGAATAGGTTTCTCAAGGTTAACCCTGAAATGGGGGTTTTCATTTTCTCGATTCTCTTTTCAAACTCGAATAGGGCTTCAATTGAACTATCAGTGAGAATAATTAGCTCACTCATTAACCACAAAAGGAATTAAAATAGAAAAAGCATAGAGAGCTTACTTGTTTTGAAGAAGTTAGAGATTGGAATGGCAACCGGCAGCTTCAATATTGGGTTTAAATGAACTGGTGTAACGTCTGAAATGACGTGATGAGACTAGGGGGTTATAACCCCCAAAAAGCGGTATTGGGAAAAGAAAACATCAATTAAGGCGTGTATAGAAATGCTTCATTTCTCGGGTGGCAAGACTACTCCGATTCTGTTAAGTAGCCGAGCTACGCTCCGCCCAAGTCAGATCTGCCCGACACTGACAGAATCTAGTCAGACCTGGGGGGCTTATGACGATGGTTAGAGTAGACCTCAACACGTGTCATTCTCCGAGTGGGGTTGAGATGAATAAGAGAGGGACCATTATGGCCGGAGGCCTAGTGCCGAGCAAACATCAACTCCAGGTAAGAGGCCGGCCCTGCCCTTCCCGACTAAACCACCGCAGGACGACTCGGTCGTGACGGGGGCAGGCAAGGCAACTCAAATCGAGATGACCTGAGGAGCCCAGCGCAGGGCGTTGGGGGCTTCTCTTATTCTGGAATTCAGACACGTGACTATATAATAAGATACATGGGAAGATTCCCCTGATTATAGGAGACCGATCCTGTCTCTTTTATATCATAATAATAATCCCTAAATCAAAGGGATTTATCCGCGTTAATCCTTAGGGGCTAGGAAGTAAATCCTAGATACTTGCAGGACAAGAAATAGGGCTAGAGCACCGCCTATATAAACCAACCCTAAGGAACTACGAAAGACTTGATTCCAATTACACGGATTAGATACGTAGGCAACTTGAGAGAACATAACTCTCAGGCTCAGTCTAAATCACATCACAATCCCCATTGTTATAATTCTTGGTAAGTCGTTCTAGAAGTAATTTAAGCCCAGTTATACACTCGACGGTATCCAGCATTATCATACATCAAATATGAAAATAATATATCCACTAAACATACTGTGTAATGTACGATCACTACACACAAATTATCCATTAATTAAAGTGTATTACTTTAAATGAATGGATAAAATATGCAGAGTGATTATGACACTACACACTACGCCAGAAGTGGATACTTGATGTATCACCCTCCCAACAAATAATACTACTACAAGAAGATGATGAACACAGTCAACTCTCATTTGTCCAAACCTTTAGAGCAACCCCAATGGGCCCATGATCCAGCCCCCAAAAATACATTTAGGGTGCCTTTACCCCACAGTGGTCCCTCATATCACACCCGACATTGAAAATCTCCTATCCCCTCCCTTGAATTATCAGGTGGCTGATGGGGGGTATATAAGTTGCAAGTTGTCAGGCGGGCCCCTTTTACTTTACAAATTCCTTTGTAAATTGCACATAATAATAATATAATAATAAGAAGAAGAAAAACTAGTTTATTGGGGGTTTTATAGATGATGTTTATTGGAGTGAAATTTTTTTTGGGTGTTGAAAAACTGTAACTAAAATGGAAAACGATTTGTTCGGAAGGAGTAATTGAGGCCTCCTACTGGGGTCGCTCTTAGTCATTTACCAGCTAGTTGGCCGGTACAGTTGACTCAGTCGGTCAAATTTTCCTCAAAGTCTTCTGCTGATACCGGCTGCATAAGTACTTATTTTTGATAGTTTTTGTTTTCTGTTTTAAATAGGAACTTCGGCAGTTACGGCTTTGGGTTAATAAATCACTCCCTCCATTCCTATTTAACCGTCGTTGTCGTCAAAAATGAAAATTCTTTTTTATCTGTCTTAGTTACATTTCTAAAGTATTATATATTGTCTTTTTCTACATCTACCCTTATTTATTAGGGAGAATGAGGGAGAATGACACCAATATTTCATCAATTAAGTAGAAGGACTGGTTTTTGAAATTTTTGCATAAATGACAAAACAATTTTATTTTATTTTTTTAATTTTTGGTGTCATTTTTTACAAAAAAAAAAACGATAACAAACACACTTTCTTTTTCATCCATCTTTTTTAAACACCCATATCTCCCAATCTAGAACCCTAAATTTGAAAATTCTTTCACCAATTTTTTTATTTTTTCATTCTCTTTATTTTGAGACCACATTCAACATATTCCAACGTGATTTCAGAAAATCCGCTCTCGAAATTCACTATTGTTCGAAATTCAGTGTCGATATTCACTGATTTTCGGGATTCACTGGGTGAATTTAGATGGTGAATCTCATGAAAAACGATGTAATTATATCAAACCAAGTCTCAAAACGAAGAGCATCAAAAAATAAAAAAATCATTGAAATTTTTATCGCGTTTGGATATCTAGATCAAAAGATATGATCGTTTGAAATCGAGTAGGAAAGAAAAAAAAAAGTTCACATGAAAAAATAAGTCCCAGCCGCACGGATATATATATATTTATTTATTTTCCTTTAAGCTATAAAAATATAAAAGTTGTCATTCTCCCTATAAAAATGTATGGCTGAAAAGTTACTCAAAAATATTTTAAAAGTTGTTCTTATCCTTAATTCTCCATATTTATTAAGGGGTGAGATAATGAAAACAACATTGCATTAATTATATTCCAAGAGGTGTTATTATCATTTTGATGAAAAATTAAAGCGTCAACTACTCTTTTGAATATGAGTTTTTTTGGTAAATGCGAAAGTTAAATAGGAACGGAGTGAGTATATATATTCAAAAAAAAAACTTCTAGTTTAAGCCTAATCCACTAGGTTACGAGTTAATTGAGCTATATTATATAATAAATATTTAAGTAATTATTTTAACAAATTTATTATTAAATAACATTTTATTCAATTTAGTAATATTAATCGTGTCCTGTAATTTTTAAAGAATCGAGTCCAATATTAAATGCGTTGAATTAACTCTTTATTTTATATAATTTATTAATATTAGTCGACTCGAGTATTAAACGTATAGAGCACAATCTTGCCTTATTTTATGATAATAAATGAATTATAAGAAATTTATCAAGTTTGCGAGTGGAGTCAGGTTATAAGGAATATTAAACGTTTAGAGTACATTTTTGGTTTTTTTTTTACTTGATCGAGCTCAAGCTGAATTTTATTAGTCGAGTCGAACACTAAAGAATATCGACTTGATTCAATTACATCCTATCTTTCACCACAACAATACGAATTTATTACACTGTTTTCAACAACATTTTAATGCTTAAATATTGAGATGAGTCAAAAATGTCCTTTTAAACGTACGTTTTTGTTTTGACGTATGACTGAATTACAATTTCTATGTTTAGAATTTGGATGATTACATGCACCATCTTTGATTGTAAAATTATAATACAATTGCATGTGTATTGAATACATTTAAATGTGTCACGTTACACAAACATCAAAATTCAGATAAAAACACAATGCACGTGCTTTATAAAACAAACATATATATACATATATATATATATATATATATATATATATATATATATATATATATATATATATATATATATATGCATTATTTATTATGGAAAATGATTTACTAATTAATTTTGTCATATTTAACAATTACATCATTGTACAGCAGCAGAATACATTTAACCAAATAAGAATTACATGAGGCATTAACATGCTCTTGAAAGTGAAAGAGAACAAGAGCATCATTGACACACAAAAATAGAAACAAACTTAAAGATGTAAAATATGAATATTAATAATTGCACATTATGACCCCCTCCTTAGCGGAATATTTCCCCAACATCCAAAGTACTCTCTGCATACTTTGCAATGTCTTTAGCCTATATGCAATGCATGTATGTTTAATTTGTTGCCGGACCACTTTTATCTTCTTCTACTCCTATATATATATATATATATATATATATATATATATATATATATATATATATATATATATATATATATATATATATATATATATATATATATATATATATATATATATATATAAAATGTGATTTAATTACATATATATGATTTAATACTCAGGGCTCAAAACTGTCTTTAGCCTTATAAAATATGATTTAATTACATATTTATGATTTCATGAACAGTAGATGCATGTGACAGAGTCCAGATATAACCTCTATTTCATCTTCTGTTCCAACCTTTTGTATTACTTCCACATTTGCATTTTCACGGTGCACCAAAATGGAATCAAATTTATGAAATTCGATTCTGGAGACAAAAAACAGAGTCAACAGACCTTATAAAAGTACGTTGGCTTTTGACTCTATATATATAATCTACTTTCAAAAGGTCTTGTTCATCTATCATTATTTTTTTTCAATTTTTTTCCACACATCATTAAAACAAGCTTGTACAATTTACAAGGTTGTTTTAATGATGCGCTAAAAACGTAAAAGGAAAAATTTGTCAAAAAAATTAAAAGGCGAAAAGCGCATCCCTGGCGTAAAGTCTCTGTTTGGCAAGGGCGACTGACTTCTCTTTTTTGTGTTTAGTCAGTTTTGAGCCCGAGTCTAGTGTTAAATGTTTTTTCCTGATCTAATAACACTAAATGAACATGAACAAGCCATGATTAAGCTTCAGATGCGTTTAGTTCCGGCACCGGATGTACTCTTCCATAGAGTTGAAGTTCGGGACCGTCAGAAGGGTATGATTGGTTTGTGCTTTGATGAATTAGTATTCATCAATGTCTGTGTATGTGCTAGGTTTGTCCGTGTCTAGTGGTCTAAGTAAGAGAGTAGGAGGTGTGAGGGGGGCTTACTTGAAAACACTCAAGTGGCTAGTTAATAACTAATAACAAACATACTTATGTAGTTAAAAGATTAAACATCATGCTATCCTTGGTAAGGCACTGACTATATCGCAATGTGTGGGCGGTCAGATAATGTAAATAACTCTACTGGCCTCTAAATGGCTAAATGGCATAGAACTTCGCTTAACGCGTGCACTAGCGGGTCTACTAGAATTGACTTTCATGGTTATTGGTGTGATCCACCAATATGTTGCACCCAGATACTTCGTGGTGAGTAGAACCATGCGTAGTACCCTTGAATGCGGATGTAACAAAGATTTGAATACGGATGTAACAAAGATAAGTTAAGCTTAAAACCAATAGTCGCGACATGTCGATGAGCATGAAGTGAACCCTGTAGTCAGTTGTGTCACCACACGAAGATAACTTAATTAATTATATGAACCTTTTATTGTAAGACTTTGTTATTCTTTAGTTTCTTCCTCTTGCTAAGTACTTTGTACTTACCTCAATTTCATATGTTGTTTTGTGTGCTTTTGGGGTGAAAAGACGAACAGTGTTAGCCTTGAGCTCGTTGAGGAGTTCGATGATGATTTGATGACGTTGATGCCATGATGATGCGTTCTTTTTACCTTTCTAGTGTTGTACTAGATTATGTTGTTCTTTTATTTCAAGTTTGTAAGACAAGCGTTGTACCTTTCGTTTAGACATCGTACGTTGTAACCTTTGGACCCTTTTGTTGTTGTAAGTTAAACAATTCAGCCATAGTCGGTTTGTATTCTTTTCTTAGCAGCATTTACGATGTTTTGCAGAGTCTTTTTAGCTTCCGTTTGATAAACTCGATACGACGTAGTAGAGGGTTACGTATAATATTGAATTTATTTAATATTATATGTGCCGAGCGTTTCGTTCCCGGATAAGGACTCGGTATATGGGAGCGGGGCGTTACACCATTTTAGTTATCTTTCTTGATAAATTTCTTAATCAAGAACATATGATTCTCGTAGGGAATTGTCTGTAGGACACTTGTATCTACTGGAAGTTGTTACGGACCATCGAAATATAAGGTAATGAGGTGTTCCATCGTTGTTGGTCGTGTTATTTGATGGCTTGTATCATGCACATTCTTGTTTTGATTGCGTTTATGATGTTATAAGGTTAGGAAAAGAATTGGTATTATTTGGTTTGGTTTTCGTGATCAATTGCAAGCTATTTCTGCAAATTCCTGACGTCTGGCGCTCGCAAGACATGTTTTGGCACACGCTATAATGATGTTGGGAACTTGCATAATTGTTTCCGCACAGCTTGCCAAGGGTTGTTAGCGTGCGCCAATGGCACCAAGCTACGAGTAGAATGCTTCTGTATTGTTTAATGGACGCCGAAAAGAACAAGGCGTGCGCCAAAGTGGTTCAAGACGCGCCATGGACCTTTCAAATATGAGCTGTGTGAGAGCATAATCGTACAGGATGGTTTAGGTTGGTCTGGCATGCGCTAGACGAAGCCCATTGCACGCCAAATTGTCTGTTAGTTGATTTATACTTGTTTTCCTTATGGGATCAATGCGGTAAGCCTTATATGATATATGACATGGTCTTGAGTATGGTTTCTTGTCTATTCGGCACAGCACCGCCTGGAGACCATTTGCGGGGAGAAACATGTGATCACTGTAATACAACTTTTAGAATTGTGGGGTGCTATGCTTAATAGTCAACATTTTATGTGAATGTGATAAGTAGTATAACTAGAAGTTCTAGGACTAAAAATCTTGAAGCATTTTATGATGTTACTGAGAACAGACTGACGTGTATAATTGATAAATTTTAATTATATGTGTGTTGGACGTTTTTTTTTTGAATAAGCGACTGATCCAAACAGACGTCAAGTGTACAGTTGATGCACCCTTTTGATCAAAATCCTAGATCCACAGATTGCGTACACTAATATATACTACATCCGTCCCACAAAAATGTCCATAACTCTAAAAATGAATTGTCTCATAAAAAGTGTCCCATTTAAATTTTCAATACATCATTAAATACATTTTTTCAATCATACCCCTATTTTAACATTTAATTTTCCATAATCCTTTCATATTCCAAAACAAAGATTTATGATTAGTTAAGGGATATTTTGTTTATTCATTCTTAAAATACAACACATTAATTATTTTCTTAATCTCCGTGATCCAAACAAAAAGTGGGCACTTATTGTGGGACGGATACATATCTTTCATTGGAAATATAGAACAAAACTTTATCTTTCACAACTCAAATAGAACTCTAAGAGTCGTTATAAAGTCAAATAAATAATTGTTGAAAAAAAAATAATATAGGAGATACACTTCCGGTTTTTAACCATGTAGAAATTCCAAAAGGTGGTCCAGGACAATGGAAGCGTTGGCTCCAGCTTTTGATTAATAATCTTCCTGAGCTCATTTGTAGTACATACATCAAATACGAAAAATGATATATCCACTACACATAATTTATAGTGTGACAATCACTACACACATCTTATTCATTTATTAAAATGTATTATTTTAAATAAAAAAATAAGATGTGTGTATTGATTGTTCACTACACACTACGTGTAGTGGATGTATCACCCTCTCAACAAATACTACTAGTACAAGATGACGATGAACACAGTCAACTCTAATTTGACCAAACCTTTAGTTTTTTTACCAGCTAGCTGGCCGGTACAGTTGACTCAGTCGGTCAATTTTTCCTCAAAGTCTTCTGCTGATACTGGCTGCATATAAGTACAGATTTTCGACAGTGTTTGTTTCTTTATTAGTATTATTTTGTTTGCAGTTATAGCTTTGGGTTAATAAAGAATTAAAGTATATATATTCAAAAATAAAAAAAAATAAAAAAATTCTAGTTAGAGCCATCTTGAATATTTAACTTAACCGATCTTTTCTCAAAAAAAAAAAAAAAAAAAAAAAAAAAAAAAAAAAAAAAAAACCCTTAACCGATCTCAAAAATTCATAATATTGTAATTGAATTTGCTAGTTAATTGATGTATATTATATAATAATTTAAGTAATTATATTTACAAATTTATTATTAAATAATATTTTGTTCAATTTAGTAAAATTGATAGAGTCCAGTATTGTTTTTGAACGAATCGAGTCCAGTATTAAATGCGTTGAACTCTTCATTTTATATAATACGTTAATATTAGTCAACTCGAGTATTAAACGTATTGAGCTCGATCTTGCCCCTATTTTATGATAATAAATGATTTGTAAGAAATTTATCAAGTTTGCGAGTGGAGTAGAGTTATAATGAATATTGAACGAGTTGAGTTCGTTCTTGGTTTTTTATTACTTGATCAAGTTGATCTTGCCCCTATTTTATGACAATAAATAATTATAAGAAATTTATCAAGTTTGCGAGTGGAGTAGAGCTATATTGAATATTGAACGAGTTGATTTCGTTCTTGGATTTTTATTACTTGATCAAGCTCAAGCCGAATTCAAAGTCTGGATATTATTTATCAGATCGAGTCCTAAAGAATATCGACTCGACTCAGTTACATGCTATCTTTTTTTTTTCTTGTTTTTTTTTCTTAAAATCCCCGATATCCGTAACTCACTGGTTCGGATCGACCCCCGGTATCAGTTACATGCTATCTTTCACAACAGCATTAGGAATTTATTACACTGTTTGCACCATTAGATTTACATAAAATTACATAATGTACAATTAATGGATTGATTGTTACGTTTCTTATGGAACTTTTTTTATTTTCATCGTATGGTTCGCATTATATTATGTATTTTTTATTTATGAAAAATTAGGAATCACCACTAGCCAACTCCTCATTCGATTGGTATTACGCGTTACTATTACAATCATTTCTTTAAAAAAAAAAAAGGAATCCCTCAAAAAAAAAAAAAAAAACAAAAAAAAAAATTTAGGAATCACACCGGGGGCTACTACAGAAATTTCGAGATACGGGTCAAAAAATTCTCATATTTTGTAACTATTAAACATAGACTTATATATTTTAATTCAATAAGTGTCAATACGATCACGTTATAAAAATAAATGCGGGTGATTCACATAATTATATGTATATTAAAAAAAATTACTACCGTAATATTTATTTTACCGGGTCGGTTGATCCAAATGCCACAATGTGTAGCCGCCTCTGAATGACACAAATGTCCTTCCTACCCATATGCAGGGGCGGATTCAGAAATTTTCTTAAGAAAAGTCAGTAATTATTTTTCAAGGTATTTTTTTATGGGTTTCAAAATATTTTTAAATAGGTAAAGTAGGTTAATGATAGACTTACTCCCTCAATTCTACATAATTTTTATCGACTTGACCTGGTTACATCCTATCTTTCACCGCAACATTAGGAATTTATTACACTGTAACAACATTTTAATGCTTAAAATATTGAAATGAGTCAAAAATGTCCATTTAAAAAAAAAATAAATGTCCTTTTAAACGTACGCTTTTGTTTTGACGTATCAGGACTGAATTACAATTTCTATGTTTGGAATTTGGATGATTACATGCATCTTTTAGGATGGTTGATTGTAAAATTATATTGCAATTGCATGTGTATTGTAATACAATTAAATGTACATGTCACGTTACACAAACATCAAAATTCAGATAAAAACATATTGCACGTGCTTTATAAAAACAACTATATATATATATATATATATATATATATATATATATATATATATATATATATATATATATATATACGTGCATTATTTTTAATGAAAATGCATTACTAATAATTATTGTCATATTTAATAATTACATCATATCAGTCAATTGTACAGCAGCAGAATACATGTAACCAAATAAGAATTACATGAGGCATTAACATGCTCTTGAAAGTGAAAGAGAACAAGAGCATCATTCACACACAAAAATAGAAACAAACTTAAAAGAAATAAAATACGAATATTAATAATTGCACATTATGACCCCCTCCTTAGCGGAATATTTCCCCAACATCCAAAGTACTCTCTGCATACTTTGCAATGTCTTTAGCCTATATGCAATGCATGTATGTTTAATTTGTTGCCGGACCACTTTTATCTTCTTCTACCCTATATATATATATATATATATATATATATATATATATATATATATATATATATATATATATATATATTAATGTGATTTAATTACATATTTATGATTTCATGAACAGTAGATGCATGTGACAGAGTCCATATATTACCTCTATTTCATCTTCTGTTCCAACCCTTTTGTATTACTTCCACATTTGCATTTTCACGGTAAGCATTACAATGGAATCAAATTTATGAAATTGATTCTGGAGACAAAAAAATCGAGTCAACCGACCTTATAAAAGTACGTTGGTTTTGACTCTCTCTATATATAATCTCTACTTTCAAAAGGTTGATTCTCATGAAAACGATATGGTGCGATCTGGTACTAGGCGGTAAAGGGTGCAAATAATAGCCAGTTGCTGTAATTTCAGCAGATTAATTGGATTAAATATTAAAATAGAAGGCGGAACACAGATGGTACTACGGTGATAGTAGGTAGCTAGGGTAACCAGGTGGAAGGGATGGTGCTACAGTTGAGAAGCGGTTGGCTCCCCGAGGCCGGAGATAAGGAAGAAGAAGAAGCCGATGATGAGGACGACGATCTGATCCCGGATCGTTCAGATGGATTGAAGGAGAAACTAGTAATTGGTAATTCATGAAGTAATTGAGAGGAATTAGGTGGAGATGATGAAAAAGAGGCAAATTGCAGTAGTCAGGACCCCAACTTTCAAGATTTCAAAATTGGTGCATCATCATAGTGTTATCATCATAAGGTTGCACAATAGGCAGGTCTTGAGCTGTATAGCTTGTAGAAGATGAACCATTAATTCCTCCAAGAATGCAGTTTTCTTGTTTCAGATTAAAAGCATTATCAAGCTGTCGATTAAGAAAATCGCCACTAATTGGCAAGGTAATATCATATGTTGTCAATGAAGGCATAACCCCAACACCATTAAAGTTCGGAGTATAGCCGGTGGTGAACTCATCGGTGGTACGCGGTGGTGGTGATGGTGGTGGATAAAGCTGGTCTAAAGATTGAGGGTTTTGGATCAAATTAGGGTTTGTAAAATCTGGAATATAGAAACCTTGATGATCAAAAGGGGGGGTGTGGTTATAATTATTTGGAAATAATGCAGCAGTGTTGAAATCAGAAAGTTGGCCATGGGAGATTAATTTCTTCTTGATGCTTGAATTCCAAAAGTTCTTGACTTCATTGTCTGTTCTTCCTGGTAGGTGTTTAGCTATCTGAGCCCACCTGCACAAATTTAATTAAAAATGTCTTCTTACATGAATTTGTCTATATAATAATTACATTTACTTTTTTTTTCTAATAAAATTCTTGAATTAATTAAATTTTAATATTTATATATACCTGTTTCCAAGAATTCTATGAAGCTCAATGATAAAGGTAGCTTCTTGAGGAGAGAAGCTTCCTCTTTTAAGATCAGGTCTGAGGTAATTTATCCATCTTAATCTGCAGCTTTTACCACATCTTTGAAGCCCTGCAACACCATTCCATACATAGTATATATACTTGTATTAATTAATTAATTGCCCCAGATATTCAACTCTCATCATTACAAAAAATACAGAAAGCATGAGCCAATTGACAGACATTATTTATTTTCTGGCCACTAATTCCTTAAAATAAGCAACCATTCTCAACCCACCCCTCCAAACAAACACCACCTGTTAACAGTAATAAAAAAAATATTCTGCAGATTCAAGAACTACTAATTAATTAAGCCTATGGACTAGATAGATCCTTCTTCCTATGAGTGATTCACTACAAAATTTATGTAAAATTTCTATGATTGGCCCATTTTTTCCTTGAATTTCAAAACATATGACCGACTCAGATTTCGAAATTTCTATGTTGATAAAGCTTGAAATTAAAAAGATGATAAATAACCTATCAAAAAAAGAAATTTGATAAATTATGCGAGAATTGATAGAAAAGCATATGCAAAATGAAAGTGCAAAAGAAATAAAGGTGAAAGAAGACCGGCTCGTCTAGGGACAGAGCTCCAACAGCCATGGCCAAAAGCAGTGATGTAGTTTATGAGCTTTTCATCTTCTTCAGGAGACCAAAGTCCCCTCTTCACCTTTTGCTTGTTGCAGCATGAATGGTGTCCCATGAATGATCTTCTTCTTCTTTTCTCTCTCTTGATTTCTCTCTCCAAATATGCAAGTAAGTGAAAATCAGATTTGTTTTCTTCTAGCAAGCATACATACATATAAAGAACAAAGAAACAACAAGTCACAGATAAAGAAGCCCTTGTGAGGTATCAGATTTCAGATATGAATTTAATGTGAACACCAGGAAGAGTGGGATGGGCCCCAAACAAAATCAAAAGCCCGAACCCGAATCAAAGATTTGTTGTGTTATAAAAACTGCAATATTATAGCAGTGTGTGAGGAGGAGGAGGGACGAGGGTCTATTATAGTAGAGGGGTGTGTCTGTATTCTCTCTTGTTTTTTTGTTTTACTTAGTACACGAGTCTGCCATGCAATGTTAATCGGGTCCCACCCTGCTTAATTACATGTCTCTACTTGTATTTGATCTTTACAAAGGTTGATTGACAGATGGTTCTACTTCTACATCCAGCCGTTCATTCATTGTCCTCGTTCACTAGTACTTAATACATGCAAAATTGATCTTATTCATTTTATTTTAGGTAAGTTGGCATCTCATTTTACTACTGACTTCTTTTTTTTATTTTATTTTTTTCTATTTCTGGTATCACATATATATTCTTGTTTTTACTTCCGGCACCACACTAAGAACGTCAATGTCATTGACATTCCTTTTCGATATCAACATCAGTAGACTGACGTTTCTAAGTTGTGACACTTTTATAAAATAAACGTCGGTGTCACTGACTTTCGTTTTTAAACAAAGAACGTCAGTGATCATTGTTGCTTATTGAAAACCAACGCCAATGATAATCGATTACGTACGCTTATGCTCATTAAAAAAATTCGTGCGTACAAAGTATTTTTTTGTGGTGCCGGGAGTAATATGGTGTCAGTAGTAAAAATAGTGGTGTCAATAGAACCTTTAATTATTTTCTTGCAATTTTTTTTATAAAGAGATTGGATCAAATAGGTAGTGATAGAGCATAAAGTAGTCACATATTACAAGCAAAAGTAACCCTTGACTCCGGAGATGGGAAGTAGGAGATAAGCACATTAGATCTTTCAAACACGTAGAAAAAGTCAAGGTAATTCAACACCAAGAGAAGAATGACACCCAAACTTGTGTAGAAAAAGGACAATTCAGTAACAAATTGTGTTGTATCTTTAACCAACAAATGGCAGAACGAGTACAAAATATTGGTATTACTAATGCCAAGTTTAATTCAGTAGAGATGCGGTCAAGAAGAGCTCTCCAAAAGAATAAACTAACCTTTAAGAGGATCAACCAATTCCAATGGACGTACCAAGCATGAGGCAACTAACCGGGTATAACGTCAAGCAACCATATGAGACTTATAACTGTAAAACTTCCATCCTTGCTTAACAACCATTTAGGTGTATATTAGTCTAAATAGGACTCGAGAGAGCCTCCATGTCGATAAGTACGGCGTACTCCCTACCTATATTAGCCATCCTTCAACTCCAAGACCACTTCCACACACCTCCATCCCACCCCCTTATGTTTTACCCAATAATCACTATTATTATCCAACCGAAAGAGCCTAGGAAAATTATTTTATAAATTGAAATTGCCTGCCTAAGAGTCCAACAGGAATCTCAACCTACCCCTGCCTTCTATCTTCTATCCATAAGGGACCCTAATTATACCCTCAATTTCTATATTGCAATAAGATTTAGAAATACCCATCCATACCTTCGCCTTACAACTATAACGACTTAAACCCACCACCGTTAACCCATCACCACTCTTGTAAAAAGCACAAATCACCTCTCTGCAAAGAACACCTTCCTCACTCTTGAACCTCCACCACCACTTTCCAAGGAGCGCAAGATTTTGATTTCTAAGGCTACCAACCTCTAACCCCCCCCCCCCCCCCTCCACTTTTTGTGTTTGGTAATTTTGGACAAAGAGACCCATGCAATATTCCTTACATCCCCGTCCCTCTGGCCATAAAAGATTTTCTCTCAAACTTTCCAATTTTTATAACCGCAATAGGGGCATGAAAGAGATAGAAAATGTACACAAGAAGTTGCGGATATACGTAAACTCGAATCCGGATCTGATCCATAATTGGATCGTCTGATCTGATTCTCAGCACCGATCGAGACACTCGATCTTGCACCGCGGAAGCTACGAATAAATTCACATGCGATAGTACCACAATTTGATTCACATAAATAATTAATACAACTGTGAGAGAAGGTTGAAGATTTACCTCTTATTTAAGAGGAATAGTAAAACGACAGATGGAGAAGCCGCGATCTTCCGGATTGTATCTCCTAGCGACGATCGGTGGACGTCGATCCTCGCCGTAGAACCTCCTCGAATATGCCAAAGAAAAGCCCTAGGTTTTTCTTCCTTTAATGACTAGTAACAAGAAACTAATTTTTCTCTCCTTTTTCCAAGTGTGGCGCAAATTTGGTGTGTTTTTGTGCTAGTAGAGAACTCTCTTTATATACAAAAATAACAAGTCAAGAGAGTTTATCCTTTTCACACCACATATTCCCACAAGGAAAATATATTTGCCAAAAGACAAGAGATAATTCCCAAAAATCAATCTCTTATTTTTCCATTAATTATCCAACTAATAGATAATTAATTAATTACACGTGTGACATAATCTAGGAAAATTTCTTTTCCTAACTTATCCACATTTGGGGCGCCACCTATGTCATCAATTTTAATAGAAAATGTCTTTTCTATTTTACATATTATTTACCAAATAAATAATATTGCATATTCATTAAATTGACCAACTATTTAATTTATTTTCGAGGTTCCATAAAACGAGAAACACTCGCGTGTTAGGAGCCAACCCGGGGACCATGGACTATAACCAAAGTGAATACTACAATTAATTAAATAAAATATTCATCGAATATAATATTTCTACTTAATTCATTAATTCCGGAATTACGCCACCATAAATCCAAATCGAACTCTATCGATTATAGATATAACTTATTCGCAAAATGTCGAGTCGAGTTGATAAGTGTCCATTGATATAATCATTACATATAAACTAACCTTCCATCGACTATCCGTAATGAAGCGGGAGTATTTCCGTAAACCATCTTCAATACATCTTATCATTATTTACCATTAACCCACTAGTGTGATCAATTAGTTCATAACCAATACGAACTCCCGGGATCGATCGCTTTAGTATTAACAAATAAGGAGATTGTCTTTCTACTTCCCGTAGGAAGGAATGGATTTCATATCTCATGAGACACACACTTCTCACTCATTCCAAAATGGTGCCAACGTGAAAGTGATTCGGACGCGCCTTTACCAATCCTTAACGAACACATCAAACCCTATCTTGAAACAGCAGAGTCTGCAGAATCACTTCAGGATTAAGGTTAATCCATATATGATCATATTGTGATTTAATAAGATTTCTCAATCACGGAATTATATGAGAAATGCAGATTAAATTGGTCCAGTCTTATATGACTACATCATATATAAATGCCCCACTTAGATAATCAATATCGACGGTCCGATAAGACAAATCACACCTTAAAGTGTTCTGGGCGCATTAATGGTGGTTTAATCAATAGACCCCATACTTTGATTAAGTTCACCACGGACTAACAGTTCAAGTGTATCACCAAAACCTTAATCCTCGCGTGTGACACACACTAAGTTATATGGCTACATATGATACAACTTGGGGTTTTCATCAGTGTATAATATATAAGCACAAAGAAAATAATAAGATGAGAATAAATATGTCATTTATTAATTCTAAAAACAATTACATAAATTGTCTTTCGGGCGCTACTTTCAACAATCTCCCACTTGCCCATATAGACAAGCAACAATTGTCTTTTGGGCACACTATATCTAACAATCTCCCACTTGCCCGTAAAGACAAGCAATGATTGTTTTTATAGCACCACACCCTTATTCTCTCTATCCACAACATTCTCCCACTTGCTCTAAAGCAGATGAGACATATCTCCCTTGTTCATACCCGCCAAGAGCTTATCGCTGACGATAATGTCATGCAACTTGGTGAACTGATCACTAGGTTTTCGGCTCGAGGCGATCTATTAGGACCGAAATATCGCCTCTCTGCACGGTCTGTCTGATCAGGTGGTATTTACTTTCAATATGCTTTTGACCTCTTATGATTGCGAAGATCCTTTGCATAAGCTACCTCTCCATTGTATTCACAGCAAAGTGATATCGACTTACGAGACCTGGAATCACTTCCTGATCCATCAAAGAACTTCTCAAGCCACACTGCCTCTTTAGCTGCTCCGAAAGCTGCTATGTATTTGACTAACAAAGTCAAATTGGCAGTGCTGGATTGCTCCAGACTGTAGCTCCATCACAATGAGTAAACACTGAGCCCGAGATCGACTAAAGATCATCATTAATCTAACTGTAAGTTAGAATCAGTGTAGTCAACAATACTCAGGTATGCACCTGAATATATACGCATATTAGTCCTCGTTCTCCGAAGGTACTTAAGGATGCACTATGCTTCTCCATTGCTCGAATCCGAGACTTGACCATTATTGACTTTTAATAACCTGACTTTCTCTATCCAAAAGAGAATATATCATATTTTCTATATCCGAAGATCGAGAGAATTATTCCGTGAGGGGTTGGGTAGAAACCTCTCATTGAATTTTGCATACTTAAAATGCATTATCATCTTAACCAATAAGATGCATGAGATATTCCCAACATCTTGTTCTCATGAATTCGACCAATCAAATTCTAAGAATATAGTCCACTTCTCCGATTCAGAGAATCTTGGCTCGTCGGGCTTCGACTTGAGATAACACACTCATGTTGTTCTCAATCAAGGCAATGTTATCTTTGTCATTAACACTAATACTCACTACTTTACCAATATTGATATCTCATAGTGTGATGCCCGAAAGACAATTTTGTAATTGTTTTATTTAAAAATGAAATGATATTATTATTCATATTTATTATTCTCATATTCACCGATGTGACAATAGTATTTACACTACTGAAAACCCTAAAGTATATCGTTTATGTAATCACTTAACTCAAAGGTATGGGATATACACAGGAGGATTGAGTTAGTGAAGGTGTACTTAAAATACAATTAGCCCGTAGTGAAGTTAATCGAGAGTATCGGGTCTCTCCTTTAACATGCTATTAATGCGCCTTAACACAATAGGTGTGATTGTCTTATCCGGACTTTCGTTAAGAGAACCTAGTAGGGGCATTTATATATGATAGATATATCATATAGTATTTGGACCGATTTGATTAGAATTCACGATATAATTCCGTAATCGAGAAGTCTTATCGAATCAATCAATGATCATATTTATGGATATATCTTAATCTCGAGGTGGTCACAGTAACCAACCGCTTGAATCAAGATGAGGTTTGACTTGACGCGGTGAAGGATTACACTGAGTCCTGTGGTCCTAATTACCCCCATCTTGGCATTGTACTGGATTGAGTGAGTAGTCCATGTTATCACAGACACGGGAATCCATTCCTTCCATTTATGGAAGTAGATAGACGCTCCTTTATTTGTTAATCCTAGAAATTGATCGATCCATTGAGTTCATATTACACTAATTAGCTCTCAAAGAGTTGTATGAATTAATTGATCACTGTGGGGATTAATGGTAAATAAGGATAAGAGGTTCTGAAAGGGTTAACGGTAACTTCCTCGATTTAGAATGAATAATGTATGGAGGATTAATCCATATGTAATGATTATATCAATGGACGCTTATTATCATTCTTGTGAGGAGATAAATATAATCTCATAATCGGAGGAGTGCAATCACGGGATTATGGTGGCATATTCTGTGATTGATTTATCGAATATAATTATTCTATTCGTAAGATAATTATTTATTTAATTTATCGGAGCCACGATTATTAGTCCATGGTCCCCGACGTGCCTCCCAATATAGCATAGCTATTCTCGGACGTCGAATCCTAATATTAATTTAGTTCTTATTAGAATTTAATTAAAACGATATGTGAATTAATTGTTTAAGGGACTATTAAATTAGTTGGGCTAAATAATTAAATATGTGAAAAGACATTTTTCATAATCTTGGCCCAAGTGTGTGAATGCGTCGATGACCTAATATATTAGGGCATGGGCTATATATTTTGTCATTTAATTGTCAAGAAATTAGTTTTCTTGTGGATTAATAAGACATGTGCATAAAATATTTATGGTAAGAAATAAAGATAAATATTATTCTAGATTTGTTCTAGAATATTATGGGATTATCTTTTATTTATTGGATTTATTTATTTGTAAAATAAAATCCTTGGAGGACAAGGATTACTCTCCTATATAAAGAGAGTTCTCCCAAGCCTCCAACACACTAGTTAATTTCGACTTCTACCTCTTAGATTGGAGAAGGAAAATTTCGGCCAAGGGGAAAAAGGGGAAAATCTTGGAGGTTTTCCGGGTAGCATATCGGGATGATTCGAGACGAGGATTTCCTTCCACCGGGAGTTGCTCGGATCACACGTGCGGAAGATCGTGGTGCTCTTCACACCATCTTTTGTTCCTCGATTATGCGGTTCTTCTACTTGGATTTTGAGATCCAAGAGGTATGTTCTACAACCCCTTGTAGAGTAGATCTAGTTATTTTATTACGTGTAATTTAAAGATCTAGATCCTTAAATCGCCTCATTCATGGGATGGTATTACTAACAATATCCTAGTCTACAAAAGACTTATCAATATTCAGTCAGCCCACATGTGACCTTTGATGACCTAGGGGTTTGCTTTAATCAACCAATGGATATAGGCATAGGCAGTCAATCTGCCATTGGATTTAAGCTAAAACCCTTCTGTTCTGAATGAATTCAAGATCTGTTGTTCCGCAAGAAAGTTTCAGGGCATCACCCCTGGTAATCTTTCTGCTTTCCATGGGGTCAAGCAAGGTTGAGTGGTGAGAAAGTTTAAGGGCATCACCCCCTTTTAAACTATCTACTTCTCAGGGAATTACCCTTAGACCACTTGGCTTTGACTTGAAAGATAAACTTTCCATTCATTCTCATCACGTAGATCCAATTACTCCCACTGGGCCTGAGACACTTGTTAGGTGTAGTGCCCGAAAGACAATTATATAATTGTTTTAGGACAGAATTAATAATTCATCTTATTATATGCATGTATGCTTATAATTAAGAAACTACAAAACCCTAAGTACCTGCTTTATGTAATCACATAACTCAAAGGTGTATGCTATACACAAGAGGATTGAGTTAGTGAGATGTACTTAAAATTAACTTAGTCCGTAGCGTTTATTAACTGAGTACGGGTCTCAAGATTAATTTGCCGATAATGCGCCCAAAACACTTTATGTGTGATGCTTTATCCGGATCGCCGGTAATAGGGTACCTAGTGGGGCATTTATATATGATGATAATCATATAGAGTATGACGATTTGATTTGAGTTCTCGATATAATTTATTGATCGGAAGTCTTATCGCATCACAAGATGATCATATATGGATTAATCTCAATCCCGAGGTGATCACGCATAACCGCTTAGACTAGGCGAGTTTGATGTGTTAGTAAGGATCACTTCAAGATGTGGTCCAACACTTCTCGTTGGCTCTATTCTGGATGAGTGAGTATTCTCGTGCTATCACGAGATATGGAATCCATTCCTTCCTCGAAAGTAGAGACAGTCCCTTATTTGTTAGCCCTAAGAAAATGATCGATCGGCCGAGTTCATATTTAGACTAATTAGCTACTGTGATGCATTGTGAACTAATTGATCACTGGGGGGTTAATGGTAAATAAGGATAAGATATTCTGAGTCGGGTTCACGGAGACTTCCCACTCGTAATGGACACCATACATGGAGGATTTATCCGTATGTAATGATTATATCGTGGACACCTTATCAACTCATAGTTGAGTATAAGTTATCTATATTCGGCAGAGTTCAGTTTCGGGTTTATGGTGGTGTAATCCCGGAATTAATAGATTGAATATTATTGTTCGGTCTGACGGATAATATTATTTAGTTTATTGTAGGTACTGAGTATGGGTCCATGGTCCCCGACGTGCCTCCTAATACAACATATAGGTTTTCTCATCGCTTCACCTCAATTATAATTAAATAGTTGGATTGAACTATTTAATTGATATGTGATTAATTGTTTAGTTGACTAGATAATTAAATACATGGAAAATATATTTTTAAATGACTCGCCCAATGTGTGTCAAAATGCGTGTGGACCTATTTTAAATAGGGTGGTGGTAAATTTTTATCATTATTTAATTAGAGAGAAATTAGTTTTCTTGGATAATTATTTAATGTGTGATTTATCTTTTATTTGTTAATTGATAATTCATGGAATATTAGATAATAATATGATTTATCCTAATTTGTTTGGGATAATCATTTTATTTATCTTTATTTGGAATAAGGATTAATGTAATAATTATCTCTTAATTATTTAATCCTTGGAGGACAAGGATTACTCTCCTATATAAAGAGAGTTCTCCTGCCTTTTGACATAACATACAACACGCCATACCGAAGAAAATAGCTTAGAATTTTCACTATCTTTCTTGAGGTTTCTGAGTTGGAATAATCTTCGGATTATTCTCGTAGCATATCAAGGAGGTCCGCGGCGGGAACACCATCCACCTAGTGTTGCTTGAGACACACGTTGGAAGGTCGTGGGCTTCTCAATACACGTGTTCTTGAGATCTATCGTTCTTGGAGTTAAGCACCATAAAAGGTTGGCTCCTAAACCCCTTGTAGTTAGATCTTTAATTTATGTTCTTTGTTTCGTGTAGATCTAGATATGATGCATTCCGCTCACAGAATCGGGTCAATCTATGATTGATCCGACGATATTACATCTAACAACACTCAGGTGGTTCTACAAGATTGTTAACAGAACTGGAGTACCAAAACTCCATTTACAGGTTTATGGATTTCAACCAACCTCCTATTGTCAGAATCCTATACAGCCCAAATAGGCCATCGGTGATCAATCACCCCAAAGCAGATCGTAAGGTTCAGATGATCACAAGATGGGTCAATGGTTAAACCATACTCCCAATCGCATTTGGGTGGATCTACATTTTGATCTCGTGTAGTAGTATTTATCAAAGATAACCCCAACAACCAATGTTGGATGTGGTCCGATTAAATCGAGATATAGTAACTCCTTGAGTAAATTACTTCAAGGCCCAAGGTTGTTATTTTAACATTCTTTCGTAAAGGCGTTGATGATTACAACCGTCACATTCGATCATAAGAATCTTATAACCAACCTTCACTCATTGTATTAAGATATTTCATGAACAAGAACTATCCGAACGTGATGCAAAATCTCCATCCCCTACCTTCCAAAGACTAGTGCTAAATGCCTCTATTTGCGGAAGTGGAATAAATGTACTTCACTCCTTATCGACAAATTCATAAGCATCTTCTAGTAGACTTCTCGGTATTACATAATAATGTAAACCGTTATTTACTTAACCAATATCTTAATTGAGTTAAGCAAGGTATTGTAGCATGTCAATAGCTATATAAGGCAATCCATGGTTTATCCTTTCAAGTGAAATCGCTTCACTTAGAGGTGGGTCAACATCGCCCCAAATACTATGCTATAGCCTATATCCGAGAATGAAATACTCTTTCTCTCGTAATATCCGAGATTCCTTCAAATATTTAGATAAACTAATCGGAGTTTCGAGTAGTCATTAGACAAAATGTCTATTACTCAAAATGCTCCCATTAGCTTGTATCCTTCACAAGACTCCAAGGTCAATAATGAACAAGTCATGATTCTTCTTCACTCTATTACCCTTTCAAGTTGAAAGGTTACTTAGTCATTTTTCCTTTGAGATAGTGTTCTTAGACCTGAGATAGGAATCACCCTTAGCCGCCTTCTCGATCTTATCTTTAGGATATATGCACTAATTAATAAATGTAAAAGAATCGCTTATCTTAATACGGAAACCATTTGTCTTAATAGCTTATGATGTGTTACATGTACCTTTTCAAAGATTACTTAGTGGTTCGACTTAATCGGATAAAAGTCCGAGTCTCGAATCGTATACAAATGTCAAATTCACTTTCTATAAGGCAACTATGTAATCGATGTGAAAGTGAATCCATTTGTTCCAACGAATCAAAACAGAAATTATATTTCTTTGATATTCAAGGATTAAAATCAAATTTATTTCCTTATATCACTCCCACTATCTTAGTTGAAATAATCGCATGTTGTCTACTTTTATCATGAATGCCCAAATACATTGTTCTTATAAAAGAACTTTAGCTTCGAAAGTCAAATTACTTCGTTAAGAAAGTCTATAAGATTCAGCAGGTTAGTGATCCAAATCACTTTCCTTATCCTTTACTTTCTTTTATTAATATTTCGGTTTAGCCTTTAGCTTATTTAGTTTAGATGACTTATACTTGTAGACATTTACCTTCCCATTCTTGGCTTTCTTTAAAGGAAATGGCCGAACTCAGCATTCTTTTGAGTAGACACTACTCATGAGTCGTTGGATGTCTAGTGAGATTTATACCAAATCATTCTCGCCATCTTTGAACTAATTTTATTTTGTCTCTCGCTCAACACAAGTGACAAGAAGGATGACATTCTTTTCACTTAAGTTTGAAGGCTCAAGAGAAGAATCCTTTACCAAAACTAATTGCATTCTCGACAACAAGTTCAACGCTCTTGTTACTTGTCCACTTTTACGGTCATCATTAGTCAATATATAGTGTTTTTGCGCTTAGATACCTTGAGATGATATGTAGTTGCAAAAAAACTATGACAGTAAATATAAATCAAATCATGCACCACAATCAATAAGAAATTTTAGGAATTATAAACGTGATGTCATGCCTGCAATTTATCCTACCATTCCAAGGATTTAATCTCACACCTCAGTGCCTCCGTAGGATAGGTCAAAGAGGTGACGATTAAATTGAGACAATCTCTCTCAACAATTAAACCATTGAGAATCAAACATCTCCGTCTAGTTGTTGATTACCTTCCTTATTCGGCCAAGATATTTCCAAAAATATCCTTGTGAGTGTGACTCCATCAAGCTTGCATTTTTAAGTACGCCCAGTATGTCGCCGTAGGTAGGTCAAAGGACCGATGAGTACTCAAAATCCTATCCTTTCGGAAACCAAGCCTTGAATTTTGATAATAAGTGAAGGCCATCTCAGGGGCCGAAATCAAAGCTGCACGAGGCGCCACCATTCTCTCACGTGCTTGTGTCAACAAAGAGAGGCCATGTAGGGTCGGTTGTCACATTCCCGCTCCCACTCGTTATTTTGAAAATTAGGTAGTCTCATTAGTGATTTTAGAATTTTCTAACAATCTAAAAAATAGATCATGATTATTTAATTTAATACTCCCACTAGTTTATCGGGTTCAAAATACCGTCTAACTAGTGTACTATATTCACGATTTTCCAATTTTATGGATTTATAAATTTTTGTGTGTAGACGCTTACACAATTAAAATTCACCAAGAATTTTATAATCCTAATATATTAGGACTTGTGAATTTCCCACCAAATCGAAAACAATAAATCACAAATTTAAAGCTCCCACTTGTTTATCGGTTCAAAAACCGCTCAACTAATGACGCCATATTCATGATTTTCCAATATGTCGATTATTTAGAAATTTCTTGTGCAAATACTACACAAAAAATTCACCATAGAACTTAAAAGTCCTAATCATTCATGATAAAAGTTTTAGGATTTTAGAATTTTTCCAATAAATCGAAAAACAATAAATCAAGAAAAACAATCACTAGCTTATCTGCCCAAATACCGCCTAGTTGGTGTCCATATTTTCATGATTTTCCTTTTCTTTTAATCAAAATTCTAATTTATGTAGACACTACATAACCTAAATCGGAAGGATTCTTAATCCCAAATTAAGTTTATCATGTGAATTTTGTATCCCGATAAAATTTCGTTTCCCTTAATTTATTTAATTTATTTTTAATCTAAATTGATTATCGTGTTCATACATGTCTAATTAATGTCAATATTAATTTTCTACATGTATGCATATGCTAGAGTGGAATTTATGAATATGATGCATGACATGGTTATATCACATAAATAATCACAAAAGAAAATAAATGTAAAAATAAACCACCTAGATTACCGTCAGTACCTCAGATCTAATCTATAAAATAAATAAA